>CM073771.1:81516135-82217987 GCA_037158775.1 Hetaerina titia | reverse complement strand
CCACTGCGCAAAATATTTATCTATTCAAATCATATCTGTCCCTGCTACCGCAAACGTCGTCCATTCGGAGAAAAGTAGATTAAAAAAGCTGTTGTTTTCCATTAGCGATTTCAAGAGGTATAATTCACCATGGTTTACTACTTGCTACTGCCAATTCTAAACCTAATTACGATGTTTTTTCAGCATTGTTTCTTTAGTAGTTAAAAATCTCACAAGGCTCGTGCTAATTGGCTACCCTTCGGGTTTCTGCCCTCTCTGCATGTCCTACTTCCAGATTTGCCGCCGTCTTCCTCTATTGTCAGTAAGTTATCCCACTCGAGAGGCATTGGAAAACTAGAATCAAACAAGAAAACGCGAAAGCATCGTTTGCCTATAAATTGATGAATGAATCGGACTAAGGAGATGGAATGAAAGATGCTTGGAAACAGAAGAGTCGAATCGTGCACGCTTGAAACTAATGGAAGTGATGTGGGAGAGAGAATATAATATAGAAGATGAAATTCGTTGTCTCGGGCGTGACTTCATGGAATCGACTTAACATAATGAAAAGAGAAACTTTATAATTCCACATAGATATGTGGAATTATAAAGTTTCTCTTTTCATTATTAAAGAAGATGAAATTGGAAAAATAGAAAATATTGCATCGCGGTATACAGAAAATAACAGAAATAAGTGAGTTAGGTTTAAAAAGTAAAAACTATCATTTTACGCAAAGAGCGATAGTAGGATATACCAAAATCGGGTCATGGTAATCCCATGAATACCACGTTGAACAAATTTCAAGAAACTGTAACAGTAACTTTAACGGAGTCACCCGCTATGTGTGCATTATAATGCACACATAGCGGGTGACTCCGTTAAAGTTACTATTACAGTTTCTTGAAATTTGTCTAAGGTATGAACAGCCTAAGTGTTTGAAATTGGCTTTCTTAACATCGTGGACTGTGGCGCGTCGCGCACGACTACGAATGCCTGTGACATTGTATGTACGGTATTTCGTCATAACATCTTGTTCCTTTAAAGCCCCAAAATTTCAGAGTGTAAGAGGACGTCTCGGTAGCTTAAGTGGTTAAAGCACTCCGCCGGATATCGAGGGTTCCGGGTTCGAATCCCGGTCAAGGCGAATGATTTTTACTCTCTGAAATGGTTGCATTATACCACGTTGAACATGTTTTATTTTGTTAGCCCGTTCATTTTAATTTATGGAGAATATTTTCTGGAAGAAAATGGCATGCATGCAACGTGACAACTGATGGACAGGGAAAATTCACTAATCTTTAGCACTCCCAAGCTCCATATTGTTTTTGATACTGTATAATTATATTATTATAGTTCTTTTAAGAAGTAGTAGGTCACTGAACTAGCAGCTCTATAGATTTAAACACCTTATCGATGTATTTAAACTCTTTATGTGATTATCGATGTTACAAATAAAAGAGTTAATGGTATTTTCTAGGTTAACCGTGTCCTCCGCAATATTATAAAAGTAATATCAGTAACAGGCATCTTGCGTTTCACTACAGGGTATTTTCAATAGGCTATCTTACTGGTCTCCTAAGCTTCTTTCACAAGGAAAGTATAATAGCTACTATGACTTACACCGAGATTCATCCAACACGAGTTATGAATTTTCGAACCTCTTACAGGTTATGTAGGACAAAGCATGAACTTTCTTAATCTAATTTCCTTTTCAAAGTTCTTCCGATATGAGCATTGGAAATAGTTCATATGATGATGGGTGCAAAATCTCGAGGGGTGAAACGAAAGAAAATATTTCCGCCAAGTTCAGAAAGTTCAACTCATCATAAAATGAAATGGTTGACACTGATGAGAAATAATAGTTATTTACGATTCATAACACATAGTCTTTAGTCTAATTCGCAAAGCTGACAATCAAGAGTTCTCGTAATTATGTTGATTAAATACGCCGCTCACAATCGCCAACTGCCTTCAGCATGTCAAAAAGAAAACCCACTTGTTGGCATTTATGCGAGTGCTGCCTACCACCTGGTTTCTCTGACTCGATCTCAACACGCGCGCATCTTCTGCAAGATTTTAACGACCAATGATTTAAGTCAATTGGCATCCGGCGAGTGGAGCAAGTCCCTTCCGCGAAAGCCTAATTAAAGGCTGTCATCGCGTCCGCCTACCAGTGACGTCGAATCCCTATGTGTTTTTTCGCATTGAAGCGACAAAAGATGTCAAAAACTAAAACCATTCGATATTTATCCACAAAAGAATAATCTCATAAAATTAAAATATTGATTCGATCATTGTTAGCAATTATTTATATAATGTAAGCAGCTAAGCCAAGTGGGAAAGCTATTTACCATCAATTTAATCGATCATGATGAAGTATCGCAAAAAGTCGGTGATTTCGAAAGTATACGATCTTACTCGGTGGAATGATTTGCCTTGATGCAACATAATTTGTTGATTTGAATACAAACCCCTTCAAATTAGCAAGTTATGCAGCCGAAGTTTCTACAAGTATGCATTGTTGTGTGTGTGTATATATATACTCATATACATACTCATATATGCACACACATACATACACACACACACACACATATATATATATGTATGTATGTTTTTGTGTATATATATATAACCCTGCAAGCAGTCAACAGGGTAACCAACAGGAGGAGTCAGGAGAACTTGCGATTTTAACAAGTAATTTGAAAAACAATGCAAAAAGTGTACCTAACGTCTTAAGATACTTTAGATTGTATGTACTTATCATTTTATATTCTTTGAACAACAATTATACGAACATAATGAGTGTGTATAATTTATATGAGAGATATTCTATCATTTAACCTTCGGCATATGAGTTATGTTTTTAAATATGAACGCTTTCCGTTTGGTTCACAAATTTAAAAAAATGTAGAGATTTTCCTCTTTGCTATGATTACTTCTGCAATAAAATGTTCAATCTGAGACCCAAAGGCGTGAGACGTATTCATCATGTGACAAGACAATGCGAAATAACCTTTGGAAGCATTTTTGCTTGCGTTATATCTGGTGAAGACTCCAAAATATTTTACTTGTGCCACAACGATTATATCCTTCCCTGTGAGTCATATGATTTTAATCCTTATTGAAGTTCTTTTTTTTCACATCAGGGACTGCGGATTTATTTTAAATTTCCCTGGAGACTTCACTCGTGACAACGTGAAAAAACGATTCCGAGACCGTTTGAAAAGCTCCAAGTACCTTTACTATGATATACTGTAGCCAATGGACAGCCTATGCTTTGCTTGTCTAGGTAGTGGACAAATTAGCATGAATTCATTTTTAAATGCAACGCATCCTCAAGCTATTGATAGCCTGAAAGGATTTTCACATTTGCATTACTTCTTGTGTTTTGATGGATGACCGCATCATCAGTAAAAAATCGGAGATTGATCTATGCTCACTGCCCCGCAATCAGCCGCAAGGAAATCTGGCAGGGGGTGCTAGGTCTACTTCTACACCACTGCTCCCACTTACGCACGATACCCCGCGATCCACTGATAGAGTACGTGGAAGGGGGACGACCTGACACCATTCATGCAACATCCGTTACGCGTATTACGAATATTATACAGTTAGTAGGTACATCACGCACTACACTAAGAAGACAATTAAGGAAACCCATAAATAAAGGCCGGCCCTCATGCGACGCAGTCCATAATTATACCAGCTAACGTTCTACTTATACAGTACGAACAATTTACGAATAAAGTAGCCCAATAATTTTATCTAAACGACGACTCACCACACTGTACGTAGGCGCGTGGTGAGGGTTATAGGACTCCAGTCGTGAATATTGGTCATGATAGATAAATAAAGTCCATTTTGATACCTGCAAATTGTTATTGTCAAGCAACTCAATTTCAACGAGCAACCGAAAAACTTTTCAAAGCACTGCGTGCAATATTTTCTGAAAGAAGACCTACATTACGCCAAGAGAGTGTTGGGGAACAGAGTATACGCCAAGAAATGGGAGAGGCAATATTTCCTAATGCCTTGGTCACATGTACTTTTCCGAATATTTTGGATTCATTCCACGAATTCATTTCAACAAGAAGTGTCCAATAAAGAAATATCATGCAATATTTATTCGTATAATTTATAGTGCAACATTTCCTTTGGTATTACGTTATTAGCTTAATGCTTATTGTATATGTGGTACAAGTTTCATTGATGAGACTTACGTATTTCGTGAAAGTTAGCCCCATATCATTCTTACACCCAATAAAACAGTGCAATTTTGTGTCTGGCGTCTACCCTCCGACTAATCTCGAGTGACCCTACCTAGATAAATTATCATTCCCCCTGCCAGCAAAGCTCTTAAGGTCAGCTAAACGCGCAAGCCCTTCCTGGGCGAGGTCGCAGAACATGGGTGACACTTTTTCTATACCTAAGAAAGGAACCGATTTGTCGATGATTTAGTCCATTACAATCTCTCATGATTGAAGGCTACAATTAGAATTTAACTATTCCAAATGAAGAGAAAAACGCCAACATCAAAGTGAGTGCACAAGCCTACCTCTTTCTCTTTGGGCCCCATTCGCTTGCAGACGCCTCCATACGTTTTGAGACTTTGGGAAAGCAGTAGTTCCTCGTCATACTCCTACTGTATATAAGAGGAGTGGGAAGATGGAGGAAATAAGCGGTGCGAGGATTGAATACCCTTATTAAGGTACTCCCGCCCTCATCTCATGAATGGGATGGAACACCGCAACGCTTTTGATCTAGAAGAGGAGAGGGATGGGGTGGCTCGGCGACCCAATTGGTGCGGCCCACTGGACGGGAAACGAGGCGGAGGTGCGGCCCGCGGGGGCCGGGCCGAGGGATAGAGAGAGAGTGAGGAATGAGCTCCGGACGGAAGAATGCGTCGGAAAGAGGTCGTCGCGGAAGGGAATACACTACGCGGAAAGGCAGATATGCTCGCTCATGTCATCACATCACGACTTCCTAAAACTCCATAGAAAGAAACCACGTTAGGAAAACGAACGCACGCACGGAAGCACGTCAAAGAGAAAGAGGGGTAGACGGGCACGCTTGCATTATGTAATATACTCGTAATTATCCGCCTTATTTTCTATGTACCTTTCAAATTACGACCTTTCCAAAATCGTGAACGTGCTCAAGTAGTTTTTAATACGTATATCCTATTTCGCCGCTAAGCCAAGTCTGAGTGGATATCTGAGTGGATAATTCTTTCCGCGGAAAGGAGGACTATACAAATTGGCTAGGAAGAATGTTACTCAGATGCCAGAGTCAATTAATCCCGAATACACTTAAGTTATTTCTGCATTTTACACTTCGTACTCGACTGATATTAAAAAAGAGACGTTTCAGGCGTGATATGGTGGACCATCATGATTAATTAAAAGTAGCAATTTTCCAAAAAATTCAATATTTTGTGGAAAATTGCTATTTTTAATTAATCGATTGATATTGATGCGGCAGTCTCTTGAAAACGTCCAACGTTGCAATGCTTACAGAGTCGTCCTTGAAATCCTTTGATTCTTGCGCATATCGAAAACCATAAATTAACAAATAATCAATTCGTTTCTTTTCCACTGTAACTACCAACTTTGAGGGTCAATACAGAATATTTGGATTGAAAACATCTTCGACACAGATTGAGTAAGAGAAAAATGATTCTAGAATGCATATCAAATAACAAAATTGCACGCGGAGGGCAAAACAGAAAAAGGCACTGAGAAAACTCTTTTATGCACCTTAATAAGTGATCAGAGCATGGAAAAGTAGCTAATGGGATCTTCTCTCTTTGAAAACTTCAGGTTGGAATGAAAAAGTGTTACTCTTCAGAATGCGAAATTGGTTGATAGAAGAGTGAGTGATCAGAGACCGCGTGACCGATTGGTGAATTAGAGATACGTTCACCCAGTACAAAATTTTCTAGACCATGTAACTGGATAGTAGAAAACACGAAGCATATGAAATATTCGGAATAATTTCATTATATAATAATAAAATTTAGAACATGCGCACAACATGCGCATGTTGAAAAGATTGGTAGTTCAAAAGAACTTCTATCATATTGTACAATCAAAAAATTAGTGTGGAATTCGTGGAGTAAGGACCATCACAGTTTGTAAAGAGATTTCAGAGAGAAAAAACTTTCTAAGGAACTATATAAGGAAATAAGTAAAAGAAATACAGACACATTCGAAAGAAAGGTTATTGCTGTTAGCATAGGTAATTCTTGCAGATAGCCCAAAGAAAGAGAAGAAAGGGAAAATTATCCAGGTAAGCAAAACTAGTACTACTATACTTTATATTAAAAATGCTGTCTGTCCCCTAGTTGATGTGTGTCGTAACTCTTTCTTCCTTCTATTGTTCTAAGTCCAAAAATAATGTATCACTTCTTTTCTGCATTATTAAAATTCGTTGCTACAACAAAACAATCACCGCTAAAAAGAATATCTAATTTTGGCCAATGTAAATATTATTATTTTGCAGAGATTTCAATGGTCAGCGATACAATAACTCTATCACTGACCATTGAAATCCCTTCAAAAATAATAAAACAATCAATGTAATCCCTGATCATGTCTTGCAAACATTGCTCCAATAATACATACGAAAATAAATATTAAATGAGATGCAAATTTGATTTCCAGGGGTATGTCGCTTACTAATAAATTAATAGCATTTTATCAACGCATAAAATAGATCATGCGGGCGTCATCTCAACCTGTCATAGGTACACCATAAAGGCCACTTGAAGGGTGGATGTAGATTAAATGAATCTAGCAAACAAACAATCTGATATATTAAATCGTGACGTACGATTTGAGGAAAATAATTACCAGTATTTACACAGGAGAGTCACGAGCATCAAAAAAATTAGGACACAACCATCATCTACTTCCCTAAATGACCACGATTCAAAAACGCACAATGACACGCTCCACATTACAGTCGGAGCCACGCCTGCAGGGAGCACCAGAACATCTCATTCTCATAACGGGATGATCATAGACGTGAACTCGTGCTGTCCGAGAGGTCTCTTTCAAAATCGCCACAGCGGGAGGTCGCCTGGTTATTTTCCTCTCAACCCTGAAACTCCATCTCAAAGCCGCGTATGAATGCACGCCGTCGTCCAATTATGAAGCGAGAGGTACAGCGATGCGATGATTCGAATGCCCGCGCCGGAGGGCGGGAAATGACGGATTGGTGACTATCGGCTAAACAAAGAGTTGTTTAAGGGACGTGAGGCGAAAGACTTTGCGGAAGGGAGAAGGGAAGCGGAACGGATCGCCTGAGATCAACAGCTCGCCCGAACGCACACCAAAGCTCCTTGAGAGATGGGTACGAGCATCTGAGCGTCTCGAATCGATCGAAACGGAGGAAAAAGACAATGGATACAAGGTCCCAATCTCGAAGGAGGATTGATTGCCACCAAAAGAAATGCTTAGACAGTTCCAAATCAATTTACCCGGAGGATGTTTGAGGTTTAATACATCTGCAATGGTTTCCAATGCACGATTCGGACGCTTCAAAAATACCCGAAGCGGTTGAAAAACTTATCGAGTGGCAACTGGGTGAAGAAAACAATTTTTTTTAGTATTCTTTTCAAATGTGGAGTGTACAGGGTTGTCGTGTTTCCAGGGCCACCTCAACTAGAGGTTTTATTTGTCAATCCCTCTTTTCGAGAGGGAGGGGACAATTAAACTTAACTTTATGCGAGAAAACACATGTTTAATTACTTTTAATTGACAATATTAAAAGTTGATATTCAAGTTAATTTTTAAACTAAAGGCTCTAACTTAAAGACCGAAGCGCAACACGCAGTAGATAATATCATGCTCGGCGGACATCAAGTATCTATTAGTAATGCCCGGCATTTGAGGAAATTATTCTAACGCAAGCGGGGATTGAGTGTTTCCCATCCCTGTAATAGGTACTAGTCCGATTACTATTTCAAATTCCAACGACATGAAAACAAAAATAATGTTAAATTTTAGTCCCTCCATAGTATCACTTTCAGTGACTTTCAATTGGAGATATATATTCCCTTTAGATTGCCCAGGATTATGGACTAATACCAAGGTCCCGAAAGTTGGTTATCTTGCCCAAATACTGTAACAAGCCTTAAACCTAACTCGACAAAATTTGACTTCAACTTGCTCAACCTTTTCAAATTTTAGTAGTTTTTTTTACCTTATTCTACAGTTATTGAGTCAATCAACTTGATTAAAGGGTTGCTTACACACAAGTTTTTCGTGAACGAAAATGCCAACAACTTAGTCAACTAAATTCCCTTAGTTGCAACTACACTTTTTGTCATTTCGTTCTTTCCTCAAGTACGGCAGGTCAAATCCACCGAAACAATACGAAAAATATCTCTCACCCAATGCTAATAAAACCTAGCCCTCAGTTCCATATTAAGTTACAGATGCCAAATTCAATCCACCGAGCAAGGTTATTTATTCCTCTAGGAAATTTCCCCTGGTAAAAAATAAAGTCACAATCCATTAATCCTTCACACATTTAGGTATATAAAGTTTGACCAGTTAATTCCTTTTCCTTCGACCAACTGCACAATCGACAGGAAACTAACTCCTTATTATTTCCCTCCAAATCCCACTCGCCCATTAGGGAATGCTGAAGATGGTAAAGAGAGGAAAACCGCCCGGCGACCTGAAACTATGAGGATAAGATGATATTTTCTGGGTTGTCCCATTCTTTTATTGGGTTATCCTTCCCATGGACTACAACCTTGACGTTTTGGATGGGCTTGTGCGTTCTGATAACCCTTCACACATGCGCAATTTGGGGCAATTATGATCGGCCCAACCCATGCCAGATAGTTCGAAGGATAGGAGCCGAAAGGAGTGGAAATGTAGTCCGCCCAGCTTCTGACAATCATTGAAGCGGTTACAAAACCATCTGACCCTAGTCATTTGAGTAGTGGCGACACGTAAGGAACACTGTTGAGAAAGGTAACGGGAAACAAACTCAATAATTGATCCCAAGAAAATACAATAGTGCCAAAAATTTTACTAGGTTATGGAAACTACGGGGCTCGGCCCACACAACCATTCAACCAAACTGATGGAGCATCAATTCAATCAGGAAATCTGTACTAATCGTAATACGATGGTAGTTTGAAAACTTCTCGTCATGGAATAGAAATAAACGACATACCTCAGTGAAACATTTTTATTTTTCAATGTAGTCTTTTAATACACTTCGTTCATTGATGCTCCACCGTCTTGATCGCATTTAAAAACTTATATTCAATCATGCCTGCAAAACACCTGTCTACTTATGCTGTTAGTTCTTTATTTGAAGAGAATCTTTGTTCACCGAGAAAATTTTTGAGCTTTGGGAAGAGATGGAAATCTGATGGAGCCAAATAAGGTGGACGTGGCAAAAATTCGTATCTTGGTTCACGTATTTTTGCTATAGCAAAAAACGTATGTGGGCGGGCATTGCCTTGATGAAAGATTACTTCTTCCTTTCTAAACCTGGCTTTTTTCGTGTATCTTTTGCTGAAGTCGGTCCAGGAGGTTAGCGAAGTATTGTCCAGTTATTGTTTGACCAGTGGGAAGATAATCTATCGACAGAATACCTTTCGCATCCCAGAAACCTGAAGACATAACCTTTCCGGCCCATTCAGATGACATTCCTACGACTTCAGCGATTTCTTGCACTTTCAGTCGGCGATCCTCCATGACCATTTTATGCATTTTTGCAATGAATTCTGGCATAGTGACACATTTTGGCCGACCACTACGCGGATCATCATCTAAGCTGTACCGGCCAAACTTAAACTCGTTTGTCCAATTGGCAACTATTGAATATGAAGGAGCAGTGTTCCCCAAGGTATTCTGAAAGTCGGTATGGATTTCTTTTGTTTTCCTTTTTTTCTTTACGAAGTATTTAATCACTGCTCGAATCTCAATTATTTCCATCTTCACTAATCACTACACGGGAACAACAACAGAGAGGCGTCCGCACCACACATCTCTTCCCAGAGCACTGACGTGTTACGCCCTTATTCATAACGGATTACCTGTAACTACGTGGGAAATTCGTAGCAAAAGCGCTGAAAACTGGTGATGATTCTGAGAACCTTTTACACTACCCTCGTAAAATATGGCTAATTTTATAGAAACATTGAATAACCTCTTCACGCCTCAAATGCAAAAATCTGCCAACTGTGGTAACCGACTGCACCTACGACAATTCGCTCCTTTATTCGGCTGCGAGGTCGAAATTCGTGTCATATCCATGGGGAACCCAATCGAAAAACTCGGGCAGTGAGCTTTTCTAAATATCAGCGCTCCGTCGGACACCGCAGGCGGCACATGGAAAGGAATTGGTTCCCCACTAACCTAATTGTGTGAATTTCGCACGCCGTAGAACAAAGCTAGTTGAGTGAGCCTATCAAGGTGAGTTCCACCATCAACTATCAAACTGCCAATCTACGAGTAGAACACGGTGGCATTAGGCTATGATTGAATCTTTTGAAATAAAGTACGTGGATAAAGTGCGTCGAACATTTAAACTCGCCCAGCCTCTTGGATGAGAGGGCCACTAAAACATGAACTCTTCCGCAATTCTTTTTGAGGTTAATTTGTCCATGCACGGACATCCAATAAGGATGAAGGAAAAGGAAGGCTTAATTTCGGTGATCATTATAGTCATCAATGACCGCGGAACGCACATTTAAAAGTGCCAACGACACCCGTTGATATCCCCTTCCCTTTACTTTCTCGAGCGTGCTCCGAACTGAAGCAGTGGGACATGCGTAAGTACATAAATACATACATTTTTTTAAGAGTGCGACAACTCAGACAACGGGTTTTTCCTCCATTCGCTCTACTTTCCTTGTTCCAATTCCCCAAATCTTTCTCGGATCCTTAAAGACACCTAAAGAAAACTGCGCCTCCGGTTGTCCAAGTCGTAAACCCTAAGCGTTTAACGTTATAGGGTTCACAGAATGGAGCGTCAGCAAGAATCTATTAACAGCGCGGAATTACATGGTGAGCAATATTTAGTAGCTGAATGATTTTGCAACATAAAAGCAATGGGAAAACAAGAGGGTGAAATGCGTACGTACGAAACAATCATTGCATGGGGACAAAATGGTCACCGCAATTAATAATATGCTAGTTATTGCTAGTTAAGCACTAGGAGTCCCTAGGAATCATCCGAGAAAACATTTAATCAGGAAAATTGAATAAAAACATCGGACCATCTTCCCAGTTTGTGAGAAAACTATCATATATATTCGATCAGCGGGCGTTAAAATGTTCTAGTACCTTAGATATACCCTCCAGAGATTGAAAGAGTCGATGATAAAATAAACTTCATTAAAAGGCATGCATAGTGCCATTACAAAATTGGTTAATGGATGTGCATTTGCATTTTTTTTCAGTCGCCAATTATGCTTCAATCGCAATCCTATCAAATATACTTTGAAAAATTCTTCATTCCAGTAAACAGAATAAAGAAACAATATCCAGTAGTAGGAAGAGATGAAAACTATGTAAATCTATCCCAAAGAACCATCAAGGTAATAAAAGAGTTCAAATATTTAGGCTTCGAGGATAAGATGTACGAAGAATAGTGTGTACCTTAGGCTCTTTATAGCAATTAACACTTAAAACCATCTTCCGTGAAAATACATCAACAGGAATCTTCACTTGCCAATGACAGACTGACGATCACGCCTATAGTTAATTATATTTCTATTTTTAACGTCACTATTTTTGCTTCAACCATAATCATATCACATATACTTAAAAAAAGACCTCACAGTAATTATTGCTATGTCGCTCATTTTTTTCAAAGTGACGTATCTAATAACTTTGTTGTTTACTGTTGAAAAACGAGTAAAACCTCTTCAATCTTCCGCTATCAGTTTACTTTTATCTGAAATGCTGACTGGAAGCCATAAGGAACTCGAAAACGCTTATCTGGTCTCAATTTCACCTAAACACTGTTCGAGGGAAATGCGGGGGGCATGCACATTTAGCATAGAACTTGACGAATAATTCGACCACATTCAATATCTGTTATTGCAGGATATCTCTGCGCTATATTTTGTGAGCGGAGTGGCCTTTTGACTGATTGGAGGAAGAAGGGTCACGTTTGTTCTAACAACCAAGAGGTAATCGAAGGCTGCGTCGATAGTGGGTCTCCTCGAATAAATAAATCAGTTGCGTCCTTTTCTCTGGCCTGTGTTGGTATTCCTGGGTTTTACAACGAGTATCGAGATGGTGCCGCGGCTAGAGTACTGGCTTCACTTCCAGAAGGCTCGGATTCGAACCTTGGAGACGCAGTTTTTTTTTAGTGGTATCCCGATCCCTACTTGAGGTCCTTTGCGGAGAGCACTTTAAGTGAGTACGCTGTCTGTTGGATGGGACGTTAAACTGCGGGCCCCTTTCAATAAGAGTAGGACAATGCTGACGCCGGGTTTCTCTCTATCCTTCCTCCATTCCCATCCATCTATAATGGCACAAATGACCTCAGGTGTCGGTCACCTCCAATGAGTTTACTAGTTCTACTAGAGTCACAGAACCGTAGAGTAGTATACATTCCACACGATAGCATAATTTAAGTTCAGCATTCATTTCAGAACACTTGAATAAATGAATCAGTGAATTGAATGCATACTGTGCGTACAACGCATGCAATTTCCATTCCATTTGTGGACCCCAAAGTGAGGTATAGTATAGAACTTGGGTGGAATTTTATTCTATGGTTGTTTTTTGGCACTTATCGTGTTAAAATAATCGTAAAGGAAACAAATCGATACTCTGTAGAATGCATTTAGTCGCCCAGTAGTGGTGCCACCGAAATCTCGGCTAATATCTTGAAAATGATTGACAGAAGATGAAATGTACGCATAGTTACACTTTTTTAATCTTAATTCTAATGAATATTATTCAGAAGCATACACTCCGATAAAACTTTAGCACAAGAAAAGTAATATGGGCACCAGGTTTGGATATGTCAATCAAACCATAGATTCGTAACTATTTGTTTATTTCCACATTTCGCAAGCAACGAAATCAAAGACAGGCATCAAGGAATGCCAAAGCTACGCTAGATTTTCCAGTAATATCGCACATAATCAAAACATTTCAGGCGCTGTTTAAACCAACTAGAGAGACGTTCGTATTAATTAATACGTTTATTTGACATTATAGAAAAGTGTTTTATCCTTCAAGTAGATTATTTCGTTCGTGTCATCAACCGTTGGCATAAAAAACTGAGATCTGTGTGGGATGTGAAGTTTTTGTGGTATTTCTTCGTATACTCTGGCAATTTTAAAGTCAACTATTACAGGACGTGATACTCTAGTGAAACTATATTAATTGTTTTTAAAATTTGTAGAAATGTCACTGAATTATGAGTATGAACAATTGTTATGCCTCTCCTGCTTTCGCAAAATTTCTGGATAAACATCGCGCTGACTGAATCGGAACAGGTAAACTTAATCCTAGGAACATTCCGCATGTGCATAAAAGGCAAAGCAGTAAAGAAGAGAGAAGTTGTTGCACAGAAATTGGGTCTGTTGACGGCGATGTATGTGAGAGACAAGAAAATTGTAACGGTGATTTCCACTTTTCATACTCTTGAAACCATGTTTAAAGCAGCAAAATTTGTTAATGTATTAACAGAGCCAATCGATGCGGTGGACTCCAATCATCAAATGGGTGGTGTGGAGCTCAAAGATTAGATGCTGCAGACAATTCTAACTCAAAGAACACACTATATTAAAGGGCGAAGATGTGAAGTAGTTTCTAAAAGCAACTGAGTGCAACTATTCTAAATTCAATGATTATATACCGATACGCTCAATACTTGTCTTAACCTCCCTACTCAACGTCCCCGTTATCCTTCTATCACTTCCGAGAGAGTGTTTTGGACCAATACGGTCAAAATGGTAGGGACGTCAGGAGAAGAATTGCGCTAGGCAAGGAGGCTTTCTCAAGGAGGAGGGAGTTGATGACGGGGACGTTGAGTAGGGATGTTAAGACAAGACTCGTAAAAACTCTGATATGGAGCGTAGCTATGTACGGCGCGGAAACGTGGTCACTGAAGCAGGAGGAAAGACGTAGATTGGAGGCTTTTGAAATGTGGGTGTGGAGAAGAATGGAGAAGGTGAAATGGACCGAAAGGAAAACAAATGAGGATGTACTGGAGATGGTGGGTGAGGAGAGAGGTTTGTTGAGAGAAATCCTATGGAGGCAGGAAAAATGGATGAAAGGCGTATTAAGCGGTGGTGGAATGTTGAAGAAGGTAATAGAGGGGAGAATATTGGGCAAATGAGGAAAAGGCAGGAACAGGATAGGGATGTTGGACGGGATGAAGGGAGGAAAGCAGTACACAGAGATGAAGAGGGACATGATGTAGATTAGGTTCCTGGATTGGGTTTTGTTTGGAATTACAAAATGTTTATTTGATAGTTGTTCCCATCCAAAAGCCTACCTTAACCGGTAGATTACCTAATAATAATAAACATATACCGATAAAAAAATCGGCAATCAACTATCATTTAGAGTGATACTGGTGGAAGGTTTATACGTAAAATATTCCACAAGAGCGGAGTATAAACTTCGGGGTCGGAATTCTTCAGATATGACGCTACCACACGCCACGGAAAGATATTTCATCAGGAGGATATCTCCCACAGTGATAAATGTCAACCCACAAAGGAGATGCATTGTCAACACAAAGCTTGGAAAAAGAAATGAAACCGTGTATTCGAGTGAGAGGTGCGCAGTGTGGGCAGTGCTCCGATGTCTTTCGAGCATTGCCACATTAAGAAAAATATAATGTTTCAATTTTTACGTTTTTTCGATTTCTTTGCCCGGAAAGGCTATAAAAATATTTTTGTTCGAATGTGAAAAGTATTAGTAAATTGTATTAGTATGCGTGTGTAGTATAGTATGTGTGTTACTAAATTTATTCCTAATTAATTACGCACGAATTAAATCGTAAATAGATAAACTAATTATTACACATTTAAATAAATTGGTGGTTGAAGTTATGTATTTTAAAATATCGGACTTTCTCCAGTTGCATGAAATTTCCACGAGTGGAGTTCTATGGGATTTATCCGCATTTACTGTCAACGTACAAGGACTGTATATTCTTCTCAATTAGTGGTACTGCTCTGGCTTTTTGGGAACGGTGCCAGAGCGCTCGTCTGGATTCAGTCGATGCAAACAAACGATATTCCTTCTTCCAACTTCCTCCTCATCCATTTCCCTTGCTTTTCCTCCCTATCTCTCCCTTTGCTTTATCCCCATCTCTCATCATGTCTGTTTTTCTCTCTCTATAAAATTCTATCGACGATGAGTTTTTAACCAGAAAAATTGTTACCCTTGCGCAGTTTCAAGATGCACGCATGGACTTGGACGAAAGGCATTTGTATCTTTGCCAAGATGGTTCAAGGGACGGAAGACTTTTTATTCCGCGAATACATCATCATCATCTTTGGTCCTCCAGTCCTAAGACTGGTTGACGGCGGTTTCGCCATACAATGCTTCTTTTTCTCTTACGCCTTGGGAGTTTCCTTATTTCACAAATCTCTCAATTTAACTTATTTGTTCCTTGGCTTCCCTCAAGGAGTCTTCCATTTTATCTACCCTTCTACTACATTCCTAAGAATATATTTTGTCCCGTTGTATCTGATCGTTCCTTCTGGTTTATGCACAATGCTTTATATTTGATTTTCTTTTCATATTTTTGGGAAGGCATGATAAAATATTTCTTCCCATTGGATAGCAATGGATTAAGAAATAATTCTCTTTAAAATCTGACGCGGCAAATATCAAATATGTCTCCCCGAATGGATCAAATGAGTCAACTATCCTCTTTCCCTTCTTTTATGGAGATTATTATTAAAACTTAGATGTGCAGATAGACAATGTCAGGAGGCCTACAAGTTCCAAGTATTATGATCAAACTTTGTCTTGGAAGAAATAACATGACATATCATGACATGAATCAATATCACAAAAGTTAATAAATAAAATCAGCCAATAAAGAATACTTCCAAACACGAACCTTTGACACAACAAAAGAAATATGATAATAATGTAACATTTACACTTAAGAGTGAAATTCTCAAGTCGTTCATCAAATGATGGATCATAAAACCATGCAAAGAGTAAAAAACAAATATATTCTCGCTAAGATTCGAGGTCTTATTTGCGATTTCATCAACTGCCGCACACTCCTTTAAAAAAAATAGCCAAAGAAACAGCGTGTGCATCACATTACATGGCAATTCATTCAAGGTAGTCTACCTATTTAAATGCATATTTTGGACCGCCTCCAAAGACTATTTTCTTCTAAGCACCTCTATCACGAGAACTTGCTCTTGTTCATTCTAGTTTATTTCTTTCTACATTTCTTCTTAGCTTCTGCCTGTATTCATGCTCCCTAAAATGCCCACTCTCTTTCTCCTTCTGCCTTTCCCCTCTGCCCTTCTACCATTCTCCCCTCTGTCACGGTCTTTAAGAACCCTATGCAACAATTACTCTCATCCTCTTGCCTCAAAGACAATGTTTCTCACCAATGAAACATTACGCATACAAGTCTTTATGAAACTTTTCTTCACATCTTTACTCAGTTGACCCGCCAACAATTCTCGTCTTCCTGGAAATACTTCTTCCGTTGACGCAATTCTTCCCCTAGTGCTCCCACTACTATGTAACTTTTCCTCCAAAGCACTGTCCAAGTACATGAACTGCTCCACATGACCTAGTATATTCCTTCTCACTTTAATATTAACCTTCAAAATGGAATTCCATTTTGCTTATAAAATTATTTTACTTATAAAATTAATGTCATATAAAATTATTGCACTTATTTTTTTTTATTAAAATTAGTGCCATATTTGTTTTAGTGTATTAAGGGCTGGCGTATCCTTATTTATATTTAAGCATAAAATTGTAAAATATCCACGCGTCAGACATCTCGAAGACGAGACCATAACAGATTAACACGTTACTCGCCACAATAAACCATCACGATACTAATTGCGGTCTTTGGTGAATCTGAACTCGAATAATTGAGGCTGTACTGTAATTAACGCTCAGTCTAAAAAAAAATCTGCCCGCTCGATTCCGGACGGCTTCGAAGATCTCGGGTCTTAGAATGGACGAAGACGCGCCTCGCGTCCTTGCCACTCGCGGGCCCGTGTGTGAGAACCTCTTCGCGATACCACTTCGTCCTCTTTGGTCACGATGACGTCTCGTGCCCTTCACATTCTTTCCCTCTTTTATTTGCTCGGACTTTTCTTCGTCTTTTTCCATGCGAAGAAGCCTCAGGAGTCCAAAATTTGAAGCTACGTTCACCTAATCCCTCCTCCTCATTCCCTCCGCTAAAAAATTCGATCCGCGTGCGACCGCGGCGCAATCCTCGTCGCCGTTTGGATTCTTGGCGCTGTTCGGCGCGATCTTCCGTGACTTCTTTTTTCCCTCCGATCCAAAGGAATGAAGAAGAAGATGTGGGAGTCCGTCCCTAATTTCATCTGGATATATCGGCGTAAGCACATACCTCTCTTTCATGTGCAGTGAAGATAACGGGAATGTTTTTTTTCCGCCAAAACCATTTTCGCGTGATCAACCGTTCAACTTCGCGTGACGTCTTCCGGAGTCTTGTATTTAAGTGTCGCTCCCGTTCGGTTTTTCGGATTTAGCCTCGGAGAAGAAAAAAAAAGATATATCTTTTGAACATTCCGGTTGGAATCCTAAATTGCACGCAATGAGGATGGCGTTTTACTGCTCGTTTTTTGCAACCGGTGGCCAACTTCCGTAGTTCGCGTAGAGGACCGGTGCTCATTTATCGTGGCCATCAGTGTCAACGACCGATTAGAGGGACCGGACGACTGTGTAACCGGAGCGACAAAAAGTCCGTTTGTCCAAGCTACAAGTTAGTTCACAAGTCCTAGTACTTTGCACCAAGGGAGTCACTGATTTTATTCCTGTAAATAGTTCACGCAATACAAGTAGTAGTAGGCTGTAATCTGGGGAAATTAAGAATGCTATGAATTAATGTAATTGTAATTTTCCACAGCGATTTATTTTGTACAACGCATTATAAATATTCGATTCTAACAAATCAAGAATATTGCCGCACCCAGTTGGTGGAGTGACAAGTTGATGCAAGAAATTCAACGTAAAGGAAAGTAATGGGGACTCGAAGGTATCTTTGTCTTTGCCCCCAGTTTTAAAACTATATGTTCTCCAATCAAAATATGGGACATTGAAATATCTACCGATTATAACACCACGATCGTTCTTCGGAACAAATCTGAAAGGTCTTTCCTATCTTAAATACAGCTTTAGTAAGTAAATCGAATAATAAGTGATTTTAGTTGAGATCCAATCTGTTCCATTGCTTTCTAAAGTTGATTAATAGGGGAAGAAACATAGGTCTTTTCAATATCCTAAAATATCAAAAGAACTTATTGACCCCTATAGCTTGTTTCTTCTTATTTATTTGGTTGAGGCTAAAAATATGAACCATACTGGTTCATCCCAAAAAAAAGCCTGCCTGATCTTTCCTAATCATACTTTGAAAATCATATTCAAACCTATTTTTTAGAATTATTCTAAAAAATATACCTATGATCATGCTAATCCCATACATTTGCAATATATAAGGTGTGCAATATTCTTCCGCTATTTCATCTCCTTGAATAACCTGGTTGAAAAGTTTTCAGAGACGCCTAATCAAGTACCAAGAGGTCTACATGTTTATAATTCTTTCAAAAATCTCCCAGAATCTCTCGTCTTTTCATTCTTTACATTCCTTGGCGCCTTTTTCCCATTTTCTCTAAAATGGGCTCAATACATTGAGTTCCACCTCTATTTTAAAAATTTTCTTTTATTCTGTCCTTTCTCTTAACCAACGGTTCTTCGAAGTGCTGAGTCCATTCCGCCATGCACAATAGTAATCAATTGAATACAATTAATTCATTAATGAATCTCTAAATGGAGGAGAAATATCAATTCTTTAGTTACGGAAATGATAGACATATTTTTAATTGGGTCATATCTGGGGCGCACATAGCCATTGAATTATACTTGAAGAACCTGCGTTTATTATTAAAAATGTACCCATTGGTCACCTTGTAATTAGATAATAGCAAACGTTTCAGTTTAAGTGACAATTTGAGGAATAATATTCATTTTCAAAACTGTTAAAGTTGGAATTAAATTACCCATTAAAATCAACGGGTTGGGAACGGTACATTTAACAAAATATAATTTCCTACACATTAACCTTAATTTTTCTCCTTCCTAAGGACCTGTATGAATGACGTTCTTAATGAACCGTCCTGTCAACATTTAAATTACCGCTTCCTTGATTCAATAACCTTAAAAGTGACATAATTCCAAAGTTTACAGTCATTTCCATCCTCCGTCGCTGCTTCCGCTCTCATTTTCACGTAGAATGATATAATTGTTTCCACTTTACGGACCACTCTTTCCTGGAATTGATCATTTTACGCCTTTTCGTCCCAAGCCACTCTCTTTTAAGGTCTAAAATGTGTTTTTTTTCTCGACATTTATATGATGGAAGTTCCTCCTCACTCAATACCAGATTTTTTGTACTTGAAAAAGGCAACGGACGCCGGATAAATGGCGTTAAAATTCACCGAGCTTTCTTGTCATGATTGAACCAACAAAAAATTATTTTAATAACTCATGGCTTATTTAATTATTGTTACACACTTCACTCTTTGTCTCTGAAAATACTTTTTATGCGTACCATTGAATACATTTCATTTGATCAGGATATAAATTTTGCATTGTATATTTTAGGTATGACAAGAGTGCTTTATTGATAAAATTGATAAATTGTTCCAACTGATGGGCGAATTCCTTAGAAAACAACATTAGAATATATATATATATATATATATATATATATATATATATATATATATATATATATATAGAAGTTCTGTTCCTAATTCCTCTTGAGAAAAGTGGTTGGACCACCGAAAATTCGAGAACCAGTGAGTCCCTCTTTTGTGTGTTTTGGTTTCTGTGTTTGTTATGACTATCAGTGAATTTACATTACACGTTTGTGGGTTTTCCAAAAAAGTGTATATATATATATATATATATATATATATATATATATATATATATATATATATATATATATCAGTCATATCTTATCTTCCGAAGAAGACGGAGTTCGAGTCCGTCGAAATTATCAAGTCATTATTATGAGTGTTCTTTTTATGTGTTCTCGTGCTGTATACATATATATATATATATATATATATATATTATATATATAATATATATATACATATACATTGAAAAATGTTCAATGAAATTTGTATAATATTTATGCTCATATTTCATAATCTCTATCCATTAGACGGAAAATGATGTGCCCACATTATTTATATCTCATTGGCCATATTAAGGATTTAATTTTGAAAACTAGAATATTCATGCACGATGTGCTGTTTCTTTACGATTCTGTTAATATCGGAGATCAACACTTAATTTCAGAGATAAGATGTGTCAAAATCTAGTTTAAAACTAAAAATAATTCTCGATTGAAAACATATCAAGAGCAAGAATGCCAAAAACTCACCCTTGAGCATGATTGCAATATCTTCTTTTCCATTTTATTTTAAAATAATTGACTTGTTTCAGGAACGACCGATTTCTTTGCTTACCTCTAGGCGATATCATTCGTGCTTAGCCTTGATTTATGTTATTATCGATATCATTCATATTTCCTTAAAAATTACTTTCCCCTTAATTCTACTGTTCATCTACATTGACTTAATACCCCGCAAGGGCGTGTGGCGGAGGGTGTTTGCGAGCTTAATTACGGGTGGAGCACGGGCACCACCCGTAATTAAGAAAGAAAAATAAAACCGCATGCGAAAGCCTCCAATTTATACAAGCCACAAACAAAACATTGTATTCATTCATGCTAAAACCCTTAAAACCTCAACAGGTGCAAAAAACAAACTACCAACTAACGTACACATGCATCTACAGATACACCTAAAATCTTTGCAATATGTAATTTTGTTCCGAGTTGTAAATTAAATGTTTTTACTACTTCTAAAGTGACTTCGGTTCGGACTAAAGTGACTGTATTGGAATCTATCTGCCTTATTTTACCTTTGTGGTTTGACCTACCTAAGTAATGTGGGGCCATTTTAATTCTTTCTGTGTCGTCTTTAAACTCGTTTGTTTAAATCTTTCTAAAAGTCTAAGTCTCGCCTGTCCCCTTTGTATTTTGGGCCAACCTTTAACGCAGCAAAGAAAAACATATTTTAATACCAAAACCACACAGGCTACATATTGGAAGAATGGTCACTCTTTTAATTGGCGTTTAAGAAGAGGAGGTGCGTTCAGTCGGATACGAATTAAATTGCATCGCGGAATACGGTCTTTCAATGCCTCTTCCGCCGATGACTATTACTGCTGTTTTACGCGTCCAACATCTTTCTCTGCCCGAATCCTTATTCTCTCTCCCATGCCACCATTACTGACAGTCTTTCCCCCAAACCAAATGGGAGGGAACATGCGGGTGAGGATAAAAAAAAGATTAATATCCACCTCCACATCGTGAAAACCAACAAAATTGCGAAAAAGGCCCGCGGAGCGACCGCCCACGTGGCAAGGGAGAATTCACCTTTGGCGCCCCGCCTGCCTTCCCTCCTCCCGGCCCCCAACACGCGAAATCCTTACCCACGCGGACACTCGGGCACCGCGCTCCTCCTCTCAACCCACCCGAGGGCCCCCGTCCCACGCAAACCTCCCGCGTCGAACGACTGCGAACAGTTTGGCGGCTGTAATCCTCCCGTAATCTCCATTCCATCCAAAGAAACCATAAAGTCACAATGGACATTTTCGAGATTCCTCACGGAAAGATTTGGGGAGAGAATTGTCCGGTTGATCACAAATGAAAATCTCACTTTCGAGACTCAAATAGGAATTTCAGGGGGACTTGGAGGAAAACAGGTTTTGAGGAAAGGGAGAAGACGTTTTGAACACCTTGACGGATTCTCTGGTAAAATAAAATCACGTTTTGTGATCACTCGATCATAGGTACATTGGAATCCGAGGACTTAACTTGAAAACACAACATTCCCGCATTAGGTTTGATCGAAACTTCCCACGCTGGTGCAATAGTTTGCAAACATATTTGGATTTCATACGTTTGCTTGGGGAAGGACAAGGTCGGATAACAAGAAATGAACGAGGGAGGACGTCAGCGCGAGGAATTTGGAAGAAATAATTAGGAGATTGGCATACAAAATTTGAAATCAGTGAGAAGCAAATTCTCGTGTTTAAGGCTCATGAGAATACCACGAGCTTATCACAGTGAAATCGGATATGTTGAGTCGAAAGACTGTAATAATATATAACTGCACCGCCATCTTGAAAAGACTGATACTTGGCCAGACAGTTCAAGAGAGCGATACCCATTAAAATATTAAGTGGAATTTATAATAGAATTAGCAAACAACAGGGACCTTAATACCTTCAAATCTTTCGCAATAAGAAATGCATAAATATTAAATACCGAAAGCAAAGCTATAAATCTCATTGCAGAAGGTGGACCGACATTTATATCATCAATTCGGTTTTATTTGAGCCTAGCCAGACGGTAATCATCTTTTCCTACCCTTCCCCTGCTACTCTTTTCATTTAATTATAATTGATAATTACACAGGCCTACAAAAAAATTTTTTTTTGTTGGTGCCGGGAATCTTTGTGATGATTTTAACTATATTTGTAGAGCTGAATCCAAATATGAAATCCGTTTTTATTTAACAGCTCTACTTTTTTAGATATGGCACATCTTACGATTAGTTGTTTTAATATTTGATATACTATATTCCGGAAAATAATTTTCAAAGCTAAATAAATCTATAAGTATACTAATTTATGACCACTCTGCGGTGTTCCTTTTATTTTCAATAAACTGTCAATAAATTTTATGTATATTTCTATATTGTAGGCCAATGAGATAATTATTAATATAATATTCCCATATCATCATGTAGAAGATTTTTTTACGTAAGTAACAACATATCTATATCTTGAAAACTATAGCTGATAGGAAAAAATTAGTGTCATAATTGGATTCAGCACCCCAATTGTTCTTTAAATCAGCATTAAAAGCTCCGGCACCAAAACCACTGTTGGCCTGTGTTATTAATATAATATTCCCATATCATCATGTAGAAGATTTTTTTACGTAAGTAACAACATATCTATATTTTGAAAACTATAGGTGATAGGAAAAAACTAGTGTCATAATTGGATTCAGCACCCCAATTGTTCTTTAAATCAGCATTAAAAGCTCCGGCACCAAAACCACTGTTGGCCTGTGTTATCAATCCTGATGATATGCCCCTAAATTAATAACAGAAGAGGCAGCGCAATGCTCTATTACATTCAATTTTGCAGAACTCGTTTTCTTTTTCCTATTTTGACTGTCTTCGTGCCCTTGATTGACCATGAGGTGCAACAAGGCACTTCGGCAGTGCTTAAAATAGGATATTAACATCATTTTTCGTGAGCGCGCTCAACTCAAGAAACTGAAGAGTGACTGTTTCAGATTTGGCACTCGTCGAATAAACGCAAGAAATCCAGACCTGATTAACTAACGCCCTCCCACTCACGTCCTCCCGCCCTAAATAGAGATAGCACACTCCCAAGCCACACGAGTTTATATTTATGTAACGGAGTACATGGACGTATCTACCTCCGTCTCCCCTTTCCCCTCGAGCATTTTATTAAGTTTCCATTCCCCCCCAGTACATGAAGGGAGTGTGAGAGCGCGCGCGGAGGCGGCGCGGCGGTGCAACTTCACCCGGCGCAATCTCCGCCGAGGTGCCAAGCCGAGTGGGCGGGCGTGGTGCGGGGAAGTGACGTGAGCACCTGGGTCGCGAGAGCAGAGCAAACACCCACGAAGTATATTCATGTGTCAGGCGCACGTATCGATTTGCGTATCAAAGATCTGCGACCAACGGACACGCATCGGATAACAGGTGATGACCACAATTGAGGACCAGACGAAACCAAGGAGCCGTTGCACACAATGATACCCATTGCCTACTTACTTGGGAAAAATTACTTCATTGCGCAGCTATATTCAGAACGTATCGTCCACGCACTAGATCAAGCTCACGTATTATTACTAGTTTCGTGAGGTGACCGACATCTGAGGTGATGTTGCACCATTGGGATAAGTGAGTAATTTTGGAAATTCTCCGATCCCTACGAAACATTTTGCCACCACCGGAATTTGGGCCCTCGGTGTGGGAACCCATAACACTAACCACCACACCAACGCGTCCTCAATAAGGTCTAATCTCGCCGATATTATGCATACGTGTAAACATTAAGTGGATCAACTATTTACTCTCTGTCTAACTTGATCGTTTCAGATTAGGGAAGGAGTTGCTGTTTCTTTCCTTTTTGACGCTATTTGGTTTCCGAGATGTTTGAAGTAGCAATGAAATTGCATCGCTTGGATTTTGGATGGGGTTGGGCAGAGGTATTTTCCTGTATTCGAACCCGGTTCCCTGTGTTCAGGTACCGAATACTCTACTCGCTTGCCTCCCACGTCGACCTCATTTCCTATAGAGTGGCGATAAAGCATGTATTATTATTATTATTATAAGGTAATCTACCGGTTAAGGTAGGTTTAATTATCGAATTCATCGGGTTCATTACTATTAATACATTAAGACAATTACAGAATTTGTTCATCTTCACTCGGCTGGCTACAAAAAGCGCCTAACTGAAAACGAAGCTTATAATATGAGGGCTCTCCGGAAAGTAGCTTATCTTTTGAAATAAACTATGAACCTAGTGACAAGAGAAATTTTTACTATACACATTAGAAAGGCAAATTTTTAAACTATTTTTCTACATAGTCGCCATTCAAATTGAGGCATTTATCATAACGATACATAAGCTTTTCGATTCCGTCACTGAAGAAATCTGTCGCCTTATACTTCAAACCACTTGCTTACACTAGTATGCAATTCTGCGCCAGTGTCAAAGCGCTGTGCTACAAGCCACGTCTAGCGAGGGATCCGCAAGCGTAAATCGGCGATTTTCACCAATTTTTCGTTGATAATCCCGTCAGATCATCTGTCGCAAGACTAGGCCTACCACAGCGGTTCTTATCGAGAAATATTGGTGCGACCATATTTAAACTGAATGCACGACTACCTCACTCCGCCTTCATTCATTATTCCGTCTCCATACACTTCACAAAGTTGCCTATGAGTTTCAATTAACTTGTGGTTTTTTGCCAGTAAAAACGTAATCACAGATCGCACTTCACAATTCGCGGGATTTTCGGTTGCAGCACACATTTTAACAGTTTGCAGTGAGCGAAGTAGAAAATCCACAATCTGCCACTATCAAACAGATTGCCTACTGAGTGTAGGGACGCTTAGACACCAAGATGGTGGTTCTAGCCCTAGTCACCGCCACGCTAGGCCGAAACGTAAGTTTCTATCTGGTCAGCGTCCTCGTGGTCAAGGTCCTCGTAGTCATGGGTAGTCGACCTTTTAAAGGGATGTATTGAACGACCCCAATTATGCATGACTATGCACCACCATGGCGTGATGGAAGTGCCTGCGCTTTGCTTTGATCCTAGATGAGGACAGGTGGGAGCAATGATGACTGTCCCTAGCGGGGTAACTCATTCCAGGTAGATTGAAGGGTGAGTGTGAAATGATCGGCGGTGGTTTCCAAAGGAGTACTGCATGTGAAGCATCGTTTTGCTCGTCGTTTAACTTGCATTCCTGAGGGCATCTTCAGGGTCGAATTTTACAAAGAAATTTTGAAGTCACCACATTATCTACGGATTTTTAACGAAGCCCAAAGTGAAAATTCTTTGTTCTTTCAAAAAAATAAATAAAAATGAAAAAATTCTTTCAAAAGTTGATGGATCGCCGGAACCAGGGTAAAGCGGCTGCAAAGAGTGACCCGTTTGGGGAGGCCATTAAACGTGAAGCGTTGAAAGCAATACTGAGGAAAACAACTCAAAACCGCCTTAAGTACTTGTCACTTGAAAATGTCACACTGGTGCGATCAGAAACAAACTTATAACAGTGTGTAGTGATGACTTTTTGGAATAGAAGCACTTGCCTCCCGAGAACCTACTGCATCAAAAATACAGAAATAGACTATTTTAACTCAGTTAAATGCCTAAACCATATTCATGGCCTCTCCTGAGTGAAATATTTCACGGTAGCAAAAAAATAGGATTTATTTGAAGAGTATTGGGACAACGTGACGAGAAGGTAAAATAACAATATTATCTTTCCCTAGTTAGGCCCCATTTAGAATATGCTGCTAGTAGGATCCTCATTAAGATGGATCGATTGCTGAATTAGATCGCTTGCAGCGTAGAGGAGTTAGATTTGTAAAAACACCGTTATGATTATATGTGGAAGTCTACAGTGTTTCAATTTTTTTTACCACTAATATAAATGAAATTAATAACTTAATTTTTGATGTTGAGTCACACACTACCACACGTCCGAACGACGCCTTAAGGGGACCATGCAGATGTATGTAGATATAATGGACTATAAAGCAAGGATAAGGAAGTTTCCCTAAGAATAAAAATATTAACTTAGAAAATGTAATTAGGAGATAAAACGCTGAGAAAACTAGCTAAGGAAAAGTAACCACTTAATACGGTAAATTAAAAACCTAAGCTAAGTAACACTAACCATGAACACCCAAAGAATACTGGGTAATAATGACTGTATCCATTATAACTGATAGTCTTATATTTAATCACCCTTTTCAACAAAACTTAATCATCGTCAGGTGACTGAAATGACATCTGACTGTGAAAATGTAAAATAAAAACTGGGTTATGAAGTAAAAGTTTTTAGTGGAAATGGTTACCCGGCCATTTTTACCCAATATGCGTGATTTCCAAAGAGCGACGACCAAGTCTGTTGGTCTTATGAATAATGGCTTTTCTTTCCATATGGAAGGAAAAATAATGAAATCAGCCCACGCAGTAAATGATCAAATGGCTCGTGGGTCGGTTGCTCACGTGACGCGTCGTGACGAGCGTGTGCGCGACGTGTCGCCGGCGACGGGTGCCCGGGGGGAGAAGGAGCCGCGTCCGCAGAAGAAGACGCCCTCCGCCACTGAGACTTCAGTTGAGTGAGCGACCTTTCCTCGGAGGGGACTCGACTCTCGCCGGCAACGGCTGAGCCCACCGCATGAAGGGAGCAATCGCCCTTGCATGACGTAACGGTGCGGCCCACGTGCACCAAGGACGCCCGCCACCCCCGGACGCCCTAGAAGGCGCTATCAGGGCACCCGACGCCCTCTCGTCATACACGTCGCGCAGGGGGAGATGTTGTGGGGGCGGCAAGAGAAGGGGTCCAACTTGAACCGCAATACTGCCTCTTCGTTTAGTCTTGCTCAGGGTGGCCGTCGGGAAATCGATGGGTATATTTCCGGAAAAGTCTCGGTTTTTCTCGGAATTTTTCAAAAAACTCCCGGATCTTGGCGGAAAGAGAAAGTTTTCGCCACCCACTGGTGCATCACCTATAATGTACTTCTTAATATGGAAGCCAGAAGGAGGAGGAGGAGACTTGCTATAAGTCACCTGGGCAAACACGTAGCGTGGAACGCTTAGCCTGAAAGGCACGTTGATACTACATTTGAAATTTAATTTCGACCAAGTTTATATGAAATACCAAAGCAGTTTACTTAAAAAATGAAATCTATGATGTAGTATGATTTATGTTTTTGTCAAACTTGACTATAAAGCGGTCAATACAGAATAATTATAAGTCGCAATTCAATTGCATGCTTATATTTGCATATTGAACTCTTTTCCCTTCACAGTTTCGCAAAATAATGGAACATGTGCACGAGATCCTAACATATTTTTAACTATGAATTTTATGTCAATTAGGGTTTACTGAAGTAACATAATTTTCGTAAAGTTCAAGTTTTAATCCTTGAGGCGGAAAAGATAAAGGTATTTTGTAAGTTCGAACATTATTTAATTTGCATTTTGTCTAGTTTTATTGCTTAGGAATTATTGGCAAGAAGAAAATGTTTTTCATAATTTATTCGAAGCATAATTTTTATGGTCACCCATTCAACTCGATTAGGTAGTTTTATTTTCAGAGTTCTACCTCAAGGAAATAACTGGCGTTTGTAATACTTTCTTGCGAAGTCAAAGAACACGTAAAGAGAGGGTCTTGGCCGTCGGATGGTAGGCAACATTTGGTTAATGGGTTCGGTTCATAAATTAAAATGTCAAGCCAGTTATTAACTAACGGTGAATTGACTGTCCTTGAGATTATCCAAATTTTCTCTCCCGCAGCGTTTACGAATGCTGAACGAACTATTAGCCAACCTAATATAAGATGTATATGCCACCTTACAAGTGTCCTGTGTCAACCAAATTTTATCGACATCGACGCTGGTAACTCAAAATAATTTATTTAATCTTCACTGGAGCTTCAGTGCAGTCAATTTGCCTCATGAATCTATTACAACACTGAAAAGGACATCACATTAATGGATATGTCGCAGAGTGAAATGCGACCAGGCGCCAAGTCATAAAAACACAGTGTTTGGAGTCGAGATTAATAGTAAATATGTTTGGCGACTTGCTCGTAAAAATCGAATTTTTCACTACACCCTTTCAGGTTAATCGGAAAGAGACTTAATTTGCAGCTGCTCGAATCACGCCCTGAAATATAGAGGAAAAACACATATTTTCGTTCCTTCCCTCATTGACAAAAGAAACAACAGCGTAAATCTACCGCTGTTTGGTGGGCATAAAAAAGCAACCACGGACGTAACAAAATACATGATTACATTCTGTTAGGAAAAGCAAGGGCTTTTTTTTTCCTTCTGGGTAGTACGCCGGAGCGATATCTGGACTTAGGGTAAGCCACGGGTCAACACCCCGGCGAATGTCGCCCGACCATGGGAAACTTCATCTTGTCTCCTAAATTTGGAGGAAATAAAAGGACACAAGCCCGTCGCGCCGCTATAAAACGCCATCTCTCCTAAAACGTCCGAAATGATATCCCCGCGTTGCCGCAAGCCAAGCCACGGATAAAGGCGACATCATAAAAGTCTGCGTTAGTTTCGCGAAATAAACCAACCGAGAAAGACCGGAAAATTGAAGTACGTACACCGTAAAATTAAAAAAAAAGAATGATTCTTTTATTCTGCAATATTATTTTGAAGGAACCCTGCCAACAAATGGTCATTCAAAGTTTCCATCTGCTTATGGTTGAAGTTTCTAAATTTTACACTCCAGTTAGTCGAGACATACTATATGCGGAGTGTAAATGTATTGTTGGGTTTTCCATCGATAGAAGCAAGAGAAGATTAAATTAAAACAAATCACGCCCAAATTCATTGTATTAATCCATAAATACGCACCATTGTCGCACTGATTTGTGTAGTTTTCACTTTAAAAAAACCATTCTTTTTCGAAAATTCTTATCGATCACTGAAACTCCTAGTACACATTCCTCTTACCATGGAATAAAAAATAATTTGCAGCTCATGATAGCCCAACACAGCCCAACGCGTAGTTTACAAATTTTAACGTGAAGTGATATTTCGCTTAAGGCAGAACAAATATCATCTAAAACTGCATAGTTATCGTATAATAAGCGCTAACACCCATATTTTATCTGTTTTTCCATAGGCACAGAAGATCAATTTTAAATCAATGCTTTAATATTCAAAAGAGCTAGAAATTTAGCTGATGGTATGGTTCCAATTCATATTCCTCGAATTCATCTCAATTGTACGTACAAATAAATAAACATAACTCAAAGACACATTTTCAATATGATTAAATGTAAAAGCAAGCTATACGAGATGTGAAATGTATCTCTAGTTTGAAAAAAGCGAGGGATATTGCCGGAGCTGAATTCTACGGCGAGGTGTAAGGAAACGACAAGGTTGGCACTGACCTAGGTAAAAGGAGGACTAGTAAATCTTAAAATCTTAAAGTCTATTTAATAATTAAGGTAGACACGAAGAAATAGAGCCAGGATGTGTATTTTTACAGCCTGATCGAAGAAGGAAGAAGAGACTTTCAAGCACAGAAGTGCCCATACGGTCAGTATTAACGGGCAGGGGATGGACACCACTCACCTCAAGCGGATCAGCTAAAACTTCTTCCCCTGGACGAAGAAATTTTTCATTGAGGAAGGTAATGACCGCGGGACCGGAAATTAAGACTTAAAAAGCCCATGTGCCTACCTTCGAAGTGAGACTGATGGAGGGTAATTCGGGTCAATCCCAGAGACTCCGGGACCACCATGAAAAATATACACGCCTGCGAAGAGCGGGGTGACTGCGGGGGAAAGTCGTATTTTTTACGATAAAAGGGAGACGGGAGAAGATGGCGGCGGGGGGAGGTGAGGGTAGAGAGATAGGGCAAGCCTACCGGCATGTATTCCGTCCACCTAGAATCTCCCCACGAGTGGGACATTGTTTGGATGAAGGTGAACGAACCCCGCTCCCCTCAGTCCCCTCCTTGGGTGACGAGACGTGGTGGAGGTGTCGCGCCCCCTGCCTTTATAGTCTCCGGCCCTCTCGTCTCCTTCGAGTGGCTATGGCAGTTGGGCCACGTACACATGCGTACGAAAGGCGAGGGTAATGCCCTTAGGGGGTAGGGAGGGAGGACGTTAGGCGTGGAGTGAACAATACTTTTCGTCTTCCTGCGGAAAGTTCCACCGAGAAATACGAGACACACCCCTAATTCTCACGCGCGGGCGTCAAACACGGGTTCCTACTTATCGTGAGCGTGTATTCGGATTGGTGACTTCCTCCTGGTGGACGAAGGGTGTGGGTAGCATGACGCCGGCGCCACATGGTAGGTCTCTCAGCTGACGGCCACTTGAAATTACCTAATCCATAGATTTCAAACAAAAAAAACATTCCTTAAACACTACTCACATTTTCTCCCGCATTACTGGCTCTTTTGAGTCCCTATAATTACTCCTCTCATCTTGGCTGAAATGGCGACTTAAACGCCGTTTGGGTGAGTGAAATTGAGTTCCCTATCTGCCCTGCCTCGGAAGACCCATACGATTCCCCATTAGAGCAGATTATGATGGCAGCCATTGCTCCCGAGGCGGAAAACTGGCCTCCGGGGCACTGCCAGCTTCCGCAAGGGGCGGGGGGGAGGGGGGGTAGTGAATGCGGTGATTAAAAAACAACTGATTATTGAAAAACAACGTTCGTGGTGGTACTATTTAAATTCAAATGAATCCAGAGTTCAATGTGATTGGTCGCGTATGACGGGTAAATACCGAACAGTTTTCTTTTTCGTGATTTTTTAAGCGTTTTATTAATCCATTGATGGCCCATTCTCCTATTGGAATATTCTATTACTAATTTATAAATAGAAATATTTATACTGAAGATATACTTCGATTCCTTAGTCATTTTAATTCAGAGATATTTTTACCATAAAGTATCAAAATAACCCAGGAATTCGTCCATATAACTATTTTTTAAATTTATGACGGCTTTGGTGATTGCGTACGTACGTATAGTTTCAACGTTATAATAATATACACATACTATTTTTGTTTATAAATACAACCAAAAATGTTTGATAAAAGTGTATCATTCCATTGCAAACAATCTTTAACCGAAATTATTTTCCGTTATGTAAAAACACACCGGCCTAAATTTATTTCTGGGAACAATTTATAGGGTCAAATTCAAGCTTCCGGACCATACTGAGGAGGATGGAGCAATAATATACGATACATAATATATCCGTCAGACGTATTTTTCTCGCGAACTATTACCGTCATACCAATTAGTCAAAATAGCACCATTTGCAATATAAATTCAATTTTCTACAAATTTTGATGGAATATAAATTTTCGTATTTCTGGATATGAGGTAATGCTATGGGAAAATTATTATTTTTTGAAGGAATATCAGATCATATCAGGTTATACCTCAAAGGATTTGTGACATAATCATCAAAGGACAAAATTTAATTGCTAATAAGTTTTAGAAAAAAATGAAAATACAACATTGGTTTTTATAGAAATATATACAATGGATACGAGTAAACATCATCATCACTGAAACCTACCATAGAAATATTTAATTCATGAAGTTTATTAATGGCAAGAAAATCATCCTGATAGTTAAGATATTTCTAAGAACGGAGGCTAGTTGTAAAAAACGAACATCAGATAATGAGTGTGAAACTACAGAATATGGAACAGTGCATGAAAAATTTTATGATTGTAAAAACAATTATCCGATTACTTGTGACGCTGAGTGAATGAATGTAATATGTGGTAATATTTTCAGGTGAGACTCCAGCGTAAAGTTAACAGGATTAGATATTAGTGCTAGGAATAATTCACTCCCACACGTTTTTCGACGCGCAAATCAATTAATGTACTCTCGGAAAAGATTTCTAAACCATCATACTAGATATGACAACCCCGTCAAGCGCCTACTTGAGATAGACATGCGATCACACTGTGTAAGTTCTAACGACTCATCTCACTTGCCTCTTATGCGTTAATTCATTTACCTTATTCGATCATTATTCATATTTTCAATAAAAATTATACTAAATGGTAAATAAATTACTGCGGTTTTGGTGATAATTTGGTATTCATGTTTTGGTGACATTTATTTGTTGGCTTGTGTTCTGTACATGACTCCGGTGAGGAATTCAGGATTTTAAATGAAGGCGTCTGTAATTATTCGCCATTGAATCCGGACTTGAATATAAGCAAGTGTGCACGTCGAGCGCCGACAAAGCGTAAAAGAAAAAAACAAATACTCTCGATCCCGCTTCTGCCTTTCTCCCTTACTCTCATCGGAACAAGCGATTGGAAAACATACGTATGAGTAATCACCGAAACTCGCTTGGATTCCGATACAGAGTACAACTAACGACTTCTTTACGTTAGGCGAAACCCTGTTTTCGAATTGTTCTTGTATTTTTTCCCCATTTCGTGGTTTATACTCGTTTTTGTGCTTAAAATACTAAAAATTTAAGTCGAAAGCTGGTTAAGTCTTTTCTGTTCAAATGATTGCTCTAATAATGGTGAACTAAAAATTCACATTTTTCATTGTCTTTATATCGTATATACGATGAATATTCAACAAACGTGTCGTGGCGTGTCTATGCATAAACTTAAACGGTAGATTGCCTTAAAATAATTGCGTCATTGGTAGTTGTTAGTGAATGTAGAAAGATGTTCAGTTCGCATGCGTCTGCTGCTGATGATGAAAAGCGATTTCCGCTAAGGCGTTTATTCACATTGGACAAAGATAAAAAGTCACATGGAGTCACAAGTCTGGATCTCGTATCATTCATTCATGCAAGGTCATAATCACAACTCTTCGAGCAAAGTGCATTCCTGCGGTAGAATTACCCCCTGCCAAACACCTTTGGCCAGTGGCTTGCTGGAAAACACGGTAGGTGTAGATGTAGATCATTCTCCCAGAAACATTTCCACTCAACGAAACTCGGGAACGGCAAAGAGGCGAGGGTTGTGATAGCCAATCGTGGAGCTGAAGGCGGGGGCACGCCCTTTCCAGCCTCATCCCCGAAGGAAACGCAGCCACGACCGAAGCAACACGTATCATTAGCGCTGAAAACGAGACGGAAGCCGTGTTCCAACACGAACTCTCCATTTCCAGTCTCTATCTCCTCCGATTCCTGTTATTTCGCCAACATTTTCCAAAATAAAATAGTTCCCGTGCCGTTCATCCCGATTCCGTCGTGGTGCCGAGAGGGAAAATAACATTGCTTGAGACGGAATAAAGTGATCTCCCTTCGCTGCGGACACATCTTTGTCGGGATGACAAAAGAGGCAATGCTCCGGGAATGAAACGGTCACGGTTGGGCGGATGATAGCAAATAAAGTCCAGAAATGAGTAGGTATTTGCACGGTAGAACTACGAAAGCGTCTCACGATCACAGTTTTTCGAGTACATATTTATTCAGGAATGAAAAACAAGTTCCAAGGAACTGCGGAAGATGCCGCAACAGTAGCTTTTAACGGAGCCATCCGCTAATATGCATTTAAATGCAACAATTTCAGATTTCAAAAATCATTTGACCTTGACAGGGATGAAAAACACGACTTACGCATCGAGAATGACGGGCGTAGGGGATAAGATTTAGATTATTACTAGGAAGAGAATATTTGGGAGTCATGAAAGGAAGAAACTGACGAGAGGACGATTAGGTAAAGAGATGAAGAAAAAATGATGAAGACTTAAATATTGGAGGGTAACGTTTTATGAATGCGAAAACTGGTCTTTGAAGGAAGAGGATAACCGTAGATTTGAGATTTTTGAGATGTGGGCACGGTGAGGAATTGAGATAACAATTTGGAAATAAGAAAAGACTAACAACAAAGTTTCAAATGTGGTAGGAGAAGAGAGGAAATGATTTGGTGTGATTCGAAGATGAAAACCGTGGATGGAGAATATGATGACAGGCAATGGAATAAAACACATCACTTCCCCTCAATGACACGTCACTTCCCCTGCATCCCACAGGCCGCAATAATAGGGAGAACTTTCGATAAACGAGGAAAAGGAAGGAAGAGAATAGACGTTTTACATTCACGGGTAGGAAGTACGCAGAACTGAGGAAGGACAGTATGTAAGGAAAACAAGGGGAGCTTCACGCGATATTAAAAACGTAAAAAGTTATCGGAGATCGTTAATCACTACCTTTAAAGGATAAGTCACCAATGAAATAGATTTCCCCTATAGCACATGTGGGCCTATTGTCCATTCGCTAAATGGGTACTCCATGTTGTCATGGATTTGAGAACCCTATGACGATTTACCGTTGGTTTTCAGCATATGTTATGCAAACATTAATAGAATATGGATATTATAGATCATTGCCCTTTGAAATAGAAGTCACTGTATTGAGTAATCGCAATGTCCGGTGTGGATAAGTGCGTAGTCTTCTAATTAATCCATTACTCTATACTAAAAATAAACTCTTAAAACAGACATGGTAATTTTTACGTATAATTTCCGGGATAGCGATAGTGATACTATCTCAATTGATAGTCTTTAAATGATCGTGGGACGCAATTAGTTAAAAAGAAGACAGAGAAAGAGATTTCAAACTGTCGTTCGGTTAATTAAACGGCCACTATTTTTGTCCTTGAACAATAAGAATACTCTTCTTTTTAACCTACCATTTCGCTCCGCGTTTTCGCGCAAGTAAATAACGGTTGTGGCGCAAAGAGTGACAACTATCCACACCAATACAGTTACAAAACAACGGGAATAAGTGCCATTAACATCCCCTCGCTTGGAAAAACAGATTCACACCGTATAACGGTAAGAAATTAATTAAATTGTTGCCTTCGCTTCCTATTATTGCTACCGCAAAAATCCTTTTGTATGGTAAAACCAATATCCGCTATTTTTCCATAACAAGGATGCACACAATAATTTTACAGCGAAAGGAAGTGATGCGGGCAGGTACCAATAAAATAAACGATCGCATGAGCGGAAAATGAATACAGGAACTATCATTTCCCCTATCCCTGATAAGCCATCGTGTAAATGATCCAATTATTTGTACATGAAACTATTGTACGATGCGGGCTTTGGTTTCACTCATGATTTATTTTTCGTTAAGTATTTCAGCACTTTAATATTTTATGAAGTATCGAGTACTAACTTGTATAATGTTTAACGCTCATGTTCGTGATTGTATACAAGTTCTATCTATTTCGTCAGGACTCGAAATGGCCTCGGTCGTGAAGCAATTACTCGTTCAACATTTTACTTCATCTCTTGAATGGCGTACAATTTCAAGAGACGCTCTTGTGCGTTAACTCTACTACATGTTCCCGGCTTGTATTCCACGGCTTGGCTACAAATACATTTCCGTTGAGAGTCCCCACCGTTATCTGACAGCACCGCCGACTCGGGAGCGCGTGTTCGAGCCTCGGAGGTGAAAAGGGGTGGGGGGAGCGCGGGTTCTGCGACTCTTGTCGAAGATTGTCAGGGAGAGGGGGATGGGGTTTCCGTTCCCTCGCCAACGGACCCCATGGGTGCTTTGTCACCCGGTGGTGCCATCCTCCGGTCCCAGGCACCTGGGGTGCAGGGCGTGATTCACGCGCGACAAGCCATTTCACGCCGCGCCACGTCGAGCCCATAATTCAGCGCGCGGGGGCACGAACCCACGCAGGCGTATGTGGTGAGGGAAAGGATGATACCGGAAGGGCCGAGGGAACGACCGAGGGCAGGCATGGACGTTAGATAGCTTTTCTCTATCATCGTCGCTGTATGTACACAAGAAGGAGCGATTTGCACGGAGCGCTTATATTCGAGGAGAGTTGGAAATGTGTAGACGCCTTTGTCATGATGGAAGAGTGATCGGAATATCAGAGCGCGGCTAAATTTGGTTCTTTTGGTTTACCATAATAGTCGCTATTATGGAATACATCGACAATCAGAGGTTAGCTTCATTTTGCAAATTATCTCTTCAATCCAAGGTTGATCACCCATTGCAAAACTAACTTTATTAAATTTTAGAGATAGTGCAGGCCGTTTTTTTGCGAATTCCTTTCAAAAGAAATGGAAGGAATATACAACACTTTGCGTTTCCACAGAATAGATTTTTAATGCTGACTAGTTTCATTACACTGTAGCTACGTCCTGGTGATGCGTGCTACACTACAGTGTAGTGAAACTAGTCAGCATTGCAAATATATTCTGTGGAAACGTAGTCTTATGCGCTACTTCCCTTTAATTATTAATTTTCCTAAATTATATTATTACTCTACATTATAGTTAAGCATTTTATTGATAGAATTCATATTGCTTGTACTTCGTTCAATATATTGACTTTGTGTATACATCGTGCAACATACCAAGTAATAGGTAGGCATCGGCTATTTGAAACTTATAATTGGGAAGCTGCGCGTGTTTGTACGGAATTCATCATATATAATAAATAAAAAAACATCTCTTCAAGACGATATGTGATCAGTTTTCCCCGTGGCTAATGCATTCTCTTCCCACATCGAGGATTCGGGTTCGAATCCTGGAATTCCAGAAAATTTTCAGTTAGGCACCTTGATCTATCCTTGGGGTACCATACCGAGAGAACTTCAAATGAAGTACGTCATCCGTTAAATGAGGTGATACACGTAAATTAAATTACCCCTTGTCCTTTAACGTTAGGAGTACGCCAATGTTGACGCTGGGTTTCACTCTCCACCCTTCCCCTACTGAATTAACTCCACCTCTCCTTAATAGCGCAGACGACCTTAGATGTTGGTCACCTCCCTAGTAACTACTATCATCCTTGATCTAAGCCATCCCACTTTCTGGAGGACTTTTCGTTTCAAATAATTCCTTGCTCCCATCACCTGCTTCACGTAATTTATCCTTGGCTTTCCTCCTTATTTCCCTCCCTCCATGGTTACTTCAAATATCTTATTCGGCGATACATGTTGACTCGGGATATACATAATTTGGAATACACTTATGTGAGGGGTTTTGCAGTAAAAATATCTATTTTCCATTGATCGGAAATGGATCCTCGCTCTCTCAATTTCTGGTTAGTAATGTTAGTTACACTAAAAAGGCACCTTAAATTTAAGAGATTTTCCGGCTTTTAATCAAGATGATTTGGTGGTCTAGAAACTCATAAATCCTGACCAATAGCCGGGTTTGAACCCCGTTGAGGTCAAATTATTCTTCAATGGCGATAGTCCACACATTTATAGTTAACACTCTAAATGTGTGGAATATCGCCATTGAAGTTAATTTACACCAATACGAGTGATTGCGTACAGTGCCCACGAGGCATATCCCGTGGAACTACCGTTAATAGTATAATAACTCCTTCCTAATCTATCAATCCTAACATCATCAGACACTCTATTCATAAATTGAACCTCCAAAGGAATTGATCGGGCGTAACTTCACGTATCCTAACATGCAAGAGAAGCAGAATTATTTCAATTTCAAAAGATTCACTAATATCGTGCATCTATCTAATATTTTGAGTATATTTCTAAATATGAAAATCTAGATAGTACTTACAATTTTCTCTCGGCCCTTTATTGTTCTCAGTAACCTCCTACGCACAGTATTTGAGCGATAGAGGACCCTAAGGAGCTCACAAACAAGAGAGATGAAAGACTTAAGGCTAAAATAAATCTAGTAGCTGTTAGGGACCATTAAAGAATATAATAAAAACTGGCCAAAAACGAACTTCCGCCAGAATGCTCTCGAAGCCCTGAATTATCTTCATTCACCGTAAGTTAGCCCGCACCTGGTAGAATGAGCGGCCCTCGCCCGAATGAGTGGAAATAACGAGAGGGACGGTGGAGATTGGGTGGCAAGGAGGAAAAAGTAATGAGGAAAAAGGAGAAAAAGAGAGAAAAAAAGACGAAAGCGAAATAATCACGCACGGCATTTCTCGCAGCTATCTTTTCCGCTTTCTCCCCTATGTGGCACACGCAATAAGTACACTCACGCACGTACATGAAGTGTTCATCATCGTTAATGTTAAAGCTGTGGAGGAAATTGATCGTCTCCTAACTCATATCCGCTCCGACGTCCAAATGAGACACCATTTTAGCTTAGAGGGAAGGAGCAAATTTTGCCTTGGGCCCAAGAGAAGATGAGTGAGGAGGAGGGCGGGGGAATCGATAGGCGAGGAAAAATATTCCCACGCCTGTGAGAAGGTCGGGGTTAAAGAGATTGAGGTGGGGTTAGTGAGCTCGCCTCCTTCGAATCCTTCACCCTCCAAGCATATCCTTCGGTTATTAACAACAGCTGCTCATTTTACATCCTTCATTTAGCGGTGAGATTTTGTGATTGGAGGTGCTGAAACTACATTTTAAGGTAAGTGGTGCGAACGCCATTTACCACTCACCGCGAGGAAAATTGACGAGAGCGTAACAAGGCTTAAACTGTGTACGCACAATCAGACGGTATTGTATAGCGATGCAAAAATTGATTCTTTTAAGGGCCAAATGCTTCGGGATGACAAGCCAAGCACGTAATACCCTGGCACCTCCTCGTGGTGAGAGTCGGTAACGTGGAACCCTATCGGACTGTGAAGCGAGACAGGGGGAAGCGGCCAAGTCCAGGAACGCTATACACCATCAGGGGGCTGCCAACCCCCACGGGGTCTTTGCTGGGCATAAAACCAGAAAATGTTGAAGCCTCCGTTGACAGGGTTCATTTTCAAAACGATCAAAGTAGTTGCTCAACAGTAAATCTTGATATTATGATTAAGATCAGCGAAACGTAAGCGAGGTGGCGAATTAATTTCAATTACGAGAATATAGAAAATGTTCCAAATAATTATTTATAATTCTGAATGTGAATTTCTAGATGAAATCCGCCTTCCTCTACACAATAGAAAATCCCCATGCAAAGGAATGGAAATTGAATTGACACCACAGGCGACCGAAATGCCACATGGAAGGACATTGTAAGAAACTAGGATTTAATTATATGATTCGGGGTAAATTTGTAATACTCGTAAGAAAAATTATAGATTTCATCAAAGGTTTTCAGCTGATTTTGTCAATTGGTTAAACCACTTAAACGGAAATTGAGGGGATGCGAGTTCGAGCCTCCGGTAATTTTAACACCGTGAACTTTATGTATTTTTGTTCATCTCGCGGATGACTTCGTCAAAATAATTACCGCGGTATATTCCACAGTTATTAAATTTTCTGCTTGGTTTAATGGTGTTCTTAAATAAAAAGGTATTTCAAACGCGAATTCTCTCCGACAAAAATATTTATAACTGAAAATGCAAGAAGTTATTTCTTTTCTTCATCTTTTGGTTCAACTTGGCAATATTTCAATTGACTTTTAGTAATAATACCCTCGCTAATATTAAAAGTAAACTCGGCTGTGCTGTACCAAAACGTAGTACTTTCTCCCTCTCTTTATTCCTGGGAGAGTACACATGGCAGTTTTTCTACAACACCAGGTTATGTACGCCAAAAAAAATGAAAAAGCCTTTACAAAATTTATTTGGTTCTTTATTTAACTTTTTCCGCAAAGAGTTGGGCAGCATCGGCAAAGGTCTTCTACGAACTACGAAATAAGACCTTTTCCCTTTCAACATTGACGTAACTCCGTAACATTAACCCACTTAATGAAGATATTTCTTTGAATGAACCATTACAAATTACGCTAAAAACAAAGGATGGAATAGTTAAACAGAGAAATTACAGGATACCATTATTAAATGACTCATTTGTGACCCAAAGTACGGAAGATTATTGATTGTTTACTATGAAGTTTTTCTACCACGTCCCTTGGGAAGTGGCATAATTATCGGCGAGATATGTATGTTGATACGAAAAGAAGAAGGAGATGTCTGTTGCCGTATTATTGGACTTTTGAAATCGAAACTTTCTAAATCAAACGCCAATTAAATGGTAAAAGTTGAAAGAGTAAGGATGTGAGCAATCAGGAGGCTGATTAAATGAATCGAATAAATTTTTATTTAATAAGGTTTTAGCTAGAAAAGGCGCCTAGGAATCGCAATTAGTTTTGCTATAATGATCGGGATGGCCCGGGTACGAATCTCGGAGGTAGGTGATAATCTTTAAGAGTATGCTAATGCCGAAGCCGAGTTTCTCTCCACCATTACACTCCCAGGTGCAAGACGTTCAACTTCTATCAAATAATCCACCTAATCGCTTTCCCCTTATAATTACTACTAACCACCACTTTTTCGCTAAGTAATTATTTCGTGATTTCCTGCGGCGTATGAGGCGTATCTTCAAATAATGCAATGTTTCGTTCTAGATACTGAGGGGAAGCTGACGACAGTAGAAGGAAAGGAACATGTTACACAGGTATATAGCGTAAACTAATTGTTCCGAAAATCCTCAATGAAAGATCACAGTTATCGTTGAACACATCCCGGAACCAGTGTGCGAGGTATAGTGGAGCGAAGATAAATTATTAGTAAAGTAGAGTGGTTCTCAGAATACATGCAGAGTAAAATTAAACCAAAACAGTTAGAAATTGATCAGAAAAGTCAGAAGAGTTTGATTATTTAGGATAAATTTTGGTCAAAACCAGGAGAGAAATGTATAACATCGCGAGAGGAATGACACTGCCAAGTTAAGAACATAAGGAAGTAGCCTAGATATTTCAGTCCACAGAAAATATAATTTATTGGTCAACTTATTCCACTACTCTATAGCGTCTTCAGGGCTGTTGCAGGGGTCCTGAATATGTCTTAGTTTAGTGAAATTAGTCGGTCAATAAATTATATTATATGTGCGATGGAGCCTGAGACTTTGAAAATCCATCATAATGGATTTTCACAGTCCCCATTATTTCACGAGTGAAGAGCATATTTAAAAAGGGAAGTAAAAGAAAGGCCACGAGTCTAAATAAATAAAAACGTAAGAGGATACGTACTTCATATTACTTCATGCTTTTGTAAATTTTTTGGGAAGCACGTAAACAAATTAACAAGAATAAGAGGAAGAAAAACCAAAAATAATAGTTACGTTTGGAAAAGGAAAAAGGCCATAGGATTTCATTTGTAAAGCAATAAAAATATGGATGGAGGAACTAAGAAATGTTTGGGCGGTATCAACGACCATGACACATACGAGGATACTTACGTAGGCCCGCGCGGGAATGAGGTAACAAAAAATGAATTTTGGTGACATGAAAATAAATTCTCGCAGAGCTTAAGGAATCAACACCATGAGACAAATACATTCATGTAGTGCGGTTCCTTAGAAACAAATCTATAGAAATCTATCACCTCATCTTCAAAGTGGATTTTTGGCAGCAGTCTGCCGCCTGGAGGTAGGATTTCTTTGGGACCTGGTACTACACACTAATGCAGTCATAATTCCTAAATAAGATGACAAAATTAGCCTTACACCCCACACTAAACACTACAAAAAACTCATTCATTAGCTCTATATACTTTCTACCACCAATAATTACGTGCGTAGTTCCATTTAAAACACTTATTTTATCTTCCCTCTACCTCACTTTCCCAGTATTCTTCCCTCTGTTACTGTCTTCAGCGTACTATAGTAAATTGCTACAATATAAAATATGATATTATAAATGTGTCATAATGAAATAATATACATGCATAAGAGAAAAATTCGATTATAACAGAGCACATGGAGATATTTTCCTCGGGGATTGTTCCCATTGCTCATCAGATGTGATTTCGGAGCGTCCTCATTCAACCCCAATTTCTCTCTCTCTGCCTAATCCTCCAGCTCCGATGAGGGCCATTTTCAAAGCTTAATGGAGCGAAGCGTCCGCTAAAGCGGGATCCGCGAACGGCAAATATTTGAGGCAAACGAAAGAGGAGCGCGCGACGAAACCGCATCCTGGAACATGAGTTTAAAGATGCGCACACGCCCGGAGAGGCGCGAGATTAATTACAGCTTGGACGCGGCCGAGAGGCAGCCGCCGTCTCTCACAACTCCCATCACACTCTCCAGTGGACCCCGAAACTGGATTTTCGCACGGGAAAAATGAATTATTCACGAGTTTTTTTCACGTTTTTTTTAGCTCGATTTTAAATCGCAGCCAATACAAACATACTTATAAAAGCGATCCGCTTGATGAACTTCTGACGCCGGAATTGCACACCAAAGCGTCACAGTGACATCCAAATTCCGCGAACCGAATCAGCAGTGACAGGCATCCAATAGAGCCCTATTCTTAGCGTCTACAACAACAAAACCATCGGACCTGAAAAATTCATTGAAGTGACCACAATCCCTCAATTTCCGTTTGACTTGATAACTATTTGTCCATCCACAAGGTAACACTGAAATTCCCCGCTAGGGTACGATCCATCACCAAGCATGTAAAATTAAAGTTAGGTGTCACTTATGTATTAGTTCGATAATTCAGTTATTGGAATGAATATCAACCAAAATGCATGCATTTCAGTACCTAATTAAGTTTTATTATTGCTATTATGAGATATCATGAACGCATAATTACCAAAAACGAATTTAAAAGGCTTGTTGTGATGTACGATGTTCTCGTATCTGTTGGTTAATTGAATCTGATAAAAGCGCAGATTTCTTTAGGCGAACGAATATCAATGAATCGTTTCATTGCTCGCAGTAAACAAAAGGTATCAATCAAATTAAACTTGTTATTTTGAACGGGTGGATTATACGCGTATATGTTCACGTTCATACTGCAGTTACAATTAATCAAAGGGATTAGATGGATAATTTCCTTAAATAATTACGTCATTTGGGTGATTAACAGCTTAGAAAAGTGTTAATTTTTTAAAATTTACTTAAAGTGAGTCGAAAAGAATCTTTTACAGCGCTTTACCTCTGATGTGTGATGCGGTCCTTACAGGAAATGCCAGACAATGAAGGCGTGGTAGAGACAATTTAGTAAGGATTTAATTCGATAAACACCTTGAATGGAGACGCTATCAAGACAAGTAATGTTCGAACTTCATTCACTGATCCTAAGAAAACCAGCTTAAAGTGAGGTGTGGCGTGAAAGAAACTTTTACGGTAATTTATATCCGACTTGTGGTGGTGCCATCGCGGGAAATGGCGTAAGGACCGCAATGGCGTGAGGCAGCGCCTTACGACCTACTGCGTCTGGATAAGCGCGACTCCGCAAATGAGGAAGGCGGCCAGGTCGGCGTTGGCGGGCACGAAACGCCCCGGGCTCCAGGTCGTGACCCACGTCGACGTCAGCGATGCCATGGACCGCGGATCCAAGGAGATCTCAGATTCCCTCGGGGTGAAACGAGTGAATGGCGACCGTGGATGGGACCGAAATTACGTCCGCATTTTGCACCCTTGCTCCCTGAATCGATCGTGAACGTCTGATTTGGGGCCGAGATGAAATAGGGACGATGCCAATCCTGTGAAGTTTTTGGATATCCCCTCAGATTCTTTCCGACCAGCAAACCGATCCTACAGGAATCCACTAAACCGTTATCCTGTTCATTCCACGTCTGAGTTGTATCCAGTGAACTATCCGATGTTTTTACTTGTTTACCATATTTATTATCTTGAAATTTAATGACCGGTGAACCCAGTAACCATTCCAATAAAATTACTTCAACATGCATAACTATGAAAAGTATTTTTTTCTTTAAGTATTCCAAATCTTATTCAATTTATCTTTTTATTTATCCATTGAATGTATTTCAGACTTTGCCATTAATATTGCTTATGTAATTCCGGTGACCAGCGGAAATTTTACTAATTTTCCTTTGTGGAAGGAAAATTCCAGATCTATGCCGCTACATTTGAAAAGATTAATTATTCGAACGCTTAAAAATTAATTTATATACAAATGATAAGCTCGTCCCCATGCAGGAGTTATACATACACTCGAATTACCATGACTTGTTATTTTTTGTTGCATGTCATCAACTTTAATGATCTTGTTTAGCAATAAAATGAGCATATGATTAATTTGAAGGGTTAGTTTGTCTGAGGTATCAAGACAAGAGAATATAGGAGAACTGTGGCTATGCATATTTTTTTTAGGGAAGAAATGATATTCTTGTTGACATAATATTCCTTGATATTATGAAGGCTTTATAAATAAAAATTCTCAGGTAGTTATTAGCGGTTTAAAATGTTTTCTACTTAAGAGAAAGCGAACACAACGACGTATTAGATCATTTTACCTCCAGCTGAGTTAAAGTTACAACAGGTGTTCTCCATGGAAATTTCATCGGTACCATCTTTTCTCTTATTAAATGCATGATATTAATGCTGTAATCAGTTGTATTATTTTCCCATATCCTGACATAAATCTTGTCTAAGAAGATGTTTACTATAAGGAGGATAGGAATGGCTCGGAAAACGACCCAAACGCAATTTAAAAATAATTTTGAAACGGAATTAAATTTTACAAAATTCAACCAAGATTTTCCTGAAAAACATTGCAACATTATCGCCTAATATTTAGAGTTAAAACCATACATATATAATGCATGTAAAACATGATTTCAATAGTACAAGTCTCAACTTTGTTAATACGCATCTTGAGGAATTAGATAAATTGCAGATTTCCTCTAAATTTTACCTTTGTAGATAGCTTTTAGATAGATAGCTTTACCTTGAAGATGTCGCAAAAGAGAAGAAACCCGGGTCATTAACGTGAAACATTATCGCATTAAAGTTTAGTGGAATCTATAAAGGTATTCTGTTTCTTTACGCGTAGAATATTTATTGAATAATTAGGTGTATCCATCTTTAAACACTTGTCTGCGGAGAATATAAAAGGAAGCTTGTGAAAAAGCTACCGGAAAATAATATTTATTCAAATGATTCTTGGGAATAAGAGAACAAAAGAGTGACCTCATTTTTTACTTAGTGTCCTGACTTAGAATGTTCTGCCAGCTTATAGGATTCTTGCGAATTAAATTGGATTGAGGAAATAATAGCCGGATTTATAAAAAGGTATTCCGTTAAATTGCCCAACGCGGCAAAACCATTGCCAGATCTATGGTAGAAATCTATCCGAGACCGAAGGATTCGAGATTAAATATCCAACGTGAATTTATAGCAGCTATTTTCTTGGGATGTCAAAGATTATATTATAAGAAAAACCATGTGACGTTAGCCTTGATAGTAAATATACTAGGCCAGGTTTTATAATGTCTCGTTAAACCGAAGGTTAACTTTAACCTTCTGCTAAGGCATAATTAAGTCATAATTCAATTTCACGATCCCTAGTTAAGTTCAAAACCTACAGTTAAACATCTCAATAACTGGCAGACGACCTTACTATGGTAACAACGTTCGCATTCACTAATGAGCTATCATATTTGTTCATGAAATCGAATTTGTCGGCAACATTAAAGTTAAGTTGATGTTCACATTAGCTAACGATTGGGTTCAACGAGAAATTAATGAAGTGGACATAAATGTACGGAACACTGAGTCCTCCCTCCATAAAACAATTGAGCAGGAAACGGGATCCGAAGGATTTGAAGCCAGTTCTTTAGCCACCACACGAACCCGATACCACAGAAACTCGTTTCGGATGTGTAGATTTTTTTATTTTGACTAGTCTACCGGGTAAGTGACATAGGTTTTTCATGGATTTTTCCAGCACCGTGTGCTTATTAAGCACTATTATAGCCACAGGACGGTTCTAATGAAGAGTAAATAAATACTCTAAAACTTTGCATTCTAATAAACCATTCTTCAACTCCGCATGCAGAAAATATCGTATGCGGAGTTGAAGTTTAAACATGCCTTATATTTTCCTCCCTCTGCCACGCCAGCTCAACATTTTCCCTTCCATCACAGTCTTATGCCTGTAGCGACTACATACATTGTTAGAAAAACATATACCATAGCGTTCATAACGATAGTTACAACCCCAGTTAATTTTATTGCTTGCATTAATTGAAATGCACAACCTTTCTTTTATTTCACCATCTTTCAGTGTAAAATAAGGTGCATGCTGCATACCTAAACGTCGTCCCTTTGGGCCGCAAGCATTAATAGTGGCTGGCTTGGCACCATGTAGATGTAGATTACATACTTATTACTCCGAGAGTTCAGACTTCCGCGGACCACCAGCATAAACTCTTTGGGAAGCATAATAAATGACCACTGATGGTGGGCTCCTGCTTTGAAATTGGAAATTACGATCCCCGGCTATCTGTAAACTCAGAAAGAGAGGGAGGGCGTGTTCGTGTAGGTACACGAGCGCACATGGAAGAGGTTTAATGACGGCGATAATTTTTGGGGCCAACGCGAAAAAATTACGAGCGTCAATTAACAGTATTTTTAATGCTTTTGGTGATTTAGCTTTCGGTGTTTCCTTTAATCTTACTAATAATTTTAAGGATTATCAGACAGTACACGACTGGAATAGGCCTAGTCAAATCTTCTCATTAGTTAAATATGCTTAACGGTTTTGGGAATTCTAGCAAAAGCTTCAAAAGACTTTGCTAGTTATCCCATGACATTTTAAATACCTACCTTCCATTTAATCGTGAAAATATAGTTGCTGTTGAGAGTATTTCAATTCACGGTGCATATCATGCTAAAATTAAAACCATCGCGGAAAATAAGTAATTTCAATTTGAACCTCGAATTTCTCACTAAATTTCCAAGCTGCAATTCGTCCCACATCAAATGCCCTGAATGTCTTCCGTCTCTTTGCGACGCAGCAAATTAAAGGTTAATTTACGTTCATGTTGAACTATTAAATGCGTCCGTTTGCCTCACTTTCGTGGGAGACAAAGACCAAAGACTATTCGAGAAATTTTCTGAAATTCGTCGGGTGGAAAAAATGATAAAAGTCTCAATCTGGCGTTTTCTTATCAACAGGCCAAATTAATTGTATTTGCGTCTTTATTTCACTATTTCAGAAAGATTATCTTGAAATTAACTTATTCTGCCAGCATATTTACGAAAAGTAGTCTAATAAGTTAATGTGTTGGTCCAAAATCTGATGGTGCGTCTGGGTATTCCAACTAATTGTAAAACACGTGATTTTCTAGGAACCAGAACTTGATGAGAATTCGCAGAGGGCGTCCGGCATCTGGCCCTCTTAGTTAACCTTTTGAAGTTTGCATGCTACACGTCATAACGCTTGGTACCAGTCGGATGAATTCATCTAGCTGAACGAAGTGTCTTTGGAACTGAAAACCATGGATTTGTTTTTTATTAAATCTTGAATGGAAGAAATATATTTATCATTACGATACCTTTCTTTAAATCTCTAAAATTATATTATCCGAATGAATATCAAAATTATTCCCACTTAACAATTTCACCATTCATTCATAGTCAACTGATCGAATTGTTTGAAGAATAATGTCCGTGATTATAGATGCACGATTTGTATATTTATGTGTACATATTCGATGAACAGAATACATATAGGCGCGTATACATGTACATAAACACTGATATAGATTTTTAAAACATAGAAACACAAAGAAAGGACACTCACATATGAAGTTTTGACGTTTCGACAGCACGGCCGTCATCATCAGAACCAGATTCTGATGATGACGGCCGTGCCGTCGAAAAGTCAAAACTATTTATATGCCATTGTCCTTTCTTTGTGTTTCTGTGTTTAAAAAATCTATATCAGTGTTTATATATATTTGTGCGTGGCCGAAGAGAGTTGTATTTCGAATAAATAAATAAATAAATATATATATATATATAAACACACACACGGAACATTTATGACTTCCGGAATGTGAGTTTAATGCATGAATGATAACTTATTATAATTTAAAGTTTAATAAAATCATTTGGCGCATTTACCTTGATGTAGGACACTGGTTCCGGTTTTATTAGCACTTGAAATCCAATTATACTGGATGTAATAAAAGATTAAATATTACAATTAATTTTTTTATCCATGTTGAGCTTTAAATGTAATGGAACGACCGTCCTACTTTTTTTCATGAGCCTTTGCGTACCTGATAGGAGTTTACGAGCCTAAACACATTATCAAAGCCACGGCAACTACTTTAGGAAGCAGTTAATTTTCTGTTCTTCTTCATCCTAACGAAACATTTACGATATTTCTGAATATATTCACATCCAAGAAAATAATCAGTTAATAATATCATAGCGAACGGAAACGAAGTAGCTATCATTTGGCTGGCTCTTTGCGTAAGGGATGGCACAAATATTGATTCGGTCTTAATATTTTCAGTAGGATATCCATAGTTATTTCAAAATTGAATTAACAGATATTTTAATCTACTTAAATTTATAATGATGGTATATGTTAAACAATCTAATCATCGCTATGAGACCTACGCCGATTAAGTACCAACAAATTATTTTTTCATCAGGTATCACTGATGGCATCATGGCCTATGTCATTCATATTGAATTTATTCGCCGTTCAATTTGGGCATTGGAGTCATTGGTTCCTTAGTAATTCACAGGATGGGTAATTGTCCATCTGCCTTTTAATTCCATTACTTAGTATTACCTTATCGAGTTCCGAGTGATCAAGGCATATAAGATCATTTTGTCTCATATCTGTTCTTCTTGTGTATGCATGTGCATTTGAAGGATGATCATTGACCAGACTTGACCGTTGCCACCAAAAAAAAGGCCAAATTGTAACGTGATTTAAATTATAATAATAATATAAAACGCTTGGCCGGAGTTGCATGAAAATTTCCTAATTCATCCAAACACCGATTATTCCCTAAAGAGTTTCTCTTAAGCAAGGCACATTTTATGTCATTCCATGGGCAGTTTTTGCATATTTAATTTTAAATGGGTGAATAAATTAATGCAGAAATAGTATTTATGGGATACTACAGACACTAGAAGAAAGCTTACCCAAAAAATAAACTCAAATAATTAATTTTTTTCAGATATCCCAAAGAACTAAAAACTAGTTTCAAGGAGTTCAAACTTCAGTAAGGCAACAAAACTATGCAAAAGATAAGCTACAGCAATTAAAGAAACAACTACCCCCCTCTGCTTCTTACAAAGGAACAACATTTCGTTTAACTTTGCAATTATTGAGAATACTATCACTGAGTGAGTGAAAAACTTTATACATTTTCAAAATAGAATATCATCATAAAAACTCTTGCAAAAAATTTCAAGAATTTAAATCGTACCTTCAGGAAATGTTGATCGCACATTTTGAAGCTACAATTCAACAAATCCGTTATGTTTTACGACTTCACAAGATGGTTGAAATTTGACGAGCACTCCGAATGAACCCACAAAAAGGACCGAAAGTGAGGGGGGGGATTTTTTTTTTAATGACGTGGGAACGAGTAAGTGTTGGTTAGGGGACGGTCCAGGGGAAAATTAAGGGGAGTGGTGGAAGGAGAAAATCCAATGCCATTGACTTAGGATGGTATGCGTCCATCCGGGACTTCCGAAACACAAGTTCACGGCTTCGGCGGCCCACTTGAAAGGGGCGATCATTCATCCTTAAGACCTGACAATAGACTCTCGATATTTACCGACTGCTTCACGTGAAGTAAACCCCCTCATCAAGGTGGTAAATTTCCTAACGAAGGAGTTGGAGTCGTAAAAGACTGTCAAGGTCTGGCATAATTATTTATTGGAGAGTCGAATTTTCAATTTTAGACGCTCTGAGTAAAATTTACTGACATCGAAGATGGATTGCTGCGTATTGATTACAACGAGAACAAATGTTGGCCGCAAATTTAGCCTATCAAAACAGCTTTCGTTTCCAGAACTAACTATGAGGATGATTTGCCAATTAGTAGCTTTCAATTGATTGTTTCTCATTGATAAAATACACATTTATTTGTTCTCAAGCTTTTTGAACTCTTCCAACTTCTTTTGCATCTACATATATCACGCTTAATAAGATTGACATTTGAAAATTAGACAAATTGGCTTTTCCACTTAAATTTTTTTAATATCACGACCTATGTTTCGTCACGTCAGGTGACCTGATGATGTTATACCATAACGGAACCTAGGTCGTGATAATAAAAAAATTAAAGTGTAAAAGCCAAGTTGTTCAATTTTCAAACGTCAATATGAAGATTTTTCACCAAGTTACGCCAGAAACTGTTTTATTTTGTTTTATAAGATATTTATACTTTTTTTCAAAAGTCTTTCGTGACCTATTACCCTCTACTCCAACCAGTGTTGATAAATAGATGTGTGTCTGTGACGATTGTGTATGGTCAATATTATCGGAGGCCAAAAACTGTGGAAGCTTCAATGGCAAAGTACAGAAAAAGACAAATAATTACCAATGATAGTTTTTCAAAATAAGTTCAATTTTTTAGTCACTAAGAATAGATAGTCCCTTTTGTAACAACAGATATTTATTATTATATTAAAACCAAAGTTCTACCAAACTTTTATGTAATAAACCTTCCGCCCAGTGCAACACAGGACTGGTAATTAACTAATAAGTAATAGACATAATATCATCGCAAATCACAGTGATACCCGGAAATCATATTATATATTCAAAATTTTATTGAAAAAGGATCTTCCCTTTTGTACACAATGGATAAAAAAGTGAAAAATAATCCAGAGTTCTTTAGGCTTATTGTCAGTATATTTCATATGATGCCACCAAAACTAGTAACATAAATTACTACTGATGTCTATAGAATTATAGCCACTGGAAATATATTCATCTAAAAGAAATACATAATTCTGATACGGATACTTTATGGATCCTGCAGAAAATAGTATATTTCAGTCAGTTTGGTGAAAGGTGGAAATTGTGAAAAAAAACTAGACGGAATATATGGGAAAATTCTGGATTCCTACATCTTTGAGAGCATGCAGCGTAAGAGAAGTTGTATGACAGAATACGAGTACATCGCACTATTTGTGTCTCCGACCTCCTGGGCCATAAGCGTATTAAGAAGATACAGTAGCGGACTTTGCACTTACGATTTCAAAAAAGTGATCCGCAATATGACAGCGGTGGTTTTGTTCACTCTTGTAAAAACACCCATCCCCGGAGTGTAATTAATCGAAAAAATTGTATGCATTCTGATCGGTGACATTTCAGTCAGCAACCGTCAAAATAAAAGTTTCGCGGCGAGCATGATGTTCTCACACCACGGACACGAGCTGTGATTTTAAAATTGCTCGCGAAATAACATGGATTTGAAGGGTCGTGAGCACGCGAAACGATGAACTTAACGTGAAAAGGGACGATAGGGTGAACTGAACGATACGAAGATACGAGTTGGGTGCAGTTCCCTCTTCTCTCCCTCTCATCTCATCCTCTGCGGAGGGGCTCTCGATGTGGAGCGTCTTTTTCGCCACACTGCCGGGTGGAGCAGATGGACGAAGAGAGATAGAGTATTCCCTCTCGCATTGCCCCTCTTCCGACAGAGGGAGACTACTCTCCCCTCCTCCGCCACCGCCGGGGAAGATCACGATCCGCCTCCGGGGGATCCGAAGAGGCGTGAGTTCGAGACGAGGCACAAACCCTCTCCCCCATTTCCATCCATCCACGCCATAACCGCGTCCATCCATTAAGAGGGACGAAGGGCGACCTCTCCCGCTTTCCGAAAAAGCCGAGGGATCTCCAGGCCTACAACGTTCACACACACTCACAAGTATACACACACTGCGAGAAGATCGGATATGGAAAGGCGGACGGAGACGGACATAGAGAAAGCGGGGCAAAAGAAAAGAAGCTTGGCAACCCGCGGATGGAAGTGAATTTATCGTCAGGACGAATTATGGGATGAGTTATCTTAGGGGAAGAGAAGGGGGGAATAAAAGAGAGATAAAAACATCATCGGTGGTCTAACCTGTGTTTTTAGCTATAATTATAAATGGCTCACAGATTTGAGATACGTTTTGGGCGATCTGAAAACTTACGCTGTGGTGTGGATAACTATACCATTTCCGCTCTACGTTTAATTCCTTTCCTTGACCCAAAATAACAGTCACTCTAGATCTAAACATCTTTTCCCTCTCCCACTTAACCCAAAGCTTTTGGAATAAATTTTAATTGAAACCGTGAACACCCCAATATTTCTCAATTTCTCTTCCATCTGATCTGCAACTAAGTCTCCCTCTGCCACCCTTTTCCCGCCATGCCTTCGTTTTCCTCACTCGTTCTTCATAATTTTCTCTATATTTCATTCCTCTCTCATCCTTTCTCCGTAAAGTTTACGTTTCGTGACCACATAGTGATCTCAATTACGTCTCCGGTGTTCTTTACCGAATTTAAATTGCAAATTTACTCAATTTCAAAAGGCTAATCCTGAGTAAAAAAATTTTTGAAAACCCCAAAGCGTATCAGATTTAAGCAGCTATGCTATTCAGTGTGGTAAGGTGATTAAGAGTCAAGCATTTGCTGGACTAAGTCAGTTCTCAAAAATCGCGATCTCGACAGACGGCTGGCAATGAATTTTTGAGGAAATGCGTCTTGATGAAGGTATCAAAATTTCGTGATGCTGACTTTGAATATGGACGAATATACTAAGTAATAGAGTCAACTACAAAGAAATTATTTTTGTTAATCTACTCACGAATACTATATACACTTGAAGGAACTGTTACCTGAAAAAAAACTGAAATTCGGTGACCGCCAATAAAATGTTGACAGATCGCTTATTGACAACAGAAGAAGGTTATGAACTTTACTTTTGTCGGAAGATGAATCTTTCGATGCGTATAATCTTATTCATAGGATATAGAATATATATTCTTCAACTTAAACATATTACACCAATTTCACCTTTTGAAATGTTTTCTAAAAAAATGGCACGATAATTACTCGCAAACCACGATCACCATCCAGAACGGTTAAAAAAAATCAAAAATGCAAAAAATTTGGAATGAAAAAATGGTGCTTAAGTCCGACTGGTAACTAATTATTTAGTATTTCTTCGTGGAGATAAATATTTGATGTTCAAAGGTGCTTGTTTGATATTTTTTCACCTGAAAATGCAATTCTGCCACTCATTTTTAATGCATTTTACGGTTCAAATTGGATATATGCATATTTATTACTCCGATATTATTTACTGTTTGCCTACCCCACATCCTTCACGCTATGACAACGTTGAGCGTCATGCTTTCCTTTTTATATCTATCATGAAGCAGTATGGAGATTCTCAGGCAGTAGGTAAAGCGTAAATTATGAACTTCTTTGCCAAATAAAGCAAATCTACCGTGGCCATAGATATGCGGCCAAGATTTTCTGCGCCAATGCCACGCGCATGTTATGTATGTACCCTCGATCGTGGCCCGATTCACATTGCTATTTCCTCTCGGTCGTTCATTCCTTGGTCCTCGCACATGGAAAGTTGGATGCCAAATACAAGACAGCAAGCGAAAAGAGCACGTGAAACTTATAATACTGCCCCAAAGAAACAACCCTCATCCTTTCACCTCCCCCTCTATCCAACCGAACATCAAACTTATTAGTCTGACCTCGTCTCAGCTTTCATTCTAGAGAGAGATCTAGAAAGCAAACCGCTTAAGTAAAAGCGGAAGAAAAATGCGGATTCCCAAACGTTTATGTTCCATAAAATACTTCGGAATTGCCAAATTCGACTGCATTATACCTCCAACTTTAATCGTATGCGAACGACACACAGCTGGTCTTAAATTATCATTTCTTTTAAGTAGGCCCAAAGGCTATAACACAAAAGGTCTTAAAACGACCTCTACTCCAAAGCAGGCTCATCCGTCTACTGTCCTTCCGATTCCCAAGTTCCACTAAGCGTCACCCGGCCTTTGTTATTCAATATTGACATAGTAAATGTTTAATTGAACATGGCATGACTGTTCATCATAACAATCGCCATCTAGAGTACAATCAAATCGTGATAACAGAGACGAAAACTCTTGCAATTTTCCACTTTTTAAGTTTTCGTCTCTGTTATTATGGGACGGTTCCACAACATCACACCTAAATCTGTCATTTATAAAATTGAGACCGTTGAAAAATGTGAATTATAAAAATATTTTACCCAACTATGACGTGAAAGTCTAATTATTGAATATTAATTCGCCGTGAGAAATGTTGAAACTCGGAATAAATAAGAAACAGACTAGTGAATCGTGATAAAGAAATAATACAGCTTAAAAAATACAATCCCAAGATAAATACGGATTCGAATGAGAAAGAATCCAACATGGGCTTTTACTGGAACATATAAAATGAATAGCTCGGTTTTTAATGTCCGAATACGGTCAAAATCATTGAAACCTTATTTTGAGTGGTGACTAAACGTAAAATATTGTTAAAAAACCACTGTCAATAAAAAATAGGTCGTGGGGTTTCAACAAAAAAGGTCCTAAACGACGTTAAACACTAGTACGAAATTCTGCACAGAAATGCTCTAAAATGAATTTGAAAAACAGCAACAAGCGTCTCGAAGAGAGATGATGTTAGGTGACTTTAAGAAATAGCACAAAGAATAACAATTGTTAAGAATAATGCCAAAAGGAGGAGAGTGATATTCCGCGCGGGTTTGGGGAGAATGGGGCAAGGAGAGGGCGGATTAAAAAGATTTAAAAAAGCCCATCGCAAACTCGTTGTTTCAGGTGGGAGAAAAGCGTTTCCCTTATCGTTAAGTGCCTGACGGAGCAGCGCTTTGGAGGCACAAAAAGAGAGGACTCTTGGCACCGCCGAGGTGGAAATGATAGGGAGAGAGAGAGGTGAGGAAGATGAGGCGGAGATATGGTATATGCTTACACGAATAAGAAATACGGGCCTTGGGGTAGCGGAATGTAAAAAAAAGATCAAATCGGAAAAATAAAAACTAAAACCCGCCGCCGAATGCGTGAACCGGCATCTTTTCCGCGCATTGCGCGTCCAGTCGGGCCGTGAACCAGTTCGGCCAAACTTGCAAGGGACTTGACTTCTTGAAAATTGGAACGGCTGCTTCGATTAAACGGTTGTTCGTTATTCTGGGGAAACAGAACAGAGTCTGCAGGAGAAAAGGGACCGGGAATTGGGGCCGCGCATTGTTGGAGACGATAAGATCCTTTAGTTGACGAGCATGACCTATCTATAGTAAGGGAAGGAAGTTCTCAAAAAAAGAGAGTATAAAGTGGGGAAACGATAAAATATATGTGTATATCCCAACTTAGTAACGTTTTTGACGGATGTAAAGGTATCATTGTGAAATAACTACATGAATTCCAACATACATTAGCATAAAAATATTGATGCTGTAACCCTAGCTGTGTTACTCAGCCCCTTCTGAGTACTCCTTGTTTTTTTCTGGTTACCTGTGGAAACTATTCTATTACAGGATATGACAATAATGGCAAATTTGGCGGGTATGGCATGGGATACATGAGGAGAGTAAGTGGTAAAAATTGGAAAGATAGGATTGGAGAGAGCCCTCAAGAGAGCAATATAAGATTTGGACGGTACAACAGAATACAAAAATAAAATCTAGTCTGACATGAAGAAGGCCTCAGAGAAGCACAGCTTAAACGTTCTGAAATGAGTGCCTTTTTACATGTTATCTATTTTGTTTTTGTGTTCTATTGTACCGTCCAAATATTATATACACATATATAGATATATACATACATATATATAATTATATATATAGATGATGCGGAAGTACTCACGAGAGCAATATAACTTTTGGACGGCACAATAGAACACAGAATAAAACATATAACACGTAAAAGGACACTGGTCCTGAGGTCCCTTAGGTCAGACTGCCTGAAGAAGGCCTCGGAGTAGGCCGAAAGCTCAAATAATCTACACTGTGAGTGTCCTTTTACGTGTTATTTGTTTTATTCTGTGTTCTATTGTGCCGTCCAATAATTATATATATATATATATATATATATATATATATATATATATATATATATATATATATATATACACATATATATACACACACACATTCAAACACGAAATCCCGCCATATGGCGAACAAATATTCATTCACATAGAAATAGAGATAAGGAAAATGGGAAAGGAACACATATAAAGGACGAACACAAGAGAGGTGGGGAAGGCGGATGTGAGCAGATCACAAATGTAAAAATATTTTCCTCGACCGGGACTTGATATATATATATTTAGCGAGAGAGAGAATAGATGAGAGTAGAATTAACAAAAAAGTTGCATGATAAAAGAGTAAAAGGTTAGAGAAGGAGTAGACCGAGAAAGACATGGTTGAATATGATCCAAGAGACCCTCAGAGCGAGCAATATTACCAGAATAAGAAACATGGCTTGTGTGAAATAATTTATGAAGGTAACAGTGTAGTAGACAGAGGTATTAAAATTATATCAAATGGAGAGCCAATATTTTTGGGCTGTCCAACCCGAGAAGAAACTGCGATAATGGTAAAAGCGTTTGTCCTTATGTACTTAAATTTTGCTGCAGTGCCATATGTAAGGATCACTTAGGAAGCGCATAGGTAGTCAAAGGTCAGTCATTTAACCAATGGTTGATAGTAATTACATACCCCACAAAAGTATCATGCCCACTTCGTTTCAGCTGTGATATACAATTCAATTGTGAAGCACAGTGGATGACTTGATGAGTGTACGGAATCTCTCGTAACAAACGGCAAAATATTAATGCCTTGAATTCCTTAACACGAGTGAGCAATTGAACGCGAAATTCAATCGAACGCGTAGCCAAACAATTCTTTGTGGACAGTGACTAAGAATGTTTTTTTTTAGATAATACGGATTGATAAGCATAAGCAGATATTAAAACCACACAGTCGCCTGCATTCAGAATGTACCCGCATGTTTGCTTACGACAACATTGGTAGTGACAAACGTCACGTTGTGAACATTTGTACTTTTTAACCAACAATGATTAAATAAAAATACACGATAATCAATTTACACACCGTTTTACTGATCCAGCTAATGTTTTGCACTAGAAAACATATATTTCGACTTAATCACGATATTCTGACTGATGAGGAAACGCGAGAGGGAAAATAAGTGGATGAGATGGGGAAAGAATGAGGAAATATGTACTCCAGGCCTCACGCTCAGTGAGTGAATTAAGTCCGGATAAATCTTAGTTCTAAAATACTGTATTTTAAAATTAAGTTAATAAGTTATTGTGTGATTTTCTAGTGTCGCGTATTTTTCCGTATAGAACGCCTCATTTCAGTAAGAGAAAAACTGGCTTTCCTGCATTCCCCTTCCCTTTACAATTACTCCTCCACGTTTCTGTCCGTGATATCTCCTCCGCAGAGAGGGGATTTCCACCTACTACTATCTAGAATTGATAACTCCTACCTGCACAGCAGACTAATTAACATCGGCCAGATTACTGCGAGTTATTTTTACTCTGCAAGCGATAAATTTAGGACTGATGTAAATTTAATAGAACTGAGCATAACACTGAAAAACGAGGATTTGGCGGATACTGCAGTTGTCCGTAATGTACAGACATAATTTTAAACGTGTTTTATATAATTTAATCAAAACTTACGCGTTTCCTTCAATATATGGTGTCCAACAAAGAGTAAGTATACACTTTTCATTCTCATAATATTTTGTGCGAAAATTTAATTTAATATGAAATTGCTAGCTCAACGTGTAATGTATATGACACAAATTTTATTAATGTTGCCTCTAGTATTACGTTAGTCGTATCAAGTTGTAACATGATCAGGTCGCCTACGGCCAACTTGGAGGCAACAGGAGATGCTTCATGAGGTTGTATCGAAATTTTGATTTCGCCTATATACTACCTTGATCAAACAGTTCCCGGAATTTATTCAGAAAATTAAAAATACAAGTTTATTCATCTAAATCTATATTGTCCCCTTCAAAGTAATCCCCATCGACTGCAACACACTTATGCCAGCGCTTGATCCAATCCTCGAAACATTTTTTATATTCGGTTTTCGGTATGTCCATCAGTGCTTCCTGCGATTTTTCCATTACTTCCTCTCGGCTGCTAAAACGCGTTCCCCGTAATGGTTTTTTAACTCGATTGAACAGAAAGAAGTCACAGGGAGCCAAATCAGGTGAATTCGGTGGCTGTTGGATGGTATTTGTTGCATTTTGCGTCAAAAAATTACGAATAATGATAGCACTGTGCGACGGTCTCGACGCACTGTGCGACGATTTCTGGTCTCTTTCGGCGAATTGCTTCACGCTAACGTCTCATAACGCCCAAATAATACTCTTTGTTTACTGTCTGGCCTTCTGGCAAAAATTCATGATGCACTACACCGTTGTAATCCATGAAAACCGTCAGCATTGGCTTCTTTTTTGACTGAAAACGACGTGGTTTTTTTGGTCTCGGCTCATTTGGTGAACGCCATTCACTTGCCTGATGTCTGGATTGCGTGTCGTACTCATAAACCCACGTCTCGTCTCCAGTAATGATCCTTTTGATGAATGTGGGATCGGATTCAGCCTCAATCATGTCTTTTGCGACGTCAACACGGTCACTTTTTTGCATGAAATTGAGGTCTTTTGGCACCAACTTTGCTGCTACACGACGGAAACCCAAATCATTAACCACAATGTCTTGGGCGGATCCATAGGCAATGTTCAAGTCCTCCGCTATTTCTCTGATGGTTAATTTGCGGTTATCGACCAACATTTCTTTTACTTTATCAATTTTTTCACCGACTTTCGATGTCGATGGTCTGCCACTGCGTTCATCATCTTCGATTGACTCACGACCACTTCTGAACCGCTCGTGCCACTGGTAAACGACCGTTTTTTTAGAGAATCGTTGCCGAAACACTTTTCCAACATTTCCAACGTCCGTGCGCCACTAAATCCGTTTTTTACGCAAAATTTAATACAAGTCCGTTGTTGCAAATTTAAATCCATTTCTGCAATTGTAAAAAATCGCCAACACACACAGAGATAGATGTACTCTTGGCTACGTAACTTTTGCAAATGTCAAGTTATGACACTAAGATTTAAAGGGAATATCAACAACAGATGTACCAATTTAACAAAAAAAAACAGAACTCAAATCGGAACGATGGGGGCGCCACACGGTGGTTATTCCGGGAACTTTTTGTTCAAGGTAGTAGATCGTACTCCAAAGCCTAGATAATGCTATAGGAGGTTAGTGAAGAGGCTGTTCTTATACGATTATATAACAAATATAGATGGTTTAAAATGTTTGAAGAGGGGAAGCAATCTCTTTCAACGGAAGGTGGACCTGGAACTTCAGTTACTTGAGGAAAGAAGTGTTGACTTCACTCCGTGTGGGACGATTTTTTCCCACATTGTGAGAAAAAATCGTCCCATATAGTGAGAAAAAATCGTCCCACAGGTTGGTTACAGAAAAATTTCACGTGAGACCATTTGTGTTCGGTAAGTTGAGAAAATGCTCATAAACGAACACGCTTCTTCGCAGTTGAAGTTGTTTCAGGAAAATGAGGCGTTTCTTTCGTAGGTTATCACTGCCGATGAAACTTAGAGCTGAACCTGACTGAAAACTGAAGAGCAGAACCTTGTCACCAACCACAAAAGAAAACAAAGTGAGTGTCACCAACCACAAAGAAAAACTTCTGAGAAAGTTATCGTCTTATCATTTTCCGACCTTCACGAAATTATGTATCAGAATGTCGTAGGAATACACACAAATGCCAAATTAGCATACTATAGGGACGCACTGAAAATTCTCAAGGGCCGTATCAATCACATAGGGCCGCATTTCAAAGTAAATAGCCTTGGATACTTCACCATATTAATAATACACGGCCGTGCATCACAAATGTTGTTACGGAATATTTATCGAAAATGAATGTTGACTATATTCATCATCCACCCAATATTCCAGACATAGTTACTATTCCCTGCTACCCAATGTGAAGAAACAACTTCGTGGAAAATACTTGTCATCTCCGAATCCGATTGTCCTCGGCGGTAAAGGCTACCTGGGCGATTTTGAAGCGCCTTTCAAAAACTAGCTTCCAGCATGTGTTCTAAGACTGGAGAAAAAGGTGCGAGAAGCGCATTGCATCCAATGGGTACTACTTCGAGAAATAATATCAAGAGCTGGAGGATAAGTAAAGGTATGCTCTTCAAAAAGGTGTGATCAATATTTAATTAATTAGATATCGTAGTTAGCGAAAGGAGCTAAGTCTCTGTACGACCATAGGTATTTTTTTTGCCGTGTTCATTTCACTCTCGTGGCATGTTTCTAGCGGGACCTTCCTTCGGTCGCGTGGAGATAATGGAGATGGTTATGAGTTATCTATCACTCGCCGGTGCAATATGATGGAGTATGTTTTCTCGGAATGAGGTTATGTGGTCACAGCTCCTCCCCGCGGCGCTCCAAGTCCTTATGCGCGCGGGATGTGAAATCGTCGTCGTCTAGGTCAATGTTCCCCCGATGGCGAGACGTACCCCGCCTCAAGGAATCCGAAGGTCGCCCGGGTCGGGGAACGAAGTTCTCGAAATAATTACGAACCCGCTCGTGCAAAAGGAAATGTTAACTGGAATCTGCACGATATTATGGCGGAATCCAAAGAAACCCAATTACGCACCAGTTCAAAGTCGACGGGATGGCATGAGTGCCCCCCCACAGGTCATCTAAAAATTAGAATACCTACATTTAAGACCAAAAATGGCCATTCAGAGCGTGGCTTCGGATAACAGCTTAGGGTTAATCGAAAGAGGTTAAATCTAACGGTGGTGTGCCTATGATTCTCCTACTGATGGCACCTATGCACCATTTCATCGTTCGTTTTGATTATCAGATGTTTCATCAGCAACTATCCAGTACCCCGGAAGCCCAGAAAAGAGCGTGTGGCAGGGAGTGGTCGAATACCAGCAATTTTAAAAACAGTACATACATACCCTATAAAGTACACCATTTTGGGTTGAAGAAGGACAAAAGCGTCAGATTTGAAGCTATCTCAGGAAACAGACTCCGTTTTTCTAACTTTTACAGTAAAGCATACTATATGGAATCTATTAAGCATCGGATTCTACAAGGTTATTCCATGGCGATAATTTCACCAGTTTACGAACATCAGTTTTCATTTGCTGGTATTTTCTATAGTAAGCTTGTGCCCATGCGTCATCTATGTTTAAACAGCATTCCCTACTTTTTCTATTAATTTCCGATCTATAAATACAATGGGCAATTTAGATTTTTGCCTTGACCCCGCAAATTAAATAGTCTTGATTGGTGCCCATTTGCTGTTTAGTATAGAGTTGTTTAGAGTCTACAAGACTCCTGGTTATGTACTTAATCTGCTTTGACTCTTTTCTATCATAGCAGTCTTCGCTGGCAATCGCTTGCTGAATGTTCGATGCATTGGTATAGTATCAATAACTAGAAATAGCATGTACGTTATTTATGTACGTTATCAATTAGCATCTATAGATGGAAACTGATAACGGCTAATGATTAATCGTATTCCCTTTGACCATACACCCGTCGTGCTACTCAGGCAAAATATCTTTCCTTCACTTTTCATCGCTATGCATCTATGCATGTAGGTATGCGTGATGATAAATAATAATGGTACTTTTAGCAATAAGATTATAATAACATGTAAATTAAAATATAAATGTCTCTATTATACTTCTTAGAAGGACGACGGATATTAGTTCTAGGGCAAAAGGCTGAAATCTAACCGTCAATTACTCATTTTATTGCTGCAATAACAGACGATATTCACGCCACAATAGTTTTTAAATAATGAAAACCGTTGTTGACAGCATTGTTCGTTCTGAAAAGTGAAATCGGCGGAAAAATTAAGCCACTTAATAAGAGAAGTGAAAGGACAATTTTAAAAAAATCAGAGCCGATGCTCAACGTCAATTCACGGTGTGATACACGTGAGAAAATATCAGGATGGCGCGGGGCTGTCAATAAGCCATTGTGTGCGGCAGGAAGTCCATAGACAGGGAGCGGTGAGAACTCCTTCAATGATTAGCGGTACGACGCTGAACATTTGGCAGACCACAATAAAATATGACTCTATTAAAAGAAATTAGCTCGCATTAACACAATCTCTGCGTGGGATCCCTCCGCTAGTTCTGCACGCCTGATGAATTGGGAGAGGAAGCGAAACTTATAGCAGAGCTGTTACTGGGATCCATCGTATGAAGAAAAGGAATGGAAAAAATGTCTCTGATAAGTAGGTATTAAACACCGCCTCTGTACCGAAATGAGGCGGTCATTCAATGAAGTCATCTCGAAACAAACACCTACGAAGGGAAGAATCAGGAAGTTTTATTTTTTTCCTATGAAATTTAGTTAAACACGATGAACTACGAATATTGTTAGCTATCATACTCTGAGCATTGAAGTGATTTCCGTATATCAAGCATCAACGTGGATCCTTACGTGGAATCATATAATTTTCAAGGTAAGACCACAAACCTAGTAAGCATAGGGTACAGAGAGAAGAGGACTTCAACTGTTGTAATTTCGATATGAACATTTAAGAATAAGCTTAGAGCGGGAATGTTTGGGAATATCTGACAATTATGTTGTTGAGGGAAAATGGATAAATTTGTACTACGTGAGGTGATGCAGAAGAAGATCGGGCAGCTTCTACCACGAGCGGTAATAGACGTTAGTAGCAAACAATGACATATAATAGCTGTTGGGAAGGGCGGTAATAAACGAGGAAGAGCTGCATAAGAGAAAAATATAATGGCCGGTTAGACAGGAAATAAAGAGCCGGTGACGCAAAGATTGCTTTTGTCAGAGATAAAAGCAGATTCGACGTTTTTAATTAATTCTTATATTTGGCGGCACGACTGCAAGAGGAAAAAGAGAGGAAGTAGTGAATGGCATATTTGTTGAAATAATTGAAATAAAAGACGAAAGCAATTAAGAGTCATTGGGAATTGGGACGTAGTGTCAGGAGATGTGTGAACTAGGGGAGGGAGGTATGCATTGGGAATAAGAAATGAGTGCTGTGAGAAAAGTATTGCATTTTTCACGAGGTGGGTTATATGCTTGGACTAAATATACCACTAATAAAAACTTAGGACAAACAAGAAAATGCCAAAAGATACAGAAACATTAGATTCAATTGTGATCACAATAATTTATGGACAACTTCATCTAGTTGCACACCTGTCCTTATGAGGAAATATTATGGTGACAATTATAGATAGATAGATAAAGGACTTTATTTGGGCGAAATTGAGACCTAATGGTCCCTTCTTCCATTTAACACAATTCAGTAGTGATGAGAGATACGTGACTTATTCGGTCCCTGTACAAGTCTCAGACTGCTCAGGTACGTGTGGCGGATGCAGTCGGGATGGGAAGTGCTAGGAGGAGCAAGACAGGGTTGGAGATCCAAATTTAAGAATAGTTTATTATAACATGGGGTGACATTGTATCTTGTTAAGTATAAGAAATATTAATAATTAGGATAAGATATTTTGATAAGTTGTTGAAGATTCACCTCGCATTGGATGCCAAAGGGAGGTAGAAGAAATGAGGATCTTTAAAAGGAAATAGCGTATATGAAATAGTTTTCATACAAGTAGCTTTGAGAGATGATTTTGAAATCGTTTTCCTTCATTGTCCAAAATTGACCTCCAACAGTTTGACTACCTATAATAATCATAACGCCGTTTAAAACAATCCTAGGTAATTTATTTAAATATTTTTTGATTGCGTTAAGAAATGCTGAGATTGAAGGCCACTGACGTAATTAAAATAATCTTTTTATGCAATAGTTTACAGGTCTATAAGTGATAAATCTCTATCGTTTTTCTTCCTCTGTTTTTCTGCATACCAATTTCATTACGAGGGGAGTAGAGATATACATAGGTGCTATCATTATTTTTCATTTCATAATACACTTGGTTGCAGTTAACATCACATCATAATCGTGCTATTTTCATGGGTTAATCTGGTTCTGCCTTCCTTCAGGGCCAACTAAAACTGATAATAGAACCACAGTAGTTATCCCAGAGTTTTTATTTATTTAATACAACCGAGTTTTAGGGTTTAATCTTGAATCATTTTAAGGCTTAAACGTGACCCAGTAACTCACTTTAGGTTTTAATTAGTTTAGCAAATGTAGTATTTTATTACTTTTATCAATTTGTGGTCATGATATGAATTGTATCGTAAATTATCATTTTATTCGCTGGGTGAGAAATTAAGTAAGTGGGTGAGTAAGTAAGTAAGAAGCTGGCCCATCCATTGATCAATTTACGAGTACATTCATCGTACAGTGAAGACTCGAGGCACCACCAACTAGTCGCTATTTGGACAACCAATGAGGGAATATCACGCAATTTACAACTTATTATTTTCTAAAATAAAGCATTACTGGCCCTCGAGTAAAGCATGCGACTCCCATATCCATAATTCTAAAAATAGAGAGGAAAAATCAAAATTACTCTAGTATTTAGCTTCTCATTTCCTTGTCTCTACCATGTGCAAGGACTTGACACCTGATTTAATTTATTCTCACGCAAAAGAAAAGGTTGATCAACAATCTTATAAGCTCTCAATGTCTCTTCAATACAATTAAACACAATAATCTTTTGAAATTCAACAAATAATAACCGTAAGATCGTTATCATTAGCTCCAGTGGGAGGCTATCGAGAGTTTTTTTTTCCATTCGCTTACATGATTGGCGGATGCTTGAGGAATAAAAGGTGTGAGAAATTCCTCTTTAAAGAGACAGCCGACGACAATGAGGATTATGGAGAGGATGGTATAGCGGGAAGGAAATCCGGTGTTGACATCAGCCTGATCCGAGAATGAAAGGTGCAAAAGGGATTGCCGTTTAAAATCACATCCATCGACACATATTTTGCAAATATAATAATTACAAAGAACCCAGTCTTCCAGAACATGCATACCTGAACATGTTATCTTATCAGCCACAGCCCCTGTCGATATCTCCAAAACGGGAGATACAATAAAATCGCAAATTATTACATTTTAATGTCGTCACAAATTTCCTGGAACATTACTCGTAGAGGTAGCTTTGAAAAAAAGAGTGCTCTTTGAAACGAGTAGATCATCAGGATACATTACTTTACTGAAAGCTAAAAATGAAATAAAAGAACTGGTCCTATAAAGTAGCCTGTTTTCGAAAATTGTAGCTTCATATGATTTTCGTCAATCAAGTGTGAATAAAAGTTCACACTTGGTTGATAAAATTCGCACGCATCAAAATTTGTAGCGTAGTGGAATACACGTACCGCCTAAAATGTTCCCACCCGGTCACATCTGAATGCGGTGCCAGCGTTTGAAGGGAATTCTCTGAACATAGGGCGTGGGAAAAGGGTGGGATGGGCTCTATCCTTCTCTGCGTGTACTGGCAGAATTGAGACCACTGTCTCAACCCCACACCCAAGAATGTATATGCTATTCATGAAACCACAGTCATGCTAGTCACCTTTAGGAATACTCCGATACGTCGATGGCATAATCACAATAGTGGAAACATGTTCGTGGAAAGAGGAAAAAAATAATTCGTGGAATTATTTTTACTTGGTCAGTAAAAAAATTGTGTATGTATGGCTGGTAGCCTAACATCCTCGACCACAGCCACAAGCCCTTGCGGTGACACGCCGGTTATTGTAGATGTAAAATTAAAAATGTGTCACAGTAATGTTAAAACAGGTTACACAATTTACTTGAAATAATTTTCGTAAGAATTAGAGCAAGAAGCCGATATGGAATGTGCCACGTTGTAACGAACTAGGTGAGGCTTATAAATGCAGCAGTGTGTCCATCCATTACCTAGCATAAATGGTACTCTCCCATAGCAATTATAACTGATATTAATTATAATAATTATCACCATTAATCAGTGATTTGTATACTATTGTAACAAAACTATTGTACAGCATAACTGTTAAAATACTGTTTGTATGTTAGGTGACCGTTGCCACCAGGACAATTGACTAATTGCAACGAACATCATCAAATAAATAAATAACAATTTACTAAGTGTTATCTTGATCGAAAATTGACGAAAGGAACCCGTTGATGTTCATGGAATAAAACACATAATAACTAAATCCAACCGACTCCAACTATTCACCGTTTAAATTGTCACTAGTTCTATCCGAGACAGCCTGCTTAGTGTATCACGTTATTCCACAAATAATTCAGTCAGGTACATGAGCGGAGAAACTCTAAGTGTTCTAAGGGAAGCCAATTAAGGCTAATTTGACCGCTTGACGTGCTCTTTTTTCCATTTTATGGACTAAGTTCATGACATTCGGATTCCATATGCTATCGAAGCATCCTCAAAATGAGGCCGAGGAGGCTATTGGTGCTTTGACGAAGCCATTTTATTATCCCCGAGGGAGGAAGCGGAGGGATAGGGCAAACGAGATGAAACAAATGAATTCGCTCCATCAGGGAAGAGAAAGACAATATACAGCCAGATCCCTTCGGAGAGCATATCCAATAAACCGTGATACTATTTTCGGGACTGCAAAAAACCCTGCCCTCCGATGTTTTTGCCGCGAAATCCCGGGCGTCGAAAGTAAATGAGGCGTTTATGAAGGCGTGGCTTTGATTACGAGACAAGTGGAGCGCTGTTTTTTGTTCTTTATTTCGAAAATTGATTGCGCGGAAAGCACACAAAGGAGTTTTCTCACTACCGAGCGAAACGAGGCCGTTTAATTACTTGAACCCACATACGCACGTGGCGACTCTTCCCCTACCCCCCACTCCTCCTCCTCCCCCGTCGTCATCAATCGCAAACAACCCCTTTTGGGGTGGGGAACGAGGGAAGGGGAAGCGATTGACTCTCTGCCGGTCCAACGGGGTCATCGGACGGCCTCTGGGGGTGGAAGGGATGGGACGGAGAGAGAGAGAGATCACGCGGTATTAGGATGGGCGGGGAGAGGGTAGGGGCAGGTTTTTTGGGGGAGAGATAGGAGGAGGAAACTTTCCCACCCCATCCCATACCATAATATCCCCCCTTCTTCCTCACACCGACCACACCCCCTCCTCCCCAGAAACCTCGTCTCCGCCTCCCTCCTGAAGCAACCATCTGGGAGAACAGAGTCCTTTCCTCGTCCCTCCATCCCGGCCACCCAGAGGTTCCTCTCCCAGCACATTGCCACGAATGCAATGATCATCCCCTCCTCCTCTCCCCACTCTTTGTAGAAAGCGCATGTCCTTTCCCCTACGCGAGGTGATTCAGGCTGCGTCCCCAAAATTTCTGCAACTCGTCTCCCTTCTTCGGAAATAAAGAAATCATAATGCCTTCGGGATCGAAAGAAATCGTACCCTCTGGGGCTCAACTCGCAGATGTTTTGCGTGTGAAAACCATCTCATTTTGACCCTTAGGCCGGCTCGTTAGGAGCGAGGGAAATTGCAACCTACGCTTCTGAAATTGATGTTCATTGACATACAACCTAAGGGTTACAGTCGTTACCCCGATACCACCAGCTGGATTTTAGATTCATTGTCTTTTCAGACATATTTGGATTACCCTAATGGTTTTTTCTCGGAGAGTTCCATGAAAATACGCGGAAAATATCGAAATATCCATGGAAAATACAACAATTTACAATCTAAATAATATCTTAGATGATTCCCGAGAGGGTAGTGATTATATCAACATATGGTGAATGTTTAAATTATTAACCATTAAATTATTAAATTGTTTAAATTACTAACCCTTGCAGGAATCCCGTTCGAGTAAGTTATGAGAGCAAAATGCCCACCTGGAAAACCAAACACTGCCTGTTCGGGTGCCAGCTTTGTCAGTACTTGCTCTGTTACTCCGGTTGTTCGAACCCAATGAAACTCGATGAAACATTATGTAAAATATCGTGAACTCATTTTCGACATATGGACCAACAGTGGTGACCATCATTACTATTTATCTGCCCATTTGGCACTTCTAGCCATGGTATATTCCTCCTTTGCATCCTATTTTCAGGAAATATTTTCATATCCGTGTACTTTTCCCTATAAGTTTCATATCATCTGTCAACTCGTTCTCTTTCTTCCACCATCCAACATTCCTTAGAATCCACTTGTTAGCGAACAATCCCATCCCACAGGGCCCCATCCAATTACTCTTGCACTTTCAGATCATTTCCCCCTCTCCTATCACCCCATCTTAACACTCCCTCGTTCTTCAATCTATCTTCCTATTTCATCGTTTTTACTCCCTTCCATATCCATATTGCCATGCGTTCCAGTATCCTTTCACCTCTCTGAGTATCGAGGGCTCCGCTTAGATGGAGGTGATGGAACTGAACGGAATCATAAAATTAAATGATCAAACTAATAATTAATGGACAAGCGTGAGTGAAGAACCTAGGATAATAATCTTGGCGTAAAGTTTAAAGGCTTGGGAAAAGTCATCTTCGTCTATTTCTATAACATGCTCCGAAAGTTGCTGCAAGGCTGTATAACGGGTATTAGTAGGTCATGCATGCACAATTATTAGCTCGCATACAGGGATTTGAATAAATATTATATCGCATACAAAAACTAGTACGTATACACATATACATACCTGTATACATCAGGAAACAATTGACTTAATCATTGAAGTTTTGAGGTTAAACTAAATATAATCGAGCGCTCGGTCTCAATTTTATTGTGATTGCATATCTATGGCGGTGTCCATCCCTTTTGTTTATAAATATGGTGGTCAAATCTACGAATTTGGTGCCATAACAATTTCTATGGTGTCGCGAGAAAACTCATACGTTCTGTACCTTTCTAAAAGTCTAACTCTTGCCTGCTCTCTTAGTAAATCAACGGGCCCCAAGCCGAATAAATTCCTTCAACATACCCGTCACCGCGACCCTCTTCTAGCGTTTTTCACAAATCCAGAGGATTTTCTCTGAACCTTTTCAATGTTTTAACTATCGTTATCCCCCCATAGAATAATATTCCAAATGTGGAATAACTACAGTGGAGTAATACCTTTCTCATATTTTCGTTACATTTTCCTACCACCAATCTAACGACATCTTCTTTAAGGCTGGCCCACACATGCTTCTTATGTACAATATGTAGCCCATGAAAGGTGTGATGTCAGGTAACACCCACCTATTGAACTTGTTTTGAAATGCTTAATTCAATCCTGTCTATTAAATAATTTACTTGTCGTTTATATTTTCAGTCCTGTACACTTCCTGTTATTTAAAGCTAACTCCTATTCCTTACAACAATGACTTCTGGCCTAAATAACTTGATAATAGCCCGTAATCTTACTTCGCCCTTATTCCTCTAGAAATCGCTGAATCACATTAAAAAAGTTAAGGTTCCTGCTAACCTGGGAACTTTGGTGGTTAATATCATGAGATTAGTAACTCTGTAGTAATTTAGTAACTGTGTAAGTAGTATTTAGTAATTAGTAACTGTAATAAAAATTATTACGTATCATTTAACATTATTTGTGTGTGGGACATAATAAAGAAATTGTATGAGTATAACCTTATAGTCCCTAGGTTTACAAAATAGTTCTTTTAATTCCGTATTAGGAGACCTTCAAATATAGACTTATGTTCCATACTATATGAATACTTAGCAGTGTTTATAGGTAACCGAAGTTATGTCCAATTACAATGTTAGCAATTAAATGGGGTACATAATCATGGACTATTACATGACGCTCTGATGGGCAGATAGTGATCGAAGGAGAACACGGAAGAGATAGACCTGGACTTAATCTTTCACGCGAATGCTAGCTAATGGTGACGGTAATGATAAAATTATCCGAGTCATCAATAAAGTTCCGCAAAAAAGAGTAAAATATCTACGAACAGAAATTTCAATGATCTTGAAAGATTTCCGATGAGACGGTATTAGACTTTGAAGTCCCTATAATGTCTACCTACTAAATTATTTCAACACGGCAAGAACCGGTAGTTGAGTGATGGCTACGTATGTTTTTTTACGAGCCCACGCAACCGCAACCGTGAAATACCCAACTGGCTGGATCTTAGGTGCAGATAATAACGCCATTTGCGAGAACCGTATCAGACGAGATAATTTTTTTTCGCTCCCAGCATTAACTAGTTCTCTAAAAAAAATCAAAAAGCAATGCCGCCGTGAAGCAAAGTTAATATGATTCCCAATTACGTTCAGAATGCGGGTTCGAAGATAAACGGCACCCAGGCACAAGGGAAACCGTGCAAGTGGCGCAGACGCCTCTCATAACCCTGAAAAGTGTGCCTCGAAAGAAGTGCGTAATGGCGACCGCGCGGATCGCCTCTCTTTCCTTTGGTGTATAGGAAGTATCTTATTCTCTTTCCTTCCGTGACCGTGAGGGGAAAAGAATTGACACGCCCTCTTTCCCTTTTATAGCCCACTAAAGCACGTGTCTCGAAAAGAAGGTTAAAACGTTTTCGCCGTTTTCCCCGCGGGGGTGGGGGAGGAGGCGGGGGGGGGGGAGGAGAAGGGGGAAGGGGAGTAAGCAGAATATGAAGATGAGATTCCCACAGCAGTAATACACGCGAGAAGGCGCGAATCCAGGAAGGGTATCGAGGCACATCACACACACAGACTACCAACTCGCTGCCCTCCCTGACGAGCTGTGGGGAAGGGCCGCGCTCAGTGCATTCGCTGACTGCCCTGTCGCAGCGGTGCGCAGCCGAAGGGGGGACATATACGAGTACGTATGGATGCATGGGGTCATCGTGCCATAGAGGTAAACACGACGGAAGAAACGTAGACGAGAACGTCGTGACACCTCGGCATTGAAATGGCACGTCTCTCGAGACCATAACGTCGCCCAGACGGCTTTTTTTATGGGGATTTCTTTTACCTCCATATTGGCATGGGAGAAAACTTTTCTCGGCTCTGCCCGACGAAAGACGATATCGTTCCGTATGCGGTCAACTGCCACTAGCCGTTAATTGGGATGAAGGAGGAAAATGATTTTTAAAATAATAATTTTTTTTCGACCTGAAAGATATCCGATCGTAATTCAGCCCATTCACGCCGGAGAGTGGGTGATTGACGTTTAAACTCGAGAGGTTTATTGGGTGCACTGGTCCACGTTTTTGGGTCATCTTCTGGAGGGAAGTAATAATAGGAGGGTTATTATGGAATCAAAAGAAGCACTCACAAAGGAGTGGCCGACCTAGACTTGAAGTAAAAATATGAAGAAAAGAATATGAAAGGCTTTCACATTGAGCATAGTGATTTTTAGCCTTGAAGACAGAAAGGAGTTCAAATTGGGAAGTCGGCAGACTCAGACGTAACTTTTTAGAAATATATTACTATACTATTTAAAACCAACCAACCAACACGGTCAAAGTAGTAGGGACGTAAGGAGAATTGCGCTAGGCATGGAGGCTTTGTCAAGGAGAAGGGAGTTGATGACGGAGATGTTGAGTAGGGATGTTAAGATAATACTCGTAAAAACTATGCACGGCCCGGAAACGTGGTCGCTGAAGCAGGAGGCGTAGATTGTAGGCTTTTGAAATGTGGATGTGGAGAAGAATGGCGAAGGTGAAATGGACCGAAAAGAAAACAAAACAAATAAGGAAGTACCAGGGATGCTGGGTGAGGAGAGGGGTTTGTTGAGAGAAATCCTGTGGAGGCAGAAAAAATGGATGAAAGGCGAATTGAGCGGTAGTGGAATGTTGAAGAAGGTAATAGAGGGGAGAATGTTGGGCAAGCGAGGAAAGGGCAGGAACAGGATAGGGATGTTGGACGGGATGAAGGGAGGAAAGAAGTACACAGAGGTGAAGAGGGGCTTGATGTAGAGTAGGTTGCTGTATTGTGTTTTGTTAGGAGTTACAAAATGTTTATTTGATAGTTGTGCCCATCCAAAAACTTACCTTAACTGGTAGATTACCTAATAATAACTATTCAAAAACACATTCCCATTGAACTGTTTTGTTTTCACAACTATGGTTTTAGGATACAGACTAACCTGAATACAGGTACGAAATTTTATGTTCGAAATCTGGGCAGTCAGAAATGAATAGTCTAAACATATTTTTACCTCACCTAACTACAAAGTGCGAGATGTTGTAAGGAAGGAGGTTGTCAGGGAAAATCTGGAGGAGACGAAAAAATGTTGATCGGTAATGAGATTTTGAAGACCGGGAATGGACGATTTTTGTAGCCTACAAAGGAGAGGACAGGAATAAGCCACGAATTAAAGACGAAAACAAAATGATAGCCTCAAAGTTGGATCAGAGTACGACATTTCCCGGCGCGGCGAGGATTCATCTCAATTTTTCAAATGCAAAATTATGAGAAAAAATGGAATAAACATAAGGTCTTTTCAGTTTCGTCTACCTTGATAAAAGTTTTTGGTGACTGAGCGACAAATTTACAACTAATAGTCATAATTTTTTCCTTATGCAGTACCGAGAGAGCGACTTTGCTCCATAAATATACCTAACGGTTTAAGTAAGTCTAAATCGCTAAGTAAGCTTCGGTCCCCATGAAGCACGGTGATTTTGATCTTTACTTGAAGATAAAAATACGGTTCAGTACATAACAAATACAGTGCTTACGAGTGCTCTCGTATATTTGAAAATATCGTGTTACTTTGATTAATTACCTCATTGCTATGCCATTCTTTCCAAGATCCTTGAAAAAACAACTAAAAATTGGTCGTAATGTAAAAATAACTTAAGCACATTATCATTAGTAAAAAACGTGTGAATTTATATAAATAGCGAGTATATACCAAAGGCTGTTTACCATTTAGTAGGTAAGAGGAGGTAGGGATACTTAAAGAGGATCATATCCCACGCAGGTACGGAGAAAACTGAGTAGCATATTAAAATTATCAGAGGAGCAAGGTTGGGAATCCCTCACAGAGCTAAGGTTAAATTACAGATTAAATCTCTTGCATAAATTGGAAGGATGTTTCTTTAGAGATGATGTTGAAAATTTATTATTAGCCCCATCTTACTGTGGTAGGAAAGATCATGTAAATAAATTTAGAGAGATTAAGTGTAGAACAGATAGGCTTAAAATACATTCAACAGATTCAGGCGAGATGTAGTCGAAGTTCGTCAAAATTGCTTGTAACTGAAGATGGTTCTGTGAACAGAAATGTGTAGTACGTTACTAATAAACTTGTGGAAAAGTGCACCTTTGTTTTCTCTTAATAGAGCTAAGATGACATTTTTCACACGAACGATAAGGAATCAGAATAAAATTGTCCGACCGCGCTAGGAGGGGAGAAGTATTTTGTGTCGGAAGTAGTCTGAGGTTTAAATCACCCCCCGCCATACACCCTAGCGGTGGATGGATAGCATTAGAGCTTAATGGTTAACTTCGTTGAAATGTAATGATTTAGACACTTTCACATGAGACACAAACGTCAGCCGGTATGGTTCCCTTGAGAACTTTAAAATTTAAACCTTTAAACATTAAAGCAAACCCAGCGTTCAAAATAAACCGTAGGTGTCACTTTTTGAGCTCTGGCTTTCTATTTTAATTGCTCCCATAAAGTTGAGTGTCAAAAGGTATAGCCCTTCTCCAAGGTACATCGGTAAATCACACCTGCATTTCCTATCGACCTGGATTGTGCGCCAAAACGCGGGATGAGCTGAGTGGTTACATGTTTCCCATTTCCTTCTTCTTTGCCTTTTCCAACAAAATAGTCGCCAGCTATTCATTCGAAATATTTTTTAATCTGCCTCTTTAATTCATCGTAATGAGGTCGTCACTGCGGGGTTCGTTAGCGTTTCCAGAGTCAGCTTCGCCTTCTTTAATGAAGCCCTAGTATTTTAAACATTCACGTATTTCCAATGTTATAATAAATGTCCTATGAAGGCAGTAGTTTTTTGGTTCAGCATGAATTTTTCGTGATCCCCCCTTCAATGTACTCTCAAAACTATGAGTGATATTTTCAGACTATTTTGAGTCAATATTAATACCTAATAATACGTGATTGGTCCAGTTCATCATTAATATACTCGTAGTACGAGAAATTGAGAAGTTATTCGTTACTTCCAAGATTTTATAAGAAAATACGCCATTAGGTGAATCAAAAATAAACTCCATATTTGTCTGGACCAATTATTCTACGAAAGTAAAATGTAAAGGTCTCTAAAATGTTTGTCAAATGCAGAAAAATAAACACTTTGGTGGCATCAGACTACAAAAGAATCGTTAACATCGGATTATAATCAATATTTTTCCGTTTCTTTAATTCGAGGTCTCGAAAAATTAATTATCCTCATATCTTTATTTTCCTTACCATAAGAAAAATTTGGAAATTAATTGTGAAAAATTTTTAAGATTTTTTATAGTAAGATTCCAGTGCATAATGCTTGACCACAAAGTTCATAGTAGCCACTTAATACCTTTGGTTTTTGAAGCATTTTACAGTTTTATTAATAGCTCTTTAATCGGTGAAAAATCTCTTGCATTTATTTCAAAGATTAACAGACATCGATCAAGGTTTGAGAAAACGTTATTGCGGATTTTAAATCCACTCCGGCCGTAAAAAAAACGGATTGCTATTCTTCTTTTAACATATCCGAGTCAATGAATCCCGAGTACTGTGCCATTTAAAAGAGGTTTTGGATGAATCTAAAAAATAAAATGGTTTTAAGATTGCCTTTCCCAACACCACACACATCAGGCACCGCAATAATACTACAATAAATCCATCTTAAATTTTGAAAAATTCTCCATTCCTCTCTTCATTCAGTTCTACATGCCTGCCATATTTCTACCCTTTATTTGCTTGGCGAGTAAAGTGTTGAAATCAGCAAATCTTCAACCAAAATACTCTGCATCAGGCTTTCCTATCTCCTTTAATCCATTAACCGGGAGTCACACTTGTTTTGCTACTAGACGTTTCCGGATGTCCTCGCTGTTCAAAAATTAGTATACCTGAGATTTTCGAGAAAGAGGAGAACCGAGCTAAGCGTTAAAATAGGAGGGCATATGGAGACTAGAACAAACGGAACAACGTTTTCAACCAAAATGATCAATGTAATAAGGATGAAAAAAATAATTGCGTCTGAAAAAATAAGCTTCATAAGGGATTTGATGACAGGGACGTGAAATAATGATTTCAAGAAAAGATTAGTAAAATTGATCTGTGGCATAGTTTTGCCCGTCGACATACCTGGATTCCTGAAGCAAGATCACGGGCGTAGATTCGAGGTTGTTGAGATGCAAGAAGAAGGATGGAGAGAGCGAAATGAGTGGAACGAAAAACAAATAAAAAGCACTAGGCATGATGGTGAGATGAGAGGGTTGTTGGGAGTAAACCAAGTGGAGACAGGAAAGATTATTTAGATTGGCGATGGAATGTTGAAGACGGTGATAGTGGGGAAAAGGCTAGGCAGAAGAGATAGGAGCAGGAAAATAACAGGCACGTTGGATGAAATAGATGAAAGAATGTATGAAGAATAAAAGAAGGATGTATTATAAAATCAATTGAGAGGTTTGCGTTCCTAGGGAAGGTTTAGAAATGTGGCGGTTTTCAATCTGTGCCGAACATGAACCTATTTTGAACGGTAAACTATATATAATAATACTCCTCTGAAATCACTCTTTCAGTGAGACATCCAGCCCATATTCGACCTTGTGGGAGCACAACCTGACGACGAAAATATTTCCGATCATATCTACGGTCATTGTTTTCCTTGTTCCAAGGTGGAGGCTGTACAACTCGGTGGTGGTTTATCCAATCGAAACGATAGTGTCATAGATACGAACTATCCATGAACTCATTTGGCAACGCTTGTGGAAGCAACCTCGCCCTTGCTCGACAGCTAAGAAACCCATATTAGTGCGTGAGGCTGTGAATGATCTTGGAAGAAAATTTTACCTTCAGCGCTTTCACCTCCAGCACATGACATTGGACATAACCGAGATACGTACTATTGATTTGTCTCTTCGTCACGGAGATGACGCATGACGTTTCCGTCAACGGGGCACATCAATTTATTGTTTCTCGTAAATCTTCCTTTCGTGTGGTCGCATTGATCAAGTAAAAACTTCAGGATTGTGAATTCAACCAATTCCGACAGGTAAATACTCCGAAGTTGCCAAAAATTAAGAAATGAAGTCCAGATTATACTGACCATAGTCCAGTATAACTTGGAGTTATTTTGCACTAGATGTGAAAAGATTCTTGTAAAGTCTTCGATATAAAAAATGAGGGCATTGCCCTTCCGGGTAGCGCACTTGCTTTCTCCACCAAGTTTTAGCATTTGTGTGCCAGAGCAAGTAAAGCTATGTGGTTCAAAAATCAAAGGATGTCAACCTTTCAACCAAGTATCCGTAATCCTTTATACCTTGTTCATCATCTCAATTCTAGGTATTGCCCTTATTTAAAGGTCGGCTTTTGTCCGTATTCAACGAAAATTTACTTCTTAGTATCTTAAGATTTTCCTATGTTCCCTACATTATTTCTTGTTTAATTGCTCCGTACCTTCTGTCTGCCTTCTGCTATCAAGGAAGGCTAATCTATTTTCCCTCTACTCCGCCTGCCAACCATTCTCCCTTCTAACGCGACCTTAAACAATCCACTCTATCTTTCAATACGTATATCCTCCTCCCACTTTTTCTACCTTTTTCGGATTTCCTTCTCGCCTCCCACCCCATTAAAACCTCGGCGATTATCTTCCTTCTCTGGCCAACTTATTTTATCCATTCTCCACCACGCCCACAGCTCAACAGCCTCCAATCTACGCTCATCCTCTTTTCTCCAAGACAAGGTCTCACATCCATAAGGTACTTTGTTTTATATTAATTTTTTTACTCATATTTTCTTTGCATGTCCCCTGTGAGTACCAGTCATCAATTCGTTTCTTCTTTAATTTGTTTAAGTTTCTCAAACAACTCTTCGCCTGATGTCCCCACAACTATTCCCCTTGCCCACAAATATATGAAATGCTTCAGCAGCTCTAATTCATTCCCTCGTACTCTACTTTAAACTTAGCTTTCCTACTTATTGATAATCTTTTTTGTCAATATCAATATCCAATCACACCAATACCGCTTCTGTTCACACAAAATGAAATATTAATTTTTAAGAATTTGGTTAATGTTACATATTTGGCGACCGTTAGATTTATTTTTCAATTTACTTATGGGCAGAGGAACATGCAGAGGAACCTACCAGAATTATCAACTTCCATTGAATTCGGCACACAATAGACCGTAATTTTGACAAACTTTGCTCAGACTAGCTCAAATTTGGACAGATTAAAAACAAAATGAAAGAAAATATACAGGACAAACATAACGCACAATTCTAGGCAAAATAGTTTGATTTACGATTAAATGGAAACGCCGGTGGATACGCAATGTCTGATTTTAGTGATCACATCCGTCAAAGCTTAAAATCGACGGAAGTAACGAGGTGACAGTGGGTTAGGAAATGCAAAAACACCTTCCCAGTAAAGAGATATTATGAGACAGAAACACATATGTACGAGGAAGACTAAAAATCACACAATTTAATTGTATTTTTTTGGAAGTAGGAAGTGTATTGAAGATAGCTGTTTTGAGGAAACTCCCGTCAAGCTCAGCCGTGCCTTCCGGATGAGAATTCGAGTCGGTGGGAAAAGAAAACGTCAACACGTGACTCGTCTAATAGCTTCATTCGGGATCTCGGCCACACTCACGCTGCGACTTTCTTCCTCTCTCCCATTCCCTGTCCATCTGTCGGACTAACGAGATCCCCTCCACTCCTAAGGTTTCCCTTCCCACTTGTATTTTTTGTTTTGCATTCGGTCGAACAATTACCACGGGCGGGAGATGGAGTCCCCACGTCCCTGTGACCATCACCTCCCTGGAAAGACGTCCGTGGAAATGGTTCGCCATTAGGAAACGGAGAAAACGAAGAGGATTGTGATGAATGAGGGGGAAACGAAATTCATGAGGAAAGGGGTGGAGTGCGAAGTAGGTCCCCTCCCTCCCTCACCTGTGCTTCTACCCCTCTCTCCCACGATCCCCGTTTGCCGCCGGCGTCAAGCACTCCTTTCCCTCTGCCCCTCATGGACTCTGGACGAAATTAATGCACCGCGACGAATTCACGTAGTTAGCGCTTTAATTGCGGAAATTGTTCCCAGAAATAAAAAAGCAGCTGAGCCTCCAATTTCATTTAATTTCGAGATAGAGAGAGAGCAAAAGTGGGTGAAATGTTTTGGGGAAAATATACGAATTTAGAAATGTTTCCGGATTAAGATCGGGAATGGTGTCCCGAATTTCGGACATTCGGCAACGTGCAGGCGTGGATTACCAAAGCTCGGTCACATATACTTCTGTCACGAGATTGTGTTCGGGGGTAACGCACTGGCTGGATGGCGGGTGTACTGGCTTCCCTCCTCAATGGGCCAGGTTCGAAATCCAGATGGTGGTGGTAAAGTTTTTCAGAGGTATCCCGGTCCCTTCATGAGTGCCAGGTGGAAAGAAATCCAAAGTGTAATACACTGTCTTTCGGGTGGAACGTTAACCCTTTGAATCTTTTGCTGAAATTAGGCTAATTTCGGACGCCGGGTTTTTTATCCTTTTTCCTTCCCCTTTCCCTGAAGATATTGCCTCTTCCGAATGGAATACCTATCCCTAATGGCGGGAATGACCTCAGAAGCCCGTCGCATCTGCTGCTAACGTGGTACTTTTACGGTGATGGGAGGTAAAAAATAGAAGTTAGTTAGTTCGTCCATGGTACCCAACTAGCCACAGCTAGGATTTGTGGCAGGGGATGAGTACATGCCAGACTACTCATTAATAGCACCGAAGTAGCAATAGTAGCATCAGACTACTCCTTAACATCGCATGTGGTCACAATCATAATATCATGAAAGCGTGTACTTCCACTCATAGCTGCGATTTCATCCAAATTATAAAATAATGGGATATTACGGCGCATGGATGACAAAAAAACAGAGAGCAATATTGTTAAACTCTCGAAGACATAGAATGATGAATTCCCATGGGCCGTTAGTATCGAGAACCGAGGAAATTAATTTTGCAGATCTACAAAAAAAAAACCGACGGAAAGGACTTCAATTCGAGACGGGAAGAATTAAAAACAAAAAAATCCGGTCGAAAACGATTAATCAACGAAGTCGGTATCATTTAATGGCTTTTGGTGGAAAAGACACTTCAACTCAGCAGACTGGAATTTCCGCGATCAAGTATCACCCTGACGGTTGGGAATTGGCTCCCTGCCATCTGGCGGACGTGATAAGTACACGCGGTCTCCAGAATGACAAAAAAATGCACTCACATTGTCTGATTCTCGTAGTCACAAAGCTCAATAAAGGGATGACAATACTATGGAAGGGAAGGAAAAAAATTTATTGCACTAAAATTCTCCGATTTTGCGTATGATCATGAAATAAATTCGCACTCGTTCCAGTCCATTCGTTCAATACAAAATTTTAAGAATGATTACACATCTTTCATAAAACCAAGTTCAAAAACTAATGACTTCTCAAAAACTTATCTATCTTCTTCCTAAATTATAATATTTTTTGACTCCCTATTATGTCTCGGACAGTTTTTCGTGATCTGTCGGTAAAAATGTACTAACGGTCAAAGAAGCCACACGAAGATGGGAAAATCTAAACATTTACAACTGGGGGATATTCGCAAGCAACTTATAAAAGGTCCATGTTTTAACTTAGCAGTTCATTCCGCAGTAAGGCCAAGACTTCAGCACTTTTACCAAACGTTCTCCTGAAAATGAAATTCTAGGCCCAGGTTTCTCTTTTGCATTTTTGGGATTGTAATCATTTTGCAACTGACACATTGCCGCATATATCATAGCCGTATCCTCATCAGAACTAGGGTTGGAGCCTAACAGAACGACATACTAGATACTTATTTGAATACATGGGCAAAGATAGCCATCTACGAAAACAAAATAAAGCGTATAAGCATGCGGAAACATCGAAAGTAAAAAAAAATTGGGCTATGCAAAAGGCTTAGTTAGCAAAATTCTCATTCAATAGAGAACATCTTGATTTCAGTGCGTCGTGTCAAACGGTCTTCAATCGTTAATCTTCATTCCACACATCTCAAACTAAATTTGTAATGCGCTAACAATTATATATAATGAAGTATATTAACAATGAATGCAATTCGTGGCCAACTGGTCGATTAAAGCTCAATAATCTGTGATTGCGAACCAACTTACGTCCCGCCTACTTACATTCCTCATTAAATGTGTCAACAAAGAAATCTCTATTTCCTCTTTTAAATTAATAGGTTCAAATACACAGCCAGCAAGGGTTTTACTCTCCCAGTTTGAAACTGCTAATCCACCCTCCTCCTTAATGGTTACGACGAGCATTAGCACATTAGGAAATCCTGTTGTTTTAATTATTTATTTATTTATTTATTTATTTACATACTTCGTTGCAATTAGGCAATTTTCCTGGTGGCAACGGTCCAGTGTGATCACTGGTCACTCTTACAATGCACATACATACACACACAAGAAGAACAGATATGAGACAAAATGCTCGTATATTCAATGACACTTTTAAGATTACCGACCTCTCCTTTACCATCACACAAGGATTAGGTGTACACCACATGAGTACATACTACGCACCGTCCATCGCCACACTTCGTCCGTAATCACGTACTCTTCAATTTCATATACCGTTCAAAATCGCGTCCCGTTAACACATTATTCATAGCACAAGTACATACGGTTTTATTTCTCACTCACACGTTTTTAAGGCGAGCATACACCTCGTTTTAAATTTATTTAATGAATAAGGTAAGGACTTAAAGATATCCTCAGGTAACTCATTCCATTCTTTTATTCCACGATTGAGGAAGGAGTTTTTTTTAATGTTTGTTTTGTGCCCTCTATGTTTTATTTTGAACTGATGGTCCTTCCGCCCAATGTAATTTGGTTTGTCTAATCTTTCTGAGAGCTCCTCCCACCCCTTCTCTTTATTTACTATCTTGAACATCCCACATAGCCTGTTCAGCTTCCTTCTGAGTCGGAGCGGTGTCCATCCTAGTGTCTCTAACATTTCTGTCACACTATCTGTCCTGTTATGTCTTCCTAGAGCGTACCTAGCTGCCTTTCTCTGTACTTTCTCAAGCTTATTTATATGCACCTTTACCATAGGGTCCCATACTGTTGTTGCGTACTCCATTATTGGTCTTACAACTGAAGTGTATGCTAATTCTTTAGTGGATTTGTTGCTCCCCTTAAGGTTCCTCATGACCCAGTGTAGAGTTTTAAAACCCTTACCTGCCACCTTATCTATATGATGTCCCCATTCTAAGTTAGCTGTGAGATAGACACCTAAATATTTACATTTCTCAACTCTTACTAGATTTTCACCTAGCAAGTTATAATCTCTATTTTCCCTTCTCCTTTTCCTACTAAATGTTATTAGTTTACACTTTTTTGTGTTTACACCCATCTTATTATTAGTAATCCATTCCGATACTCTTTTTAGATCATTCTGTAATATATCACTATCCCTGTTGTCTTTTATGTTTCTATCATTTACTCCTGTTATCTTTATTAATCTCATGTACTTAATTGCAAGCATTTCTAAAATACTTGAAATAATAAAAAAATAAATTTCCCTAAGATCCACATTTCTATTCACAAATATTTTCACTACCCCGCTATCGCGCCTCAGTTTTTTCTCCTCTGCCGAATTCCAAGCTGACCATCAGCAACATATGCTTTCGACCCGTTTACCAATTTGATTTTTCCGCTGATAGACCTCGTTGCTACCACTGCGAAAATATTTTTTGAGACACCGTTAAGAAAGAAACTAAAAAGCGAGTGAGATGGTAAATCCTCCGCCTACCCCTTCATTCTCTCCGCGAAAACACTTCAACTCGTGGTGGCTGCATGAGTTGTTATTAGGGGATGAGAGCATTTGCTGAGTCACTCGTGAAGATGGATGAGTAATTTCGGGGTCAAGAAGAGTTTTGAAGATGCCGCGCCTGGATCGAGAGAAATCCGCCTTATCTTGACGAAGGGTGCCAACCAGTCATAGTTTAACAATCGAAAAATGGCAGGCGGTCAATTGACCGTTATCGATTTACTATCGGCCGCATATCTTCGGCTACTTTTCCTTTGGATTTTCTGACTTCTAATGATAGTGAAAGAATATTTGGCAGCTTATTTTATGATCGAGGAAGTATTTGAGCAGGCGTATAAACCCGGACAGTTGATTTGTACTTCGCATGAACACCATCTGTCGCTGTACTTCGCTGTCCCCCGCAGCTGTATTGTATTCGCTTTTCTATTAAGATTACTACCATTGAAAACTGAACTCTTAAAGCGTAGGATTTACGAGCATGACTGACTTTATGTGCCTTCCTAATGGACCGCTTCCAACATAAATTTCAATGCTACTGAATCAGATATTTTTTCCATTATATATAGTTACCTAAATATGTAAAAAATTAATAATGCTAGGGTATTATATTTAAAAAATATATATATAAACATATATATGTACATGCATAGCTGCGCTAGTCCAGAGGGTAGAGCGATGGACTACTGACCAGAGGGCCCTGGTTCGATTCCCGGGCACTCTGGGCACCTGCAGCTCCACTCAAGCTAAGTGATTTTTCGGCTACCAGACCTTTCTGGGAAACCATAACCCTGATGTGTGAATTTCATACGCCGTCGGGATTAGTACTGGGTGAACTCAGATCACACTGAGATCCGCGATGTTTTAAAACTCCATTAGCCAATCGTTCCATTTTCGCCATTCATTTTAAAGTCCAGTTCGCTCGACTCACAGATGATTTAATTTTGAGTTCTCCCTAGGCAATACAGCCAAAGGTAATCACCGAAAAGTGACTGCGTCGGCCAAGTCTTGAGCTCAATGCATCGGTAAGGAAAGTCAGTATTCTCGAAACCGATACCCCAATCCGCACCATCACACCCGTTTGGACCAACGGTGGAGTTGGGGATCAAAGCAAGCGAATTACTCATTTCGATTAATAAGCGATTGATTTGTTGACGTGCCTTAATTCTGGCGTTGATAAATGCACCCTTGACTCCCGAGCGCCTTCCTACGCTTCTCTCTCTCTCTCCATTTCTTTCTCCCTCTCCCCTCTCCATCCCACCTCCATTTCTCCCTTCCTTTGTGATTCACATTCGTGCGTGGGCAAAATATGATGGGCGCCACCCTCTTTAATGCCCCACCTCTCCTCCCACCTCTTTCTCTTTTCGTTTCCGCCTCAACGGCACCCGGAACAATGACTTCACGCCTACAACGCGCGTTACACAAATACCCGCGACGCCCGACGCTTACGCTCCGAACGCGGCCGTAAATTCTGCCCCTCCCCTCACCTCACACCCCTCCCTCGCATCCCGAAAGTGAAACGAAATGTTAATGCCAAGGGATTACACGGATCATGTGTCCGCCCGAAACTCGCGGTCCAATCGTAAAACTGATATACTGTAGGGAAACAATTCGCAGCTGTTACCTTATGTGAGGACTCGAAGAATGACGCCCGGGGAAATCGCTTACGCTGGTGTAGAGTCGCAACAATGAATCAGGGTGAGGAAGAAAAATTAAAAGCGTCGCTCGCGATTTCCTTTTATATGAACTCGCCGATTTCCATTAAAAAGTGCTTTAAGAATCGAAGGCCATTAAACCAAAGATTAACATCAAACAAATTTTCTTTTGGATTCAAGATCATTGTGGACTAAACAGTAACTACCACGCCAAATGATGAAGAATGATCAGGGGTGACGCAAAAGAAGTCGGAAACATTTTTAACAACATAGTATGGGTCGTTGTAAATCATTATATTCCCATAAAGATGACAAATTAGCAATTTATTAATTATGGAGGTCATTAAAATGATGACCCAACAAAAGTTTTGACCAATGTCGATAAACCTACGTGAAATGGTGAAATTTTGTGACAAACTTAAAGTAGACAGGTCTCGTGGGACGATGAACGCTTTCTGTAACCATCATTTCATTCGAAGGGTTCGTACTCTTATGAATCAGTACATATACTCTTCCTCCCGAATTTACCGAAACCTTTTAGTATATCCGCAGGAATGTTGTCAACCCCTACGACTTTACTTGATTTCATCTCCCTTAATGCCCTTTCTATCTCCCCGTCGAGTATGCCTGGACCTAAGCTATCTTCATCTACGTCATATTCCCTTTCTATATAAAAAACTATTCAGTCTAAGTTCTTTACCATATAGTTATTATATATATTCCTTCCATCTCTCTTGGATCTTTTCTGTTTCAACTATTATTTTGCTCGACTTATCTCTAACTGTTAACATAGATCTTCACTTCTTACATTCCGATAGCAATTTAATCTTCTTGTACAGCACACCGATTTCACTCTTCCTCTGTAAGCTTCCCATATACTCGCACTGCGTCTTCCACCACGCTTCTTTTGCTCTATTTGTTACTCGTCTCAATTTATTATTTAACTCTTTGTACTTCATTTTGCCTAACTCTGTGCTTACGTGCTCGCACATTCTTCCGTTTCCTTCTCTCATCCAATTTTCTAACCATCTCATCCATGATCCATAGTTTCCTTGTCCTTTTCTCATTAACCGTTCCTAAAGTTCCTTTTTTGGCTTTCGATATTCCTTTTCTAATATATCACCATTTTTGATCGATAGTACTCAGCTCTTACCCTAATCCATGATTTTCTCTAAGCCTGGTGATTCTCCTTCCTTGCCAATCCAGGTAATACTTCTACATTCCATCTTCTAACCTGCCGCCCCTGCCTTATCTTTTTGAAACGGATGCTACATTTCATAATAACTAAATTGTGGTCAGAGTCCTCATCCTCTTCCGGGAAGCTGTGCGAATTTATCACACTGTTCCTAAACCTGTGCCTAACTCTAATATAATCTAACTAATACCTTTCTGAGTCACCTGGTATTTTCCATGAATACCTACACCTTTTGTGGTGTCTAACCCAAGTGTCGGTGATGACTAACCCCTGTCTCCTACAGAATTGCTTTCTTCCCGCGGTCATTTCCCGTACGAAAACGGTAGTCCACAACCTAATTGCCATATATTCCTTTGGCTACCGTCAAATTCCAATCCCCCATCACTATCAAATGTTTCCCCGCAGGAATACACGCGATTATGTCCTATAACTGATCGTATATCTTATCGACTTATTTCTCCTTATGATGATGCTTGGTGGCATGTATACCTGAACAATGACCAAGTTCGTCGGTTCTGGGTTCACCTCCACTAGTACTTTAGAACTTATTTTATTCTGTCCATCATAGTAATCTGGGGATTAATAATTGAGGTTTTTTCCCATTTCCTTCCTCAATAGTGTTTTGACGTTACACTATCACTCAATGGCCGCCCCACTGGGGTCAGACGCCTTTGCAGCCGCCTCACTGAGGAACAGACGTTGCGCAGACTACCTTTGTCTGACTCCTAGCCATCGACCTATCTGGGATGGGTGACCCTACCAATAGATTTTATCACTACTCCCGCCAGCACAGCTCTAGGGGTAACCGGAAAGCACAAGCCTTTCCCCCACGTCAAGGCTGTGTTGTGTCAAAGAAAAGTGCAGCTGTCCTCCTTAAAAATTATTTCTTGTGTGTAATCTATATTTTAAATTAAAATGCCTCGGATAAATAGCTGTGATGGATTTTAACCAATATAAACAGACTAAGGAAGAAAAATTAATAACGGTGCCGGGGAAAACAGGTATAACGTATTACCATTAGTACTTCCCACAGTTGCAAAACGAAAGAAATAAATAAAACAGAGAAAGGGCTTTGACCCCTTTTCCACTTTTCCCTAGTATTTCCATTCCGTATGTCCGAATAAAATCCGCTCTTGAGACTATCCACCACATAATGCGAACTGATTCATATTCTGATGAGATATGCCGGTGACTCCAAACTTTCAATCAAGACGGGTCTACATCTCAAAGGGTCCCACGTAAGATGGATTCTTGAATTCCCGACCACGTCCGAAGCTATCTCCGAGCATCCCACGTGACAAGGGCCCAGAAGGAGGAAGACCTCTCATGGAATCCTAATGGCTCGCGGATAGATGCCTTTAGGTAAGGTACAGACTCCGTTGCTAGGAGAAGGAACACAAGATTTTTATTTCCCTCTCCCCTTCTCTCTCTCTCTGTTTTTCTCCGGAAACAATAGAAAGGATGCTACGCGCCATACATTTTGATAAGAGGAAATGATTCTCAAGTTTCGGCAGTCAAGGTTAAGATTGCATCCGAACAAAGGAGTGACTGGGGGATTAAAGCTATCTCTTGGTGGCACGCTAGCATTCATTAACTTCGCCTTTTAAACGAATGAAAACACTTCACATCGTGCGAACACAAAAACACACTCAAAATAGAACAAGACAGCATGAGGAACAATGAAAGTGATCCCCTTAGAAAAGGAAAAGTCATAGATAGATATCATTATGCCATTAGCGCCCTGAAAATTTGCCGAATCTCGTGAAAAAACTGAAGGTTCTCAAGATTCAATTGGTGAAAATTCCGAATTTCCAAAGCAAAATGAAATCCTTGTGCGCCCTTATGTGTAGGTAACATAACCGGTTAATTAATTTTTTCATGAAAAGATGAAATTGGGTGCAGCATTTTTCAGACTTTGGTCGTCCTCCGGAGTTTTCGTTTTTTACGTAACCAATATGTCCCCTTCACACAGAAAAATGAAGCATCCTGAAAGATTGAAAAAGTCGTTTCGACTTCAAGCATGTAAAAGTACTTGTATTTAATGTGAGCCAAATCTCAAGTCTTGAATCAAGACTTTGATGAGATGTCTATGTGGTCGAGGGATCTTCGATCGATATGGCCATTTTGACTACCAGGGCGTGGCAAGCGAGAACCGAAAACCAATTAGATATTAGCGATTCGAGTAAACATAAGAAAATGCGCAGTTTTGAAATTGCAGAAAAAAAGGAGTGATGAACATGATACAAATTATGAAATAGAGAAAATTGAGACGAAAGGAAAAATTTCTTCATCGACTCTATAAGCAAATGTAGAACGTTCCAAGGGGTCCAAGTTTCTTTTCAGATCGATTTTCCGTTAATTATTCCCCGTTCCTCAGATCAGAAACTTCTCCAAATCAGTGAAAATTCGAACCTATTCCCTGATAAATTCATAATTCACGTTAAACTTTCTGATATTTAATGGTAGAATAATATTCCAAGGAAAGGGTCTTTATCCTTTATTCCACCTAAGTTGGTGAGCGAATTTCAATATTCCATCACAATTTCGTGAAAAATAAAGCGGGATATGCACACGACATTTCAAAAATCATTTGCGGGTGATCATAAAATATTTCATTGTTCTACCAATTATATTGAAGAATACAGATGACAGCTATGACTGTCAACTATTATTAATAAATTATAGCAAAATAAATCTAAACTATCATTTGAAGCTACCTAAAACGGTTATACTCGAACTTAAGGGTTTTTAACAATTAATAAGATAACGATCGATTAGTTAACGGATATAGAATAATTTAGAGTAATAGAGTATCACACGGTGCAATAATTGCTGCTATATTTTTTCACTTGGATTCTGTATTATTTGTTGGCAAGAACATCCTAGTATTCGACTGGTCTGAAACCATACTGATGAGAGGAAGCATTAAGAAATGTTGCACTTGAAAATAAGAGAGAATAAATTCATACAACAAATGTTCATGTGCCGGTGAGAATTCGTGAGAGAATAAGCACCTACTTGCTGTTAGGCTGAATCAAGCAGGGTTCAAGAGGGGAAAACGTTGCCAACTGGCAGGATCTCCATTTCGTGATTATTTAAGGTCGACTACCGGTAAGTGGAATGCCCAGGTTCAGCACATCCGCCTCTAAGCGGGAAGCGACGGCGACGATGCTGGACGATAGACGGAGAAGAATCCATGCGAGCAAACGAGGCACCCGCAATGGGACAGGAACCGCGCACTTCCAAAGCATTCGACGCGTTTGCCAAGTCACGCAGTCAGTCCGTACGCGCGGCAACGCAACGACGATCGACCGGAAGAAGGGGACTTTCAACGCAGCCGTCCACGCAGCAGTTTCTCTCTCCCACTTCTTCGTATTAAATGGACTGAATTAAAAAAAAATATCTAAAAAACTATTGTCAAAAAAGTTGAAAGGAATACACAATAGCAGTAAAGTTCAATTCAACTTGAGAACAAAAGTGACTCTACCTCACATATATGTCGAAATTTTTAGCAACTAAATTAAAAATGTATCTAAAGTAATCCATTTAACAAAAAGAATCCTCATGAACTCCCAAATGCCTTACGTACACAAAAAGTATATAAGAAGCAATAAAATTAAAATCTAGCTGAACAAAAGGTTAAGCGAGTACTTAAGATCTCAATGAATTACCTCCTTCCATGTATATTTATCGTGATCACTTCTTAGTAGATGGTATTTTTCCTGACCGATTCGATCCAGCAAGAATCGAAAACACGGTGAAAGAAAACTGGAAATTTTAACGGCTTAGAAATTTCAAGAAACTGTAACAGTAACTTTAACGGAGTCACCCGCTATGTGTGCGTTATAATGCAACAATTTCAGAGAGTAAAAATCATTCGCCTTGACCGGGATTCGAACCTGGATCCCTCGATATCCGGCCGAGTGCTTTAACCAATTAAGCTACCGAGACGTCCTCTTACACTCTGAAATTTTGGGGGCTTTAAAGGAACAAGACGTTATGACGAAATACCGTACATACAATGTCACAGGCATTTTTACTCTCTGAAATTGGGGTTTAGAAATTGCCGAGATTATTATTTCACTTGTTTTATTTGAGATTCTAAAAAACCCACGGTCCAGTGTTCTGAGACAGCTTGAAGAATCGATGACCTGTTACAACCTGTGTAATAGTTTATGCTTTAAAAAAAAACTTGATTTTTCCGCTGGTTTCTTTGCCATAAGTTACCCTCTTGACTAATCTAAATCCTTTTGAAAAGAGAGGATGCATGGCACTTGATACCTCCTGCCACTGCCTCCCTTCCCTGCCACTGCTATTACTTTTCACACCGAAGGCAAGGTGATGAATTATCAAAAAGTCACACTGGATCAAAACTCCCGGTCGTTTGAACGTATAGGGAAAAATCTATCGCTATAAAAGGAAAGTTATCAGCATTTTACCTTTGTTCCACATGAGAACCATGACAATCTTCTTATTATCACATAAAAAGGTGCAATTTGACCCTAGTAACTAGGATAGGATATTTTAGATGAAAAAAATATTTAGGAGGAGAAGAATAAAAAAATCCATAACACACAGCCTATAAGTAGATCCAAAAGGTGGGAGGAAATTTCTAAGCCCTCTATAATACGGGGTCCGGCCAAATATAAGTAGAACGATTTTTTCCTGCCAACGCAAACACCTACAGGTACAGTGGTTCAATTTTAGGCGGAAAAGGTGGTAAGAGGTATTTAGAAAGCAACGCGACCTGCGTCAGTTGACTGCGGGTCGTTACAGTGTACGGATCGCTGCTAGATTGGACCCCTGTTCGAGGAGAGCGTCACGAATTCACGATTATACGTTCCATGTAGTAAGAATAAACGATGAAATTTTATGGTAAGCTCAGAAAATTGAGTTCGTGAGAAGAAGTTATGTCCCAAGGAATGGTTTTCCGCTGGCACAAGATGTCCTGGGAGAATAGAGAGGAGGTTGACGACGAGGAACGCTGTGGACGACCGTCAACGACACAATGCGATGAAAATGTGCAAAAAGTGATAGGCATGGTCGATTCCGATCGGCGACTGAGCGCCAGAATGTTAGCATAAGAGCGCAATATTCCAAAAACCATAATGAAGAGTAAAAAGTAGCTTGAAAGGTAACATTTTGGAACGATGAATAATGTCTAGGGGCCGTGATGTCCGTACGAGGTTTTTGTCGACGACGCCTTCAAGGAGTCGTACCGCAGAGAAGCTGCTGGCATCGGTGTGTAGATGCACGAGGATGCTATTTTGAAGACTTTTAGTACTTTTTACTTTCATCCGATCCGTTATATTAATTCTACTAACTTTTGGGACACACCATGTAACGTACTATAACTATCACTAAAAAAAATATTGATTCGTGATCAAAATGCTTACGCAAGAACATTATGTGTAGGATTGAAAAGCCTAATCAAGTAGCATGGATAATAAATTCAATATCCACTAAGCACTAAAACTCATTCCAAATTGATCAGTTTGGTTTGTTGAGTAGGTGCTATATCCACTACGCCTAGTCTTCTATATCGAACATTCGTGGGTTCTCGACCCACCTCTATTATGAACCGAGTTACTAACTGAATTTCTTGAATCTGATTTTGGAGGATATATATGGTATATCTCAAGCCATTCGATCTTTTACCATTAATCGCCTTTAATGGAGTAAATAACTGCGTAGATACGTAGTTCCCATGGAACTCCTCTCCCCCACCTTGAAATGCCAGCACGGTGAGACCCGACTCAAAGCCACCCTTTCACTATCCTTCCAAAGCGACATTTTGAGGGGGTTAAGGCGGGGGTGGGTAGATATTGACAATGTTGACAGTGACAGGTCCCCTCTCGGCCCTGATTCCGAAAAGGAAATCATAAACGAGTGATTGATCGGATAATTAGTACACGTCTTCCGGGATCCTTGACCTCACTTCCTCCTGATGCCGAAGGAAAGAGGATGGATTTTCATTCTATATAATATTTCTACTTTTCTTTACATTCATCCTAAACCCATTATGCGCATAATTCAGTAACGAATCGTTTGAATTTTCTTTTCATTCATTCGTTTATGAAAGTGACCCAAACGAGAATGTGCATATGTTTCATGTGAAAAATTAATCATACACGTAAAATAAATAACAATAGTGGCTGGGAGAAATTTCAGATACACGAAAGAGAAGGCAAGATAAAAAACGACGTGCCAAATTTTCAATTGACAATAGGGAAAAAGATGAAAAGTCTATGAGATAAGACAGGACTATTATTAAGTGAACCCTATAAAGATTCTAGATTGGCGGAAATAGGATGTGAAAGAGCACTAAGACAAAGGAATAAGGTCAGAAATCTAAAATATGAAAGGTCACAGGAAATGGAAAAACAAGGAAATTAGAATATTTTGCTACTAATTGAAAACTGAATTACTCAAGTGTTTCAATGAAAATGGATTATTTAGACGCATAAGAGCAATTATGAGGAAGACATTTAGCCAGAAGATTTCGCTTTGTCAACCTGAATTCCCATTCTGGGGGTTAAAAAATACGCCAAAAAGGAAAAACTACGAACCAGCAATAGAAGATTACATAATACAGGTTAATATTATATATACCTGTAGACCTTACACTTATCCAGATGGTCACTATTTTGGAATTAGGATGGGGTGAGAAATTGCAAAGCCGAGTTTGAAAAGATAAATTCAAGAGAAATGTAGAACATATCACACCATGGATCACTTCGTAAATTTAGAAAAGGCATTAAAGAAAGTTATGAAGAATGCATATTATGGCATTGTAGAATATTGAGGCAAATAGAGGAGAGAGAGAGAGAGAGAGAAAGTGGGGAATATGGGATGAAGATACTTCATGAAAAAAACGAAAGGTACATAATGAGATTCCGACGAGCAGAAAGCTAGATTGAATATTTATCTGGCAGACAGAAATTAGAGGTTTTGAAAAATTCCGTCTAATTAGGCAGTATTGTGGACGAAAATGGGCATGTCATCGAGGATAGGAAGAGGAAAATTGCGTTAACAAAGCAATGAATAAAAGAGAGAGTAATATTATTATAGGCACGCAAGATAAAAATACAATACGTACTATCAAAATGTGGTAATCTCTTTAATTTTGGTAAGAACTTGAATTAGCGTGGATCCTTAGCTCCTTTTCTTGGAAAGTGGGACATGTTGATTAGATGCTTTGATATTTGGAAAAAAGGAACGGAGAAAATAAGATACAAAGAGAAGAAGACAATAAGGCTTATTATTGCAATTGAAAAGAGGAGTTCTTTGGCATATTCAGAGAATAAGGAGTAGTGGATACAGGAGATATTTATAGTTGACCTGGTATTGAATGTTACAATAGAAGGGAAAACGCTACGTAAGCTGAAAAAAGAAGAAAGGAAATACATTTGCATGGGCTAGGAAACAGATAGAGAATCAATGAAAAAGAACGTAAGAGAAACTAAATTTAGATTTATAGAGGATAAATACTTCAAGAGTTCCGTGGCATTATAAAAATTTTCAAGGACCTTAAAGAAACGTATAATTTTCAGATTAACTCTTATTTAAAAAATTACAAAATAAACGTTCATAATCAAATAAATTATAAAGTACTTGTTATTTATCTACTTATGCTATAATTCTGTGGGATTGGAAATTGCATAGATATTGAACAAAGTATCTTAATTTTTTGACGGACGTACGAGACTCGTAAAAGACTTAATCAATGGGTTTTGGTGGCAATGCTAGTAAATCTACCTCACTATCATAAGAATAATAATTTCAGTAAAAGTTAGCCATAACGACATGTCTTTAAAGTGCTTAATGTGTGTTTATTCGTTTCATTTGTCTGCAATACTTCTTAGTGAAGGCGAATAAATGTACTATCATTATAAACTGTCATGTCTGAATACTATAAAAGGAAGGGTGACTGCGCAAGAGCACCAGACCATTCCAGGCAAAAACCTTCACCTTCGACGTTAACCTTTGACGAAGAAATCCCATTTTGAGGGACTTATTAGTAAGTCGGAGGTTACTCGTCCGACTGCGGGTGTGCGAGAGAGAGAGGTCCCCATCCTCATTGAGTCATCTGATTTCGCTGACAATGAGCAAAGTCAGGTGCGGTGGGATATATCGGTGCTGACGATAAAATCCTCGGACATTGGCACCCATTACTCCAAGCCAAACTATGCTAAGGGATATATCATCGCCGGTGGTATTAATGATTCCATCTCCATATTATTTCTTCGGTAGGAGGAGTGCCAGTTTCTTTCGGGTGCTAAGTCGACATTTGACGGCGAACGCAGACTTCGTCTGTCTGTCTTTGGTCATATCGGTGATCTTTGTCCTACAGGGAATTGAATTCTAGCAATATTTACTCAAAGTAAAAATGGAGAAAATATTTTTTCCCGCAGTTTCGATAAACATGTAATTTGAAGGCGGAAAAGGATTCGTCACGGAAATGGAACAACCTATGCACAATATAGGCATAGAAAACTATGAACTAATATCATACAGAACTCAAGAAAATATCCCATGTCAATATTTACAGCCGTAATTAGAGCATTGATAAAATTTAAAAAATGGAAAAATATCGCACTGCCACAATTGTTGGTGGGTGAGGAGGTCCCGGACTGAAATGTTGTTCTACTCTGGAAGGAAGGAGCAACTCTTCCTCTGCCGTAAAGTTCGCTTAGTCATCAATTGAATTGGTAATAAATCACATTGGAATAAATATTTGGCAAAGAGTTTTGCAAAAGAAGGGGAATAATAAACCAAGTTCTTCCCATTCCTCATTGCGAAGAGTTTGAGTGATGTTTTGCCATGGGAATTGACGTCTAAATAAGGACTGCACCACTACTCCTTGAGACGACCTTTGATAAACAAAATGGGATACATTTTTCAAAGGAAAACTTTGCATGCATTGTGTATCTCCCGTGCCTCCAACCTTTCCCGGGAAGAGGGTGGAGGAATTAATGTAAAGAACAAGAGGGAAAGGGAACGAACGAACAGAAAGACAGACACACTCGTCCTCGTCCGCTCGTCATTTCTCGTCTCATTCATCCGTGTTCCCATGCGAGGGATGACTGATTGCGCTCCTGACCTCAAAACGCGCCTCGAGTGCACTTGAGGCGGCGGGGGCGGGTGCTGGGGGCACTGCGGGAGGGAGAAAGCAGGCGAGCAGACGGGATAAAGGACGATGGAGGAAGGAGAACCATCAGCGCACGCACAAAGGCCACGGCTTAATCGACGCTCAGCCGTATTACCCCCGTTGCGGTGACCGATTGCCGCCGTCCCCTACGAGTTGACCACAGCCTGGGAGCAACCCCGCGCCAGGGGGGAGATTTTATTCCCATTGGGGGTGTGGATCCTTGGATGCTTTGGTGCAGAACCCTGGGGAACCATCGAGTCTCTAAGGCCCTTCTTCGGCATTTTATGATGTCACCCCCAGTTTCCCAGCCTACTTACCATAAGAAAAAGCAGGGAAAACGATACGACGGTTCACCCGTGATCAAATCACTTAGTTACCGTCCATTTGATCGGAAATAAAACAAAGAAATTTGTACTAGGCATGATGGAGGAGGAGAGATGGCCGTTGGAAGAGATATAAAGACTACAGTAAAGTTGTTTGCACAGCTTTCTGTTTGCAAATATAATGTTGGAGACTGATAAAGGAGAGAGCGTTAAGAAAGAGAGCTAGGGGCTAGAAAGAGAGCTAGCGGAATGAAGGGAGGTAGAAGATATGGAGTAGTGAAGAGTAGATAATTGTGTGGAGTGTCTGGTTTCGTCTTGCTAGACGAGCCTTATAAATGTAGCGATGTTCAGTCTGTGTCCATTGAATCCTACCTTAAACGGTGGAATTACAAATGCTAATAATAATTACCGACCAAATTTGCCCACTTCAACTGCAAGTCGGACAAGAATTAGAAAATAAGAGTTTTTATTATTACCAATTATTACCATAAGTAATTTGTAGTCAAAGATTTTTCATGATCCCAAAAATTGCTCACACTATTCTTCTAAGCCTATTCAAAATTAATATTTAATTTCACGATTTATTTCATATCCCAAAGCCAATCGTTACGATAACGCATATTTTTCTTTGCAAACTCATTTAGCTCCCTACTTTCTGTCCTAATCTTTTCCTCCCTCTACCTTGCTTAAATGCCCCTTCACGCGCGATTATAAATCGCCAAACATCAACACAGCAATCGATACAAGAGTTCGTCTTGATTCCATTGCCTCTCCTCTATTTATATGTGCGTAGTTTTTATGGGTCCGAAAATTGATCGTTTCTTCAGAGCATCGATTACAGTTTTGCGAGACATGGCTTGTGACGAAAAATGGAAATTGTAGAACGAAGAGACGCCTGAACTGTACGCCTCTTTTTAGTAGAATTCTCTCATGATGAGTGAAAAACACTTAATTTTAATTTATAATAAATTTTTCACTACTATTCATTGAAATACTTAACAAGTTTCGATGCTTCCACATCATTATCAAAGGCGCTTTTGAAAATTATGTGAAAATTCCTATTTCAGCTTATTTTGTTGAAAATACCTAGGTATTTAACTCTTTCAATGAATTCGGTTTAGAAAGCAATCATTATTATTGGTATTCTAGCGGTTAAAGTAGGTTTTGGATGGACATATAACGTAAAACCCCACAACAATACAGTCATTGGTTCTCCTAACTAAGGGCAACATACAGGTAACATCCGGCGTTACAATAGGTCCCTCGTCAATTCTGAAGACTTCCTTCCTTCAGCCCGTCCAACATGCCTATTCTATTCCTGTCATTACCATACTTATCCTTACTCAACGTTCCTGTCATTAATTACTTACTCCTTGTGAAAGTTTGTTTGTCTAAAACAATTCTTCCCTTACATTGGCCCTGTTGGTCCAAAATACTACCGAGATTGGTAAAAATGTTCACCTCTCCTAGGTTACGAACTCCTATTTTAATATTTAACTGACACAGTAGCAAAAAATACAACAAAAATTGTCTCCACAATAACTGATACAAATGTAAACATTTATGAACACAAGTTTTTGTTTTTCAATAAACAAGTGTAAAAAAGTACCATATGGTTTTTTAAATCTCCAATGAGAAAAAATGATGTTCTAAGCATGCTGGGGAAACAGAGGTTTTAACAGAATTTAATAGAAAAATCCTGGAAAAATTTGGAAAGTCCTTAAATGTGTGTTATGGGAAGAATCAACCCCAGCCGTATTCTTACAAATGGGCAAAATGATGGGTCTGGGAAATTAGAGAGGAAAAATAAATTAATCAATTAATAAAATAAATAAATAATTCAAATCAAATAAAAATAAAATGTGGTCTTGACAAGTGCGTGTGAAACAGTTTGGCGAACCAAGAAATGAGGATTTCACGGGGTAGAAAAATAGAAGCCTATTAATGATGATAATGAAACTAAAGAATCTTGGTTGGGGAATATATTGCAGATTGTATTTAGCCATGGATTACGAGAGAAAACTTCAAGTAAAGAGAGAAAACTAAAGACTTGGAATCTCAATGATGAGGAATGGGAGACGTTTTGCTGAGGGGAAGACAAGAGGTTAAGACTAGAAAGAAGAGGGATGAACGCAGTTGAAACCCGTCGGAAGACAGATCCAACAAATCAGATTTTGTTTGCACTTCGATGGGATTGGGGCGTGAGGCTTAATGCGTGAACAAACGGAAGAATGGAGAAGAAAAACTTTTTCCGGCAGCGGTATTCCGATGTACCTCGTGCCGCAGTCGGTCGTTGGGCGTGCAAACCACCCATTGGACGGAATGCCACCGTCGGATGTCTCAAATCCAAACTAATCTGGCAACCGAGGCACGGGATCACACATCAGTCGTGATTTCTAAATACGGCGCCGACTCACCAAACAGTTGCCACTCTGCTGGTAAAGCCTCATCCTCCTCCTCTAGGTTTTCTATTTCGCAATGGATCAAAGCGAAGGGAGAAGGTGGGGGGGGGGGGGTTTACAAGCTTAATCTGCCTTTTGAGTTTCCTGTCCCAATCGCTTCTCCCCTCCCTCTCCGGGCCACCCCAAATTCATTCCTTCATATCCTCCCGCAGCGGTCGTTCTACTTCCACCGTCAAACACGTATCTCACCCGAGTGCAACGTTCCAAGTTTCAAACAAGAGAATGCCTTTCTATTGATTTCCCGGGCACAATGCACCGCCCGGAGCAAGCGCATCCTCGCGCTTACACACACACACATGTGGGCGATTCTGCAAGAAAAATAAAGTAAGACACTTTTTAACGATCCGTAATACTGCCAGAGAGCAAGAGAGAGAGAGATAAGAGGTGAAATACAAGCGGACTGAGGTTCCCCAAGTCGGAGATTAGTAAAAAAAAGAAACTAAATCTTTCATCTCATTCTTAAACGGCTCGTCGACAAATCGGTTTTTTAGCGCTGCCCGAAAATGGTATAATGAGATGCGTCAGATTTCGACAAGAGATTCGCTCTCAGGCGCCATCGTGTTTCATTCAAGGTACTCGCAGTTTTAACACGTTACACTTCCATCCACAACAGAAAACCATAGGTTTGAAGTTCTTCCTTCCAGCCTTCCGTCTATCACAACGATGTTACACCGCATTGAAATGTGTTGTTTAATGATTAAAAATCCTCGGGCTTTCCATTTCCAGAAGGCAGCTACCACTGTCGCAATACTGAAGTGAAGACTTAAATCAATGAAACTTGTGACACAAATAAATTAAACGTAAAGATAACATTAAAATTTTAATATTATGCAATAACTTATGCGAATATAAAATGTTATGATCGTTTCCTATTTAAAATAGCACTTGTAGAAGGAACAGTACTGTTGAAATTTCAAAATATTTGGATATTTTAGTACCCTGTAAGTCACCGCTAGGGTATGTGGCAGGGAGTGAATACAAGCTAGACTAATTTTGACTCGAATATGAACCTACCGCGGCTGGACATGGACATCTGTTCTACACTTGAGTTCTCTAATTTTTTTAACATGATATCTCCTAGCGTAGTGCGATGGGAATAATAATACATTTTCAACATCATTGCGACATCCTTCCAATTTATGCAAGAGCTTTAATCTGTAATTTAACTTTCGTTCCGTGAGTGATTCCCAGCCTAGCCGCTCTAATATTTTGGATACTCTACTAAGTTTACCAAAACAAGGTTTTACAAATCTAGCTCCTCTACGCTGAACGCGATCCAATTCGGAAATTAATCCAACTTCGTGAGGATCCCATACACTAGCAGCATATTCTAAATGAGGCCTAACCAACGACAGATGACATTTCTCTTTGATGTTAGCTTGTTCACTTATTCCTCTAATAGCTAGGAGTTAGGTGGTAGATGAGATCCCATAGTCTCAATCTCGCCACAAAAGAAAGACGACTATCTATCTATTCATCTTTGTGTTTCACCAAGGAGAGGTCGTGAGTGAGGACGACACCGTTCCGAATAAGAGATAGTACAGAAATAAAGGTGCATTGCCGGAAGTTTTATAACCACATTATGTTTCATATGTTATCTTACGAACGTACATTCACCTAACCCTGCCAATAGGAAAATGGGATAACTAAAGTAAACTGAGTAAGACGTTTCTCTATAGGTGGCAAACTTTTGTGCTATTTAATTCTCTCATTTTTTTCCTGAATGTTTTTTACCTCTAAATTTAAAGATCCTGAACTTTCATTTGACGTTTTCGTACAATAATCAATGAGGAAATCGTTTCTTTTTCGTTTCAAAACTGCTTAAACTGCTGTTTTCGATTGTTTGTTGCAGTTGCTGTTGTTTATATCTTACACCCCCAAATGCATTTAGCAAAAATAGCCTAAGCCTCAACTTCCAGTTTTATTTATTAAAAATAATGTCAATGATAAATTGGCGTTAAATGCGTTGAATACAAGATATAAATGATATATATATATATATATATATATATATATATATATATATATATATATATACACACACCCTCCCATGGACTACAACCTTGTCGTGGTGGAAGGACTTGTGTGTTCCGATGACCCCTAGAGCTGTGCTGGCGGGAGTAGTAATAATTGCTCCTGGTAGGGTCACCCATGCCAGATAGGTCGAAGGTTAGGAGCCAGACGAAAGGTTGTCCACGCAGCGTCTGTTCCTCAGTGAGGCGGCTGCAAAGGCGTCTGACCCCAGTGGGGCGGCCATTAAGTGATGGCGTCACGTTAAAAACACTATTGAGGAAGGCAACGGGAAACCACCTCAATTATCGTTCCCAAGAAAATAATGATGGACGCAAAACAGAAACTGAGTCCTGGCAACTGCGGGACTCGGCCCAAGGGCCGTGTGTCGTGCCCGGCAGCGGGGGAGGCAAGGCTTCCGCGGTCGTCATCCCATGAAATCCTTGCGGGGGAGAAATAACAGCAGTAGGACAGAAGACGCAGAAGAAGACGAAAGTAGTTAGAATAGGAACATGGAACGTCAGGACAATGTTGAGGACAGGAAAATTAGAAAATATCAAGCGAGAGATGGAAAGAGGTAATATAGATGTTTTAGGTCTCTGCGAGGTGAGATTGAAGGATAGCGGGGATTACTGGAGTGACAATTATAGAGTGATATACAGCGGCGGGGACGAGAGCCAACGAGGGGTTGCCGTAATATTAAATAAAGGGGTAGGAAGAAGCGTAGTCAACATAGAGCAAGCAACAGATAGAATTTTACCCGTAGAGATTAAAGCAGAGCCGACGAACTTGGTCATTGTTCAGGTATACATGCCACCGAGCAATCACAAGGAGGAAGAAGTTGATAGGATGTACGATGAGTTAGAGGATATCATCGCGAGTGTTCCTGCAGGAAAACATTTGATAGTGATGGGGGATTGGAATGCGACGGTAGGCGAAGGAAGAGAGGGTGGTGAGGTGGGGGACTATGGGTTAGGCACGAGGAATGAACGCGGGGAGAAAGCGATTGAATTCTGCATGAGACAGGGGTTAGTCATCACCAACACATGGTTTAGACATCACAAAAGGCGTAGGTATACATGGAAAATGCCAGGTGACTCAGAAAGGTATCAGTTAGATTATATTATGGTTAGGCACAAGTTTAGGAACAGTGTGATAAATTCGCAGTTTCCCAGGAGCGGATGCAGACTCTGACCACAATTTAGTTGTTATGAAATGTAACGTCCGTTTCAAGAAGATAAGGCAAGGGCGGCGGGTTAGGAAATGGAATGTAGAAGCATTAAATGGATTAACGAAGAAGGAGTATCAGCAGGCTGTAGAGAAAATAATGGATGACGGTAAAGAACTGAGTACAATCAAAGAAAAATGGGAATGTATCAAGCAAGGGATATCGGAAGCAGCAAAAGACACTATAGGAACCATTAACGGGAAAAGAATAAGGAAACCATGGGTCACGGATGAGATGATTGCAAAGATGGATGAGAGAAGAAGATAGAAAAATGTAAACACAGAGTTAGGCAAAATGAAGTACAAAGAGTTAAACAATAAATTGAGAAGGGCCACAAATAAAGCAAAAGAAGAATGGTGGAAAACGCAATGCGAGGATGTGGAAAGTTTACAGAAGAAGGGTGAAATTGGTGCTCTATACAGCAAGGTTAAGTTATTATCGGGAAGTAAGAAGGCAAGATCTGCGCTAACAGTTAAAGATAAGTGGGGTAAGATAATAGTTAAACCAGGAAAAATCCAAGACAGATGGATGGAATATATAGAAACACTGTATGGTAAAGAACTTAGGCCGACAAGGTTAGACATAGAAAAGGAACATGACGTAGAAGAAGATAGCTTAGGTCCAGGCATACTCGACGATGAAATAGAAAGGGCATTAAAGGAGATGAAAGCAAATAAGGCTTTGGGGCTGGACAACATCCCTGTAGAACTGATGACATGTTTAGGAAAATGCGGGAAGAAGGCCCTATATGGACTGATTCGTAGTATCTATGAAGAAAAAATCTGGCCGGAAGATTTTGTGAGATCGGTGTTAGCTCCTATTCCAAAAAAGACAAAGGCTATATCATGTGAGGATTACAGAACAATAAGTTTGATATCCCACGCAGCTAAAGTTATTCTCAGGATCATCCACAAAATGATACAGAGTAAGGCAAATGAGTACTTAAGGGATGATCAGTTTGGGTTTAGGAAGGGAAGAGGTAGGCGTGATGCCATTGCAGTAATGAGATCACTAATTGAGAGGAATGTAGAATACAACCTGAACGTTTTTGCCTGTTTTGTAGATTTTGAAAAAGCGTTTGATAGAGTGAATTGGGAAAAATTAATCCGTGTATTGCAGAAAATAGGAATGGATTGGAGGGACAGGAGACTGATCCGCAACCTGTACATGTCTCAGACTGCTCAGGTGCGAGTGGGGAATGGAGAGTCCGGATGGGTAGTGTTAGGAAGAGGGGTAAGGCAGGGTTGCCCATTGTCACCGGTGCTGTTCAACGTATATGTTGAGGAAATGATTAAAGAGGTATGGGAAGAACCGGAGGTAGGAATGAACGTCGGAGGGGAATTCGTAAAATCGGTTATGTTTGCTAATGACCAAGCATTAGTTGCTCAGTCAGCCAAGGGGTTGCAAGCATTGTTGAGTGAATTGGAGGTTCAGTTCGATAAACATGGGATGAGAATTAATATTAATAAAACAAAGGTTATGCGATTTTCCAGAAAGAAAAAGGCTAAGCTAAATATTAAAATAGGCCGGGAAAAAATAGAGCAGGTAGAACAGTTTACATATCTCGGAAGTGTTTTGGACCAATACGGTCAAAGTGGTACGGACGTAAGGAGAAGAATTGCGCCAGGCAAGGAGGCTTTCTCAAGGAGGAGGGAGTTGATGACGGGGACGTTGAGTAGGGATGTTAAGACAAGACTCGTAAAAACTCTGATATGGAGCGTAGCTATGTACGGCGCGGAAACCCGGTCACTGAAGCAGGAGGATAGACGTAGATTGGAGGCTTTTGAAATGTGGGTGTGGAGAAGAATGGAGAAGGTGAAATGGACCGAAAGGAAAACAAATGAGGAAGTACTGGAGATGGTGGGTGAGGAGAGGGGTTTGTTGAGAGAAATCCTATGGAGGCAGGAAAAATGGATGAAAGACGTATTGAGCGGTAGTGGAATGTTGAAGAGGGTAATAGAGGGGAGAATGTTGGGCAAGCGAGGTAAGGGCAGGAACAGGATAGGGATGTTGGACGGGATGAAGGGAGGAAAGAAGTACACCGAGATGAAGAGGGACCTGATATAGATTAGTTTGCTAGGTGGGGAGTCATAAAATGTTTATTTGATAGTTGTGCCCATCCAAAAACCTACCTTAACCGGTAGATTACCTAATAATAATATATATATACACACACTCAAACACGAAATACCGCCATACGGCGAATAAATATTCATTCACATTGAAATAGAGAAAAGGAAAATGGTAAAGAAACACACATAAAGGACGAACACAAGAGAGGTTGGGATGGCGGATGTGAGCAGATCACGAATGTAAAAATATTTTCCTCAACCGGGACTTGAACTATATATATATATATATATATATATATATATATATATATATATACACATTCAAATACGAAGTCCCGCCATACGACGCACAAATATTCATTCAAACATAGATATATATATAGGGAAATGGGATAGGAAAACACATAAAAGACGAACACAGGGAAGGTGGGGAAGTCAGATTTGAGCAGATTACAAACGTAAAAATATTTCCTTATCCGGGATTAATTTTTAAGGAAATATTTTTACGGATAAAAAGGGATATTAAGGAAATATTTTTACGTTGTTACGTTTCCATAAATTGAAATCTGACTCGATGTTTTTGTTTTACAAAATATTTTCCCACAATCTCCTTTGTCATCCACTCGATCCTCGGCGACTCCACAAATCGGGTGAACGAACGAAATACAACTCTAGGAATGGAATAAAAACCAAAGTTCAATATACCGCGAAAGTAATGGAAGCAAAAGTTCAGTTACCGTCGAGATGAGGGTTGGGCAAGACAGAAGGCATTGACATGTTTGCTTCAGTGATAAAAAGAGGAAGGAAACCAGAATGGAACTTTCCCACATGTTTGCCCATGGGACCAGCAAAACCAATTTCCAAAGTTGTGCGGGTAGTGGCCGTGCTAGGATAAGCGCATCCTATTTTTTCAAGGGAGACCATTGGGGTTCAGGAGTCTCGCCAGGGAATGTCTGCGGGAGATTGGAAATGAATAAACGTCGGGTCCCCATTCTATGTTCACTTGCTCACTCGTAGTTAAAAGTTTCGCGCGCGCCCCCCCCTCCCCCGCCTTAGTGTATGGGATGCTGACGGAATTTTCAGGAAAGAATCTTTCTCCTAACCCCTTAAATGTCTTCGCAAACCTTTATTAAATTTTTAAAACACATTAAAATTCGTTACAGAAATTGATTTACGAAAATTCTCCACATAAAATATCCATGGCATTATAGATGATGTTGAAAACTACGGATAGCAATCAAAACCACCGTCGGAATTCAATTAATTGTGGGGTAAAAAAAATAAAACAGTTTCTGGCGTAACTTGGTGGAAAATCTTCATACTGACTTTTAATAACCAAACCACTTTACTTTTCCACATAAACTTTCCACATAAAGTTTATGTGGAAAAGTAAAGTGGTTTGATTATTAAAAGTCAGTAATTGTGGGGTGAAAAATCACAAAATAAAAGTTTATTCCAATTTTAAATTGGGCCTGAAATATCTTTTTTGCCAAATAATTTGTATTTTTTATTCGCTCTCCTTGTCTTACTATAATTATCTTTCTAACAAGTGCAACCTTAAGCTTTCTTTGTAACAATCGACAGAATTTGAACTATTTTCATCCAAGATTCTTCCTCCTAAACCCTATTTCTGCTCAAACTTTTTTTAATGTTATAGCATCTGAATATTATTTTACGAGTATAATGTATCCCGTATGATGCAAAAACTTTTTATTTTAAAAAGACGAACCTCTTCCAAATATCTTTAACGACGGTGAGTCAAGTTGCAGCATACACCATCAATATTATATATTTTTGCAATTGAATTAAAAAAAAACGTAAACCCGCGAAATTTTGGCAGATATGTAGGGTATAGCGCGTGCGTGCATTTAAAATTCTCAATAGATTATCTAAAACCAAGCTTCCAAAACGATATTTAGTGCACGGACAATGTTTCAAATGACTGTCCGAGCCTTAAGGATAATTTCAAATTTCATTCATCAACAAAAATGGCAGGCGAAAGTATCTTCAAACAGAGATTACCCAGGTGATGTTACGACGCCTTACTAATTGAGCGAGGGAGATTGTGCTTTTATGTCCTTGGACTCGCATATCTAACTTTCGAGGATCTGATTTGGCCCAAGTCTATAAAACGCTTCCTTAAAAGAAGACCTCAACCCCCCGACCGGCATATTCCACCACCGCCAAGAATAACATTATGCGCGACAGACAAGACGGCCAAGTCTAGCAGCAGACGGTGGGTGGGAGAGACGCCATTTAAAATACTTTATTGGCGCTGCGACGAGTTTGACCTCCCTTCGCTCAACCCATTCCGATTCCCCCGCAACCCAAGCATGCGTTAAAAAAAACGAAACTTAATTGTCTATCCTCTCCTGCTTAACGACCTTCACTTGTTGACGGTGTCCGTTCACCAGGGGTGACCCCCTGACCATGGTGTGGAAAAAGAGCGCAGGGTCCCCTCGCCCATTTATGAAGAGCATTTTATGAGGACTCGATCAAGCTCCGAAGAGAGAGAGAGCGCGAAGGATTTCACGTGGGACATTGTTTTAAAGGTTTCTGCGCATCCGTTTATGGAGACGGCTATCCGAGAGCGCCACGGCGCCGCCCACGTCCAAAGATTTACTCGTTCAAAATGCACGGTTGATGTAATATGACGTCAACGCCTGCCCTTTGATAGTGCAACACACGGAGGATAGTATATTGTTTTAAATACGCGAGGGAGTGCTTTTACGAGAAGCGTTGTCGTGAATGCTTGAGGATAATGGCGCCGAACCGCTTGCTCAAATGCCAACTAAGTCACGGAGTTTCTAACACAGGTATTATGGGGACCTCCGAGCGCCGACGTAATTTTCTCCGTTCAGGTTATGTAGGTAATAATAGAAATGGTATAAATATAGGAGATAAGTATTTGAAGAGGATTGAGAAAACGGTAGGCATGAAAAACCCCCTCCTTTAACTGTTAAGTTTTTGAGCGAGTAAGTGATGGCGGCAGGACGCCTACCGGGTAACGTTATGTCAATGGTAAATGCACCTCAAGGCGTACTTATCCAGAAAATGATCATATTCGTTGTGAAATTTATTACTGCAATTAAAGATCTCCATGGTAGATTGCACCAATTTAACTTTCATAGTGGAATCCTCGATTTTGTTGAATACCATTTTAAGTGATGAAAGATGATGCAATAAAAATTGCACAATATTTTTATTTATCACATGCACGTGTTTTTAACGCTTCAAAGTTGAAACATACGAGCCGTATATCGTGTCACTAAACAAAAATTGTATAATTATACCTAATTGTAACACTTTCGCCACCAAGTGAATTTATACCATTCTCAGAATATTTTCAATAATTATCTCATAAAAATGTACTGACATTGACAATAACTTAATACTGTTAATTGGGAACATGTGAAAATTTTATCTAAAATGCAGTCTATCCGAGGAGTCGTTATCTTACAATTTTCTGAAATCATTCCATTTGGACTACCAACGAGTGCCAAATCTTTTTTGCTGCTTTTTTCTTTCAATGACCTAAACCTCTTCATGCTGATGAGAATAGGTCTTAAAATAATTGCAATAGATTCCAAAAATCTGGTAAAATTCCTTTGTGCACTGCCAAAAACTTACTCTCGATCGACTCATTCACGAGAATAAGCAGTTTCAATGCACGCCCCTAATGGCCACTTGAAACTCCGGCACTTGAAATGCAGATTCAAGTTGGTCACAGTTCTGGACTCGGATCGATAAGTATTACGCAAGTGCTGTGTGATATTCGTGATATGTGGGGTACAGACGTCCTACAGTATATTTTGCTTCATTAATATTCAAATATATTATATATGAACTGTTTTCTCTTGCAATATATCCTTCCTAGGATAACCTAATTCGTTAAAAAACCATAACGTTTGTCTTGGATTTGACCCAAGGTGTCTATGAGGATTGGTGTAACTTCCATTATATCAAGTCAGCCATGAGAAATGGCCTTTTAGTGAGCAGGTCAAAAGAATTTCATGCTCAAAGGTCTTCTAATGCTCTCCTGACAAACGTCTCATATCAGTAGGTGGTAACATCTGTTGCTTCTCAACATAATTTCCCTGTATATCTACACGTTTTTCTCAATCAACGCCATGATTTCATGACTGCTGAAAACGCTTCTGTAGGGTTCTTTTTGCTAACTTGAAAAACATGGCTGAGGCTCCTTGGTTTCGTTGTCACACGACGTTCGGCCGTCTTTGAACTGCCACACCAAAGAGCACACATTTTTTGGATTCACATACACAATCACCTCAATCAATCGGCAATAAATTTTATTGTGAGTGAGTTTAATCACGAGAGTTGAGAAAACGGAATACTGCACGCTTTAAATGCACACTTAAGTATTGATTTTAACTATTATCAATTTGATTAATATTTATTTCAAGTATTGCTTTCATTACCCAGGGAAAGAATTGAGTACCTCAAACTTGAAAGCACCTTAGTACAATCAGTTCCTGTCTTCAAATCTTGACGATAGCTGCTTTTGAAAAACAATATCAAATTGTGAGAAACGAATTACAACACTTGTCTTGTGCAGGACGTTATAAAATTAACATATTATACAACACGATTTTTAGCACGAATTTAGGATTACCAACGGACCAAAATTTTTCCTATGACAATTACGTTTATGCATAATATATTCGTATATATTTTTCATGAGAGCAAGTGTGAATTTGGAAGCATATGGTGCAAATTATAGGTCCGCAGAGTCACTATGCATGATGAGGCCACCCTCTCTTAATACTCATGTATGTAAGCAAAAGGTCCTTTAAATATCTTTATCGAATGGCCTACCACCGTATAAAAAGTCCCTTCTCTATCATTCTGATATCCTCTTATATGTCTTCACTACCCCATCGCTGTCAAGATATGAAGTTTATTTGAGAAGATTAAAATGGTCTTCTTGGTTCTTACATGGGATTGCACCTCTGATACTTCCTCTCTGGGCAGTCCCCAAATATCGATCGAAAATTCTCCGCCGACCCAGACGAGCGTGGCCTCACGCCCCGTCGAGATCCCTCGATACGTACGGTCTGACACTTCGTATTTCCCTAGAGGGAGCTCCAGACTATACTCCATCCTATGAAAGCGATTCCTTAAACCCAGCATAGGTTAAAAATTTAGCCAATTCTGCCCCCCCTCCCCCTTATGATATACTACTTGGGCGGCGGTGGTGCAATATGTTTAGTGCTTATTATTTGTATGAATGCAAGTCTATCATTTAAGTTATATCTTGGTAAAGCCCACTGACTAACCACTGCTCCATTTCCAAGTCTCGCCTAACATGACATAACGTAACACTAAACACTTATATAAGCCCTTCCTGAATTCCGCATACTTCCTGTCTCCCCTCATTGAGTCCAACTTGCATATTCTTTTCCATCTCCTATCTCTGATTTTATAGCAATTGACATGCAAATTCTGTGCACGACATGCAAATCCTGTTCAATTACATGGAAATTTTGTCTGTTGCTTTGTCCGTTCAGTTTTTCTAAGAGTCCATTCAAAGTGTTTGCGAGGTCTTTGCAAAGGTTTTGAAACAAATTTACACAGAAAAATTATGAACTCAATGCATTTTCTATCACAGAACTCAAGTTGATACTAAGTGCTAGCCGCCAAGGTCAGCTGAAGAGAGTTAGTCTTAGATTAAGACAATTTCAGCTCGCCATCGCATAGTTTGGGAAGAGGATTGGGTGACCTTTGAACTTTTATCGGAATTTTAGAGAATTGAGATTTATCGAGCATTTTTTTTGATAACTTAACTACAAAAGACACCTGCGGAAACTATTAACTTTATTCAAACTTAAATGAGGTCATTTTGGAGAAAAATCTTTTGGGAATGTTTTCATTACTCTTTGGCGAGATTTATAATTCGGTCACGCACCCATTTTGGGATTATAAATATATTTTTTGTGAATCACTCGTCTTGTTGCTGGGATACGTTATTTTACATACATGAAAACCTGAGAAAACCGTGAATTCAGGCGGTGATAATCTAATAAATGATTAGTCACTGATTTTAAATGCTTGAATATATCAAACTCCCAAACTTGGCAATAATACGCTAAAGTCAATCTTAAGATGAGCATTCCGTCTTCTGGAACTCCTAAAATGGAGGTCGCATTACCAGCTAGTTTCAAAATGTTTCAAAAATAGAAACCAATTTTCCAAAAAGTAACTGTCAATTTGAAATAAATTATTTTAGGGCATAATGAGGCCAATAAACAAGGATTATTTTCCTAAAACTACATTTTTGGCGATGAAGCATGCAGTAAAATTTTTATTTTCATGGTGAGGTGAAGAGAAGACTAAGGAAAGGTCACCCAGAAGATCAGCTTTTTTGAAGTTATATTAAATGGCTAATCACAGATTGAGTAGAATAATATATATGATTCCTTTATAAGCAATGCTCAACATATTACTTGCGCGGGTTCGCCCCATATTTGTCCGGACAAAACTATTCTTTTTCCTCTGGTACGTTAAGTCATGGCAATCAATGACCGTCTCTTTTATTACTACCATTAAATGACTTGTATATTTCTTGAGCCAACACTTATATAATATAGCTCCAATATATTTACAGTACACGCCGCAATAAAAGGAAATCATTATTATAGTTATAACAGCTAGCCATATTTTAAGGTTCAGAAGCTTGGTCTACCAAGAAAAAATGAGGTCAGATAGACGACTTTTGATACGTGGGTAAGGAGGCGAATTGAGGAAAGGAGCTTGTTAGTGGGGGAAGTGAAAGAAGAAGTGGGATAGAAAGATCAATAGGATAAGAAAGTGGGTATATTTCAGATAAAATTCCAAGCTGACAGAAAAATAGAGCGAGGAAGTTTTTGAGAGATAGCGTGGTGTTGAAGGTTGCGACAGAAGGAAGATTATTAGGTAAACGAAAAATAGAAAAAGAGAGAATAGGCATTTTGAATGGAATGGAAAATGTATGACGAATGGTAGGCTGAAGACGGAAATTGTTATGGTAATAGGATAATAAATTTTGTAAAAGTGTTTTTCAAAAGATCAAAAGGGATTTTAACAGTTTAAGGGACAGCTCAAAGTGTATCTTTACACAGTATGTTGTCTGCTACTAAAATATCGTGATAGGCATTAAAACGATTTTTATTCCCCTAATCTTAATCCTGAAATTTGCGCGAACGCAGTTGCTTCAATGTTACCTTCTTAAAGGTCTAGATTATTTAATCCTGCAACAACTTAGGCGCCACGAGTATATTTATAATAAATAAAAAATAGTTGTGAAATTCTAAATCTAAATAATGTGTGAAAGAGCGGAGCTTTTTCGTACCCTGCTCTAGGGAGGGCCAAATTACCATCCTAAAAATGATTTCTGATCCTTTTCCTTTGCTGTCCACGGGAATCCGAAGAATTTCTAGAACCTAGAAATAACAAACGGCCTGATTTTGAGAAGGATTATGGTCCGTTACTGCCCCGGGGATTTTCTGATCAGAAATCGCGTAGTATACTTGGGCTGCCATTTATATTTTCAGCCTAATCATGAAAACATATTAATTTATTGTTAAAAATGGCTATATTATTTTTCGAAGTATTCTCCATGATAATCAATACACTTTTGCATGCGCTCGAACCGATTTTCTAAACACTTCTTCCACTCCGACAGAGGTACCTCCAAAACATGTTTTTTGAATGCATCACTGGCTTCTTCAGGCGCCGAAAAACTTCGTGCACGCAATTAATTCATTGATAAACGGGAATAAAAGAAGTCATTTGGTGATAAATCAGGGCTGTACGGAGAATGACCCATCAATTGGACGTTTTGTCCAGGCAAAGAGGTAGTTGTTTCACCCAATCTCTGAGAGCTTGGATTTTTATGACGAAGAATGATCCTCTGTTGTCGCTTCTTTTTCCGTATTTCACTAAAAACTTTCGGCAAACGAATGATAGTGTACCATTCGGAATTCACGGGTCTGTGTTACTCTAACGGTACAGTTGCCACATGTCCAGTTATGGTTGCATCATAGGTTCTTAATATTGATGGCAGGAAAAGAGAAGACAACCTGTGTCATTATTTGTCCCATTATGGATAAGTGGGCCGATGGGTTTCTCAGGGAGTCGACACATAGTTCAAGAAACCCCACTTCATCATCCTCCTACTCATGACGACAGTCACGAAGGGGTTAATATGGTCCAAGGAGCCATTCAAAGGGCGGAGCAGGGTGTACTCTCCAGATCGAAGAAGGGATCGGAGAATCACTGGGAAATCGTTTGTTGCAGGGATTGGAACTGGGACACTTTTTGAAGAGGAACTTTGCACAAAAACAATCGCATCGTTTAAAAAAAACTAAAACTCGTTTACAATCAATATCTTATGTCTATTTTAGATTCTTTTTCCTAACGATTACAAGACTACGAGATCTTTCTTTCACACAACTCACCAGAAAAACTAATCATGAATTTTAGGGTGTCAACCACAGCCCAGCGACACGACTTTGTTAACCCTGACACTGTTAGCGACTCATTTGAATAATGCACCCACGTTTGAGTAATGAGGTCAGATCACTCAGGTCATACGCATCGATCGGGACACCAAAAAAAAACTCGGCAGTCGTGCAGGGTACGCCTCCTGCGAAGGGAGGGTAGAACGAGATCCGAAGATTAAAAAAAGGAAGGAGGGGATGCAGAGGGGGAATACGATAAGACAGCATGTTATGCGAGAAAAATATATTTAAAAATCTGGCAGGTAAACGTAGCCATGGAAACAACTAATGGTAAAAAATAAAGTAAGTGGAGTTGAGCTACGAGCAAGGAGACACCGTGTCTTGGAGGAATAATAGGTCGAACAGTTGAAGGCTTTTTAATTTTCTTCTGTGAAGCCCCGGGGAAAGAAAATCTCAAGGCATCAAAGAAAAGTCGGAGGTGGGAGAGGATGAAGAAAGAAGCCCTCCCTGTGAAAAATAAATACGGGAATTTGAAACGATGGCAAGGGAATAAGGAGTCAAATAATTGAAAGACGTCGGCGAAGTTTGGCGATCGAAACCAAAGGTAAAACCCTAGAACACCATTATTTTTTTCTTTTGGTTCAATTCAGCACATTACGTACTGCATAGTGGCAGAATACTTTCATAGGTGACACATTTCGAATTCCAATAGCCATCAGCGAATGTTATTTTAACTGTAAGCGGTGAATGGAGACGGTAAGGTTTCATTTGCCAATGGAACACAACGAAGCATAACTCAAAAAGAATGTTTGTAAAACCATTTTCTATTAATTTGCACTAACCATGTCCTAAGAGTCTAAAGTATCACCAACGCCTAAAATTATTAAGAATATCGGGGGAAGGAAGGCTTAGACTGATTAATTTCATGAAAAAAATTAATCGTACTTGGGTATGTTTTACTTGTAGATATGTATGTCGTAAGTGCAGTTATCAACTCAAAGTTTGGTTGGATAGGGGATGGTAGAACTCTCCTAATATTAAGCCCAATCGTTTGTGAATGTCAAGCCTCAAGGGAGGAGTGAGTTTCAGTTTCTTTCCATGTTCCCCCTGCGGTTTCCTATTGAGATCTGATAACTGACAAATCACGCAACTTGGGTGAAGCTGTGGGTGAAGCTGAGGGTACCTAGAGGTGTCACAAGGAATAGAACCGGGGCCCTGTGGTCACTAGCCTACCGTTCTATTCACCGAAATACCACTCTTCCCTTTTGCTAACGTGGATCATGGATTATGTCCTGAATCAATTATTGATTTGGGATTATTTCACCAGTTCATTGATTGGCATCCAACAATCGGTCGTTGACCGGAGGCCGCGCGACCTACTCGACCCACCACATTTTGTCGATCAATAGATCCATTGACCCCTGCCATAATGTCATATCTTTCACTTTAAACTGTTCAATGGTAATATGAAATAAAAGGGTTAAAATTCTCTTCTCACGTTTCAAAAATATTTTCCTGCCTCCATCTCGCGTACCACTTAAATAACCCCTCATGTTCATATGATGGTGGAAAAACACTGACTTAAAATGTAACCCTCAAAACGATTAGATAAATGGAAATTTAAATCGAAGGTACAAATCAAGAATTTTGACAAATTTAATAATGAAACTATGAATATCGCGGATCCGAGCACCGAACCTTCCGATAGTGTTCCGCAAGTTAGTAATTATTTTGAACAAAAAACAAACTTCCAATTTTTGTTGGTAACCTACTGTTTAAGGTAGGTTTCGTAGGAAACGGACTGAACTTCTCTACATTCCTTAGCTAGGTTTAACAAAACACCCCAAACTAAATGCAACTTTTCTTCAATTCCCCATAATTTCAACCCGTCTTTATTCAGTCCAACTACTCTATTCTTTTCTTACCTCTGTCTTGCCTGACAAACGTTTTTCTCTCTAACTCAGTCTTCAAAAGTTCATCAAAAGCTTCTTTACCCATAGAAATCATGCTTCTTATGATCAAAAAGCTTTAACCAACTTGGTCTCAAACTTTTCCAAGATTGGTTCACTATTCCATCAGCTCTAGGTTCTATCTTTCTACTTGAACGTCTAAATTACCCTTCCTCCATCTCTTAAACCTCATAGCGGTGGTTTGTTTCCATTTATTCTCATTCCCTTCTTTTTACAATAATTTTCTAAAGATTTATACATTTACGTAACCCTTCGGTTGACTAGAAAACTACAGAATTGATCATTCGCAAAGTAACTTACATTTGATAACAATGATAAACCGCAATTTGGTACACTTTTTACGCAGAAGTACGAAGTTTTTATGACGTTGTCCATATTATATTCAAATTGATACTCTCCAACACTGAGGTGCCTAGCATGTCTCTAAAACAACTCAGACATCTTTGTGATTGGTCTCAAGCTTTCCGCCGAATATCGAAGCTATATTAAGGAAAGAATACTGAGATGCTTTGCAGAGGGTACCTTGAGTAAGTACGCCGTCCGTCGGATGGGATGTTAAGCTGTGAAACCCTTGACGCTTTTCGTTAGAGTAGGCTAATGGCGACGCCGGGTTTCCCTCCACCCTTCCTCCTTTTCCATCTACCCCTAATGGCTCAAATCACCTCAGCCGTCGGCCGCCTCCCCTAAAAACTACAACTACTATTTATTTAACAATTACTTGAGGGTAATCATTGACCAAAATATTAACTTTGGCGAGCCTATTTATAACAGATTAAATTACATACTTCGTCAAGTTCACTACATTAATAATTTTGTAAGTTTTAATGTACGCAAAATAGTGTATTTTGTTCTGGTTGAGAGTATTTTAAGATATGGTATAACTGTCGGGCGATCCACTGGTTTTGGAAAGATTCATATACTAAAAATAAACGGCAAAAAATCGTAGAGAAAATGTCTGAGGCTAGATAAAAAAAATACAAATATTCTAGATGGAAGACATGTCGTTCAAAAATTAGGAATTATGCCAGTAGACAGGCTGTATATTTTTATGCAATCATAATAGGAAACTATTTTTATGACAAATATGAAATACCTAATTAAAATAAAAAGAAATTACCATCAAGGAACAATATTAAGTGTATTACAAAAAAAATCATAAAAACAAGGTAGACGAAAATTGGAGGTTACTATGCCTCTACGTTTTAATGAAATACCTAAAGATTAAGATTAATTCAGTAAACGGTGTGGAAGGGAGAATAAAAGACTGGCTATTACACAGAATGGATTAGGGCTTGGAACAAAACGTGACTCAATATATGTATTGAGCTAGTCATATTATATTAATGTATTGAGATATTCACGTACCGCTATTACTGCTCGGGGATCGGGATGGTGCGGAGGCTGATGTACAGGCTTCCCACCGCGAAGGCCCGGGTTCACATCCTGGGGACAACAAATATTTTTCAGTGGTATCCCGATCCCTACTTGAGGCACTTTGTGGAGAGCACTTTGAGTGATTACCACGTCCGTCGGATGGGACGTTAAACTGTGGACCCTTTGGCGCCATTCGACAAGAGTAGGCTAATGCCGACGTCGGGTGTCTCTCCACCCTTCCTTTTCCTTGGCTGTCGGTCGCCTCCCCAACAAAACTAACTAACTATTACTGCTCATTACACGGAGTTAAGAGTCGTCCTCAGCAGGGACAGGGACATTCAGCGGGGACATTCCGTGTGCGTAACATATCGGTCGAATAAATGAATTACGAGTTGGTGCATTAAGGTCACTTTGTAGATATATTTAGACAATACAGAATTCAACGCACGAATGGCATTATCGAATAAATAAAACTTTCAATAACTTAAAAGATTGAGTGGTACCTACAGGATGAATTAATTCAGCGAAATAGTACATCACAAAATTCAGTCGGAAAGAATGTATTTCGAAGAAAATATTTTGCGAAATTTACATTTTTCTATGCTCTTCGGAGAAATATTTCCCTGGCAGTGCGGGTGATCACACTATTGCTTGCCGGTCCGGCACTGGCAAAGGGCTCATGAAACATTTTTCCTCGTCATTCTTATGTCGCAAAAACGAATCAATCGTTGGAGTCTTCACTCACGCTGCGCAGCTATCGACTGATCACGTGGAAACGTAAATGTGCCGCAGCAGATATCGTATGCATCCATGTAAGTTCATGAAATGTTGCGTGCATAAGTGGATGACCCCATTTCAGCGAAAATCCTAAGAATTTATTGCAATGACGGATTTCTCGGAAATGAGTCGGCCGAGTCCGAAATCGAACCTTTGAGTATACGTCCCGCCGGGAAAGCAGTTGACTGACGCGAGTATCACGGACCAAGAACCCGTGAGGGGAGTAAAAAAGTTGATTATGCCGGAGAATGTGGAATATAAGAGAGAAACGTCCTGATTCCTCTACATCTTGTTCGGGAACCGCCGGTGGCCGAGATGGAAGTTGTTAGACCTCCTGAACGACTTTGAGATACCAAGGGGCCCGATTTGGTCACGACTTTAGGCGGGAAGAAGAATTTAGTAGAAGGTGAAAAGAGGGAACTGGAAAGAGGGGTAAAAGGAATAGTAGTAATGAGGGTAATGAATTTGACGAAACGGGTAATGGCGAAGGAGATGGCCGTGAAAGCTGATGTCTCGTCTCCTGCGACCTGATAACATCGACTTACAAGGAGACGTATTGATAACGTTGAAAGAATAACTACGAAAAAAAAACAAATCCGCCAAATATTTTGAAAAAATATGATATCAATTTTCTTCATCGAACAAGTAAGCAAAATGCTATTTCACTGCAGTAATTTTTATTTATGATAAATACCACTATAATTATTCTGCTATTTAGAATATCCCTCTCCATATCAAACAAAAAGGGGGTTGATGACAAGATTCTTAAGTGAAGGCGTAAAGAGGAGATCAATGAAAAGTATGATACGGATACATGTTTTGCATGGTTGCGAAATGCCATCACCCTGATATGAACCCGGAACCCTCCAGTCAGTATCCAAACATACTACTCACTAGGTTACCACGTTATCCAGATGAGATTGAGAACACAATATATCATCCACTGTTCTTTATTATCAAAGCAATAGAAAGAGATTGAGAAGTTTGAAAAATCCGATTGAGAGATGGAAAAAAAAAATGGATATGGAAAAGGCCTGGCAGCATCGGGAACACGCTCTTTGGTAATTTTACATGAGAATTTAAGCGAGCCGAGAAGGGTACGGTGGTCTGAGAGCCTTTAAATTTTTTTTATACGTACTTGTTATATCTCTCATTACAGCATTAAAGTCCTTATAAGGTAGATGCAATAATTTTCTAAGGATTTAAAAATGTCATCTGAATTATTTCAGCGACGAATGTAATGCTTAAAGGACCTCAAGGAAGTGCAACCATTTAATATCCGATTAATTCTTAAGTTTCAAATAAACGTACTACGAGTCCTTTTATATAAACATATATAAATAAATACGAGTAAATCAGAATACTCGCATTCTGAACTTTTAGTCTGAAATTCAAATGGATAAAGGATGGAATACATGCAAGTATATGCTAAAACTCTGCGTTATTTATCTGTATGATTGTAGTTGATTCTCAATTGAATGAATAACAAAATTATTTACGATTGGATCTTTGTGCTAAAACTGAATATTCAGATAGATAAATGAAATTTTACTTTGCGCCATTTCTTCTACGTACAAGAAAGAAGCCATCATCTTTACTGATACCATAGACAATAAAAGTGCATTCGAGTCTTTAAAGTGTCAAATATTATAATAATCGAATGAATAAATAACAGAACGAACTTTTCCATTCCCATTCACACACGAATGCTACGCCAAGGCGTGTATACGTTGATGATGTTGACGTGGTGGAAAAAGTTTTGAAAGCTCTTGAGGTCTAATTGGTAAATCCCTTCCCATTTCTCGTGTCTGGGGGTTTCTTAGGGCACCGATACGTCTGAGGCGCACTCGGGAGTGTTTCTTTGTGGCGGGGAAGTAAGCACACGGAGAAGAAATGATTGTTTGAACAAGGCGCCGGCAGGCACAGGAGAATGTTAGGACATAAAAAGAGGAATGGAGACCCCCATCACCCCGAAGTGGCTCACCACGTGTCCCCAGGGGGCGGGGGTGACTCTACCCACACCCCACTCGCACCCCCTACCCATCTACTCCCTCGCGGCAACGCCCATCCCGTGACAAGACCGTTCCTCCCCCCGTCCGCCCCAGCCTAAATGGAAGGCAAACAGCGAGGCGAGAGAGGAGGAAATGAAAATGGCGGAAAGGCGGAATGGATACACTCTCCGGTCGAGCACTGGCGCCTCCTCACGATCCTCTTTTACGAGAGACGGCATAAAAGACGGAAGTTGTGACAAAAACAGGCCCTAGACCTGTGGCCCACCCGGGAATGTGGGAAGGGCTTCGATCAAAGAACAGGGAAGATCCGCCTTCCACGAGAGCACCGGTGGGTGGTCTCCCGAATAGAAGAAAAACATGTGTTGTCGTGCTCGTACATTTTTTTAAGAAAAAGCCATGCATTTCTTTTCAATGGAGACCAAAATTTTGATTTAGAAATCCTCGGGAAGGCTGCCTGCTAGAACTGATATTACTCGGTTAAGGAGCAATCCAAGAAAAAAACATCCATAGACGTTGCATACCATTTTCGTAATAGTTTTCTCCGATTACTTTACCTTTATTTTTTTAAATATTCAATTAAAAAAAATATTATTTCTTCTCTTTACACGATTTTCGAATAATTTATGAATCGATTATTCTAATTATTTAGCGCTTTGAAGAATGGAATACACTGTTGCTGACTGCAATGTCAATAAAGAGGATGGCTTACCTCCTCTATTTGTACTGTTACGATACGTAGTGGAAATTTCCCGTAATAAACTTCCAATGATCTATCAGAGTATTTAATTTTGCCGCAGAGATCAATCGTAAATAAATTTGTGATTTATTATAACGAGATTCGACTACACGCAAATTATTAAACATCGAAGGTTTTTAGCAGATACTTGCATGAATTCCATCCTTCGCTAATATACATTGCAGGATAAAAGTTCGGAATTTATCGTTTCTTTGAAACTTGAGCAGAAATTGGAATTAAAACAGTTACACTTCCACCTTGAAGATTTATACTTTAATTTAATCATTCGAATTTTGGAACATCTTCTTCAGGTGGAAAGTTTATCGTCACCGTCCAACTATTCGTCGTCCTATTTGGATAAGAATGCGCGTTATGCGGTAATAATACACTAGTCTAGGAGTTGAGTAACACACGCGACCAAGATAGTTTAATCCTTGAGGAAACTACCGCTAAAGCATGGCGAAATCTATTCAATCTGATGATGCCCCTTGTCTCTTCCCAATGAAAAATGTTTTAATCAATATTGCTCTTACGAGCCAAATTTTATTTCCTAAAAATACAGGGTAGCGCAGAGTCCTGAATGCTACAAGACTGAATCTGTCTGAAATGTCGACGTGCAGTTTGGGTTTTAATACATTAGAAAGCAAAAGTTGTGACATACATTCAACTTGCAGTCTATTGTTTCTCTGGTACGCATAGGAATTGATGGTGCGATCAATTTCCAACTCCGAAAAACCCACACAATTCCTTAATGGTGTATTTTAGCGAAGGTGCTCCGAAACTAAATTTTCGCTCGTCTCCTTCAAGCCTGCAGTTTTCATTCAAAACTAACATTCAATCCGAATGCTATCATTACTACATAACGAAAACTTGAAATTGATGAGATAGTTCATCTCCTGAGAGAAATGAGTCAGTCATTCAATAAGTTTTCCCTTTTGAAAACTAAAGTTACAATCTATTCTTTCCTTATATACGTAGATATAGATCTTGAGTCGTTTATTCCTTTTCCTTCGACCAAAACCACCATTGATAACAAATGCCCTCCATATATCACAGAGTTAGATTAATACGGTCAGGTCATCAACGAAAAGCCACCAAGACCAATATACTTAAACATAAACTAATACTTCGCATGACTAAAATATAAACCCCCCACAATATCGCTGACACTCTAAGGAATCAAGACAATTATAAACAATACCAAAGCCTACCTAAACAACACTGATTAAAATGCTACACTTAGAAATCCACATTAGGGATTTTGAAGGGAGTAAGCAAAGGCAAGACATTGGCGGAATGAAAATTTGAAGGTGGAGATGGAAGATAGAGATAATAAATTCGCCCGCAACGTAACTCCCACCAAGGTCTAGTCGTGGTCCTTCATCTTTAAGTACTATGTAACATAGGATTTAATGTGCTTGTAAAACAAATATACCATGGTGAATAATGTTAAAAATTTGAATTTTATAACTATAATATTATGCAGAGATTCCATCACGTAACACCTGGCCCTTATTTTAACTTACAGCAGCCCGAATCGATATTGTTTTTTTTTATTCCTTGAGTAGAAGCATTTTTGTTTCCAAATAATTTCGGCAATCATCAATTGAATACGCGTTCACAGTTCCCTAACGAAGGTATTGATTTTTTTTGGACCAACTCCTCCCTGGAGTTATCAAATAACAAGTTTACCCTTGACGTTCATCTGAGACGAATTCATGAATACTTCCTGCCTGAATATCGCGGAATTCAACGTCATAAAACTGGTTTTTTGAAACTGGATTTCGAGATGGAATTCGCGAGAAAATTTATTGATTTGAAGTTCGCTTACTAGGAAAAAGTCAGTGCGTAGGTGCTCTTTCAAATATTACCGGGTGAAATTAACGGGGACGGAGGACAACGGAAAGAATCGATAATGAAAAACTCGAAATACGAGGCGTCTCCAAGTTATAAGAAGACATCCTAATTTTTTCCTGACAAAATACTCATATCTGTAAGTTGAAATGTCTCTTACTTCTCAAAACGAAACTCCCTGTAGTCATACACATTTTTCACGATGTAAACGCCATAATTTCGCGGCCGTCGAAAACATTTTTGTAGGTACTCATTTTGGCATCGGTTGGTGGAAAGCTTTAACATCTACACAGTACCCCGCAAGAGCGTGTGGTGGGGCTTGTTAGGTCACCACCAGTTATTAAGAATAAAACCGCATGAAAAACCCGAAAACTTATGCCAATCTACACGCACAAAATCGTATATATTCATGCAAAAACCTCTAAAACTCACACACATGCAGGTACGATACTCTTATAACTATCAACCAACACAAACATGCACCTACGAATATACCTTATGTCTACGCATTGTTAATCATGTCCTGACATGTAAATCGAATGTCTTTAATATGTCTATAGTGACTTTGGTTTCTTACTATTATGATTCCTGATTGTCCGGGGAAAGAACGAATATTTGAGTCTACTTGTACTGGAATATATATCTCCCTTATCTTATCGTTTTGGTCTGACCTACCTCTGCCGATCAAAACGCCCTCCATCCATTTTTCCTGCCTCCTTAGGGTTTCTCCCAACACACCCCTCTCCTTGCCCACAATGCCTAGTAATTCCTCATTTGTTTTCCTTTCGGTCCATTTCACCTTCTCCATTCTTCTCCACATCCACATTTCAAAAGTTTCCAATCTACGTCTATCCTCCTGCTTCAATGACCGGAATAAATCGGATTCGCATATTGCCCTGATACGTGCTCCCCGTGAAAGGGAGTGTTAGAAATATCCCCAAATATTTAACTTGATAGGTCGTAGTAGCATTGAACCCTCTATTTATATCCTGTTCGCCAATTCTTTTGCTCCAAAATTTCAAAACTGCGCATTTGCCTATGCTAAGTAGTAATCCCCATTCCTTGCAGCAATTCGATATTGGGTACGTCGTCACACGTTTTGCGGGGTTCTTTGAAATGTCTACCCATAAACAATCCATTTCTTGACAATCTCATTACCTTTGTTTTCTTTTGATTAATCTTCAACTGATACTTATCACGCTGACCCTAGGCTGTGATCCTTTGGTTAACAAACACTTGAGCATTCGCAAATATAATTTATTTGAAAATTTCCCCAACTTCTTTAAATCCAGCCCTTCTTATGCCTCTCTCGTCATTTCCTCTGCATTCGCCTTGAAAGGAACATGTGATAATTTGAAGACAGAGATTTTCACTGCACAAGGTGACATGTCTGCATTAGTGTCTTACTCCCCATCTTATATTTGCCATTCTTAAATCTCCATTAGCTCTCACGAAATAGGTGAACACTAGTTACTATGCCAACGAAATACGGCATTCATAAGTTAAGCATGTTGTTCTACGTATACTGCGGTGTCTCTTATTTTTCATGTTGGTGAAACATTGTATGCCGCATTATGACTTGCCATCTCTCATACCCTTTCTTTTTTTTTAGGGTTTTATGACGTCAGCATTTTACTAGATCCTATGAAATTTTAACCAAATAAATGAAACAATGCATGCTCGTATAAAAAGAATTCGATGTGGAACAAAATCGAACCGAATCTGTGCTAGTTTAATTGATTAGTGCGTAGATATCAATGAAAACCGTAATGTATTTTTATATCCTTCTGGAAAAACACACAACAAAAACCCACATTTACAATAAATAATTTAAATTTAAATCGAAAATTATTTTTAAACATTTGTTGATCGGATACTTGATAATAATGAAACTTTCCTATCGATATTTATATTTTGTCAGTATCTTTATTCGATATCAGCAAAACCTATTAGAAAGCAATGGTGCAGATTTTAATCGACAGGAATATTTTCTTTTGTGTAATTTGATTGCCAAATAATATCCAGATTTTTCTTCGACACTTATATCATGTAGTTATACTTAATTAGATAATACAAAGTGTTAGTTGAATACAATTTAGATTAAATCCGCAGGTATTTTTTATTGATTGACGATTTGATATTAAATAATATCCAAATTTTCCTTTTGATACATTATATATATGTGTGTGTATATATATATATACTAATATACTACCTTGAACAAAAAGTTCCCGGAATAACCACCGTGTGGCGCTCCCATCGTTCCGATTTGAGTTCTGTTTTTTTTGTTAAATTGGTACATCTGTTGTTGATATTCCCTTTAAATCTTAGTGTCATAACTTGACATTTGCAAAAGTTACGTAGCCAAGAGTACATCTATCTCTGTGTGTGTTAGCGATTTTTTACAATTGCAGAAATGGATTTAAATTTGGAACAACGAACTTGTATTAAATTTTGCGTAAAAAACGGATTTAGTGGCGCACGGACGTTGGAAATGTTGGAAAAGTGTTTCGGCAACGATTCTCTAAAAAAAACGGTCGTTTACCAGTGGCACAAGCGGTTCAGAAGTGGTCGTGAGTCAATCGAAAATGATGAACGCAGTGGCAGACCATTGACATCGAAAGTCGGAGAAAAAATTGATAAAGTAAAAGAAATGTTGGTCAATAACCGCAAATTAACCATCAGAGAAATAGCGGAGGACTTGAACATTGCCTATGGATCCGCCCAAGACATTGTGGTTAATGATTTGGGTTTCCGTCGTGTAGCAGCAAAGTTGGTGCCAAAAGACCTCAATTTCATGCAAAAAAGAGACCGTGTTGACGTCGCAAAAGACATGATTTGCGAGGCTGAATCCGATCCCACATTCATCAAAAGGATCATTACTGGAGACGAGACGTGGGTTTATGAGTACGACACGCAATCCAGACATCAGGCAAGTGAATGGCGTTCACCAAATGAGCCGTGACCAAAAAAACCACGTCGTTTTCAGTCAAAAAAGAAGGCAATGCTGACGGTTTTCATGGATTACAACGGTGTAGTGCATCATGAATTTTTTCCAGAAGGCCAGACAGTAAACAAAGAGTATTATTTGGGCGTTATGAGACGTTTGCGTGAAGCAATTCGCCGAAAGAGACCAGAAATCCAGACAGTAAACAAAGAGTATTATTTGGGCGTTATGAGACGTTTGCGTGAAGCAATTCGCCGAAAGAGACCAGAAATCGTCGCACAGTGCGTCGAGACCGTCGCACAGTGCTATCATTATTCGTAATTTTTTGACGAAAAAATGCAACAAATACCATCCAACAGCCACCGAATTCATCTGATTTGGCTCCCTGTGACTTCTTTCTGTTCAATCGAGTTAAAAAACCATTACGGGGAACGCGTTTTAGCAGCCGAGAGGAAGTAATGGAAAAATCGTAGGAAGCACTGATGGACATACCGAAAACCGAATATAAAAAATGTTTCGAGGATTGGATCAAGCGCTGGCATAAGTGTGTTGCAGTCGATGGGGATTACTTTGAAGGGGACTATATAGATTTAGATGAATAAACTTGTATTTTTAATTTTCTGAATAAATTCCGGGAACTTTTGGATCAAGGTAGTATATATATATATATATATATATATATATATATATATATATATATGGACTCACTAGTTCTCGAATTTTCGGTGGTGCAACCACCTTTCTCAAGAGGAATTAGGAACAGAACTCTGTTCTGTTCACCCTCTGTTCTCGAATTTTCGGTGGTGAACAGAACAGAGTTCTGTTCCTAATTCCTCTTGAGAAAGGTGGTTGCACCACCGAAAATTCGAGAACTAGTGAGTCCCTCTTTTATATGTTTTAGTTTCTGTGTTTGCTATTACTATTTAGTGAATTTTATTGTGCACTTTCGTGGGTTTTCCAAGAAAGTGACTAAATATATATACAGGTATATATGTATATAACTTTTCCCTCCCATGGACTACAACCTTGTCGTGGTGGAAGGGCATGTGTGTTCCGATGACCCCTAGAGCTGTGCTGGCGGGAGTAATATTAATTGCTCCTGGTAGGGTCACCCATGCCAGATAGGTCGAAGGTTAGGAGCCGGACGAAAGGTAGTCCACGCAGCGTCTGTTCCTCAGTGAGGCGGCTACAAAAGCGTCTGACCCCAGTGGGGCGGCCATTAAGTGATGGTGTCACGTTAAAAACACAATTGAGGAAGGCAACGGGAAACCACCTGAATTATCATTCCCAAGAATGTAATGATGGGCACTATAAATATGAGTCCTGGAAACTACAGGACTCGGCCCAAGCGGCCGTGTGTCGTGCCCGGCAGCGGGGGTGGCAAGGCTTCCGCGGTCGTCATCCCACGAAACTTTTGCAGGGAAGAAATAACAGCAGAAGAACAGATGACGCAGAAGAAGACGAAAGTAGTTGAATATAACTTTTGGACGGCACAATAGAACACAGAATAAGGCACATAACACGTAAAAGAACATTCACATTGAAGATTATTTTGAGCTTTCGGCCTACTCCGAGGCCTTCTTCAGGTCAGACTGAGAGGTCTTGAGGGGAGAGTGTCTGGAGAGGGAAGGGGGGCGGAATGTTTAGGGGCTGCTGGGAAGGGAATTAAAGATGGCGGTTAAGGGTGGGAATTTTAAATGATCGGAAATATAGGATGTATGCGGATTCGCGAGTTCTCACCTCTATGTTGGTGGCTGAATCGGGTAGGGATTCTAGAATTGTTAGGGAAAAGCCTTCGTCGAATGATGGGTTGTGTGAAATTGCGTGTAAAGGGATAGGAAGAGAAGACAGTGAAGCAGAATTACAGGAGTAGCGGTGATTGTTCATTCGAATGGATAAGAGGGTAATGCATTCCCCTATGTAGAATGATTGTTTGCACGTCTTTGTTTGCACGTTTGCATTGTTTGCACGACAAAAGATAGATAATATTTTTCGAGAGGCAGTTCGCGTGGGTACGGGATGATGGGACAATGAGGGGATATGGGGAGCAGATTTGATCAGCAGACATGTTTTACATCGGGGGCGATTGCAAGTTGGGGAAATGTGAGGAAATTTGTCAGGGCGGGTTGCCTAAGGGTTGGTGGAGCTCAGAAGGTTTCTGAGATTGGCTGGTCGTCTGTAAGCGACAGAGGGGCATTGGGGCAGTAAGGATGAGGTCGCGTCATTGTCGTGTAAAATAGGATAAAGTTCTTTAAGAAGGGTTTTCAGTCTGTGGGATCCGGAAAATAGGTTGTGCAAAGGTTGAGTCCTGCGTCAGAAGTGGGGTTGTTATTCTGTGGTGTGTGTGGTCGGGTGGAGCGGTACATTTTATCCTGTAGGAGCTTTTCTGGGTAACCACGTTTGTGGAGTGCATGGTGTAGATTGTGGAGGTATTTGTTGAGAGTAGCTGTGGTGTTGCAAATCCGATGTCCGCGGATGGAGAGAGGGTTGGGAATTGAGGGTGAGAAGGATGACTGATAGTAGAGTGTAAATATTGTTGATGATTAGTGGCTTTGATGTGTACTGAAGTGGTGAATTTGTTATTGTGAAGTAAGATGTCTGTGCCAAGAAAGGTGATGGTATATATATATATCTTTGAAATTGACGCTCTCCGGCGACGCACAAACACACAAACACACGGATACAAAATATATATATATATATATATATATATATATATATATATATATATATATATATATATATAAACCTGTATACACTTATACTTACTCGTACATACATATATTAATTTTGATACTGTCTGTGAATGTATTGTCGATAAATTTGTTGCAATCTGACTTCCCCAAACGGAAGCGAAAACAAAATGCTCCCGCTGATAAAACTCGAGGTTAGAGTTCAACGAAAGGCGGCAAACACACGAGCACACACACAAACACAGAGGCAAAAAGACGTGGAATAGGAGTAGGAAAGACCGCTGAGGATTTCAACGCTGAAATGTCACTCGGAAGTGATTAGGACTAAGTAGGAGTCTTAGACTTTTCCATGGATGTAAGAACAACTCACGAATTTCAACTATCAATAAAAAAAGAAGGAAATAAATTCAAGAGGAGTCGCATTTTTATTCCGCGGGGATCTGCGGAGCTTCGGAGGGGGTCCATTCAGAGAACGCCGCTTGTGACCTCTGGCGCATGAATAATGGATCCCAATGCCTTCCCGGGAGAAGCAGAGAGACAGAATTATTCTCCAAGAACGGCGAAGACGACTATTAGAGTTGAAAAACATAAAAGGATCTCTCTTCTCGTACGGAAACGTAAATAAAGCAGTAATGGCGGAAGAGTTTCGAAAGACCAAAAGACATTCGAGACTGCCACAGGAGACGAGGGTGCAGCCTGCTCAATGTCACCGATGAATTTAGCTGTGAATGCAGATTCTCAGGGAAAGGCGACTATTTTCAAGGCTAGTATTTGCCAGAGAAGCCGACCAGGGCTGTATATAGAGTTTTACTAGTCGCCGAGTTAGTCAAGAAGAGACCTTTCAGTCAAACTTTTAATAAGCATGCTTACGAGTATATTTAAAGGGATAGTTGAAGCAAAAAGACGAACGGAAAGGATGAGGAATGTAATATTAACATTCGTGCATCTTTATGCAAAGGAGACGTTATTTCAAATTAATATAGAACCCTGGATTAAAAAGAAATGGAAAGTTCAGGTAAAAAAGCCGACGAACAAAACCAACGAAGAAGATGTTAAAGAAGGGCTATGTAAAATTTCCCGACATATTTTTTTTAAATTCACTCATTTTAAATTACACTTAACTATGCTTAATAAATCAATAATGTTTATTTTCTCGAAGTCCACGAACAATGAAGATTTAATACTATCTCTATCATAAAAGTGAGTCATATTTCATAACAAAAGAGAAATTTAAGCCCGTTACAGACTATAAACTAGTACATACGCAGAGTAAAAAAATAATTATATTCGAGGAATGATTGCACAAGGAACATTTCGGGAAAACGAAATTAATAAACCCTAATTTTAATTCAAAATTCATAAATTTTGTAAAATATTTGCTATTAAGAGCTTTTAAATGACCAAGTAGAATTATGGTGAGAGTTTAATGCTCATTGCTAGAGGATTTCGCGTTAAATCCCCGGTAGCGCATTTGTATAACTCATGTTATTCATGCGATTTTCTTTTTAATACTACTACGTGAGAAGCGGAATGGTTGAAGTCAAAGGTAAGGAAACGCATCTCACACCCTGACCCTGAGTAATAACATTCCCTGCTACATTGAAATCCAGGGTAACATACCCTGTCACACCACCATCCACCTACTTGAATGGCAAATGAAAGTGAGAAAGTTAATCCTGCGAATCAAAATTAACTCCCATAGGCATGAAATTCTCCCATTTTTATCTCGAAATTGGCTTCCCCAGATTATATCATTTCAATGTTTTCTTATATACTGAACGTTTCTCTAAATATTGCCAATAACAACACCGTATTGAGATTGGTGGAAACTGACGACATCAGGGGGGAATCAAAAAGTGGACATTAAGTTTACGTATGTCATCATAAATCCATATTTCGTAATTTAGTTCCATTAGACTTCTAGAATTAAAATTAGAACATTCTAAAAGGAATATAACCTAATATGAAAACATCATTTGTTCCATAGTGCTATTATTGGGACCATAGCATACTCTTTCTACTCATTCGACGTACACTGTAGATATTCTGACAAAACATTTCCGAAATTCCGAGTTAATATTCGATGGGCTGGTTAAATTGCTCCGGAGTGCGGGTTATATATTTGAATACGGCAACATTATGCCGCACTATGAGGCGCCAATTATCTCGAATATCACACAAGTGACAAAATTTCACTAATTAGTAAATTTCATCACTTGCTCACCTCGTAATTTCTCCCAATTTGCATTAGTAATTGTTTGCTTCACGACAACTTTGATTAATCGCTCTGTGCTTTATTACTATCTAAGTCTAATCTTGACAAATAAAATAAATATTTATTTCTGTCAAGAGCCCTTGAAACGAAAAAAATAATCGAGAAAATTTATATTTTAATGGAGTTTTTTCGATTTGAAATGATAAATACACTGACGTTCATATTTCAGTGAGGTTCAATATATTTCACTTCTCTGACCAATCACACAAACCGGGCCGTGTCAAAGGATTTCAAATCAATATTTTGTACGAGAAATTTGAGTGGTTAAAAAATATTTTTCTAAATCGTTGAGGATTGACTCGTTAGCGTCATCCGCATCTTTTTATGCGTGTCAACCGGTATGACATATGCTAGAGCGATAATGCAAAACTCGAAATACGAGGCGTCTCCAAGTTATAAGAAGACATCCTAATTTTTTCCTGACAAAATACTCATATCTGTAAGTTGAAATGTCTCTTACTTCTCAAAACGAAACTCCCTGTAGTCATACACATTTTTCACGACGTAAACGCCATAATTTCGCGGCCGTCGAAAACATTTTTGTAGGTACTCATTTTGGCATCGGTTGGTGGAAAGCTTTAACATCTACACAGTACCCCGCAAGAGCGTGTGGTGGGGCTTGTTAGGTCACCACCAGTTATTAAGAATAAAACCGCATGAAAAACCCGAAAACTTATGCCAATCTACACGCACAAAATCGTATATATTCATGCAAAAACCTCTAAAACTCACACACATGCAGGTACGATACTCTTATAACTATCAACCAACACAAACATGCACCTACGAATATACCTTATGTCTACGCATTGTTAATCATGTCCTGACATGTAAATCGAATGTCTTTAATATGTCTATAGTGACTTTGGTTTCTTACTATTATGATTCCTGATTGCCCGGGGAAAGAACGAATATTTGAGTCTACTTGTACTGGAATATATATCTCCCTTATCTTATCGTTTTGGTCTGACCTACCTCTGCCGATCAAAACGCCCTCCATCCATTTTTCCTGCCTCCTTAGGGTTTCTCCCAACACACCCCTCTCCTTGCCCACAATGCCTAGTAATTCCTCATTTGTTTTCCTTTCGGTCCATTTCACCTTCTCCATTCTTCTCCACATCCACATTTCAAAAGTTTCCAATCTACGTCTATCCTCCTGCTTCAATGACCGGAATAAATCGGATCCGCATATTGCCCTGATACGTGCTCCCCGTGAAAGGGAGTGTTAGAAATATCCCCAAATATTTAACTTGATAGGTCGTAGTAGCATTGAACCCTCTATTTATATCCTGTTCGCCAATTCTTTTGCTCCAAAATTTCAAAACTGCGCATTTGCCTATGCTAAGTAGTAATCCCCATTCCTTGCAGCAATTCGATATTGGGTACGTCGTCACACGTTTTGCGGGGTTCTTTGAAATGTCTACCCATAAACAATCCATTTCTTGACAATCTCATTACCTTTGTTTTCTTTTGATTAATCTTCAACTGATACTTATCACGCTGACCCTAGGCTGTGATCCTTTGGTTAACAAACACTTGAGCATTCGCAAATATAATTTATTTGAAAATTTCCCCAACTTCTTTAAATCCAGCCCTTCTTATGCCTCTCTCGTCATTTCCTCTGCATTCGCCTTGAAAGGAACATGTGATAATTTGAAGACAGAGATTTTCACTGCACAAGGTGACATGTCTGCATTAGTGTCTTACTCCCCATCTTATATTTGCCATTCTTAAATCTCCATTAGCTCTCACGAAATAGGTGAACACTAGTTACTATGCCAACGAAATACGGCATTCATAAGTTAAGCATGTTGTTCTACGTATACTGCGGTGTCTCTTATTTTTCATGTTGGTGAAACATTGTATGCCGCATTATGACTTGCCATCTCTCATACCCTTTCTTTTTTTTTAGGGTTTTATGACGTCAGCATTTTACTAGATCCTATGAAATTTTAACCAAATAAATGAAACAATGCATGCTCGTATAAAAAGAATTCGATGTGGAACAAAATCGAACCGAATCTGTGCTAGTTTAATTGATTAGTGCGTAGATATCAATGAAAACCGTAATGTATTTTTATATCCTTCTGGAAAAACACACAACAAAAACCCACATTTACAATAAATAATTTAAATTTAAATCGAAAATTATTTTTAAACATTTGTTGATCGGATACTTGATAATAATGAAACTTTCCTATCGATATTTATATTTTGTCAGTATCTTTATTCGATATCAGCAAAACCTATTAGAAAGCAATGGTGCAGATTTTAATCGACAGGAATATTTTCTTTTGTGTAATTTGATTGCCAAATAATATCCAGATTTTTCTTCGACACTTATATCATGTAGTTATACTTAATTAGATAATACAAAGTGTTAGTTGAATACAATTTAGATTAAATCCGCAGGTATTTTTTATTGATTGACGATTTGATATTAAATAATATCCAAATTTTCCTTTTGATACATTATATATATGTGTGTGTATATATATATATACTAATATACTACCTTGAACAAAAAGTTCCCGGAATAACCACCGTGTGGCGCTCCCATCGTTCCGATTTGAGTTCTGTTTTTTTTGTTAAATTGGTACATCTGTTGTTGATATTCCCTTTAAATCTTAGTGTCATAACTTGACATTTGCAAAAGTTACGTAGCCAAGAGTACATCTATCTCTGTGTGTGTTAGCGATTTTTTACAATTGCAGAAATGGATTTAAATTTGGAACAACGAACTTGTATTAAATTTTGCGTAAAAAACGGATTTAGTGGCGCACGGACGTTGGAAATGTTGGAAAAGTGTTTCGGCAACGATTCTCTAAAAAAAACGGTCGTTTACCAGTGGCACAAGCGGTTCAGAAGTGGTCGTGAGTCAATCGAAAATGATGAACGCAGTGGCAGACCATTGACATCGAAAGTCGGTGAAAAAATTGATAAAGTAAAAGAAATGTTGGTCAATAACCGCAAATTAACCATCAGAGAAATAGCGGAGGACTTGAACATTGCCTATGGATCCGCCCAAGACATTGTGGTTAATGATTTGGGTTTCCGTCGTGTAGCAGCAAAGTTGGTGCCAAAAGACCTCAATTTCATGCAAAAAAGAGACCGTGTTGACGTCGCAAAAGACATGATTTGCGAGGCTGAATCCGATCCCACATTCATCAAAAGGATCATTACTGGAGACGAGACGTGGGTTTATGAGTACGACACGCAATCCAGACATCAGGCAAGTGAATGGCGTTCACCAAATGAGCCGTGACCAAAAAAACCACGTCGTTTTCAGTCAAAAAAGAAGGCAATGCTGACGGTTTTCATGGATTACAACGGTGTAGTGCATCATGAATTTTTTCCAGAAGGCCAGACAGTAAACAAAGAGTATTATTTGGGCGTTATGAGACGTTTGCGTGAAGCAATTCGCCGAAAGAGACCAGAAATCGTCGCACAGTGCGTCGAGACCGTCGCACAGTGCTATCATTATTCGTAATTTTTTGACGAAAAAATGCAACAAATACCATCCAACAGCCACCGAATTCATCTGATTTGGCTCCCTGTGACTTCTTTCTGTTCAATCGAGTTAAAAAACCATTACGGGGAACGCGTTTTAGCAGCCGAGAGGAAGTAATGGAAAAATCGCAGGAAGCACTGATGGACATACCGAAAACCGAATATAAAAAATGTTTCGAGGATTGGATCAAGCGCTGGCATAAGTGTGTTGCAGTCGATGGGGATTACTTTGAAGGGGACTATATAGATTTAGATGAATAAACTTGTATTTTTAATTTTCTGAATAAATTCCGGGAACTTTTTGATCAAGGTAGTATATATATATATATATATATATACGAAAGATATATATTTTTCGAAATCGTTGAGGATTGACTCGTTAGCGTCATCCGCATCTTTTTATGCGTGTCAACCGGTATGACATATGCTAGAGCTCTTCCATGTTCGGATTTACAAACCATTTGTTCAATTACTAAATTACAACCGTTCAATTTTTCACGAGTAAAAGGTTTTGCGTATCATTTGGGATGTGGTTTGGTGGTCGACCAACCAGGTACGTACCTGGTAGGTCAAATCTCGAGGAATCGAAAGCAATAATTTAAAGATAGTGAATCTTTGCCGGAACGGTCAAAACACCATTAGTATGGGTCGAGGGATGTCTCCTCCGTCTTCCCACGTCTCCAAGGTGGCCTTTAAACCGCATGTGTAAATTTGTGCTCCGAAAAAGGAAGGATCTTTCCATATGGAGAATATTCTTGTGTGACGAATCGCGGACAGGAAGAAATCAGACAGAATCTTTCCGTGACCACTCTTCATGCCCTGAAGGTCAGATGCACCTCTAAGAAGGATGAAGACCTTCAAGAGAAGAATTCGACACACATGCTACAATTGCTGATGTCTATGCCGAGACGAACCAGTTACGAAAAACCTAGGTATTCAAAACACGCGATTTTTGCAACTCCGGTTTTCTATTTCTCTTGCTTTTGCTAGGATAGAGAACACGAATACCCTAAATGACGACGCGTGGAACAGTGTGACCACGGGTTTCTAAATATCCTTGAATCTGGTGGTTATAAAATATGTACACCTGGATTCCCAACATCTAGTTTCAGCGGCAACGACACAATTTAAGTTCAATACATTACATATCATCTAAATGTATTTTAAAATACAATCATGTAATAAAAAGGTTCTGACATGATTTGGAAAATATTTTAAATATGTATTTTTATACGTGAATATTGGATAATTTCATATGGGTAAATACTAAAAATATCATGTTTCATGAATTTATATAATGTTCATTTACGCGTGAAGTAGCATCATATCTGGACGATTTGATGGTTTAAAAAATGTTAACTATATTACTCAATGATTTAGCCACGGAATTAGCCTTTTTGTCTTTAAAATTTTGAATTGTTGAAATGTAATCTAACACTACTGAAAAATCAATAACGCCATTATACTGCAGTAAACGCACCATATAATTACAGATTAAAGAAAGGAGAAAAAACAAATGACATACTTGACATGATAGTGTAAGAAAAAGGTTTTACGGGAGTCATTTGGAAAAAAATGCAGAAAAAGTTTAGGAACATTGAGTGCCTATTGAATGCTGAAGGCTAAGGTTGAAGGAAGTGTGTTGTTTGAGTGTGATAGATGGAGGAAAACATTTAACGGGTAGGATGGTATGAAGAGCTGTAAAAAGTGTGAGTTCTTTTCAATTTATTTTAACGTGTTGATTTAGAGTATTTAGTGCCATGTCAGGGGACTTAGAAGTTCCACAATACTTCGTGCTTCGATCCATCACAAACCTACCATGTTCGTTAGACTACCGTCAAATCTAATTTCGTTCTCAATAGGTATAATATAATTCGTTATTATATTTTCGTTTAAGGTAGGTTTTGTATGGGCAAAAACCAAGCACTAGTACATTTCTTAGCCTGGCTTAACAAAAATAATCTGACACCCCACAATATAATCAACCTTTATTCAATGCCACCTACTTTCTCCCTCTCTTCATTCCATCCAACAGACCGCTATCTCTATCTCGCCTGCCTAAAATTGCCCGCTCTATCACATTCTTCAATATTACATCGATTAAAATGCTCTACAGTTCGAGTATATCCACTTGTCCCGACTCCTTTCTCCCTATTTCCTTCCCTATTTCTCCCAAAAACCCTCCCCACCACTATGCTTAGTGAAAATTTCCATCTCACACCACACCCACATCTAGAAAGACTCGAACATTATACGTCTAACATATTTATCAGCTTTAACAATTTCGTTTGCACACCGCCCAAAACCACGCTCCATTCCAAAATTACAGTATCATTACTTTTTCTGAATATCCTTACTCAACTTCTCTGTCATCAGTACCCTCCTCGATGTAAAAGTTTCTTTATCTGTCGTAATTCTTCTTCTTATATCTATACTACTTTGCCTATATCGGTCCAAAGCACTTACAAAGATAGGTTTAAGAAAAGAAAGGCTTCAAAGAAAGGATAGGTAGGATAGGACTGTTTAACTTTCTCTAGTTTTGGTCCTCCTATTTTAACGTTTAACTTGGTCTTTCCTAAAAACCTAATAACCTTTTTTTGTTAACATTTATTCTCAACCCAATACCCATCGCACTGATTTTCTGACAGGCCCATCAAAGCTCGCAACCCCTCGACCGTCTGGTTAACTAAAGCTTGATCATCCGCAAACCTGATTTAAATTGATAATATGTTCAATCGTGTATTTTAAATAGATTTTTACGCTAAAAATATCAGTGGTATCAAACGCATCATGTAAAAATTAAATATATTAGAATTTATAAATTATTGGAAAAGATGTCCGAGGAATTCATTGGAAATGCTCAACCATTTTACTTCCAAATACTTAGCTTTCATTTCAATCACGCACTGAAAAATAATGGAGACCATTCTTCGGTGATGGTCGAGTGTTCGTGGAGGGGCCCAAAACCTAATCGGAATAAAGTAGGAGATGACGAGCTCGCCGTTAGTCGGGGCACTTTGGTGAGGTCAAACCTTTCGGCCGCCGGTGTCCTCCGCGGGAAAAAGGCGATAGCGCCGGCCTCAAATGGGAGACCCGCCCGCGCTCAGCTCCCCCGAGGTCGTGTTTGGCGTAAAACGAAATGGATTGTAAGATGGTACGAAGGCGAGCAAGGAAAGGAGAGAGAAGAGGGTCGAGATGACATCGATGGTCGGCTTACCTTGGCCGGTAATGAATTACACGGCTGACCCAAAGGTCATCGGAATCGAATCTCGCTCCCCTCCTCCCGCCTTCGGGCGTGTAGGTTCATCCGAGTTATGTGTTTTTGATTTCATCCGAGTGAAAAATATATGCAATCGTGACCAGGGACTGGATCGAATTAACTGTCTGAAGAGGATTTTTCTTTGCGATGGAATCATTACTGCACTAAATGAGCCGAGTCGTAAAATCTGAAGGTTAAGTTTAAACGTGGAGGAGGATAAAATACACCAGGAGCAAAATTTTTATGAACGTTGAAATAACTTCCGTCAACTTCCGCCCATGTGGCACGTCCCTCCCGACGTTTGGGAGATCCGAATACGTAAATATTAGAAAATTTCCACAATATAGGGATATGGTTTGAAATGACCCTTAAAAACTTCTTAAGCCCCTAAAAAACCCTCAAACCCTTAAAAACACTCTGTCCTGGACCAAAAAAATAATTACAAACATCTTTGTTCTTGCATCTTTTCCTTTCCAGCTTCTCACGCTCTCTACCGATTCCTTTGCCCAACTTCTTTAAATCTCATTCATACCTATTATCTCTTTACCTCACTTCGTTTTCATCAAATTTCCCCTTCACCGACATAAACAGTTTTGTTCTACGAACAATTTTCTGTCAACTCACGATACCCTAATAGCTTCCCCATTTTTATCCAACACATCGTTTATTCTCTCCTCCGTACAAATTGCTTCATTATCCTTCATCATCCTCACATCTCGATTAAGTCTGTAATAAATCTTTACCCTCTTTCTCGAAGACCAGATTTCAGAACCACATAGGGTACGAGCTGCTCGCATATCCTTCATATATAAATACCAATTTCATCTAGTGTGTTTTCACTCTTTGAGTTTCTTTCGTCGGTCTTCAACATTATGTAACATCTTCATTTAAGAGCTACAAAAAGTCTGATTCTAACTTAAATTCCTCCTGCATCGTCCAACTTGGCACCACACAATAGCTTTGAAACGTGAAATTAATATTCAATAAATACGGCGTTAAGTAATATAAAAGATATTTAAATGATGAATGGAAATGATATTCAGTAACATTTTTTTCATCACTAGAAATTAAATGAAATGAACGAAAGAATCCAAAATATCCCTAGTTCCGTTCTCAATATCTCCTATTACTCATTATTTTAGTTTGCTGCTTGTAAACAAGGTGCAAGATGTGGGAGAGGTGACGATTGTGATTATCATAAATTCAAAAATAGGGGATCAGGATGGTGCGATAGCTAATGTACTGGCTTCTTGCCCCTGCGACCCGGGTTTGGATTCCAGAGGATGCAGGATTTTTCAGCGGTACACAGATCTCTACTAGGGGTTATACATGTGGATAGCACTTCAAGTAAAGTACGCTGTCCCCCGAATGGGATGCTAAACTGTGGACCCTTTGGCGCCTTTCTTTAAAAGTAAGCTAATACCAACGTCGGATTTGTCTCCATTCAATACAATTGCTGAATATCCTGCCCCTACCGAATTACGCCCCTCGTCCTAGTTTTGTAAATGACTTGTTAGCTTTCGGTCGCTTCCCCCTAATAACGACTACCTCGAATGTACAAAGTTATTCAGAATACGTTGAAGGCAAAACATGAAAATTCATTTAAATACTATTCAATTAAATTTTTTAACCAAATTTAACTTAGCTGCAAAATGGCCCCTAGATTTTGGCTACAAATTTATTTTCCCGGCATCCTGTCGTAGATTCTTGCCAACTAATCTTGGTGCATGTGCTAATTATTGTCTCAGAGATTTCTCCCGACACTTGTGTCGTTAGCAGAGTTATAGAATAACCCATCGTTCGATAAGTCCCGGGACTTCTACTTTTCAAGGTAGTCGATAAATATCGATAAATATGAAGTCAGATTAATGTCCCGTTCAATACGTACCGAACCTTATTGACTGATGGGTTATAAGACTTTTATGGGTAATAACAGATGGATGAAACTTGGTTATGCCAGAATAAGCATTCATTTTTAATAATTGCGGCGAGCAAGAGAGTGGATGAGTGTTTTTGACAAAAGCAGGAGAGATTGGGTGAGGAATGAGTGGAATATGAAATAATTTGGATTGAATTTTGTCGAGTATAAATGGTGCTACGCTGATTTTGGCATGTTGAGAAAATGGATGGTGGTCGAATCAGCGCAATGTAGGAGGGGGTAGTGAATGGTTTAGGAAGAAGTGGTAGAAGGTCGAAAATTACAGGCGTGAACGTGGTTAAAAGACTCCGAGTGCGAGAAACAGAATAGCATGAATGTAATACTTTATGATAGCGACAGAAGCAAAATAAGCACGGGAGAACATGGTGCAACATGGAAGAAAACAGTATAAGGGAGTAAGTACCCTGAAATAATCTCAGGTCGGCATTTTTGATTCCAACAACTCAGAAAGACACCGGGGTGAGAGGTACGAATACATGGAATATAATAATTCTATTTTGTCACAATGAAAACTCATACTTCTTTATGCAGACAAGCAGTTAACCAGTTCTGATTGGGGAAAAAAGTTTTCGGAGATATCAGTCACAAAAAGAAGGGCATCTGTCACCGGGAGTGTACAGCAATGGTGTGCGTGTGAAAGATAGAGACAGAGAAAGAAGTAAAATATTGATTAGTTTCAAAAGATTAATAACTGAATAACCTAGGTTTAAGTCAATTCCAATCCAATCACAAAGAAAAAATACCTAAAGTTTATATTTTCATTCGTTTCTCAACGGACGTTGAAAATGTCCAAAGAAAAGTTCTCGTTTCGACTTCCACGAGTAGCATCGGCAAATTCCTACACATACGGATCCTTCATTTTTCCAAGTCCTTCTTTGAAGCCAAAACGAAAAGAAAAGAATGGGGAATCGATTCCCCGAGAAACCGACCTATGCGCCAAAAACGCTTCTGCGTCGTTATCATCCCCCAAGGATGCCCGCGTCTCGTACCCTGACCTTCCTCAACGGCTACCAAGTTAACAGAGCCCGAAGAGAGATTTTATTTTTTTTATACACAATTGCTGCTGCCATCGCACTTGGCGCGTCTGAGTACCTGCGCGTCAAAACGTTGGGCACGTGACGCAAGGGGGGATGGAGGGGGTTGAGGAAACAAAGCGGACTTTCCTGGGGTCGGAAGGCGTGATGGAGCGAGTGAGCCACACATAAGGGTTAGACCGCAGTGTCGCGAGGGTCTTGGGTTGCCGGTCGCCGGGGATGCGGCCGCGAAAGATGATTGATATTCAAGGCATCGCCGCCGACGCGACGCGATTCACCATGTTCGCCTGTGCCATTGTTGGACCGTGGCAGGAGTTGGAGACCGTCGGAGGAGGGTACAGTCGAGCAATGTCCACGCTCTCGCGACGCATCACGAATCCACAACGTGGTTTCTCAGGATCCCCCGAGTTACCCTTGTACAAACTTTGTGCATTGAGCAACAATTTCATATAAGCGGTTTGCTAATTCATCATTTATTTCTTTAGTTCAACGCGAAAAGGAATGCGCATCCTGCAAGCCAGAGTCACAAAAGAGCGACTGAGGGCTCATATATTGCCGAATGTCGCAATATTGAAATCGACTTGACCAACTCGTTTCCGTGGCTTTCGTGACTGGAAATTACTATTCAATAGAATCACCCGCCAACTCATTGAAAAGAAGTATAGTATTTCAAAACATATTCAAATGATAGTCGTGGCATCCAAAAACAATTTGGACTAAATAGTAAGCAAATGTGTTAAGGGCTTTATCACGCTTGGAATACAAATAATCTTTTAGCCGTATTTTTGTCTGTCTCATTAAAATCATTCAGATTTTGCCTTTAGTTCTGTGATTAAAATAATTTATTGAACAGATTTGCACAAACACATAAAATTCTTCAAAGTATTGTCCTTGGATCTCTACACAATTTTTTCAGCGACTTTGCGCTGAACGCGCAGCGACCGGCACGCGCCCTAGAAGGCGTCTGCGGGGACCTCTCGCAAGGTCTTCGTCACGGCTGAATGGATCTCTTCTATGGACGAAAAATGGGTTCCTTTCAGGACTGGCTTAATCCGAGGAAACAAAAATAAGTCTGCTAGGGCGAAATCAGGACTCTAGCGGGGGGTGGGACAGCGTTGGTACCTGGTATTTGGCCAGGAACTCGCGGACTCGTAGTGCGTTGTGGCAAACACCTTGGGCACGAGCTTGGGGCACACTTTCCTCGGCTAAATATTCAGTAACAATGCGAATCACAACAGTAGACGACAAGAGCATTTCATTGCCAACCATCTTGATACTCAATCGACGGTCAGCGTCCAACAATTGTCGAACACGAGCCACATTGTTGTCAGTTTTGCTGCCTATATTTCTTCCGCTACCCATGAGCAGTTGAGGAATAACTGTAGTCCAGATGAGAAGGTAAGATGGGAGGAGGGACGGATAAAAGAGGAAGAATAATTATTAGATTACGCGAGGAAAGAGAGTAACTTGGTAACTGAAATTTGCAGATTACAAAAATGTTAGAGTGAGTGAGGATTGAGTGATAAATGCGAAAGAATTCGCATATTTAAGGATGTAACTGTAAAATGGTACGTCGGTTATGAAGGAGATTCATTTTTCGATGCAACAGGGAAGTGAATATATCGTGGTATTTTAAGGAAAATGTAGTTGACTCAAATTCACGTCTGGCACAGAGAAGGGAATTACTAGGACCCCAGAGAATATTGACAGATTCAGGCCATGAAGAAAGATAGATTCTAGAAGCGACAGAGGAGACTCACTCTAGAGATTTACGATCACAAGAGAGCCAAAGTTAAATATCATGAAAAATTGTAAATAAATTTCCTTTTGTCAGCTGTCATTTCTATACAAAACATTGACAAGGAGAAACGATACCCTGCATGAAAACGTATTATTGGAATAGATAATTAAGGACGGGGTCCTGGCACTGTCGTCTCTCATACGATTACTCAAAAATATAAGATGTATCGTGAAGATCGGTATTTTTCGTACTGACTACATTCACTCAATCAAATCAGAAAAATCGGTGAAAAGTATTTTCAATAGCGATAAATATTTGATTCTATCGCATTAACTCTTACAAACAGTTCACATAACAATTTACAAATATCCTGAAACACTTACGTAGCAAAGTGTTTTACTCGAAAGTTTCATGAATATTCAGATTCGATTTAAAAAAAAACAGCCAAGGCACAGCGAAATTTTATTTTTAAGGGAAAGATGAAGACATGCGACGCACATGTGACACTTAGGAAGTCTTTCTTTGATATTCAACGGAAGATTATGCTAGTTGATTAACAGAAAAATTCGAGATGAACTTAGGCGGTTCTCGAAGGTCTAGAACGAAGGAATAATCGGGAAAACAAGATATCACGTAACCCTGGAAGTTTCCCTATCCCCGCAGTATTTTCTCAAGCGTATCACGAGCGCTTGAAAAAAATGGATCCAGTTGCCTCCGGCGGTATGCAATGGGATTTACTTCGGGAAGAACTCTTCTTTGACCTCCATTTTGTGCCCCCTGGAGATAAGTCGAGCCGTATATTTTACCAGGCACGAGTCGGCATGTTTGTTTCGGAATGCACCAGAGTGGTAAAGTTCCACGTTTTCTTCAGATTACACCAATCACTTTAGCCGTTTAGACCACCAAAATACGAGAAGATGAATTAAACGTACATGATTTAATGAAATGTTAGAGTGATCACACTAAATTATATTAAAATTAGACTAATTATTGGAACATTCTGAATGGTTCGTACATTCCTGATAATCTCAAAACGCCGGTCAAATTCTGGATTGGTTAAAGGACATCAATATATCTAATAGTTTCTTTTTAAAAGTGAAAACAACCAAGTAAGTTTGCTAGTTAATTTTGATTCGTAACGAACATAATGAGATGAATTATTTCATTTTTGGGTTAGGCTTCTTTCAGAGTCGAAAGGTTTACTTTCTGGAATGTTTTTCTTGAGCGGTTTTGGCATCACGTTCGCTGGTTGTGAGACATTCAGATCAAAGGGTATTAACAATGACAGGAGAAACAGCGAATTACGAATACGAGAAATATGAATCACGTCATACGTTTTTTTCATTTGTTGCATACATCACATCTTTAAATAATATTTAAAATCATTTATATAACGTTTTTAGAATTTTGTGCCTTATGTACCACGATAATTTCTTTGATGGTTTACTGAAACAGCTTAACGATTTATGGAATGAATACTATTATAGATCACTTTTAACTTTCAGTGAAGCAAACTTTGAGCTTATTGAGGGAAGAGATGATTTCTGAGAGATTCTGATGAAGCAAAATCAGGCAAATAAGGCGAGTGTTGCAACGATTCGTGTCTTAGTTCAGGTTTTTTGCCGTGGCAACGACACTTGTATGTGGGCGTGCATTATCTTGATGAAATATGACTATCTTTCTTAACAAACCTGGCCTTTTTTGTGTATCATCAGCTGTGGTTGTTTTGGAGCTGGAAACTTTGGAAAACGCCGAAATGCAAGTACACCTGGACACTAACGCCTGATTTTAATACGGAAATCTATCCAAAATGGCAAATACGTAATTCCGTACAAAGCAATAAAATACATTTTATACCAAAGCAAGTGAAGTAAGGTTACTCGCGTTCCAAAATTGTGTTGCCACGGAGAAAAATAAATGGAAAATTTCAATTCCACCCTCCTTTTCAACCCAGGAGGAAATGATTCCTCCGTGACAAAGTCAGCCGTAATTCACTGCCATAAAACCTCCAACTGAAAAAATTAAGGCAAAATTCTTGAAGCTCTTGAGATATTTTTTTCCATTGATTTTGGTCGATTTTTTCAAATCTTCACAAAATAGTGATACGCAACCAACGCAACCAAGGTGAAATTTTGAGGTTCCATTGAAAAATACCCGAATTCTTAAAAATAAAAAAGTTTAACTCACGTGAAGGAAATCAAGTTCACTGATCATGATTTTGTGATGCGGATATCTTCAGTCACTGGGGTGAATTACAGTTGTTACAACCTTCGGATAATAATGCTAATGGCTATAATATGAAAATAGGTTAGCCGGTCCTCTTCGCAGGGTATATAGTATGCAAGGCAAATCAAACTAGAGAAAAGCTTCTCAAAGATGCGCCGGAAAGAAAAAACGTTCAACGGGGAATCATAAAGTGGTGGTGGAGCTTCCTTGGAGTGCCGATGCTAAATATCTTATTGGACATTAAAATCAATAGTAATGTCCTTTGTTAGGGATGCAACAAAGTTATAGAATATTATCTCTTGAAATAGCAATTATTAGCATATACTATATATTCACTTTAAAACCAGACATTAAAATTATGCTATATTCCCAACAAAAACTTAAGAAGTGTTGGTAAAAGACAATTTGTGATCATTGGAAAGGGCAGAACATTGCAAATAGCATTTATGAACAAATCCAGTTTTAATGGAGTTGCACTGTCGCAGCGGATTGGATTTGACATACGATCCTTTATCCCCACTTCACTCCACGTAAAAAGTAGAACAAAATACCTCCATCGAAAATCCTTAAAGCTATTTATTTAATTATTACAAAATTCGCCCGTCGGCATATTTCATTCAAAAATGGCATAAAGGTTTTTTAGAGTGAAATGTATTTTATTAAACTTTCTAGTTATCAACAGCTGACAGATTTCATACAATATAATCGGTATTCGCCATGACCATGACTCATGAATTTATTAAATGTTAATAATAAGCTGTTTATGTCAATATAAATAACAGCAAAACAAAAAAAATGTCAAGGAATCAAATCACCCAAATAGTTATCAAAAAAATGTTTGCGAAAAACTTGGCAATCTTTCATCATCTACGATCATTCATTTGATTTTTATTTTCAATGACTTAATCAAATATTTTCTGGAAAGAGTCCCGAAACTGATTTAACGCTAATAACTTCCAATTAATCATCGATTTCCACAATTTTTCAGTATTTCCGAAGTCAAAGAAATAATATGTACGGGCTAGTGAATTCTTGTGGACGATGGTTTTTCGTTCCAGTGATAATACGGCCATTGCAATGTACAATTATACCCCCGGAATTAAATATAGTCCACCTAAGCCATGCTTTGCCCAATCCAGAGATTTGTGATGCCGAGAAAAGTTTTCAAGTTGACCTATCGAACGAGGCTATCCTGTTGAAACAGGGTGGGTGACTACGAGCGCGTCATTGATGCTATGTCAAATGGCTGGTAGTCAGTACGTCGATGTACACAAAATTCCTCTTATGCATCCCTCTACCAAGGACGAATAAAAAGTAGAATGGTATGACTCCCATGCCCCTCCTTCCCATGGGGAATATTTTTGGCTTTATTAATTTAAAAAATAAACATTATTTGGGTACCCTGTACTAATTCTGATAATAGCCGCTATCCCCTAAACAGAATTTGTATGCACCCTAGGGTGGGGTGCGGGGTCCAAATTAGTGTAATCAATTTAAAATTTCATACGACTGTCACCTTTCTTTTTACCAAAATAGCCATAAAATAATTTCTATTAGATTTTGGAAATCCTCCGTTGTAGGGGTTTGCTAGATCCGTTACTGCCCCCAAGAAGTGAAATGGTATCAATTATAATTGATATAATAATAATTATTGAACCATGTAACGGTACACGAGAGAAGTCATTTTTAATCCACGAAAGTGATAATCACACGGCGACCACTACAAATGCCACTGAACTCTTATGTGTAATTTATGAAACCCTCTCCAAGGAACTTCATCAGTTTTTCCTTGTGAAATATACCACATGATTTTATTTCCACACGTCGAATCGTGGTAGAGGGTTCAAATATGTCAAGAAACTCGTAATGCAACAATATAATTTCTTCTGTGAGTCAAGAGGCTACTTTCGTAGTGCGTGAATGTATGAAAATAATGCCAACAACTTTGGTTGCATTTTTTTTAAATTTCACCGTGCATAAATGTGACATTCCACGATGGAAAAATGAATTCGCATTTCGATGCTCTCAATCGGAATAGTCATTAGACTACTTTTCTGTTTATTCTTGTTTTTTTTTTAAATGACTCAAGAAGAGTTTGTTGAGTGAAACTAGTTTTAACATCCATAAAATGCTCTCGGCCTTATTTCGAAGATTAATAGGAGAAATTTCATTCCTTTGTAAGACAACACGGCATCAGCGGCATGTTAAAATGCTCGTCTCCATCAATTTCAACAAATGCATTCATTCGTATCCTTGGTATATCTCTCCTTTACCCCACAATTATCCAGAAGAGATCGCGGAGTAGTGGATGGTAAAATAATAAAAGCGCGGAAGAGATAACAGTGCCTCACGATTCTCCTTTTTTTCGTTCCATTAGGCTAACAAACGACTTCAATCCCGCAAGAAACCGGTCGCAAAGAATAATTTTCTTTCTCGAAAGAGGTCCAAGAGGCCAACAACTTATGCATTACTACCCTATGCAACCGTCAAGGTAGGGTTCTAGGGCAAGCATGTCTCTTCCTCCCCCTAGAGAAATTTGAGGGAAAAGAAAAATAATCGCAGTAACGACCGTGCATACCACTGCTTATAAGAGCGGGGTTATGGAAAAAGACGGCCGTGTACTTACTTACTCAGGTGCACTTAAAAATTTTCCCGGATTGATGATTATTTGCTCGCAAGCACGGTAGTCACTACGATATTGTAGGAATAAGTTATAATTGACCATGTTCTACGCTATGAACATCTCCTTAGCGTGTACAAGAGGGCAAGGACTTCGCCGGCCCAAGGCTGGATAGCATTCGTCGCGGTTCAGCGAAAGATCGTATAATTAAAGACGTCGCGCATAAAGCTATACTTAAGTTTCTTCGCCACCAAGGGAGTTATTTACGAAAATTCACGGTTGAGCCGAGGGGCGACAAAATAATCAATAGTGTGTATAACTGTTAACTAAGATTTTGTGAAACTTGTAAATCGGTTGGCGTATTAACTGCGTAGCAGAAGTAAACTCTAGTTTTTCTCCGGGGAAAATTGAATAACTTAGAATTCTTAACTTTCTTGGTTAAAATTTTACCGATATCTAATTTCCCAAGCGAATTTTGTAAAAAAATTGCTCAAAAAAGCTACAGTTTAAAATTAACAAACCAAAATAAATTAAAATTTTTTCAAGCCTGTCTGGATAGCAGCGCATTAAGAATCCTTTCACAACAAAAAACTATTACTTAAGATATTTAGGAATGAATTATATTTAATGGCAAGGATTTTCTCTTTCATCAATTATATTAACCACTAGTTGTGACCTCTCATTACCTGCAACAGCATCGTATTCATCCGAATAGGTAAACCTACGAAAGAAAGGGCCAATGATGGGTTGTCGGCCTACCTTCTTATCGGATTCCTCATCCTAGTCATCCTCTAGCTTTCTCATGCATAGCAGGGTCGGTAAAGACGCCAGCCGGAAAAGACCGCCGAGTGGGAGGATTTGCCAAATGGGAGGATTTCAGCTCCTGCAAAATGTAAGGAGATAGTTAAGTGGGGTGAAACAGCTGAGAGCATTAAATCTGCAAACTCAAATTTTTATTCTTTACATTCACCTGTTTCGTACATTTTGAGAAACCATTCAATTGAGTAAATTTAGTAGGATTGAGGAATGCATTAGATATGATAGTAGTACATTTGATGGATAGGCAACTGTGACCTGCACATGTCTAGGATTGCTCAAGTGAGTGTGGTAGATGGAAAATTGGGATGGCAGAGTTAGGAAGAGGATTAGGATAGGATTGTCCACTATCTCCCCTGTGTTTCAACGTATGAGTGGAGGAAATAATAAAGGGGGGCATGTGAATAACTGGATACAGAATTCAAAGCCACGGGGAATACATAAAATCAAGTTTATAGATGATCAAGCTTTAGTTATCCAGCCAGCCAACGGGTTACGATAATTTTTTAGCGCAATATAAAATTAGTGTGATGGGCATGGGGTGAGGTTCAATGTGAGAAAGAAAAGATAGATTCTCGAGATAGATAGTGAGATTCTTGAGAAAGAAATGGACTAAGTTGAACGCTAAATGTGGATGCAGGAAAATAAATGGTTTGAAAAAACTAAAGTAGGTGTAAAAGTTGACCTATGTTGGAAGTTTTTTGCCCCAACACGGTCAAATTAGCAGTAAAATAAGAATTTCCGTTATGCAAGTTTTTACCAGGCGGCGCGATTTTATGGCAGGGATGTAGTGTAAAGATTTTAATGAATAATTAGTAAAAACTTTCTTTGGGAACGTGATTTTGTGCTTCGCGGAAACTAAGTTGTTCAAGTAGGCTAATAGTCGTATATTACGTCAAGGCTCTTGAGTATTGGGTGTGCAGAAAGAGGGAAAATGACAAATGAAATGTGGATCGGAGCATTTTAATTGGCGATGGAATGTTAAAGACTGTGATGAGGGGAGAAAGGTAGGCAAGTTGGGTAAAGAAGGAAATAGGCATGTTGGGCAGGAAGAAGGGAGGTAGAATGCATGTAGACTTGAAGAAGGGTTTCTTGTAGCATGAGCTGCCAGGTTTATTCTGGTTAGGCGAGGCTTAGAAATGTAGGGGTGTTAAGTTTGTGTCCTCACCAAATCTACTTTAAACTTTAGATTGCCAAATAATAATAATTCACTATTAATCAAAGTAGAAAGAAGTAAAGGGTTGAGAATTACGTACAGAAAAAATAAGAGGGTGAGATACGGCCACACTGTAAATCAGGTGGAGACGTCGTGGATGAAACTTGATTTGTCTCAGAAAATCAGGGAAGTGAGAAAATACGAGTATATCCGGAGAATACGTGATTCACCATCGGCACCAGTATATTTTTTTCACGCCAAAAATAATCCAATTTAAGTGCTAAAATGTCAAGAGCTTACATTTGGGTCACGCAATATTGGAGGCCATCAAAATAACTGTTCGGTCGAGGGTTCAACCCTTCAACGAGGAATTAACTACTAGATGAAAAAAATTAAAAATGCATTCCCGTCAGAGTACCGTGCACAGTTCAATTTTTTATCTAAATTTTTTAAGCACTTCTTCGGCAATTGAAACACATAGATATAGCATGTTCCTCCGAGCGATACAAGAGGCTAAAAAATGCGGGAAAAAATTCCAGATTCACTCTTGCGACATGTATGTACGCAGTGGAATGTAAATGTTAAGAATCACGGCGTTTTGCTTGACTTAAAAAAATTATATTCCCTCATTTCTTTGAACACGACCGAAGAAGTTCTACGCATATGGTGGGGGAGGAGAGAGGGCTGTTTGGAGAAATCCGAAGGAGGAGGGAAGTTGGATGAAGGTGGGGGTAGGAAAACGACAGGCATGTTGGACGTAATGAAGGGAGTTGGAATACATACGGAGCAGCTTAAAGTAGTGTCGATGGTCAGGTTGTGTTTTATCATAAAATTTAGCATGTGCCCAGAACCAAAACGTACCTTTGAAATTGTTGAATTGCAATGCACATTTAGCGAATGACTCAGTTAAAAGTTACTGTAGCGGCATCTTCCGCAGTTTCATGGAACCTACCTTAGATGACAGACTTCCAAATGGCAATTAATAATTTCTTTGAAAAACTAGGTACAGATGTTTCTGTATCTGTAACTAAATACATTTTGACGGACTGTTTGAATCGCATAAATAAATATTTCGTGCATGATAATTGACGGATTCATTTGATGTTTTCTTTAATTTTTTACGTGCATCCGCAATTATGTTCTTTCAACTTTGTAAGGGATCTATGCCTTGCCTCGTATATCACAGGTCTACGATGGGGATATTCCCGTATTGGTCCATTCCATTCACCCTTTCATTTCCAGCCTGAGTTTCTCCTATCCATTACCATCTCGTTAAAATCGAACTGTCTTGATAAAAATGTCGGTTACCTTTGTCTATTCAGTCAAACTCTTTGGTCGCCTTATCTCCATAAACGGATGAATTCCCACCCATAATTCATATATCGACAGAGATAAATTCAAATCAACAATGCGCAACCTACTGATCAGTGTTCCACTTTTCATTCTGTCTCGCACACACAACTACTAACATTGGTCTCAATGCCATCTGAGCACAAAATTAAGCACGGCCGATTGTACGCAGGATTTAAGCAAAAGATTCCCACGCATTAACCTCCTTGGTGACCCCAATTGTTTGAATCTCATACCAAAGCGAAAGTACGTAATTTCAAAAACTGTGGTTTGCAATGAAACAGCAACGTTACATAAAAAATTAAACAATTTCAGAATAAAAGAAGTGCGCAATCGACGTCATTGATATGAAAATCAAGATTATTACTTCTTGAGTGGAGTCCGCTTCTTGCGCGTGCTTAGTATCTTTCTCACTTGCACGTAAGTATACTAGTTTTATCTTTGAACGCACTTAAGGAACTAATATACTTGGATTAGTGAAGCATCGTGAGTAGGCGCAACGTTGAACCGCTGCGCGATCAATGATGCCCTATTCACGCGGGCCCCTCATGAGGGTGGCGATTCGGAGCCAGGACCACAAACTACTTGTACGTGGGAAATTCAATGAATTATTTTTTCCCACTGCAGATTGATAAGTAACCTAAAAATTTGGCCAAGTGATCGATAGTTATTATATAATGAGGCATACAAATCAAACTGAATACTAGACAGTCATAATTTACTTAACTGGACAATTCAATACCCCTAGATTGGTTCCAGGTAGCTCTACACGTGGTACCCCCATCAACTGACCTCATCTTGTGCCTTTATGACGAAAGCAGTTTCATTTCCACATAGAATTTTTTTATCACCTTTGCCCTTGTGCCTTTTTATTTATTCCCTTTTCCTCCCGCCATTTATTTCTCCTCTCTGGCCTACCAGGAGTTTTCCTTTGGAGTACCTTCCCATTCACTTCTCCTACATTAATATTCTTCAATTCGATATCAATCCCAAAAATATGTCCGACGAGTTTATCTAATCCAATTTTCATAATTTTCATTCAGGGGTATCAATTCAGAATTTGCCCTACGTTGGTCTATGATTATTTAACGGAAGACTTTATGAGACATATCGCTTGGTCTCTTCTCTTCTAAAGTTGAAATGAATGATTTTCCATATGTTTCCAGTTTCGGCGTATTGTTCGTTTCCATATTTTCGTAATTTACGCTTACTTCCACAGGTGCACGCTTTGCACATTTAAGACTTAAGCTGAGTGTATTGCCCCACCCTGCCTCGCCTAAATGATGCTACGTTTTTCACTGCTATCGAATCTTCTTGTTCGTAGACTTCTTTCAGGCTCTTATCCTTGAAGAACTTCTCTTCGTTTTCCTATTCAGCCGATAATTTCCACTTTCCAACTTTTACTCCCTCCTGTCACCTTGAAGCTTGCATAAGTTTTTGCTGTCATGGTCGGCCAAGTTGAAAATAAAGTACGAACATTATTGTTCTCAGATCGTGGTTATTAGACATTTTCACCAAGTGATCACCGAGGTATTAACTTAGGTTTGGAAAAAATATTCAACAGTTTTCAGTATTTATTATCTGGGACGTGAAGCGTGGTATTTAGGGCTTTCGTCTAGTTACCGAAAGGTTTGTAAGATGCCAATCCTATAGCCAATGTTGATTTTTTGGACTCTATACCAATATTTCGGTCAACCTGGTGACCATTAACATGAGTGAGGGTTCAACAGCGGCGAAAACAACAGTGACGACTGCCTGTGGCTACGCGACTTGTAATAAAAAAATAATATTGGCTAAAGGATTGGCACCTCAAACACTCACAGCCAATAGTTAACCCCCTCTTCGGTTCTCGGTACAATACCAGGACTATGCAAAACCGCAGTGGACACTTTAAAAGGAAACGACTACGGTTGTCGGCTGAATTATTTGCAGGGGGCGTACCTACGTGGTGGTGCACCGAAAAATCAGTCTATTCCCATTTTATCATCATATCTCTGTTAATGCTGACTACGCCTTTTCCTAAATTTCAATGAATAATCATTAACACCTGAAAATTCTAATTTATTCACAGCATAATTTTTCCCTCCACAATTTAATTCACAAGTATCAAAGCCCTCTGGTGATACCCATGAATCTGAAATCCCTGATGTTTGAATTTCACCGCCGTTAGAATTGGTGAGATATGAACAATGAACAACTCATCAAACGAATAAACAGGACTGAAGACTGTGGTAGTATCTTCATGCATAACATTTCTAGATGCTTAATTAAATTAGATGATCTCACAAATGAAAAAAATAACATATCAATGAACAAACACTCGATCCCACTCCGCCTAGGTTAAAGTTAAATCGAAACTGGAAGTACCATACTCCCCATCCCCATATTCTAAATTTGTCCCTGTGGTTTCTGAATGGGAAGAAGAGAACTTGGGAGTTGAGGGAGGGAGGAAAAATCTCAGATAGAATGCCTCGGCTAAAAAACAAAGACCCTGACCACTCCACTGGATAGACACTCTTATTTCCGAAGGCCTTATTTCAAGACGCGAGATTAGTCACGAATCGATGAAGGGCCGAGACGGACGGATTTTGTACATAGGGGTAGAGGGTGAGGAAAATGGGGAAGGGAGCGGGAGGGAACCCTCGGGGAGAGGTGGGGACTGCTCCCGAGAATGACCGTTGTCGAAAGGGAGGGAGGTGGTGGTCGGAATGGGGTCAATTCGAGGTGGGGCGGGGACACAATGGAGGGTCCAGTGCATTTTGAGGCCGAAAATCCTCGGCGACCCTAATGAAGTTTTCAATAGCGTCTGGTCGGCGGGATTGGTTTTCTGAACACAATTGAGCCGTCAAAAAGAGAATATCGATTATTCCCAGGCTTACTTGATCATTAATTAATTTTCATCACTGTGCTCAATGTGAATAGAGGTTTTCATTCATTTTAAGCCGAAAATATGCTTTCAAATTTGAGATAATTAACTATTTGTAAGATTTGAATATTATATTTAATTTAGATCAACTGGATGTGATTAAAACGTTACTCAGGTTTGACTTGACTAACGTAACTCGGGTTTCAATTGTTTGCATAGCTTGTACAAATAAATCAGCTCCGTCTGCACAACTGTCGCGTTGAAGGTGGATGGAGCAACATGATTCATTCAAGTTTCACCTTCGATGGATCGTGTGAAGAAAATGTCCAGTCTACTTCATTACATAAAGGTGAAAACCTAAATTACAAACGTGTAAGATTGCGATGAGAACTAAACGTGAGCGCGGTATTCCAAATCTGGATCCTCTTCTCAATAATAGTGAAATTGATGGAGCAAGAAGCTACTTATCGTCTAGTCAGCGGTAGAATTAGCACTTGGGAATGCAAAGAGAAGCGGTGTAATTGTGAATCATGGATACGAAAGATAGCTGCAACAACCAAGAGAATATTCTGGCGACACAAAAAACCAGCTTAATGGATGACGATCAAACTTATTCGGTACTAACTTGCGTAAGACCTTGAACTTCATTCAATTTAGGAATTTCCAGGTGAGTTCATTACTTAAACGTCGCCAGAGACCATCAGCAAGGGGGAATTTAAGTTTACAATGCAACTTATCTAAATAAAATATTTGTATTACTATTCATTTATTTAAATCTTACAAATTATTCATTTATATTATGTTACATGAACAAATGGTCTCTGTAATCAAAGTGGCAACACGCTCCTACCGTTGTATACGTGTATTATTAATTTTTTTACGGTAGGAACTCATTTTTTAACCAGATTAAGATGATCTTTAGGGCATAACGGTGGCATACTTTAACCATTGCCCATTGATTGCAAATCATTGCATTTAAGTGAAATAAAACCTCACTGACGGAGAAATAAAATAAAACAATTGATCACTACGAACTGATGTGGAGAATTGGGGAGAGAGCACTGTTGTTAAACGCTCATTCCTATAGTATCACGGATGTCTGAGACCAATCTAATTCACTCTTCAAATGAGCATAAAATCGCGCATCCTCCCCGAACTGACGAACTTGGACGATCCTTGTGAAAACGATCTTCGATATAGTAAGATTATTATTTGTTGAATGAAAGGATGATTTTCCGCCGCGTTCATCCACGCACAGTATATTGAACAAAGACCAACGTTTAAATAATTTGTGGTACCTATGTGCAATAGTTACTTAATATCATTCCAGTGGGAAATTAGGCCCTCGCATGGAATGAAACTGCGTCTTGCAGAGTGTTTTAAAGGGATGGTTCCTTCGAAGAGTAAAAATGAAAAAAGGGAGGGCTACCGCCGTAGAATTCCCTTTAAAGCGTGCCTTTATCAAAAGTCTACGCTCAGGGGAATAAATATGCATGAGATGAAAGACTTATTTATCGCAAAAGGAAATGGAAAAATATCATCAAGATCGCACAAGTACATTCTGGAAAAGCTGGTACCAGATACGTGCCAGTGGGAAAAATCACTCCTCGAAACAGCCAGGCTTCTTTGTGGAGAAATAAACTTGTTACGAGGCGTATTCTTAAAGTAAGTACCGTTTGCTTATATTTAAATATTGGCTCTTCAGAACACAGTTTTGCTCCTGCAGCGCCATATACTGATTCATTTAGAAGCTATAGCAGCATTTGTTATGTTTCAGAAGTCGTTTGCTTGTCCGTGCATGCAAACAACAATGTCCGCGACAATCGTTGATCTCGCCAGCTGTGAAGTGCGTTCTGTCATACGATTCTTGTATGCAAAAGGATTGTCGGCTGCTGAAATTCATCGGGAATTATGCCTAGTTTATAAACCTACAGTTATGAGTGAAGGAAAGGTTAGACAATGGTGCTGTGATTTTAAAAATGGACGAACAAATGTCCATGACGAAGAGCGAAGTGGTAGGCCCAGTATTCTGACCGATGAAATTGTTTCGCAAGTGGAACAAAAACTGCGATGTGATCGTCGATTGACAATTAATGGCCTGGCTGAACAATTTCCTCAACTTGGACGCACTACTGTCTACAATATTGTTACGGAAAACCTAGGATACCATACATTGCGTGCAAGGTGGGTACCGAAAATGCTCACCGACCACCACAAAGAGCAAAGAATGTCCAGTGGACGAGAGTTTTTGGGTCGTTGGGAACTCTTTAAACCACCCACCGTACAGTCCTGACCTTACACCCAGCGACTACTTCCTCTTCTTGCACTAGAAACAGTGGTTCGGTGGACAACGTTTCGAAACCGAAGAGGAACTAAGGAATGGCGTTGTCGATTGGTTCAACCCTCAGGCGGCGAGTTTCTATGCAGAGGGGTTAAAGAAGCTGGTGCAGCGGTACGAAAAATGCTTAGAAGTGAACGGCGATTATGTAGATAAGTGAAGTAGGTTTGTAGCTAACTAAAAGTGCCAATAAAATGTGTTTCATATGAGTATATTTTTTCCTGTGACCAAACGGGCCTTACTTAATGAACACGCCTCGTAGATGTGTATGCATTGATAGCATATCCTGTTCAAAATTCAGTCTCGTAGAGTCACAAACCACTTTTTCTTCAGCAAAAATCGATTTTTCATTTATGTATGTTAAAATATCTCGTAGAAAATGCGTAATTTTCTCATCTACTTTAAAATTGTTTCATGTTAAACGAAATGAAATAGCACCTACCTGCATACAGTTTGCGCCTTAAATACAAAGAGAAAGAGAATAAAGTGATTGGGAACATCACGAGACATTGGCTAGTTGAGAATAGTGAATGAAGGAAGGAGGTAAAGTGATATGGGTGAGTAGAAGGAGCAGAGGAGAGTATGAATATATATTTAGAATCTGGAAGAAGGTTTGGAAGCAGTTGCAATGCAATCATTAGAAAACAAAGATTGACAGATTTTACCAGAAGGTAACCGGAACAATGATTTCTTTCCAATTATGTTCACAACTATGCATATCAGAATGTTTCATGCCAAATATTTTCTGCAACAGAATTTAAACAAAAGTCTGTTTTGTCAGTTTGTCAGAAACGGATCGATTTTCATTGAATCGATCTAATTCGATTTGGTTGACGAATCGTGTCAATGCGTTCAAAACTACTATTAGGACATAGTTACAGTGATAGATGAATTCCGAAACCAACTCACAAACAAATTTCGCGCAAAATATGGAATAAATTATAAAATATTAAATTACTCCATGACTCATTCAATGCCTGAAGCAAAATATAAACATGGGATGTCGCTGATTAATAGTTCATACCGATCGATTGGCCGAAATTATCGAGTATACTCGCATACAAGATAACTACTCCAATTATTCACGCATCGAACTTGCCCGTGATCGATTTTGAACTGGCATTGCAGTGGAAAGGATGCATGTAAAAGCAGTCGACCTTCAATAGCGGCATCCTGTACGAGTTAGCACCTGCGTCTAATTTCCCATTAACCCGGTTATTTCCAAAACACGCTGGTTCGAACTTCAACTCGGTCGCGAATATTTTGTCGCTGAGTAACAAAATTTTATTGTTTGAGTCCAAAACATGGCATACACACTTAAAAAAATAAATCAACAGCAACTATTACCTATCAGTGGTAACCCATAACGGTAGGGACGATAAAATTTATCCGCAAAAGAATTATTTTTTTCTCCCGGATTTATTAATGTTACTGTTTTTATCTGGGGTGGGAGACGAGATAGGGAAAAGGGTTGAAGCATAGAGACGGCCTTGCCAATCCATTCGACCCCTTTCCCTTAACGAAAAAAATCACTCCGCGAAAAAATCGACTGCTCCTCCTTTCCGCTCGCGTTAAAAGCGGCAGTCTTAAAGCAGAGAGGGGATTTGAAAATATAATTTTTTTTAAGAAGGAACCCTACAAAGAGAGAGCGGGAGAAGGGAATCGAACGACAAATGGATGAAAAACGACAACAAGGAGAGAGATAGAGCTGAAGGAGGCCTCTTTCCATCCATCTCTCTATTACGTATGCTCGGACGAATTTGTGTACTCAAGCCTCTCGGTTCATGGGAACGGGGACAGAGGGATTATAAATAGGCCGAATGCCTATCGCATTAAAACGGGCTGGGCACGAAACGACTTATGTCTCGAGGCGCGCCAATTTGATGATGTGGGGCGAGGCATAAGCACTTCAATCACTCCGAGAAAGAAGGGAGTCCCACTCGACGAACAAGAGAGGGTAATGGAGGCGTCAGACCTCGTCTTGTTAAAACCAAATTTGGAGCACGAAGAAATCCATAAATAGAGCAGAAAGACGTGAAGCTCTTACCCTCACTAGCATACAACTCTTAAATAATAACTATATTTCTTTCCCATCTCTAATAGTAACGTAATCATAACATTACAATCAGAACTGTTCAATATTGCAAGAGTGTAATATAGTTACATCAGAGGGAATTATTTCTGTGTCACCTTCTCGATAGCATTAGTGTTCTAGGAATATGACTGGCGTAAATACATTCACTGAAATTTTTCCTAAATGATTACAATATTTTGAAGTTCATTAGTGCTCTCATTATCAACAAACCTTCATAATTAATCTTTTAAAGATTAAGATTTGGAATACCATATTTTTAAATGCAATTTCAATAGATTTAGACTAAAATCATAACAGGGAGCGTTATGATTACAAATTGATTAGACAGAAAAAAATTCAAGCTATGGCTACGTGAGATGCCTTACGATATAACAAACTCAATTATTAATTTGATAATTATGTCCATTTTCTTTATATCCCTTGGGTGTCACTGTAAGCAGTTATACAGCAATTTCGACAGTGTAAGTATTCAAGCAAAATCAATATGTTCCTCTGATATATCCTTTAAATGCATACCTTATAGTAATCGGAGGCCTCCTAAGATAAATACTTTTGCACAACATTGTGCATTTCGCAATAATAAGTACAGGCCAAAATTTAGGGTTGGATTGATCACATTTCTCTTTTGAAAATTTAAATTATTAATTCTAACTCAATTGATAACATTCATTATGAATTGTTTAGCAATTTTTAACCATTGATTAAATGTTTCTTCATCCAACCTAAGCAAATTGTGTAAGGTACTTTGTATTTCATTCAATAGATAGATATCCAGATTTATGCCCAAAGAGGATCTGTTCAACATCCATTTCCCATCTTCAATTTTTTGTCTATTTTTCTTGAATCACATTGAGAGACGGACGACTTCATTGGTTAATTAATTCATGATCACTGATTCGCAACACTAATTTCACATAGTTACGGATATTATTTATGCAAGAATATTTTTGCATTTTCACCTATTACACAGGTACTGTTCAAAAGCGCCATTCAGATGCTCGTGGGGGACACAAATGATACTCTGATAAAAGCTGGTATTTATTTAATAGTCAACGATATACAACTTAATGAACCAGCGAATGTTCGAGAGATTTTTGCGATTGATATAGCAGCAAAAGCAGTTTATGTATCATAAATACACAAAAAACAGCATTCATTATTAATCGAATGGTTATATGACCAGCATTAATTTTAAATGTGGATAGTTATGTGCGATGCACTCCAAATTCGTGTGATATAAAAAGTTACTAATATTATTCCATTATTTTCGACCAAATATCGCTAATTCACAAAATCACACCTAAAAAGACAATTTTTATCAAACACCGTGGGATTACAATGCGTAGGACGGTTTGACTAGTTAACATTAATCTGAATACTACCCCAAAGAATCTCTACTAAGTTGAGTAGTATAGTAACATTAGCTAACATGGAATTATTTATAACTGCGCATTTCAAATTAGTTCTCCTGTAATTATTCCTTTAAAACTAAATGTTTATCATAGACTCTCTTTGACGATACTTTTGTATTCAATGAAAAAATCATTAAAAAATAAAACGGAATGAAATGAAAAAGGAAGGGATAATATGAAGGAATGCACTAGTTCTTGGAAAACAAATTTTCAACGGATTGTTGTAAACATTTTCTTTTTTTTAAATGCACATTCCTGCGCATGTTATCTCGGGAAATATAAGTACTCCACTATTTTAGTACTAGTCGCCATGAAGTGGAAAACGGCACCTCGATTCAATGCGTACGTCTGGCCATTATTGATATGTTTCCATGTTCACAGTTACGGTCATCTTTTGATTATTAGCTACCAACGAACAATTTTGTCATTCGTTACAATGAAATAAGACAAAAGGATAAGTTTTATGGATACTTTTTAACATGCATTCATTTATTTAAAAATGGGACTGATATATCTAAGTAAAAACTTGCTTTCTTGATAAATACTCAACATTTTCGTGGCAACAACGAATCAAGATTCACAATGCGCCATCAATTTGTCGCATTTCATGGAACTAGGTAACATAATATAAAAACTAGAATAACTTTTGCCGGTGACAGATCAGTTTTAATTTGATATATGTACTCTAAATCTGCGAAAATATATGTTTATTCTTGCCAAAACCATCTTGACTAGCAGCCCGCCGAGACTGGGCTAAGTTCAATAAGTACTACGCAGTATCTGTGCGCCACCTTTGCGAGCAATGTTTTCCCGCAATGAATCAATACAATAGTATTACGCCTAAATGCTGAACGTGTAAGGGCACAATTAGAGATAATACTCTCCGATTACAAGTATTCTAAAACATCAATAACTTTGCTGCACTTACAAATCTCATGGACATAGTCGAGATTTTGGGTATTTATCAATCAGGGTGATTACTCAAGTTCTGATCTAAACCGCATAATTCTCCCAAAGATCACCTCCAAAGCTTTCGATCTACAATGTTAACCGAAAATGTGGTACAGTTTCCCCACCCAATCCTATGCATGTTTTCTGAAAACGCGGAGATTTTTTAATGAGCTGTCTGATGTTTAAATTTTAAAATGTCAAAAATCTAATTCCCTGAACACTAAGGTACGTGAGTTCGCAGCAGTAACAATTTCAATCAACGATTTTTACTCAAAAACTGCCACATGGTGTCACCGCAGTCGGTCCTCATTGTAAAAATATTGATTTGCGCCAAAACCTGAGCACGCTATCTTTTAATAATCTACTTTCCAGTTGCTCTTAATACGTACTAAAAATATCATCTTACTCGTTCCCGAAACGTGGATCGCATTTTCGACCATGGTATTACGATATCAGACGGGTCGCTCCAAAGAAAGAAAATGCGTCATTTCTGCGCATCTACGGACTTGACGTTATACGTATACGAGCACAAACAGCAGGGGAATGTTTCGATATGCCCAATGTTTTCATAAGAAATTTTTGCTAGCTTGTTGTTGAAGTTTATTGCCAAGTGTCTTTTATAAATTCCGTTGAATCATATCATTTGCCTTTGAATAGAGCAATATCATTATTTTACGATGCCTTCAATTATTGTATAAATTATATAAAAATGTTATACATTATTTTTTAAAGGTTAGGTTGTACTTTGAACTGTAACGAGTATTAAAGGTCCAAGTTTGAACCAGGACCCTCAAAGAATTACAGTTCCTGCCTTAACTCTCCGTTTAAATTTTTAATTTAATACTTAAAATTGATCTAACATACCCTTAGGGCTAGCTAGCGCATGAATACGTAACTAGTACTTATTTTTGCAAAGTAGGGGAGAATCTTGAACAGCTATTGTAATTTAAAATGAAAGCCCAGAATGTATTGATTTGTTAAGTTTACCGCCATTCAAAACAGTTTTATTAAGTACGCAACCATATTTTAGATTACTTTTCACGTGATTTAATTATTATTGTGAGAACTTAACTAAGCGATATATTTTCAAAGATTGTTCTGTATCACTCCAAAGACACTTCGCTTAATAGTATTAACAAAATTGAACTCTCCAAACAAAAGTCAAAGACACTCATCGAGGTAGTACTGCACAATGTTGTAGAATTGAAATGTGCTGTCATCTTACATTAGACACTATAGAAGAGTGATCTCATGAAAGACATAAATTATGCATACTAGATAGATGACAGGTGATATGTCTTCATCTCCTTTCCTGACTATATGGATAGTTAATGACGTAATTGAATTTCCACTAGCCACTTTTAAATTTAATTTAGTTTTTAGCTAATCAAATTTAATTTTTTCAATCTAAATAGATATTGAACCGTCAAAAAGAATTACAGTGCCGTACATCAAAGTATGAACACTGTAAAGTAGAGCAACCTTTCTAACTACGCTTTTCTCTCCTTCCCTCATGACGAAGCACCTTGGGTACGATCAGGTACCAATATACGTGCGTATACCTGCGCAGAAACCTGCCTTACATTGTAATAACATGCTCGTGAATTCTTCCAAAATTAATACCTTTCCGTGATATTTTCCCCTGATTCTTCAAAAAATTGACCAATTCCCGACATTCAAAATAGTGACCATCTTTTCAATGTCAGGACAAATCCTTGATGATTTTTTGTTGTCTTAGTTCGTGTAAACGCCTGCTGAATAGCGTATTAACACCATTAGGGGAACCTGGTGAGGAATCACTACATTAAATCTCTTGCATGCATCGCGTGGATGTCTCTTTAGCGATGATATTTAAAATGCATCATTAGCCCCATCGTACTACGAAAGAAGGTAACATGACAAAAAATTAGACAGTTCAAGTATAAAACTGAAATATTTAAGATTTTGACCGTCAACAATAAGGGATCAGAGTAATTGTAAGCGACCGCGCTAGGAGGGAAAAGAATTTTTACCCCCGATAGGGTAATCCATTCTAAGTAGTCTAGTAATTTCATCTATTCTCGCCTTAGTTATTGTCCTTGCTACTAAAATCTCCTCCCTCATGCATATCACACTCATATAACTTGCGCAAGTACTTGTTGTTGTCATGATCTACATTATTGGAATTCTTTTACATGTATATTTTAACTAAAAAATAAGAAAAACTTAATTTTTGATCCTCCATGCTTGGTGTTGAATCGCTCCCTACCACCCACCCTAGTAGAGGCAGGCAGGGTACCATATTAATAGATAGATGTATGTAAGTAGACAATTATGTAAACTGTTCTACTTGAGATGCCGGAACTTTATGTGTTTCAAATAATTCTAAGCAATATTTACAGTGGATTAACTAGAAGACGCAGTGTGTAAGAAAACGTATCTACAAATATAATTCCTCAACTAATACGACTCCTGAGATTTTATAGATATCTGGTCTGAAACCCAAATAATGAAGAGGGCAGGTATTTTTTTTAACGAATAACGGTGGTGGCCAAATGTAAGAATACTCTTTCAACATTAAGGAAAGTAATGTTCAACGGGGATATTTACAAAGTTGTGTTTTGTATATTTAAAAAGTAAATAGTGATGAGATTGGAATAAAGGATATGTGCAATGTGTACTCTAACATTTACTGACAATGACGGTGGATTAAAACAAACAGACAAGGTGGATCTGACGATTTCAGGTTCGCCTAGCAGCATCAGCTGAAAATCAGCGAGGCGTGAGTCGATATATCATCGGGAAAACTGTGAATCGGAGAAGATAAGGGACGACAAAGTATCCGACTTCAATAGCCCGAACTGCCCAAGTAACCGATGGAAATTACTTATCACACCCGTACACATGAGCAACTAAGAGTGTTCATGAAATGTGAAACTGTGCGCAATAGATTATCTCCAATTTTCAAGGTCTAGTCTTGAATTGAAATTTTAGTCTGGAGAATAATGAGTTCATTCAGGAAATCTTATCTAGATGCATTCGTGAGCCAACATCGGGCTGCACGAACTGTGCATTGTATGACAATTAAAAACTAAATACGTATCTAAATACATATTTCTAGGGCGATGGATTATTTCTGTATATATGTTGAATTTACTGCATAATTAGCGATGAAATTAATTTTAGACAATTATTTAGAGCATTGAGTAAATAGATGTCTGCTACACTTGAATGTCTTGGTCACGATTCCCAAATACATCTCTCGTGGCTAATATCTCGGGAAATCGTGAAGTTGTTTGATTATCCTTTTTTTTGCATATGAAATAAAACCCTGTATGACGTGAGAAATTAACCATATTACAATGAAAAATTTTCTTTGCTTTATGAATTGGAACTTAAGTTTGCCCTGGTAACAAAGGAGAGTCAGGATTCCCCCCTACGAGGAAACTATTTACTCCGGGGCTCCCCTTTTATTTGCTCCCAAGTCCTCAGTTCGAGAGAGTTGGATTTCGTTGAATGCACGAAGTTTATAGACTCACCATAATCGTGAAAAACTGAATGAGGTATATGTGTTTCGGTTACCAAGATCATTATCAACGTTACACTCCAGTCACAGAGGCAATATAATATTTTATCATTAAAATCGAATATCCCTGTCGGAAAAGATCTTCCCAAAGGCAATAACTATCTTTAAGAATAGATAGGGAGGACTCACGTACTTCTTCGGAGACATGCAATTTGAACTTTAATCAATCATTGAAAGTTTTCAAGAATACATGAGCTAGAAGGTATGAAAAGGCTGCGTAGTCATTGTAACATACATTTAGTAAGCACGACCTAGGTTTCGCTGACATTAATCAAATTCTGTTTTCATTACGGTTCACGGTACGTCATTTAATGTTTTAGTTTGCCATGAAGTAAAGAGCCCCGCGACATTTCCTCGATACAATCGACTTAATGATACTGCTAGTCATCCATTCGGCGTGACGCTTCACGCGTGGTTTAAGACTCGTGTTCAACGCTTGCAGTTGGTTTTTGTGGGAGGCGATCGACAGCTGAGGTCATTTGCGTCATTAGGGAGGGGCAGGAAAGGATGGAGAAAAACCCGGCATCGGCATAAGGCTACTCTTAACGAAAGGCGCCAAAGGGTCCGCAGTTTAACGTCCCATCCGACGGACGGAGTACTCACTCAAAGTGCCCCCCAAAAAGCACCTCAAGTAGGAATCGGGACACCACTGAAAAATATGTGCCGCCTCTGGGATTCACGTTTGTCGTATTTCACCCTAATCGTTTTTATTATTGTCAGGAATGGGCTCTTGTGACCGACAAACAAAAATACATGCGTCATCTAGGAATACCTTTGGGGTATTGCAATTGCTCAGAGTCTGCGTGTGTGAGAAAGAAAGACATGCGAGTAAAAATTGGCGCAATAGGAGAGGAGACCCCTGAATTGTCAAAAAGACAGAAAAAAATCAGATGGCCACATGCTTTCATAAAACTATGGCAACCGATGAGATAAGAGTATTTATATTATGGTATAAGAGATAAAGTTTATTAGTATTCCAAATTCCGTGTTCATTCCACAGTATTAAGGAAAAGTGCGGAGGACCTTTAGAGAATCACTGAAGAAGGCTCAATATCACCAATCAATAAATGTATAGACCAACCTGACTATTAAAAAATCCAATAGATAATATTAGTATGAATTATTAATAGTGTACCGACTTCAGGTAAGATTTTGTAAGCCCCTGGCATTACAGATGTACAGTAACTAACATGGTACAAAAACTCCTTAAACCCGACTAAAATTGCTCATTCTTCAGCCCTTCACACATTCTGCTTACTTTAATTCCATTAAAAAGGCCTGCTCTTTTTCTTAACCTACCTCACTTTCTCAGCATTCTCCCCTCTCTAACTGTCTTCAGTATCCCGTTGCCTCTCAGTATCTCCTGCATCCGCTTGTCCTGCCTTCTTCGAATTTTTCCCAAACGCCCGTCTATCTTCCCCTACCATGTCTAGAACTACATAGTTTGTTTTCCTTTTCATCTTTCTCAAAACCCACGTCTCAAAACCGTCCAACATATTCTTATCGCACTGCCTTACCGAACAAGTTTCCGAGCCATAAACATCGGCGCTTCGTATTACAGTTTTCACAAGTTTGTCTTCATATATTTTTGCTACCAGTGATCTACTTCCTCCTCTTCGTAAAAGCCTTTATAGCTAAGGCAATTCCTCTCTGCATGTCCTTATTGTTTTTTCCACCTTAATCTAAAACATTTCAAGTAGGTGAACATTCTACATGTTTTCGTTTACGACCAACATTTTTAACGGTTATCTTAGCCTTCCTATCCATTGATAATCTCATTATTTTAGTTTTCTTATGATTATTTTTCATCCCATACCTATCACACAAATTCTTTAATGGACTAATTAATTAATGTAAAACATTGGCTGGCTGATTAACTAGTGCTTCATTATCTGTAAATCTAACGAATTTGAGCTCCCCACCTATCCTTACTCCTAGCTCCAGTCCTTACCATTACTTGCTTCACTTACTATTTCCTCGGCGTTTATATTGAAAAGAACAGTTAATTATGCACATCCCTGTCTTATTCCCTTGCTGCCCAATGCGAATCTCCATTTTCTATCCGCACCTGTGCAATCTAAGACCCGCGCAGCTTCCGGATAAGTCGTACATCCCTCCAGTCCTCTCCTATGTTGTGCAAAATGCCCAGTAGTTGTGCCCAGTTTATTCTATCTAACATTCTCTCAAAATCCACGAAGCATGCATATAATTTCTGACAGTACCCTTTATGTTCCTTTCTCCTAGTCACCTCGTTATTGCTAAGACAACGCGTATCAATCCTCTTTTGAAACCCAATCTGATATTTCTTTATGGAGTCTTTTCTCCATTATCTTACTGATTATCATAACTACTACCTGTACTGGGCGTGAAGCCAAACCAATAGTCATATATTTTTCGCATAATGTTGTTTTACCCTTATTGGGAGAAGCAAAAAACTGATTCAAAAATAGAATTGTGGCCAAAAAACTACCTCACGAATGAAACGAATTATCGTATTTTCTTTATATTCTCCTATATATTTTAGTAGTTTTACAGTTAGGTCATATTTTTACTCAACCTTCTCAGATGTAACTTACTTTAATACCTTTTCTGTCTTACAGTACATCACATTCTCTCTATATCAACACTGACTGACTTATTATATTTATCATAAAGTTCTTCCATATATAATTTTTCATCTTCCTGTACCTCATCTTCGTTTAGTTCTTGACTCGTCGCATCTTTACTAGTGTGTAAGGCATATACATGTACTTTCTTACTTCCTGACAGTTCATTTCTGCATAGCATGAACATTTCCTCTGCCTCTGTAAATTCGCCATATCCTCAAACTACCACCATATTTCCTTTCTCCCATTTATTTAGTGGTTCACCTCAGTTTATTCTTGAATCATTTGTCCTTTATTCTTCCTAATTCTGTGTTCATATCAAGCTATAGTAACTATAAGATCGCACCTATTATTTTTTTTAGATGGGGTTGTTCAAGGGCATCGCCCGGCATTGGAGCCCGGAAAAACTCCGGCTGATAGCAGAACACTATCTACATGCACAACTCTTTCCGTCATACATGGAATTTACATAAAAACACCTAAATTGTATCGGCTTGAACGCAGTGACTTCCCAGCTGTGATCTGAAAATATCTCCATAAGTTACGAAAATAATTTTACTCAATTCATATTTGCAAAGTTTCAACAAGTCCGTTGGAAACCAACGATAAATGCAAACATGAAAAGCAGAGCAGTATTTAGGATTTTAGAGCGATCCAATAGTATTTAGCCTCAGAGACGCTTCCTGAAGAATGAATATCATTGTTTTATCCTAACTGCGTATCCCAAATAATTTTTTTATAATACCTCCAATTACTAATGTTTTGTGTTAAGAGTACTCCTGAATACGTCTGTGGGGTCTGGGATATTATTTATCTGGTGACCTCAGTCGCATAACGTTCCCCTCGATACATAAATTATAATAGTATTCGATAAAAAAGTTTCTCGGTTTACATACACGACGAGAGCGGAGTGAGTGACACACTTTTCTAGGTTGGAAACAATTCCGCGTGATGGGTTTGAACCGACTCGACTGCCACTCCTGGGAACAAGACAGGGAAAAAAAGAAAACATTACGGCGAGGAGCATCATGCATGAACAATCGAGGAACGCCAAGCGCAGGCGGAATGACATCGCCGTCCTCCCGTCCTGTCGTGCAAACGTTACAAACCCGGAAGCGATCTCTTTCGACGCGCAAATGGTCGCGGAAACGCGACTCTCTTATCCAAGATACCCCCTCTGAGTTGGTCAGCGGGGGAGTACACTTAGGCCGGCGCGGAGACGACGAAGAAGGCTTCTTCGTAAATCTATAGAGTGATTATATTTAAATCTCGTCTAAAGCTGTGAGCAACCTTGGTCAATCACTAAAGCGGTCGCGAATTACAACGCCCACGTCTTTGCAAAGGGGGAAAGGTGAACGGACACGTAAGTCGAGCAATTATATAAATAAATACATAAATATAAATGGATATTTATATTAATTGGGCTCGAAAAAATTACATGCTTTCCGCATTTGGGAAACATTACTGGGACCATCCTTCATCCTTCTCTCAATGAGGGCTCGGAATGGGAGCGAAGAGAGAGAGAGAGCTAGCTAAGTAATATCCAGGAAGGTACCAGTTATGACAAACCCTACAAGGTTTAATTAAAGTTAACCTTCGTAATTACGCGAGCTCATTGAAAATTACGGTCAATGGGGAGTTGGAATATTATTTCTTATGGCCCCTGCAACTTTACGACAGTAATTTACTCGCGTTTTATCCCTGAATACACACTGCATTACAGTTACGACAAGTTTTATGGCCCTTTCTTGAAAGTAAAGAAAAAAATAAACGGGGTAAGATGAGTACAGATGATGAAAAACATGCCTTTAAAAAAAACAGACCAATTACCCTCCGAAGAAATGATGACATGGTTTAAATTTAAAATCTTCCATCAACTCCTTAAACAAACACACTTAGTACTTGCCCATCCATGAACAATGTTGGCAGGTTTAAATTAGCTCAGAAAAACACATTTTTGACCGAATGATTGGTAACAAAAAGGAAAAATATTGAAGAGCACCCTACGGCGGCTGCATTACGAAAATACGCCGTTCGTATTATGCAGCACGTATTCACGGTTGAACTTGGGCTCCTCTGCGAGGATATAAATTATTCGATCTGCCACTTAAGTAAGATAAACGAGCAAATGCGAGTACAATTTCTCCATTCGAATAAAGGTGGACTCATTTCCCAAGACTTAAAAAGAATTCAATTGAAAACTAGGAAAAGGGAACCTGTCGCGGCATGAAAAACGTTTCTTCTTCCATCGGTAAGGATAGGCAAAGGGGGTGCAATACAAAAAAAGTTTCCCAATTAGAAGTAATTTATGTTCTCTTAGGGTAAAATCAATAGGGATATTAGATGATGATAGTGGATGATGCATGTTTCATTCAGCAGTAGGCATGAATGAATATATTTTTTCCGCACATTGACTACATTAAGAAATTATACATAAGTAACAAAAAGATATTTCATGAAAGATGCCTGGATTTGATAAAATATTCGAAAAGACAAGTGAAAATGCGGAATTTAGGATATCACTTTTGGGTGAGTGAATGATTCTGTTGGACCATACGTCAAGGCAAAACAAATACGTATTTTACGTAACAGGGTACGGGAGAAAGTTACTTTGAGACTACACTGATAATGAACTGACTGAAAATGGACCGACAAATACTTAATTCGTTAATTTAAGAAAAGACATTTCACTAATTCTTCAATTGAATTCGTATTTCAGTATTCGTCAGCCTATCAATTCGACTTTAAAAGGGAGTTTATTTCACTAACCGTTAGCCTTTTTATATGCATATGTAATATTATATAGTTATTTACGGTATCTATGTATATTACTTAAGATAATACAAATATATATGTATGTATGTGCATATATATATATATATATATATATATATATATATATATATATAACTTTTGGACGGCACAATAGAACACAGACTAAAACAGATAACACGTAAAAGGACACTCACAATGTAGATGTTTTAAGCTTTCGGCCTACTCCAAGGCCTCGGAGTAGGCCGAAAGCTTAAATCATCTACAGTATGAGTGTCCTTTTACGTGTTATCTGTTTTAGTCTGTGTTCTATTGTGCCGTCCAAAAGTTATATTGCTCTCGTGAGTACTTCCGCATCATCGATATATATATATATATATACATATATATATATACACATACATATATATATACATACATATATATATATATATATATATATATATAACTTATCATTAGGGTTTTTCACGAGATTAGTCTAGGCAGCTCATCAGGAGAAAGGCGGAGTGGAACCTCTGGCTTATTCCAATTTATGCTAGCTACATTTCCGCTGCCATACATATTACATATTTTTCATCGCTAAATATACATTCACACGTATAATTGTTTAGTTGAATGAATAGTTAAGGTTTATAATTATGTTTTTCCTATATTTAAGTAGTGCTGTTAAGGCAATAACCATTAATGATTTTTTGATTGTACGAATATGATGTGGCCATGACTTTGGTTTCAGGTGGTTAAAATTCTTCTGAAAGATGTCGACATTTGTTCTCTGCCCGTGTATTTCTTTTAAGCAATTCCAGCGATAGTAATACGGTATAAGGTATGTGGCCTCATTTTTTGTCTGTCAGTGGTATTTTGAATGATCATTCTTGACATTGAGCATTCTACCAGACACGGTGTCTCTGCTCCAGTATAATTTAACGTGAATGTTCTCTAAAATTGTTTCTTCTTTGTAAATACACCATACGTTTTGTTGTACTATAGTTTATAAGATGTGAGGCAGTCCAGGTGAGTAGCTGATCGGAGGATTCAGATCTAGAGATCGGAGGTCCCAGGTTCGATTCTCCGGGGACTCTCAACTTCGCCAAGTTATGTTATTTTTCGAGTTCTACCTCTATCTCAGAAACCACAGACAGCACAGGAAGGGACTGGCAACCCCTAACCTAATGTGTGAATTTCACACGAAACGGCGAGTGAACACAGAAGAGGAACGACGAAAGTAGTGTTCAGGCAGCGGAAATGCATTTCCTTAGATCAGTTAAAAGCAGTCACAGGCGAGACAAGAGAGATTAATGAATATAGGGACTGGGGAATAACTTAAAATGCACGGCATTAATGAGAAAATAGGATGAAACAGAAAGTCTAAGTAGAAGAGATGGCAGAAGGAAGATTTTCCAAGAGGAGCTATTCAATGCAAACCAACTGCTGTGAAAAACTTTTTCTTTTGCACTGGAACAGACTGAGAGCATAATCCATGATAGAAATATAAGCTTTTTAATTATTTTGTCTAAATATGGAAATGAACCGCCCCGTCCTTAAGAGCTAGCTATTCAGACCCGCTACTGGATTGGGGATATCAACCTTCCGAGTTAATAATTCGTTGCGCAACCCAGTGAGGATCTTATTTATTAAGTTCATATAGCAACGGCCCGTCAACGAGCATGAAGGAAAAATCACATTCTCTTCGCCGAGAAGCTCAGTGAGAAGCAAGATTGAAACTAAAACGAAATCGGGAATGACGTCGACAACGGTGTGAATTGCGACGAACGCGAATTTCAATTGTGGCCACACAGTCCCAGCGTAAGGGCTTCGTATCGGTTATCCCCCAACTGAATCGAGGAGATCCACGGTTTTGTGAAAAACTCCGACACCCTACTTGGATCACAAGTCGACCACAAAGGGATGTAAGACGCGAGGTACTCCTCAGGAGTGAAGTATGCGGCCGACCGGGACAGGAAATTTCTTCGAGGAGCATTTTTAAGATTTTGGAAGAGTATTGCGATGGGAGGCGACCGACAACTAAGGTCATTTACGCCGCTAGGGATGGATGGGAAAGGAAGGGTGGAGATAAATCCAGTTTCGGCATTAGCCTACTTTTAGCGAAAGGCGTCAAGGGGTCCGCAGTCCCATCCGACGGACGTCGTACTCATTCAAATTGCTCACCACAATCACCTCAAGTAGGGATCGGAATACCGCTTAAAAATATTTATTGTCTCCAGGATTTCAACCCGGGCTCTCACGGTGGACAGCCTGTACGTTAGCCACCGCACCATCCCGATCGTAAAATCATGAGTTCTAAACACGTTTGCTATCACTGCATGAAGATAAATATTGCCAAAGGAATGGGCAGAATTGGCAGGGATTTCATGGTTGAGACAAACGAATACAGAGTTTTCGATGGAATTTATAGCAAATTCATTCTTCCCTCATACTATCAACTAATTTTTACCAAGTACTTCTTACGACTGATATGCAAGAATATGGCTCATTAACATAAAAAATAAAATGCCCTTTGAAGAGCAAAATCTTGCAATCGACAGTAACTCAGATACATGAACACGAACCTTTTCAGCATTTGCCAATTCTCGAGTATTGAAACTCGAAATCTGCTGGCAGGAAATCCTCTGACCCTGCCTGACCGATATCTCCACCACACTCTTTTAAATAGCTCCAGTTTTTTTCCATAATTCAATAAGCGGGTTTTTATATGCTCGGGGTGCGAATCTTTTCCTCGCGCCAAGAAATCCTACCGTGAAAAAGTTGTGCACAATATTTCCAGTTTGGTTTCCCACAAAACTCGAGTTAGTTTACTGGAGGGAAACCCCATCCAAGAAATTATGATGAGATTTGATTTTATAACGATAATTAGACAGTAAATTACGGAGAATCTGATTTCCCAAAGTAAATATGACAACATAAATGTTGGTTAATTAAAATTAGCAATTTTCCACAAAAATAAAATTTTATTAATACGACCGGTTTCAATGCAACTACATCATCTTCTGGTAACAGTCAAATATTCGTTGTCTATTATATATGCTGAAAAGCAAGTAAGGGGAGGGTAGTGGAAAAAGGGGGGAAAAAGAGGGAAGGGAGAAGGAACGTGGGTGACAATGGGGGTGGAGAAAGGTTTCGGGTGAGGAGAAGGGGTGAAAAATTAACACAGTCGGAAAAACCTCGTAGCTGGCTGGAAGGGTTGTCCCGTTGAGCTACGAGGTTTTTCCGGACTGTGTTAATTTTTCACCCCTTCTCCTCACCCGAAACCTTTCTCCACCCCCATTGTCACCCACGTTCCTTCTCCCTTCCCTCTTTTTCCCCCCTTTTTCCACTACCCTCCCCTTACTTGCTTTTCAGCATATATAATAGACAACGAGAATATGACTGTTACCAGAAGATGATGTAGTTGCATTGAAACCGGTCGTATTAATAAAAATTTTATTTTTGTGGAAAATTGTTAATTTTAATTAATCATGATATTCCACCATATCACGCCTGAAACGTCTCTTTTTATGAATGCTGGTAATACATAGGAAGGTTTAACAGGACAATAGCAATGGAGAGGTAGGACAAAATCATGAAATTATTCAATAAAGAAGAGAACAATTACTACACATGTACAGATTATAAACCCGGGTGCTTTTTGTGAAGGGGACATATCCGGGAAACTATGAACGTTCGGTTTCCCCAGGAATGGGTAAATGAGGAAATTTCACTCCAACGTCCACTAGGGCGCGGATGGGGAAATATGTTTGGCGCAGGGACCGTGAGAGTGAATATATCTTGGCAGGCGGACCAGTTTTGATGCAGGATGTACATAATTCGAAGCGTCTCATATAGTATTATTTTTCTCGCTACCATCACGCGCAGCGTAGTGACAAGCTCGCCTCATTTCTTCTAGCGGACATTAGATTCACATGCAGCGGTATTTCCATCGGGGATAAGTTTGAAAGGGAAGAGTCAGACGAGCGGATAACTGACTATTTGCAAAATTTACAAAAATTTAAAATGTATTCTTTAAAAGTTATTACTTTTTATACTATTACGTTATTGCTAGGTATACCAACAGCATGCCACATAGTTGTATTGTTAATTTTTTTAAAATTGTTGATCAGAAAAAGTCAATGTGGGTTTTCATGTTTCGAAATAAATAAATCTTTATCTAAAAATCTTTTTTGCACAATTTTTCGAGTAAATTTCCACAAACCCTACTACAGTACATACGACTACTCCCGATATTAACAACAAGTCTTTTTTACAATACCACCTTGTGTCTTTGAGCTTTGTGATAGGTGCTTTGAAATTATAAAAAGTACAGGACTTTTTTGTGATTTTGCGGCACATCTACAGACTTCCCGAGGACTTTCGAAATCCAGGACATATCCAGATTTTTCCAATTTGGTGGTGCTCACTTCAAATTGGCAGAGCCTAACTCTCCTCCAGCCTTTCGTCACTCTCACCTGAAATGGTTCCCTGTGGATGCATGCATGTACGTAGGTACACGTCATGTACACCATTCGAAACCCATGGCCGCGATATCAGTAGCCGCTGTCCAGCAGTTCTCAACATCCAGCCGCCCGCCCAATTCCCTCCCCGACTTCTCCTCCCTCTTCACCCGGCTTCGGGCGGTAAGTCCCTTCGACAGCAATCAATTTCGGACGCACCCAACGGACCACCCACCCCTTCACCATTGTTTCCAATCCTATCCATTGTCTCCCCTCACCCACTCACCCTTACCTCCTCCTCCAGCGCTTCTCTTCACCGTGGAAATGGGGGTTGATCTATATCGATGAGGGACGATGGTAGCCTTCCTCTCCCACCACACACGATCAATTTATTTATTTTTTATCATATGGCTCATCAGCACCTGATTAACGGCAAGTTACCACTTATAAATCTTCTTCAACAATACAATAGAAAAAAGAAAACATCCTACGGGACAATTTTCAGCAAAGTTCTAAATCATTCCTCCGAATTTCTCGTATTTATCCCCTGAAGGGAACAAAAGAGTTCTAAAATTGATGGTTTCCGGCATAAATTTATGGAATTTGCTACTATTCATTTTGAATAAAACCTAATACTTTGTATATTAACGCAATTATAAAAAAAATACAATGGCAGTTTTATTCAAATTCAAAGAGCTCTACGCCGGTCGAAAATTACACCACTTTGGAAGTGTTCAATACTGTAAGTCTACAACGGCTAGGAAGGCGTGCAGACAGAGGCCACCATACAGACGATTATGAATTTCCTTGCAGATAAAGCAAGTAAGTGTATTCACAAGAAAAGGCGGGGGCACTTAAGTAAAAATCACGGTTGCCACAGGATTGAAATGTATCATTCTAAAAGATACGAACGCTGAATACAGACGTTGAGACATCGCTTGAGGGCTGTTAATGATTGAAATGTCGCGAAAGATCATTCTACAGTATCCATATTTAAAATGATATGCCCTAACCGAAATTTTCTTAATGCATCAGCAATTTTCTCGAAATGATTATATGTACTTAAAAGAGTCTGAAATTGCCTCCACCATGGGAGAACGCTTGAAGTTATAAAAAAACATCATGGCAGCTCGCTTGCTATCATACCGGTCGAATGAGGAGGGGGGGGGGGTGGAGGACTTTTCTTTAGTCACACTACCACTCTCGTTCATCTAGATAAGAACAAGCAAAACGCTCGCGGACGATTTCACGCCATCTCTCCCCCCCCCCTTCTCCAACCACTCAAAAACGGAACCCGGAAGGGGCGTTTCAATGTCAATGCCCACGTCCTCCGACGGAGGTCGACGACTCCACGCCACGGGAGTTAGCTTAAAAATTTAACAAAAACATAACACCGAGCGGCACCTATGGATTTTCCGCGGCGGTCCCCAGTCACTAGCTCGAGTGCATGACTCGGAAGAAAACTCACCCGGCGAAAGAATGGAAGGGGCATGGCGCCAAAAGAAGTCCTCTCTCCCCCCTCCCAAAATACTTACTCCCGGAGAGAATCGAAAAAAAAAACACATGAGCACTCAAATCGTAATCCGCGATACACGAGTATGTAGTACTTTGATCGACAATTACTGAGATACTACTACGATGGGGTTTTGGTTTAGACTAATTCTTCGTGCCTCAATGACGATGACAAAGTTAACAAAAAGCGAAAATTTCTGATTTATTCAACATGCCTCCAACTGGCTCTTATAAGCCACTCATGCGGAGAGATAAAAAAAGGACGACAAAAATGCAACTCCGGGGACATTGATTGCATTTAATCCACTAAATTTCCTTTTTATTATTCCTTCCATAATATTATGAATATAAAAAAGCAGTTCCCCAATATACGGCTAATGCCAAATGAATTTTTAAAAATACATTAAAGAAAAATATTTTAGATATCTATTTTACAATTATCAATCCGGAGGTTGGTCTAATAGGTGAAAGTGAAGCTCACCCATCGGTTTTCGGTTCCACCGCGGCGTGTGAAATTCACACATCAGGGTAAGGGGGTCATTTTCGTTCCCCGCGTCTCCTTTCACAGAAAAAAATCACACCGCTTGTGTGAAGCAGGGGGTACGCAGAGGACATCAAACCCCGAGACCCCCGGGTCAGTACCCCAGAGATCAACCCAGCGGACTACTACGTTCCCTCATGTGAAATAAGTGATTAAAGATTTAATTCGAATTCATCGGTATTGACAGGTATAGCAAATATATTACTTTTACAAATGTATTGCTCCAACAGAATTTTGTTTCTATTTCTTGTATAACATTATAGCTTAGAAACTTCACATCGCAGAATCAGTGATAAGTATGGGATAAGAATTAATCGTAAGAAAACGGAGTTAACGAGATTCTCAGTAAATAGGAAGACTAAGGTACACATTAAATTAGGGCCATATGTTAGAACACACACTTATACAGCGGTTTTTCCAATAAGGAAGTGTTTTGGATGAGAGGGGCAAAGGGATAAGGACGTGAAAGAAGATTTGCTTTAGGTAAGAAGCGTTTTTTCGTAAAAAGAGGGGGGGAGTAGATGAGAGGCACTTTAAGTAGAGTTGTAAAGAAAATTGAATTGTAACTCAAGTACAGTTATTCCACACAATATTTACTAATAAAAGACTGGGGTTTCGACGCGTCTCCATCGAAAACCAAATGAAAATCTAAATTCAAATGAATATTGTTAGAATAACTAATTATTTTTGTTCCAATTATATAGTATATAAATAGACCCCAAGAGGTTACGCACGAAACTTGATGATGCATGGCTGGGGGATGATAACAGAACGAATGCACATAAAATAGACAGGCATAAAAGAAGAGTACCTCGCTGGCACGAGAAAATGAACGAGAGCTGGAACTCCATGAAGATTCTTGATAGAAAAAGCAAATGGTTTGCGGGAAAGGGGTAGACTGTGGAAGCCATGAATGAATAAGGAGAAAGAGGTTTATTTGGTATGCTATATTAAAAGTCACAAAAACAAAACGGCATGCCTGAAGTATTAAAGGCAAGAGACGAAGGATGAATGCAAAAATCGAATAGTATGGAAGAAATTTATAAACGGAAGTAATTTTCCTGGAAAAACCTAAAATCAGACTGTTGGCTTATCTTATTCCGAACGTGGATGGCATTGAAGGCATGTATGCGTGGTTTTTCTTCACTTTCTGCTGTAACACTATTTGTTGAAAACTTCCCCATGGGTTTTCCTCTCGTATCTTTTCCACGGAGAGCAATATGTGAATGCGACTCCAACGTAATCAGTAACGCTCTTGGGCGTACCCTGTTTTTTTGTGACGCCTAAAACAAATACGCCATTGTTTTCAAATTACTACGTCTTCCTAAGTTAAAGAGCTCATCTCCTTGCCTAAGCCGATGTAACGGCAAGACAAGCAGAAAGAAAACAAATCAAGAAGACATTCCCATGAGACCTACACGATCCTTTAGAAAACAGGCATGCTTAACTTTTTGTTTTCGTTCCATATGAAACATCTGAACAACGTAGCACTAAGATACTTGCATTTGAAGCAATGGTTGTTCGAAGATATTTTATGGGCAACCGTCAACACCATATCGCCCTCAAAAAATTAAATTGCATAAAATGTTCCAAAACATCACCTTTGGAAAAGATAAATTTACAAATCTTCATATAGATCTAACTTCTCATTGAAAAACATCTGACCAGCAATTATCTGCTTAACATGCCCATCAAAAGATGCAAACATTGCACAACAGCTACATCGATTATAGCTTCGTCAGAAGATTAATTCTTCACAAGACATATCCGTTGAATGAAAAAAGGGCACTTATTTCAGCGTCTTGTCAAGGATGAATCCCTCTTTTATGCTGGTCGTCAATGTCCCGAGATTTGCGCAGTGTTTTCATTATAAATCCAGGTCAGTCATGTCTCTTTGAGACGCCTCAAACTGATAGGCATTGAGTCAAATAAAAAAGTAGGCGAGATGAAAAGGGCGCCAGGATCAAAATGGCACGGATATTAGCTCTGCTTCGGACTGGTGACCGATGATATAAAAACGAAATGGTATTCATAATAATACTTCATCGAAATTGCGATATAAGTACAATCCCTCACTTCTCAATCTAGTGAACCATTCCTAAAATATGCAGACCTATTTGTGAGTTTACAAGCACAGTCATGAACACAATACAATTTTTTCAATCAAATTACATATGTGCATCGCAAAAAAGTGTTATTTGTTTTAACGTACGTAGTGGTTTTGGTGAAAACCGTGGTAGTGGGAGACTCCGTATGGACCATTTTCAAGGATTTTTAATTGAATGAGGCATTGAGTAACGAGCTTCTTATTTTTCCTCAGGGACTCGCTTCGGCAGCATCTTAAATGGAGTTATGACGCAATGTAAACTACCGGAAGGGACCTATTTTCCCCGATTAAAACTGTTCTGCTAGCACATACCCACCAACCTGGATAGGCGAGTGGCCTCCAGTATCGATTGTCACATCTCTCCCTCTCGCAGTTCATGACCTCTCCTCCCACTCCCGTGTCCTCTCTCGCTCACACGCGTCTCCCGCATCTGCCCCTCCCTTCGACGAAGTCAAAACCACCCTCCTACCCTCACCCTTCCACTTCCCCTCGGAAGTGCATCAGCCGCGAGCCGAACGCTTCGAAGCTGCTGTCGCCCCATCGCCCTCGAGTCCCATTGACACACCTGTCAACATCAGCCACCCCCCTCTCTCCTTCTCTCTCTCTGCCCAGCTAATATCCTGACTTGTCATTCAGCACATATCCTGCGGTTAAAGGAGAGGACTTTTCAGGACACCAGTCATTCTTATTCGCTCTGGAAAGGCGAATAAATTATCTCCGAGTATTCCGTGTGATTCTTCAGAAGTGGAAATTGCGAAAGAAAATAAAATACCTCGAGTATTTACCGATTGTTAACTCTGTTAAATTGTTTAATAAGAATGAATCTGTGGTAATAAAATCGTTGAGGAAAAGCGCTTGCATTTAGCAATGGCGTTTTCCATACCGCGACCTATTAGACTTTGAGTAAACTAAACTAAAAAAAAACTATTCGAAAGAATAGACAAAATAATCATAAGATACTGTTAACGATCGCGTTGGAATAGCCTAGGGACTGCGTGAAATATTTTGTTTACTCTCTTCTTACATCCACTCTTGTTGCACAAGAAAATGTTTCTCCAGGGCTCATCTGATGCTTATCGTCCTTATTTGGTTGTGCATCGCGCCGGAGAGGATGTTTTCAAATTCTTGGCACTTAATTTTTTACATGACATGGCCCGCCGTGCCGCGGTGCATGAACCAAAACACTTGTGTCCTACGGAAAATGGGTGAGAATAAAAAAATTCTTTTTTAATTTTCTTTAAGGCTTTCGTGTATGGGCAAGGAGAAGGGCGGATAAAATACTCCAGACGAGACAAGAAAAACTGAAGCTTTACGAGAGGAAAGATAATAGTTGGAGTGATGTATAGTAAAACTGTCAGAAAAAACGGATAGCGGAAAATATTGAGAGACTGCGAAAGGTTAAAGGACGAATCTGCGTAAGAAGGAAGAAGGAAGGTTAATTAGGCAAAAATGTACCCTGGATACGAGGAGGAAAAGATGAAACCCGCTGAACAGAATAAAGGGAGGTATAAATTAAATGGAATGAATTGCTTGAGGTTTCAGTGTATTTAGTTCTGTGCTACGCAAGGTTCAGAAGTTTAGCAGCGCTTAGTCCTTTGGTCCATCACTTAATTTGTAGACTTTACAAATAAACATATGTCACCCCTCAACAAGTGTTCGCTATATATACATCGCTCAACCTCTATAACCGTTTTCAACATACCATTATCTTTGTGTGTCCCTTGAATCCAATTTTCCTGCCTTCGTTTCAATTAACCCAACTACATTATCTTCTACACTACTCATACGTAGGACCTGTTTATTCGTTTTGCTTTACAACCAGTTCATTTTTCTCCCTTTTCCTCCAACACATCTCGAAAGTCTCCAATTATGCTCATTCCATCACCTCAAGGACCAAGATTGAGATCGGGACGGGGAGAGGGGGGGGGAATGAAAATGGGTTTTATGAATTGTATGAATGGTGGAGATAATATGATATCAGAACTGGTAAGGCGTGGAATAAAAGAGCCGTCGTCGTGCGGAAGCGCTTCGAGTCCCTCGTCAAAGAGTAATGATTTGTAGCGACCGCACACACCTTAACTCTAATTGGTATATTAAAAACAACAACACCATAAGTAATTCATTGCTTACGCGACGTCAAACTTGGGTCAAATTTAAAAAATTGTTCAGTTTTGTGCCACTTTCACTCATCAAATTTTTGTTTGCTCGCTTGATCAATATAGAACTGTTTTTCATATTGGAGTTTAATCAATCAAAAATGAAAAACTAATAATTCCCCGTGACATTTGTTTAAAATGAATGAACTTTTTTTTTACCAAAACACGAAGGTAAGTTTATAACATATATATATGAATAATGCAACATATAATAGTGGCAATCAAATAAAAACCGAACATCCGGTCCGCTAAAAGCTAGCTTTTTACGCATCGAAACTACCGTCGCTGAGGTAGGACAACAACATAGTGACAACTCACAGTCGCACGCAGTTGCTGGGTTATGTCCTTGTTGGTGCGCGGACTGGTTGTTATAGCAGGTGTTCGGTTTTAATTTGACTGCCCCTCTTACGCTATTAGGTTAAAGAGGAGTCATTTTGTCAAATTATTTAATCGCATACCCGTACAATCCCTACTCTCAATGCATTCACTTCTCCCTTTCACCCATAACCCCATCGACCCAAATGGACTCAACACTTACGCGACTCCCGCAGTTAATTCTATAACTGTAATCGACACCCCAACAATGGCCCAATATAGACAGTCTAGAATATAGATCACTCAGTTGCCCCGAAGACATTTGACGTCAAAAATTCTCCATTTCAGCGTTCGATCACGGAATCAATAAACCGAGAACGAGTGAAACATGCAACGGGGAGGGCTTGAATAAGATGGAACGGCAGACAGAAAATCGATCAGGTAGGAGGAGTGAGACTGCAATATCGATAGTCACGTAAACAGCCACTATTGAGACCTAATATGAAAATGTACTGCAGTAGAGATGATAAATTACTGCATTCCCTCGTATTCGAGTGTCATATTGAAGGGGATAATGAGCTTTCAATATGGAATAGATAGAACAGAGAATAAGGGAAATTCGTACGTATATTTTACATTCCATTGTTTACAAATTGTTTACGCAAGGCAACGCGCGTTGTATTATTTATTATATTTTCATAAGGTGGAAATAACATTTGAATATTTCCCACTGTTCCTCCCCGCCTCTTTGACTCCTCCTTTCAACCTTCCCCTCATGGAATTCCCCTGTCTCCTTTTCCCCCCTTTCTCCCCCCCCTTTTTTCCCTCCTTCAACCCCCCCCCTTGTTGCAACTATATATGTGAAGAAGATACGCACTTGTGCTCACACCTGATGATGATGTGAAAACATCGAAACCGGTAGTGTCGAAATAAAATATCTAGTGGAAAATTGCAATACCTGTGGTTTTAATATGTTACGCTTCCACCACATCACGCCTGAGACCTCATCATTCGAACATTTGAATAAGCCTAGAGAAAAGAATTGGAGATGTTAACCACAGAATTCAACTCAGTCTAGATAAAAATGAGTACAGTTAACAGTTGAAGCACAGTAAAATTAAGTTCTGTCGACTAAAGTTTCAATCGGATTTCAATTTTTCAGTTAATCCTCGAGTTAATTCAAGAAAACCATTTTAATTCAATTTTATGATTTAAATAAATTTACAATAGGTATATCAGATCCCTGATGATGATGTTTGAGAACTGAGACCAGGGTTGCGTGAAAAATTATTTTTTCTGTACGCACTTATTTAAATCATCAAATTTCGGTGGATTTCATGAATTTTCGAAAGAACTTGTCTTTTTCTCATGTGTAATCCAGGGAAAAATCATGAAAAAACTTTGCCCGTTATTCCTAGGAAAAATCCTTGAACATTGAATAAAAAATTCATTAAGAATTTAGCATTTTAGAGCTTGATACTTTCATATATTTCTCTAAACAATTTGGGATTGCCTTGCTGAAGTTAGAACCTGCTTCTTTTGCCTCGAATCGGTACCAACTTATTCATTTGAGGATCCCATTTCTTCTGACCACCCAACTTTTAAGGTGACAAGATTTACATTAAGACTTTTCGTATAAAATAAGTAAGTTACGTAGGCCGAAAATAAATTAAAGAGTTCAGGGGTACTCAAAAACTTCAGCCTTTTAACTTTACGTATAAACATACAACTCGTCACTAACCATGTATTATGACACACTATTGCTACATCAACCTTGAGGTCAGAAAGTATTTCTGAGCGTCGCTGTCCATCAACTTTGCGACAAAAAGTCCATTTCATTATTCTCCCACGATAGTATAATCAATGAGAAAGAGTGAATACCTATTCGTGAATCTACAGATCAACGGAACAGGCCTTTCTTCTGAAATAAGGAATGGAAGAAAGGAATGTCAAAAAAAAGGTGGACGAAGTAAGACGTGACTAACGGCCTAGGAGACAGAAGGTCGCTAGTCTTTAAGGACGACCACTGCGTCGATATCCGAAGAAATCTTTTCCGCCCAAAGGAACTTTGCGAACATATACTTAACTTCTCCATCCTCATCCCTTTAAATTCTGCCCTGGCTCCCATCTGCCGACCGTAAGAGGAATTTCTTTCCCATCCGGCTTCGCTCTCGAAATATTTTCCTTGAATTGGTTGTTTGTAGGTTGCCTTTGTTATCCGACTACGTTTGGAGCTGATTCATAAGGAAAAATATTTGTATCATGAAGAAAAAACAAGAAAACACACCTCCACGGGCGGATAACACGAAGACGACAGTCTCATCCAAAACAAACGATGTAAACTTATATAAATCGTTTTTGAAACACTTCTGTTTACAATTATAAAATCCTCCGATGAGGGCACTTCTCTCAAATTTGGCTATTGAGAATGATTACATTAAAAAATAAGCCAAAAAAGGAATAAATCAGTTCGTCATGAGTTTAGATACCTTTTAACCATGCGGTACTTGGTAATAATCATGTGACATTCAGGACCAATACGTCACATTGTCCGTGGGGTAATGTTTCCCCAACGGTGTTCGGTTTATTTTTAACCAACATAGAAGTTTTCTGCATGTCTCATTTGCATCTAACTTTGGAGAGCAACTATCACTATTAATTAATGCATCTTGTAAAACAGAAACAGGTCCAGAAATAAAACAGCTAGTGGATTTCGTGGATGCATACAATATGTATGCCTTTAAACTGATAGTTTGCCAGCTATTGGAGATAAAACATCTTCATTCTGGACATTTTTTACATAAAAATATTGAAATTATTTCTTTATTTACTCCAGTAAAAATATTCTTTATCAAGGGGAATATTTTTACTTACGAATGCAGCAAGTTCAGCCACAGTAATTTAACGATATAACCTACCTAACGGAAGTGGTAGATATATTTATGAGAACATTTTTTGATGATCGATCAATATTATTAAATCCAACAAATTGAATAAACCACTGTTTTGCCTGATCATTATAATATTTATCACTGCATTGCAGAAATTGTGATTGGAACGGGATGAGACTTAATCATTATTTATCATGGGTGATGATATTCTCAAGAAAAAGGAAAGTTAAATTAATAACCGTCAAAGCATAAGGATATAAACTAGAATCTATTTGGAAAGTGTTTTGGATGAGGCTGGGCAGAGTGGTGGGGACATTAAAAGAAGAATTGCGTTAGGCAATGAGGCGTTTATAAAAAGAGGGTGTTTGATGACAGGTACTTCGAGTAAAGTCATACGGAAAGGCGTAGTGAAACGCTTGATGTGGAGCGCGCAGTTTTCTATGCCTCGGGAACGTGGTTGTTGAGGCAAGAGGATCAATATAGATTGGAGGCTTTTAACATGTGAATATAGAGAAGAATGGAAAAAAACAAAGTGGATGGAAAGAAAAACAAACGATGAAGCTGTATGCATGCAGCGGAAGAGAGTCAGCTGTTGTGAGAAATTCGAATAAGGCAGGAAAAGTGGATGCAGAATAATGAGAGGCGATGGGATTCTGAATACGACAGGGTAGAATGCTGGACAAACGAGGAAGAGAGAGAAAAATAATAGGCATTAAACATCCAATTAAGATAGGTAGACAGTATTCAGACCTAAACAATGAGTTATTGTATTTTGTAGCATGCTAGTTAGAGCTTCAATGTACACGTCCAGGTTCTATCAAAACCTTCCACGAAGTCGGTAGATTCTACTTATTACGGACAATATTATTTACTAGCTCTGTCAACAGCCATATTAGCCCATAAATTTATTGGTTACAATCATCCTTCTTCAGTGATTCTTGAAATGTCCACCGCACATTTCTTTGACACAATGGAATGGACGCAAATGTGAAAGATGGCCATGAATGCAGGAGCAAAAATTAACTCTTAATTTAAATTTTCAAACAAAGTTTACCGGCTACAAATTTACAGTTGTTTTAGATACCGATACAATTCATGATTTTTTTAAAAACTAAATGTTGACGTAGATAACAAGTGTTGTTGATTTCCCACATTAGGCGGAATGATGGGAGGTAGAAAGTACGAGGAGCTGTTTCTTTATTGCAAACCGGCTTTTAGGGTTATTATTTATTGCTGTCTTAGGAATAAGTCAGAAATGTAGCAATGCTATAGGTAGTAGATACATTAACAACCTAATTAGACCTGCAGATTAGGTAGGTAGATAGGACGCAGGCTGTTAATAGCAATATGTCGTCAAGCTAGAACAGTAGGTGGTAGTATCTCGTACGACATTGGAATAACGCTGGACCAAGTGCATTAGTTTTCAGGGTGACTACATAGAAAAATAAAAAAAGTTTCAATGAGGTAAGTCGTTTATTATATTCCATTCCGAGAACTTTTCAAATTATTTTCGTACTTATTGTTTTCATTCCTTTCGAACCTTGTGTGGGGCCAAATTAACACCGATTACTTTCCAATCGCAAGCGGTTTAGTTCTTTGTTCGGTCCAATCTATTTCTAGACAGCTTTGTTACCATCTTGACCTTGGTGAAGAATAAACTGTTATCACTTCTACGTTAGATACACGAGGTTATGCATAAGTGCATGTCTTATTGATTGCCTGTTCACTTAAGTTTACACTCGCAGGTTTTTTTCTGCTGACAAGCGTCAAGTAAAGTAACTACCACGGACAAAACTACCCGGCTCAGGGGCACTGATTATGATAGTCTTCCTCTTTAACTTTGACGGCAGAAATTGATTCACTGTTGACAACGACCGACGCGTTAGTTCAGTTACCACGTTTGCCGAGATGTCTTCCCCTGTCTCGAGAGATTTCGACGTAGAGTTGATTATTGCCATTCCGATCGCGGCGTCAGGAAACAAAAGGGATTCGATATGGAGTCCAGCGGAAGCGACGCAGACACGGGAAAGGGTTGTTCAGAATTTAAAACTCAGGGGACAGGGAAGGCGCGTCGCGGAGGAAGCCGCCCGCACAAACATGGAGGGAAGGGATGACCGCCGCAAACGAGAAACGGAGGCTCAGTCGTTTGATGTGGGACCCCCGCACCGCTGCTTGGGTAGAAAAATAACTGTTCCTCGTTTCAGAGCTGAAAACAAATCTTACAGGGTAGTCCAAAAAGATACGTCTTTCATTTAATAACGGGAAAATAAACTTTTAAAACACCGAGGAACCACAATATTTTGTTGCAAAGAAAACAAATTTTATAACACGCATGGCTTCAAAATGGGTTCCCACCAAAGGTAAATTTCTTCGATATTTTGACGAAATTTGATCACCACCAGGGCATGATAGAAACCGCTACTAATTATTAAGCTTTCCCATGACCCACTCTAAGGAAGGAGTTATATATTTCAATTTGCCATGAAATGTAGAAGTTACTTCGATATAAACATGAAAGTAATTTGTAAATCTCCACAAATGTAATTAGTATGACCTATTCATTACCATCGATATCTAAAATTCCAAATATAGACGGATTACTGCCGATCCTCAATGGACCATTAAGCTAAATAATCATAAATGGCGGCAGATTTTCGTAGATACCTGCTCCATCTAGTATTGTGCATTGCAAGTCATAGAATGTCATAGTGAACGCTCTTCTTATGAAAAGAATGAATGCAAACATATTGGACAGCCATCACTATTGGTCTCTTCATTTTGACACAATATTTCTTAACTGCATACATTAAACTGACTGTATGGAATTTATGGCAGGGACGCTGCTGAGTAAGGATGTTAAGAAAAAACTATCGAAACTTTGATATGGAGCATGGTTAATACAGGATGGAATCATAATCGTGTTGAAACAAGATGATATACGAATTTTTTGAGGATTTTGAGATATGGAAGATAGAAAGGGTGGAATGGGCAGAAAGAAAACAGGTGAAAAAGTGTTCCGCAAGGAGGGGGAGAAGAGGGGAGAAAAAAAAGAGGCAGAAAGGATGGATATAGAGCATTTTAATTGACGATGATATGTTGAAGACAATAATAGAAGGGAGAACGTTCGACCAGCGAGTAAGGAGTTGGAATAGAATAGTTACGTGTATGCTCAATGGAATGAGGGGAATTATGAAGTATGCGGAAATGAAGAAGTGTTTATTGAAGCGTCGAATGTGTGATTTGTTAAGAGAGGCAAGGAAATTAAATGTCTCATTGTTGTTGCATTGTCTGTGTCCATCCAAAACCTCTAAACCTATCTTGACTGATAGAATACTAATAGAAATACTTGTTGAAATAGGACCCTTGACGAGATGTGCGCAGTGTACCAAAGAAATAAATAAAAACCCAAGCTTACTGGAGACACATTAAACGGATGACTAAATGTTCATACACTACTTGTAAATACTAATTTCTGCTACTGTAAACACCTAAAAGGTAATAAACTCAATATTACCCAATATATTGGTATCTATAAGTATTGATATGGATATTTTTCTAAAGCAAATTACCCTGTAATAAATAAAACGACGAGCTTTGAATGGCATAAAGCAATTTTGATTGTAAAGTTACAAGGCTCCATGAAGGTTTTGATGATATTTTCCTATTTCTAAAAAGCCAACATTGGTGTAGGTCAAGTAAATAGCTAAAACTGACTGGAATATTTAAGTGTTTCATTGGGGTGTTTTAACCACATTCTCCTTCAGAAAACACTAATGAGCAAAAGTATACACGTGGAAAAGAAACAAAAAATATTTTTTACTATGGTAAATAGAAATATAACACCTAATAATGGCATAGGAATGTCAGGCTATCATGAGCAAAGGGGAATGGGGAGTGGGATAAAGGATTATGGAGTATAGAACATGCTGACAAAGCACAATTTGATGAATGAAATACAAATATCATTAAAAAATAAGAGAAAATAGAGGTACCTGACAGAGAAAAGGTCCAAGGCATTCATGCAATTTGTTGTTTCACAGCCTTAGTCATGTTTTGCAAACATAAATGGATGGAGACACTAGTTGATAGATAGATGACCAGTTGATAGGGTTAAAGATGACCTATTTAGAAAGATGGAAAAGAGAAAATAAAGGGATAGTGGATTTTTAGATATCTAAGCAATTCTCTAAGGTGAAAGAGCAATTGACTACTTTAAAATAGGAGGAATGAGGTTTACATAGACAGGGAGAAATTAAAGCGATGGGGAAATATTGGCATCCTATTTTGAAAATGCAAGATAGTAGTGAAGGGCCTAAAAGAAAAAAGATACTCTTTGCTAGTGGTAAAAGGAATTCATTAACAACACTTAGATATGGTTAGAAAAGGTGAAGTGAATACATATAAAATCTGTATGGCAAATCCAATATGTCTAAATCCGTCAAGCAGGAGGAAAACTGCACAAATAGTTTTTGGACTTTTAATCGCAGGATATTTGAGGCAGATAAATAAAATTTGAATAATAATAATTATATAATAAATCGAAAATTTTGTTTAATTACATGAGCATCAACTTCTGTATTTGAAGAAGAAATCACAGTTACGCACACAATCATCTATGATTATAACCATAATCAGACTGATAACCATATTATTCATCATAATATAATCTGCTGAATGTTGACAGGGATTTCAGTCAGGGGAAAAATAAAATAACATTTAGCCATGGTTGTAGTATAAACTATGAACACATTGCAGATCATTATTCTATCCTTAAGTTCTTTATTCCATGAATCAGTTAATTATGGGTATTTTCGCAGCAAATGTGTTTCTGTTCTACACGTTTCTATGTAAAGGTGACAAAATCAGGTACAAAATTTCATTACAAGGCCAGGAAATACAGATACCATTTCCTAGAAGGTACGGTAAGTTGCAGAGGAGGAAGTGGGAGGCAGGAAAGGGGAGGAAGAGGTATCTATTGGTGATGAGGAGGGTTCAGGAGGATGTGTTCTGTAGAAAAGGGGGAGAGGTTGTTACTGGAAGGGTTACTAATATGCAATGGTCAAGTGGGGAGGTGAAGTGAAAGCAAGGTGAAGTGCCGTTTCCTCCTCTATGACCCACCTCCTCATCTAGGAAATGGTGTGTGTGTATGTATATATATATTAAAATTCAACTGGAAATCTGGCATGATATTTTATGACTATTAATGTTTATGTCTCTTGCCAGCATAATATTATACAGAAACTAGAGAAGGTGTATTTATTTCACCTAGGAAACTGCATACGTGAATATACACTTTGTTGATATGGTTAGATTTAATGATCTGATCCCAATCCATATGACCAATACCGAGGCTCAGGTTTCAAAATCTCACTTTGGGGATCGATGCCACTTTCACATGGAAGTGAATTAAGTTGCAGAAGGAAATAAATTCATTGGGACACCCTAAAACTTCAATATGTTGCATCTAAATTTTTTGCCATTAATTGCATATAATTTTTTGCCCTTTATGTCTTCACAAATCTAAATGGCCAGAGAGTTTGGCAAGAGAAAAACTGTTTTAATTGGAAAAGAATAAAAAATTACGTTCCTCAAAGCTAGCATCACTTCATTCTTCTAGGCAGACTTAGTAATTTTTGTAGCTGACTCCATGCATCAGTTTTCATTTCATTTTGTACCTACTTTTATTCAACTGGTCATAATTAAGGCTTGACTGTTACAGCACCTTTTTGTATCCTTATAAGAATGAACATAGACATTTAAAAGGTGTCACAGTATTTTGAAGTGACTTATACAGAGTAAAAATTGCTGTTTTCCCAGCTGCAATGTGGAAAATATCAGTATTAACCACAGATTTCCCTGAAATGAATCCCTTGTAAGGTTTAGGTTGAAAATACGAAATTGGTATTAAAATATTCTCCCATGTACCTATTAGTAACACCTTATAAATAAAAATTACAGCAATCTAATGTACTAATTTCAACCTACAATCAAAATACAAATTTTGAAATCTATTTTGATCAAATGTAAACAATCTGATGAACAGCAAATTATTTATAATATTAAATACCTTGTACATATGTTACACAGTTGTCATACACTTATGCATTTACTCTTGTAAGGTGAGTAGATAACTGGATAACAAAAATACAAGCAGCAAAAAATGCTCATCAATAAACTCTCATTCTATTCTATCCAGATTTAAGTATAACTGTTGTCAACAGGGAACTCAATTTAATTGAACTTGATTGGACATAAGGCATACCACGTAATAGTCATCATCACACAAGAAACAGTCGACATAGAACATATTCACAGCATTACTTTCACAGAATCCATTTATTGAGTGAAGAGGGTTATCGACCAACCTTGTGCAAAGAACAGTTCTCCAAGTAGTATACCATATGCTTCAGGCATTGAATGGTTGTAGAAAATTTTTCAATTTTTTAAATACAATTATTGTATACAAATTTAAATCAACAGATTTTGACTAATTGCCATGGTAGAATTGTTCCCATATTGGTTTCGTCCAAAGACACAAGTTTTATTATTAAGTTTTGTCCAATTATACGAGATCCACGTTTGATATCCGAATCCACCATTGTTCAATGATTGCTGTATAGGCAGTATGCTATTCATCATTCTAAGCGCAAAGAGAAGTCAAGCATGGAAATTTTAATACTGCAATTCATGACCATTAAAATGGCATGGAATTGGTTGCAGGAAACTCTCAACATTGGGGTTAGAACACCACATTACGTTTCACTCCACATTTAGTTAGAAATTCGTGAACTCCCTGAAAAGGGAGTTTAAAAAGGTTGCTAGTTTCCTGGTTGGAGCAGATACATTGGAAATTATTGCTAAATTGGAATATTTCCTTTATGAATTATCTCTCTTATGAGGGAGTTTACAAATTTAAAGCAAAATTAGGAGTAAAAAATTCAACTGATTCCTATTGCCAGCTCTCCAAGAAAAGCACTCCACCTTCCAAACACATCCTAGTTTCAATCGACGCAACAAATCTTTTCACAAGTATCCTGGTTTTGAAACTAGTTGAAGTGAGTGAAAAGGTTCTCATGAGTGCTGGGGTCAAACAACCCTTCCTCAGAAAGTTTGAGGCTCTTCTGTGAATGTGTGTGCAACAAAACTCTTTCCAGTTAAACAATGAATGCCAAAGAATATGGAAGGGTTAGTAATGGAGTTTGTCACCACTCCTTGCTGACCTATTTATCAATAATTTTGAAGAAAAACTATTCAGCAGACTCATGGTTTTTACAAAGAATATTCATTGTTGCATTCATTACCTAGATGATATCTTTGCTATATGGACAGGCACAAAAAGGCAATTAGACAATTTTATGAACACTTTTAATTCCCAATATAATGAAAGCAAGTTAAAAAAGAAATTTTATAAAGGTCATTTGGTCGACATCTTGTTTGAACAACTCTCCCTAATCCTAGAGGCCTCTTCTTTCCTATGCAGAAAAACATAACTAGTTTACCACTGTGCACCTACACTCATCTTTTTCATCATTTTCCACACCCATTTCTCAAAAGATCATCTTTAAAGCAAAAGGGAACGTACTACGGCCGAATGAATGCAATGAATACAAATTACCCAAAGCCGTACTCTACGGCTTTGGGTAATTTGTATTCATTGCAAAGATCATCTTACTTCAATAACCAATGTTTCCATGCCAAACAAAATCATGCCCAATACTAAACGCTTAATGAGTATTTTCTTACTATCCTTAACTAATGTTTTTGTCTTCTGTTCCCTCCTTGTGAAAACTTATTTGTCTAAAATAGTTCTTTTTCTTATGTCCCTACTACTTTGACCATTGTGTTCCTTAAAAATTCCAAGATAGGATCCACCAACCCTAGCGTATGAATCCCTCTATTTTTTTACTTCACTTAGCTTTTCTCTTACTGACCTTTGTTTCTCACCTTGCATAACCTTTGTTTGTTTACATTCATTTGCATCCCATACATATTCCACTGACTTTCCAATGCACTCAGGAATGCTTGCAATCCTTTGGACGACTGACTTATTTAACTTGAACCCATAATATAATCTCATATCTTTCTGAACCCCTGGGTATTTCACATGCATGCCTACACCTATTGTTGCATTTAAACCAAGTAGTTGTTATTATCAAACCTTATTTGATGAAGAACTCTATTGCTTCCTCCACTGGTCTTTCCTTGTTCCTAAACTATAATTCCCTATCACAAAGAAAATACATACAATAATAATCTGTGTATGCTTTCTCAGCTTACAAGAAGTGACATATAAAAACATTATGCATGATAACAATGGTCAAAAATTCAATTGTATCCATTGACACTGTTCAAAAGAAAGTTCTGTCATTTCATCTTAACAATGATGCTATTATGTGTATGTCTTTTACAGTCTCTTAACAAATATTTCCAATTGTATAGTATACATAACTACAGTTATCAACCTGGAGGTTGGTTTTATAGGTAAAGGTAAAGCTCACCCTATACTATGCTCATACCTGGGTGAAATTTATATCAGAATAGGGAGTCGGTTCCTTTCCCTGTGCCATCTGTGGTCTCCCAGGAAGATTTCATGCATAAAAAACTCACAGCTTGGTTGAAGCTGATGGTGCACAGAGTAGTCCCTTGGAATCAAACCTAAGCATCCAGGCAGTATCCCAGTGCTTTACCAAATAGTCTACCAAGTCCTACAGTGAACGAAGTAATATAAAAACATAAATTTTAATAATAGTCATGAGTGTGATTGTGTGTGAATTACCAGCCAGTAAGAAATAATTATAGATATTTAAATGGCTTTTTATGTACCATGGGTTGAACCTCATTTGGTCAGTTACAAGAAAAAGCTCATCAAAGGCATCTGTATCGTAACATTTTCATTGCTAAGTTCAAATGACAAATAAGAATTCTTTTTATAAACAAATAACCTTAACTTGAGTGAATCATAATAATGAAAGTTTCTCATGTCATTGAAGAACACTGAAAATTAATAGAAACCATAGAACAGTCAATCTTATTTGGCCTGTTGGCAGATAAATTTCTGAGGGATTTTGGGCATGAAGATGAAAACAAATGGTTGATCAATTTGCCAGTAGTATGAATTACATATGATGATATTTTATTAATGAAAACCTTCTCCTTATTTTGCAGGTTACTGCAAATCAACCAAGAAAGAAGAGGAGGAGGGAAATGCTAGGCTACTAAGAGGGGGAAGATGGTGGTTTGGCAACAGTGGGAGGGAGGATGAGGGTAATGAGGGACTCAGAGGTGAGATTTTGAGGGATTTCAAGGAGGAAGAAGACCTAATTTAGGATAGTTTGTGGGCACAAGGAGAGAAGAGTTCAATAATGTGATAATAGAAGTGGAGGAGAATGAGGAGGGTCTGTGAGTTGTTGTGATGGCAGATGTTTGTGGGAGGTCTGAAGGGGGCTGGTAGGAGAAGAGCTTTGGAGATAAGGAAGGAGTTTTGGGAGGATATTGAGAGGAAGGGCCCTGACTGCCTCTCCACTATCTTCATCATCTCTCTCAAAATCGATATCAATCCTCTCCTCTCTCATTTTTAATTTGCAGGAACCTGCAAATAGGAATGACGACTGTATTAATTAAATACTACTGCAATGTGATATCTGCTGTTTTTCAGCAATTCATTTTACTTCTTGCATTTAAAATTACTCTGCTGAATGTGACTTCAATTTGCCACATGTTTCTATCATTTACTGACGTTCTTCAAGTAGTAGTGGCTTCAGGGGAGGTGAGCAACATCATCACATCAACAAGGACATTTGTGCCATTAAAGATGGATGGGAATGGAGGAAGGAAGGAGAAAAGTCCAGCGTCAGCATTAGCCTACCCTTAGTGAAAGGTACCAAGGGATTCACAGCTTAATGTCCCATCCGATGGACAGGTGGCATACTCACTACACAAATGCTCTCCACAAAGCAACTCAATTACCATCACCCCTCCACCACTGGATATGGTATGGGAATAAATGCAAATAAAATCAAAAAGAAGGTTATGCAGTTTTCTAGGATGAGGAAAGTTATGCTAAATGTTAATATTATTTATTATTATAAGGCAGCCCGTTGAGGTAGGTTTTGGATGGACACAACTACATGGACAACAACAATGGACACAAGTTTTGATGAGTCTTTTCTTAGCATCCTTACTCAATGTCCCTGTATTCAACTCCCTCCTTCTGAAAGTTTCTTTTCCTAGCACAATTCTTCTCCTTACTACTTTGACCATATTGGTGCAAAACACTTCCGAGTTACATAAACTGTTCTAGCTGCTAAAGTTTTTCCTTCCTATTTTAATTTTTAGCTTAGCCTTTTTCTTTCAGGAAAATTGCATAATCATTGTTTCATTAATATTGATTTTCATCCCATATCAATTGCACTTAATTTCCAATTCACTCAGCAATGCTGGCAACTCCTTGGCTGACTGACAAACTAAAGCTTGGTCATCGGCAAACCTAACTGATTTTACGAATTCCCCTCCAACTTTCATTCCTACCTCCAGTTCTTTCCATGGCTCTTTATTCAGAAAAAACCGGAGTAGGTTTACTTATCTCGGAAGTGTTTTGGAGCAAAATATTCGAAGTAGTAGAGGCATAAGAAGAAGAAGAATTGCATTACGCAAAGCTTTCACAATGAGGGGGGAATTAATGATAGGGACATTGAGTAAAGATGTTACGAAAAGGCTTAATATAACTTTGACATGGATGGTGGTTTTGTATGGCAAGTAAACATGGTCATTGAAGCAGGATGATAGGTGATAGACATAGATTGGTGGCTTTTGAAACGTGGGTGTGGAGAAGGATTAAAAAGGTGAAAGAGGCATGAAAGATGGATGCAGAGCATTTTGATTGGCAATTTGGTATTGAAGACTGTGATACAGAGGAGAATATTAGGTAAGAGAAGAAGGGGCAGGAGTAGGATAGGGATGTTGGGCGGAATGAAGTTTACAGAGTTGAAGAGGGACTTATTGTAGAATAAGATATGTCGGGTTGTGTTTTTTAGGAGATACAAGAGAATTGTTGCTGTACTGTTTGATAGATTCCTATAAAAACTCCTCTCCTAAAGTCAAGAAATTTATTATTAAATTATTCATATATCAGGCTCTCAATCATGATGCAAACCTTTTTGCCTGCATGCATAAAAATATCCTCATGCCCCTCCTGGCTTGAGGCTGCTCCATCAAGTGTTACAGAGATTACACATACTCCAGTTTCACAATAAAATTAAGTACCTGGTGCAGTAACTAAGCCCTTCTGATTGATACATATAATCAATTGGTAACTTATAATGTCAATTTATATAGTTCAACATAAATGTTATCCACATAGCCTGAAAGTTTCTTCCATCCCTTGCTCTCTTCTGATTGATCTACCGTTCATTTAAATGGGAAACAATTGAAGAATGTTTCCATAGGGCCTCTTCAACCTCGGAATACAGATTAGACATCTCCGAAAAGCATGTCTATGTCTTCATCGCAGGATACTTTTTTCTTAACGTGAAAGTGTGAGGAAGATAGTTAACTGCCACGGAGAGCTAGCCTACGACTATCTCAAGGTCGGCTTCTGAAAAATCCATAGCCCCACCAGCTATTGAGGCTATTTAAATCCATAGTCCCACCGGCCTTAAGATAGTCGTTGGCCAAGTTCAGTTAACTAATTTAGGGGAATGGGGGAAATTTGGCTAATCCCTCAACAAGAGTGGAAATAATATAGAACAAGATACAACGTAATGTCAATCTTCCAAACAAGATCTCCATCAGCCACGGCAATCCGGGTTAACAACCTAACCAAAAGTTAGAAAATTGTTTGAAACTATTAAACGAATAGGAAGCGCTAACGTAATTGAATCAATACCTTGGCATATGCGAAGAGATGTGCTCTCCCAGAGACCAAGTGCCCATTTAACAATTGTGCCACATAACATTATCTTCCTTGAAATGAGAGCATTTCAATCTAGTTAATCCAAAGTATTTATTCCATAAGGTACCGGCATAAAAAATATCAAATACCTGATTACAAATTCCTTGAATTCAAATTTCTGATCTGCTCGAACAATAACACTTTTGCTTTCTGCACATTCTATTAAAGGTGCTAATTTAATGAATTACCTTTAATTAGGTAGCCTAACACTCATACTGTGTGGTCCACAAAAATTATTACTAGGGTTGACTACTACTGCACACAATACGAGTTCCTCCACGAAACCTAATAAAGATTCTTCTAATAACTAGACTCGAACTACAGACGCCATTACAAATCGTACACAATTTTAACAACATCCCACTTTTTATAAAGCTACTCAAATGCCCAGTTCTAAATCTCTTCATTGAGTTGTTGGCAGCACTGCAATAAACAGATGAGAAGCGGAAACTTGCCGGCCTGGGGACGACGTCTGACGTGGTAGGTTAAGGAATTCTAGTTGACGGTGTAGTTAGGTCATTATAAGCATTCTAAGGGATACAGACCTTTAAATATCCAAGATGTCAAAATTGAATTTACGGGATCGTTTCGAGGACGGAGAGTTAGACCTTAGCATGTCTGACATTGATGAGGTTCCTGTCAAGGAAATAGTATGTATACTTTAATGGAAGAAATTATTTTACACTAATCAGACTAGTTTTGTATAAATCATCTCCTCATTTATTTCAGATTTCTATTAAAAAGGCGAGAACTCTAGACCTTTCTAACAACAGGATAACAAAACTTGCGGTAGGTCTGTGTAACTGTTCAAAGACTTATTGAAAATATATTTCTGTTCAATTAGAATAACTTGTGAATCTAGTATCGTGTTTTGTATTGCATGGGTGGTTTTACAGAAAAATTTTGCCACAATGACTCACATAGTGAAGTTGGATTTGGGAAAAAATTTTTTAACGGAACTTCCTGAAAATTTTGGTGATATGATTCAACTTCGGCATCTGGACCTTTATAGCAATAAGGTAAGGAATTACTATTAGTTGACACATAACTTACTCCGAAATAGTAATGCGTATATGCAATATTTTTATTTTAACGGAATGTAACTACATAGAATTATTATTGAATTCCTACTCTCAAGATAGATCGTCTTCCACTGAGTTTTGGGCGTTTGAAGAACCTCCGGTGGCTTGATCTAAAGGGAAACCCGTTAGTTCCTAAGCTAGCTGAAGTGGCAGGCCCATGTGTTGATGCTGCGGAATGTGCAAAGTGTGCTCGTGCAGTAGTATCTTTGTTACATAAAATGGCTGTGAGCATCGAAGAAGAAAAAGCAAGACGTGAGCAGCAGCGGCAATTGCAGCAAACAGAATCCCGTAAGGATCGATATTATAGACTATCTTCATGATTTGAACCGGCAAAACATTAGAATTCAAACCAATATCTTTGTATGATAGTCTGGTGACTGATACAAAGGAAACAATAGGATGATAGGGTTTTTTGATGTCAAGACAAATTTGGTGAAGTGAAATTTTATTGCTTAAACAAATTTTGGGTACTTACACATTAGGCTTGCCACAAATCATGTATGGGGAGCACAAAGCAAAAAAAAGGTATGAGTCTACTATTAAAGATTGTCCTCAGATAAAAGCTTTCTGGCAGTTATATTCATGAATTAATATCGACATATTTTGCTTTGGCTTTACAACATAGAATAAATTTCCTGTAATTACATTCATTCACGGTTAATGTTTATTGAGAAATAGAAAGTAAATGAAGAGGATCGAGGTAAAGTCAAATAATAATAATGCATTTTATTTACCTAAAGATCATATAACAAAAATACCAGGTGGATGGTCTGTGTACATGATATAAGGCACGACAAAAAGGAGTAAAATGCATATTGGCTCAATTGAGCTTCAAAATATGATACTAACAATTTAAGGTAGCACAGACACATTAAATGTAACATACACACAAATATCCATTAATATAAACTAGACTAAGAATGTTGCTATTATTTAAACATATGAACTCGAAGATTAGGAATATTATTGAGATATTCGTCACCCGAGTAGTACATGTTACGTTGTAGATATCTTTCTAATTTATGTTATAATACAATAGTTTTCTTGGTATCATTTATACTTTTGGGTGTTTATTATAAAATCTGATGTCCATTTCCTTGGGCCCTAATTTTAATGCTTTAGTTCTAATATTGCCCTAATGTGTGTAGTGCATTCCTCTGGTATAATTATAGTTAAAGTTAAGGGAATAGATGGCAATTTTGTTTTTTATATACAGAATTAAAAACGTAGTATGAATGCATAGGAGTGGTAGCAAATTATTTCCTGGAATATAGGCCATGATGATCCATCATGAGTTTTCCCAGTGATTATTCTGATGGATTTCTTTTGCATTTGAAAGATGTTTAGAGAAAGGGTTCATGAGCCAGAAGTATTATACTATAGGTTATATTTGAGTACGGTTTCCCATAGTATAAATGAAGTAGTACTGTTTTGCTTGTAGTATCATGAAGGGATCTTAATAAATAGCAAGTGGAACTGAGCTTATACTGAAGGGCTTTTGCATGGGTATCCCAAGAAATATTTGCACACATGGAAATACCTAAAAAATTAACATTCTGTTACTTGCTCAAATGATTGGTCATTCATTTTCATCGGCAGACTATCAGTCACACTCTTACTGCATGAAAAGTACACCTTTTTCCAGCATGGTTTTTGTGCATGGTACTAATTTTGATTCTTTTAATTGGGATGGGAAAATCCCTTGCATCAAAGACTCTTTAATTAAAAATAAAAGGGGTGCTTTTATAGCTTCAAAACAATGATAACTATTTACTGTTAACTCCTATGTTAAAGTATTTTTTCAGTTACATAAGGCTTTGTGACTAATAACATAATTGGCATTGACTGATGATAAATGTGTGTGGTTAAAAATGCTGTTGGATTGTTCTCTGAATGAATAAGTTAGAGTGTGGTACCAAAGACAGTGTGAACCAGCATGAAAGAATTATAAATTGGAAATAAATTTTCCACTGCGCTCTCTTTTATTTTTGGAGTGAAAAATACATGAGAATTATTACTGTATTTTTCCTTTTTCCTCCCTCATCAACCCCTTTTATAGAGGGGATGGAATGGTCATTTGTACTGTATTTTTTTCTGGGCGCACCATGCCAGTCATTTTTGGGTCTGTGTGTGAATTTTTCTACCTAGTTGATTTTTTTATAAAAATATTTATGAATGGTAGTACATGATGATAATTCCTTCAGCCTCCAGGAAAAAGGAGATTTTATAGTGTTATGAAGAATTTAAGATCATTTCCAATGGTAATCTAATAATTAAACTGAATATAATAGCTGCTGCAGTTATCATGAAAACAAGTGAAATGTGTCTGCATTAGCATTACGAGTACATGTATGCTCAGCAATGGTGGGTAGATTATTTCTGAATTCCAGTTTATGTTTTCTTTAACCTTTTGCACTCGCATGTCGAGTGTGACTCGACATGGTTAGCAGCGGCAGCAGCTCATATGTCGGGCCACACTCGACACGGAGTTTCACCGTGAGGGGAATTGGGACTTATGTCCATATTTTCCAATAACTTTACTTGTAATCATCTGCATGAAAGGACAAGTAAAGTAAGGCTTAATTAATAGCATGGCTTGTTTTATAAATGAATAGTGTCGACCCATGTCGTCGTCGACATAAATGCCATCTCCAAAGGATGCCACCACCTACGCAGATGTTTGTTGTTATCTCTTTGCTGTGTTGTTCTTTTTCATTTGCATTGTTTGCCCTTCATTACTTGGAAGTCAGCTAAATTTAAAGCAATGCCTTTGAGAGATGATCTGTTTCTAAAAAAAGATCCAGAATGTAAATTTACCTCAGTTAGGTGTTCCGTAGTTCATTGCTTTCTAGTTTTGATACCTTTATTTCCTTTTCTTCCTAGTGTCAGCTGTCTCATCAAATGTTCTTTTTCTATCTATTGCGTAATCAGGAATCTTGAGTAGGAGGGTGTAAATTCATATGTATTGTACAAAGAATGCCAACAAAGAAAAAATGAAAAACCGATCTCGCATGTGAAATTTATATTACGAAACTAGTACACGATCTCGTTGGAGAATTCCGAGATGTGTCACAAACTTCCAGGGTTAGATTACCATCCACAAAGAGCAACATTTAGATGGGAAACTCCATATAATCACACTTCACCCTAACAAAAATCATAAAGATTTTGCGGTTTACTCTAACCGAAAACTCAAAGTTGGAAGAAGAGAGACGATATATATCAGTGAGACACGTAAAGGTAACCCAGGTTCCGGGAATGGTTCCAAAAATATCATACCATGAAAAATTATGGTTTATCAATAATTATGTAAAAAATCCAATTGAATTAGTTTGAATGGAAAGAAACTCCAGTTTTTCATTCTGGTGCCACGCTTAGTAAATTTGGGGTATTTAAAAAATTTAATCCCGAGTAGTTTAAGGAAATTGAGGAAAAAGGCACCTGAGTGCAAAGGGTTAATACACTTCCAGAAAAATATCCCATTCAAAATCTCCAATAAATGACTGTATTTGGCCCTGGTTTCATCTTTTTGCCTATAACATAGATTATTAAATTGGAATGTATATGATATATTCCATGTCCTAAACTTATTAATTTAATAAAACCATTCTTCCTGTTCTGCTGTGAAGAGAATTCGGCTCCCCAGCCAAAGAAAGAGACCAAGAAGAAGAGGAAAGGGGGTGGAGCCAAGGCCGAGTCCAATGCTGATGGCCGCAAGCAAGCCACTGAGGAAAAGAGGAACAGCTCGGAGAAAAGGTCGCCTGAGATGCAGAATGGGAGTGGAGGACTCAGGGAAGGGCAGTCACTTCGAGGACAAAAGAAGGGTCAGTTTCACTTAACGAGGAAATGTAAAACTCTAGGAGGAGAGAGAATCCTGAGAATAGGTATTCTGTCAATTCTGGTGGTTTGGGCCCCAGAGAAACCGATTACGACTGCTTATCTGAACGTCACCCCTAGTGGAGTACATAATCGTATTTTCTTTTACATGAACTAATGAATAGAATATATATAAATTGTAGACAGTCATAATTTTTAAATTTAAAAAGAGAGGTCTAGTGTTCAAGTGGACATGAGTTAGATAAGGTACGGACTGCCTTTTTCTGCATCACAAAGATTAGCTTAATATCAGATGCATGCTCCCAAAGTCTAATGCCATAAGTGATATGTGAGTGAAAGAATGCATAGTAGGGATTAAATAAGGCTCATGCAAGTTTCTTCCTAACGTGTAGAATATGAGCATTCCATGTTAACTTGGAGTCTAAATAAAATCCCAGCAGTTTAACAGGGGCAGTATCCGGTGTAGCAGATTTTAGTGTACAGATAATGATGGTGAAATTGAAAAAAATATAGACCAAGTGGTATTGTTTGTGAAAAAAATCTCTCCTTCAGGCATACAGAGGTTTGATCACCAGAACAATGGTGGAAAAATAAGGGATGATTCACTAGAAGTATCAAATAAGATATGGAAGTTAATTTTCAAGATAGCATGAGAAAAATTTTAGGGTGTTTGCTTGAATGATTTCCCCATTTTTCGGGCTGCGTCCGCGTAAGTCGTTTAAATTCACAACAGTTTCGCCAGATATCCTGCTGGCGTCCTCAGGTCAAGGTTTGAATTGTTTGTTTGAATGTTTGAAATCTCATACTGAATGAAAGAGGCTCCGTGGCTTTGAAAATATCTCTGCTTTTCAGGACGTGGCTTGGGTTTTTGCCTGTACTTGTTCCTGATCCCCATCTTCCTGCTGATGGCCTTTGGTCTAGCCCTCTTCCTATTGGATGAAAGCCTCTTCTGGCATTACTCAGAAACCACACAAGCTCTCTGCAAGGAAGGCGTGTCGGCAGTTGTTGGTTGGTGGGAGACTCAAGGGCTCCAAGGAGTCAAAGACTGGGCCGGAGGCGGACTGGAAGCAGCCAGGAGTATCATATTGCAGTTTTATACTAATATGAGCTCTCAGATTCCCATCTATATCGAGAGTGCCAGAAAAATGTTTTAGGGCTCTCCGAATGCTTTTTTATCCAGTGAAGAAGGGCTTTTGCTAAATTTTGATATATGTATGTATATATAAATATTGTATTGTCAAGGTGCATGAGTGTGTTATGTGAGGGAAAAGGGAACTCCCAATTCTTGGAAGAATTTATCAAAAGTAATGATTAAATCAGGGGTCTTTTGAAGTGATAGTGGTGTTGCTACCATTATGCTATTGCTATGTTGTTGCCGTTGGTTATGATCATCATATGGCAATACCCACTCCACTGGGTGAGAAGTGGAATAACATGAAAACACTTATTGGAAGCTGTGAATTTTAATAAAATGATTGCCAGACAAATTTGTTTTTCTGTAAAAAAATAATTCTGTGTTGTATACAAGGATGATGACTACCTATCTTTTTCCTCACAACCATCATCTGTATTCAATTCTTGTGCAGACATGCCAACTCTCCCGATTTAAGCGGGAGACTCCCGATTTTTCCTTCTTACGTTCTTGATGAACTGTTCAAATTGTGTACTTAGCTTAACATGTTAATAAAGTGTGACATTCATTAAAAATTGGCAAAGTGTCATAAAGGGATTAAGGTGCCATGCAAATATTGTGGTAATTAAAAGTGATTACTTCGTGATACACTTCTAAAAATCTCCCGATTTTTCATTTTTGAAAGTTGGCATGTCCTCCCGATTTTTCATTTTTGAAAGTTGGCATGTCTGCTTGTGTCTATAAAACAGAACATCACCAACTCTTAACACATCTCTACGTTATTATGTTTAGGAGATTACCAGACAAAATGCACTCTGCGAGAGAATGTTAGTCAATAAATGTTTAATCAATTTATGAAAATGAATGGTTATTTGAGAAATAAAATAGAAATAAATCTGTAAAAACATGAATAATGAGACTTATGAGGAATAAAAGGAAAGTTTAGTTGATATTAAAAGGGACTAGGCCTCATGACTACTGCATATAAGTCACTTAAGATGGGAAGTATATTTTTAGGAAAGTATTTTGCCATTTTTCAGGAATATTAAAAAATATGCATTTTGATACATATATTTCTTCTATCTGACTATTCATACAAACTCCTCTCATTGTTTACAACCTTCACACAGTGGAAGGACATGTCTGTTCTGATTAGCTCTTGCCTGGAAGGAGCTATTGGCATGCCAGGATCGACAATGCTAGATAGGTTGATTTGTAGGAGTCAGAGAATCCATGTAGTATCAGTGAGGTGGCTGCAAAGACATGACTCTAGAGTCAGATGTCAGCAGCTGCGAAATAATGTGATAGATGCAGATAGGAGAAATAGATTTTTAGGGCTGTATGAAATGAGAAAGAAGGTAAACTAGAATTACAGGAGTGATAATTATACAGTAATGTTTCAGTATAGAGTGCTTATAGAATAATTTTGGTGGGACAAGATCCAGGGAGGGGTGGGAATAATACTGAACAAGAAGGTAGGAAAAAGTATTGTAAACAAAGAGCAAAGGAGTAAGGATAAGTAGAATAAAAGTTGGATCAAATAATTTGGTCATTGTTCAGGTATAGTTGCCACCAAGCAATCTTAGGGAGGAAGAAGTTTAAAGGGTGTATAATCAATTAGAGTACACAAAGGTCAGTAAACTAGGAATGAAAGCATTTCATAGTCATGGGTGTGGGAACATGATGAAGGGCAAAGGAACGTATAGTAGTGAGGTAGGGGACTACAGTTAATGAACAAGGAATGGCTGAGGTGGGAAACAAAAGAGTTCTGCAGGAGACGTGGCTTGAATCATAATGAACACTTGGTTCAAGCATCACAGAGGTGACATGAATAATTCTCAGAGAATCAGAAAGATATTTCTAAAACTATTTATCGGCTAGGCACGGATGAAATGATCCATCGCAATGATAGGGTTGCCATAATGTATGTTTCCTTTCATATGCAAGCAATAACATAGTATAAAAATTATGAGAAATTCACGGATGCCCAATTACGAAATTTTTTCTGTTCTATAGGGATAAAAGGAGCCCTTTCTTGATGCTATGTTAGGAGGTATGCCATAAAACTGAAACAAAATATTTCAAAATTTTTCTTTATTAATATTTACATACAGCCTTGTTATCATCCCCTGTTAATGCCTTGTCACCTCAGTTCCTACAGAACATCTCATATTTCTATGATCCACTAAATTGTTGAAACTAACATTTTTTTAAGTTTGCGTTTTTCAGGTGCTGTATAAGTAAGAATGTATTGACATTCTTACATGAATCATTATAGACAGAGTTGATTCTTCTTCTCCACCCGGAGGGAAAAGAATATATATCTGTGCGTATTATAGACCACCTCACGTTGGCATTAACTCAATACCAGACCTAGAAAGACAGATACAAAGCTTTACATCCTACAACAGTGAGCATAGCCTAATTATCGGAGGCGATTTCAATATTCCCACAATAGATTGGGATTCGTACAGTTTTATAAATGGAGGTTAAGACAAGGATCTATGCGAGTCCCTCTTATTTGCGTTCACCTCGAATTCCCTACATCAATTAGTCACTTCACCAACAAGGGGAAAGAACATTCTTGATCTATTAGGCACAAATAAACCCGAAAAGGTTTTAAATATAGAAGTTGTTGACGGAATCAGTGATCACAGGGCTGTAAATGCTAAATTTTGTCTAAGCGTGGATAAAGTTGACAAACCTAAGTGAAAGGTTTATTTCTTCAATAAAGCTGATTATGATAGCTTAAAATGTGAATTAAAACGCTCCCTTTTTATAATTGACGAATTAAGCAAAACTAGTAGTGTCGAGGATACTTGGAATAATTTTCTTACGATAACACATTCAGCAATACAGAGATTTATACCTAGTGAATATATGAAAGAGAATAAGGAACCCCGATGGTACAACTCTGAAGTACGGAAATCTCTTAGGCGGCAAAGGGTGTGCCATGCCAGAATGAAAAACACAGTTAAAGATTCCTCCCCTGATAAAATCAACGAAACCATACAGAACTACAAAACATCTAGGTCCACTGCCAATAAAGCTTTTCAGAAGGCGCTAGTGGAATTCAAAAGGAAAAAATTAGGTGAACATTTGAACGATAACCCAAAGATGTTTTGATCCTATGTCAGGGAAGTGCAGGGAAAAAAGTCCACCGTAAACTCATTGAATAACGAAAAGGAGGATAAAGTAACGAGTAGTTTAGATAAAGCCAACATATTAAACTTATTCTTCCAGAGTGTTTTCAACATATGCTCTCAGAATATACCCGAGAACCTTCCGAAAACATTTCAACAGTCAATGCAAGCAATCAATTTTTCCACCCGCGGAATAGAATTGCTCCTTAAAAACATAGACCCCAACAAATCTCCGGGACCTGATGAGATACCGGCGTGCGTGTATAAAGAAATGTCAGCTGAAATTGCCCCTTATCTTGATACAATATTTAAGAAATCATTAGTAGAAGAAAGCGTGCCAAACGGCTGGAAGGTAGCTTTGGTAACACCCATATTTAAAAACGGAGACAATTCGGAGGACCCCAGTAATTATAGGCACATATCGCTCACTTCCATTTCCTGTAAGATTCTTGAACACATCATTTTTAGTTCCATAATGAGGCACCTTGATAGCCAAGATTTATTGATTAATAACCAACATGCTTCCATAAGGGTAAGATCCTGCAAAACTCAACTCGCACCTTTTGTACATGATATATTGAACTCCGGTGAAAGTAATATTCCATTGATACAATATTCCTAGATTATAAGAAAGCTTTCGATAAAGTCCCTCATTGCAAATTACATGCAAAATTGGAAACTTATGGAATACATGAGAGTATTATTAACTGGATTAAACAATTCTTAAGTGATCGTGTCCAAACAGTCGTCCTGGACGGTGTATCACCCGATACTGTCAAGGTCACGTCGGGTGTACCACAAGGAAGTGTCATAGGCCCCCTCCTATCCCTTATTTACATAAATAACCTCAGTACCATAGTTAATAGCAAGCTCCGTCTTATCGCCGATGATGCAGTAATTTATCGGGACATTCAAAGTCACGAAGAGAGAGCCGTGTTAGCCAACGACCTAGATGCAATTCAAAATTGGTGCGATACATGGCAATTGGAATTAAATTTTTAAAAATGCATAGCAATACATTTTTGGGAAAAGAGTACTTCACTCCCTTATAGTTACGAAGTGAAACAAACCAAAATTATGAGGGTAGATTCCTTTAAATACTTGGGTGTAACAATTGCTCACAAACTGTCCTGGGGAAAACACATGCGGGAAATATGCGGTCTTGCTAATAAAAAATTGGGATTTGTGAAAAGAGTGCAAGGTAAATGTGACAAAAAAGTGAAGGAAAGATGTTTCCTTGCCTTGGTCAGGCCCCACCTAGAGTATGCTGCCAGTATATGGGATCCTCAAAATATAAATTTGATTTCGGAATTAGATCAAGTTCAGCGGAGGGGGGCTAGATTTGTCAAACATTGTTATGACCAACGCAGCAGCGTATTCACTTTGCTAGACAATTTAGGTTGGGATTCTCTTACACAGTGGCATTTCCAATATAGATTAAACTTATTAAAAACATTTAAAGATGGGCCCTTTTCCGATGACATCAAGGATATAATACGAACCCCAATGTATTATGGTCGAAGGGATCATGAATATAAGATTAGAGAGATAGACTGCAAGACTGACAGGTTTAGAATGTCATTTTTTCCTAGAACGATAAGAGACCAGAATGCTTGTAGTCGAAATTCCCCAGGAGTCAGTTCATTACAATAAATATTAACGTACAGGTTAGGGACTGCGTGAGGATATATATATATATACAACATTGTATGTATGTTTTTCTATATATATATATTTTTTTTCTTACAGGTTCCCCTCGCCTTTCCTCACCTAACCCCCAACCCCCTCATCCCTTACCCTTCCCTCATGGTGCTACACCCCCTGCCACACACCTTTTTTGGTGGCTCGCACCATGGCCAAACAGATGATGGTGACTGGGACTAGAACCTAATCTACCGCATGCAGACAAATGATATCTAAGTGCTTCATATGCATCTTTCCATATCCTTAGATGGAGAAGGGTTGAGAAACAGAATGACTTTGAGCTTTTCTGCACATAGAGCACCAAAGTCACAGAGTCAATGTTATCTTACATTGAAGTGAGTAAGTTCCACAGAGGAGTTATTACCTTTCTTTCCCCTTTTCCATCTTGAAGTTATTATCTACAGTTATGGCTAGGCACAGGGCCTAGAAATAAGAACAACTCCAGAAAACTTGAGTGCTGACTCAGCATCAACAAATCTCCCACCTTAAGTCTTCAATGCAGGGGCGAGAAGGGCTTAATAATATTGCAAATTATTTGGAAGTCCATGATGATTGAGGACAACAGTTCTTCATGTTGGTGGAGTAAAATATGACTGATTCTGGACCATCACCTGCTTGTTGAGAGCAGATATTTGAAATTGCACCACAATGGAAAGATGAGTCACGAAAGCACCCAACATCTGTGGAAAAAAACTATGTAAAATTCATATTACACATAATATAACCCTACTGTATTTGTCAAACAGAGAACATTTAATTCAGCTTACATCAAATCAGTCGACAATATACAGAAAGGTTAGTAAAAATCAGCTACATTTCAAAATAAGGCTACAATATATAAATACCACCATACCGTTATAAGAAGTCTGACATCAAAATTAATCAGGCCAAGTGGAGTGAACTTAACCTTGGTATATAATATCTGGCGAGAGAATAATTGAAGCTGAAAGATGAAGAAGTGTTTATTTTGTTAAGAAGTTTTCAAGCATTTAGTATTTTATAATTGTATCTCATTTAAAATCTACATTTGTTGCTAAATATGCAAAGATATCTCCACAAATGATTAGTTTGTCTGAAAGAATTAGCTAGATTCTTATTTTTTGTCATCTTTTTAACTCAGCAGGCTTAGTTATTTTTCTGATTATTATAAATTTTTTAAGGTGGAAATTTTGTTTCCTAAACACATTACTCAAACTAAGAAAGATATACATGGACTATCGAAACAGAAACTGTTTAATAATAAAATGATGTTAAAAGAACTTAAATGTTGAAAAATATAAATAATTTGATTTATTTTAGAGCTTAATTTACCACATGTTATAAATGAAGAGTTTAATAGAATAATATGCCTTTAAGAAAAATAATCAATCCAAAGTAATTAATCTCAAATGTATAAATAAATGGTCATGGAAACTTAAATGGGTATGGTTCATAGCAGTCTTGATTTACATGTTAAAGATATTTTAAGTTCTTCAGAAAAAGGTGAAGTAATATTGCATAAAATGAAAGTTTACTCGAACAAAAAACTCATTCTACAACAAATATAATAATCTTTAAGAGAAATATGGATAATGGAATGTGATATCAAGGATGGAGATGATAGTAAGAAGGGTGATAACTAATTCGACTCATTGTAATATGGCATTTGAAACAGATGCCATAATAATTAATGATAAAGTCCTTGACAAGGACAAAGTTAAGACAAAAAAGTAAGCAGCAGGGATTTATGAAATGAGACAGAAAGATTTGAAGAGGATGTAGTCAATAACAGTTGGATCAAGGAGCAATCAGTTCAATGAATCTTCAATTGACAAATAAATGTCCATAGTAAAACAATCATAAACTTCTATAAATATAAGGCAAACTGAGTTTGATAATTGTGAATATAACAATTGTTGAAAAATGCACTTAATGTACAAGGATAATTATTCACATTATTCCAGTTTCTTGAATAAACAAGGGGAAGGAAGAAAAAGAAATTGAAAGAATTTAGCTGGAAAAGTGAAATTGGAACCCTGAGAATGGAGTCAAAAAAAGATATGACAAGAATTATGTCAAGGAAAATATAACATTGAAATGAAATGAGGTTTAACATTTGAAGTAAATGAGAGACGGAAGCTAAGTGATGGTGGAGTACTTAGTTTTATAGCAATGAAGGAGGACATTATTTTGCCATGATTATACATATTCAATTGGATTATTAGAAAAAAATTATCAATATTTCCAAGCTCATGTCAAAATCAAGCCAATAGCTGCTACTGTTTGTGATTTTTTAAAACTTGGCATTTCATATCAATTTATTTTCTGAATTGCTAAAGGTGTCCCTCCTGTTCTCTCTGATATTGCCCAATCAATGAAAAAGGAGCATGTGTGAGTGTTCCCTATAATTTCTTGTAATTCATATAAGACTCACCTCATCTCGGAATGCCAAGTTTCTTGTCTCTAATATGGCCTTGGACAAATATCTCCCTGTGGAAGTAGCCTATGAGAAATAAATTTAAAAAATGAAATCTTAAAATTTTCCTTAAATTAGGTCGTTATTTTAAAAGTTGAACATTAGTTAAATATTTAAAGAGTAATTCGTTTAGCATAGAGGAAATTTGAGTGGTCTGCATTTAAGTAATTTGTCAGATAAGAAACCAATTTTTCATAGAATAAATTGGATTTCTCTCTATTGCTTACCCAAACCATGTGCAATTTCTATCCATCTCCATAAATTTTACAGAATGTACATTTCATTAACTTTGCATCAGTATTTTTAATTAGCATTCTAAGATCTTGCAGTGGCATGTGATATGATGAGAGCAAAGCAATGTGCTAAGACAAATATGTTGAAGATATTAACTGAATAAATTTGAGATCCTCTACCTTTGCAAAATACAAGGATATGAGGATGAATCATACTAGTAGGTATATTTCATGTTCAAAGAGGGTCAGGAGTTTGTTCAGATTGCCACCACATTGTCATCCTACTACACAGTCCCGAAGCCGTTGGTTGTAAATGAAGACTCTTATGCGATTTATTAATACATATAATGAACAAATCTTACTGCCTAAGAATCCATATGCCCTAGGAGAAACTTAATGTCACTTTTGGAAGACACCACCTTTATATATATATATATATATATATATTTATTTAACTTTTGGACGGCACAATATAACACAATAAAACAGATAACATGTAAAAGGACACTCACACTGTAGATGATTTGAGCTTTCGGCCTATTCCGAGGCCTTCTTCAGGTCAGACCAAGGAGGCCTCGGAGTAGGCCGAAAGCTCAAATCATCTACAGTGTGAGTGTCCTTTTACATGTTATCTGTTTTATTCTGTGTTATATTGTGCCGTCCAAAAGCTATATTGCTCTCGTGAGTACTTCCGCATCATCGATATATATTTATTTATATATTTATATATGGCCAAATACTTAACCTGTAAATGAACATGTGGTTTTCTGTCATCTGATAATGAGATAACCGGACATTTCTACCTTAAAATTATCTTTTCTTTACCTTTTCGCACACCATGCTGCAAAGAATTGTCAGCACCAGCAGCACGACAACCATGGACAAAACGCCACCGGCGCCGTAAAATAGTAGGGCTACACTTTTCACGTGGACCAATTCCGCGAACCACTCGAAGAGGAAGTAGGATATGACCATCGCGGAGGAAAATGTGTCGAGGGCAATGAGGAGCATGTTCAGCCCGAAGAGTGAGGTGAAGTCGTGGGTGAGTTCGCAGAGGAGGAAGTGTTGCGCCGCGAGGGAGCGGAGGTCCCAACAGCCCGCACGGAGAGTGAACTTCTCCCGCGGGGGTGAAGACGCCTCGGTCCACGCCCTCGACGCGCGTTGACGCACCCTCGGGCGGCCGGATATCACTACTTCTGGAGATGTGACGGCCGTCAGCTCTTCGTTGATGTACGAGAAGTCGAGGAAGAAGATAATGAGGAAGGTCGTGGGGATGAGCAGCGACATTGTGCTCACGTAGATGTCGTACGTGAAGACGATCAAGTCCAGGTTGGTGAGGGGGAGTGACTCGACGTCCCGGCAGTACTTGAGCAGGCCAGTCAAGAAGGCCGTGACGGTGAAGTAGAAAGCCGTCAGAAGGATGATGCACAAACGGGTATAACTTCACCATGAGGATACGTAAAAAGAGAAGGAAACCGCGATCAGGGAGAGCTAATGCTCGTTTTAGGTGTTACTTAAGCTTGGGATCGAGTAAAAAATCTTTTTTTGACGAAAATATTACATCTCGATCTGAAATAGGGTGAGGAAAGAAGGTTTTTATAAGCTATAGATAGACGGTCCCTCTCCATGGACGACGACCTTAAGGTGGTGGAAGGGCTCGTGCGCTCTGATCTGGGAGCCATTATACAGGCCTGTAATTGCTTGCGGTAGGGTTACCCACGTCAGAGAGGTATAAGGGTACGAGCCAGACGAAAAGTTTTCCGGGCAGTGTTTTTTCTTTAGTAAGGTGGCCCCAAAGGTGTCTTAACTCTAGTTGGAGGCGGCCATTGAATGATGGTGTCAAGTGAAAAACACTACTTGCATTAAGGAAGGCTACGGAAAACCAACAATTCATTTTCAGCAGAGGGAAAGAGACCCAATGAGGGTCTTTACATAAACTAAACATATGAGCATTTTTATATTGCTTTTTATTTCGGAGAGCAAGCGACTGATGCTACCAAGCGATAGAGACGGAGAAGTCGACAGGGTATACTTCAATCATTGGAAACAATTGCGGGTGTTCCTGGAAGGGAAACATTTGAGAGTTATGAGTGATTGCAACGCGGCGGAAGGTAAAAGGAGATATCATACTCGTAGTTAGGTAGGAGACGACGGTTTAGGAATAAGAAATGATCGCAGGAGAAAGAATTAGAGTTATTCTGGATACAGGATTTAATCACAATGAATAATTGGTTTTAAGACCGCGAAAGATATAGGCCCATGTGGAAAATGACCAGTGATTCAGAAAAGTAATCAGTTATACTGTATTATGGTTAGGCACAGATTTAGGAAGAGCGTGTTTAATTCGCAGTTTCACATAAATGGATGTGGATTCAGAACATAATTTTTGGAATATTGAAGTTTAAAGTCAGATTCAAGAAGAAAAAAGGGAAGAATGTGCAGGAAATGGAGAGTACAAGTATTATAAGGAATGAAAACAAAGGAACACCAGCAAACTGTAGAGAACATTTTAAGTGTGGAAAGGGACGCGGGTACAAGAGAACTAAGATGGAAACGTATCAAATAGGGATAATGAAAGCTGCAATAGAGACTATACGAACGGTATACAAAAAAAGGACAAGGAAACCATGAATTACAAATAGGATAATTAAGAAGATAGAAAAGAGAAGAAAATGAAAGAATTTTAACAAAATTAGTTAGAATATAATACAAAGAGTTGGTACTTGTAAATTTACTTAAGTGGGATACTTGGAAGAAAGAAAACGTGCTAGAAGACGCAGTGAGAGGACATGGAAAGTTTACAAAAGTAGGGTGAAATATTGCGCTGCACAGGAAGGTGAAAGCACTGTCTAAAAGTAAGAAGGGAAAGTCCGTGCAAAAACTCGAAGATAAGGCGTAAATATTATTTATTGACCTGAGGAGGATTCGAGAGAGATGGAAACAATATGTATGTAGAGGAACTAGTTGGATAAAACATTAGGCCAACAAGCTTAGATACAGAAAGAGAGTATGACGTAGATGAGAATAGCTTGAGGTCCAGGCTAACTCGATGGCGCAATAGAAAGGGCAGTAATAGAATTGAAATAAAATAAGGCAAGGCCGTGAGGTAGACAATATCCCAGCGGAACTACTTAAAAGTTTAGGAAAATGTGGGAGGAAGAGTTTTTATGGACAAATTCGTAACATTTATGGGGGAGGATTTTGGCGGGAAGACTTCGTCAGATCAGAGCTACTTCGTGATTTACCTTCCGTCGAGCTGCCCACTAGTAAAAGCGCATTCGTGTACCGTATTTCAAACCTGTGTTCACCTTCTTTCTTTCTAACTTATTTCTCCAGTCCTTGCCTCACCCACTTATCAAAAGCCTCAAATCTACGCAGACCCATCCACTTGCTTCAAATATAAGGTTTATAATCCACAAAGCGATAAGTTCCATATTAAAGTCTGTCTTATTGTATAATAATGAAAATAACAAATTTTCAAAATAAAACCCTTTTCTCTCGGAAATTGATTCATTGTGATTCAGATCTTAAAACGCCCACGTCATATCCTCCTTCACACGTAAGTTGCTTTCAGAAAAAGCAGCTCAGTCCGGCAACGCTCCTCCTGTCTACCTGTGCCTCCGCGTCGAGACGAAGCGAGACTCCACCGCGCACAGCCCATCGATCAGCTCCCTGAGCTTGGCCTTCCTCAGCAGGGATGTAACAATGGCCTCGGAGGAGATGATCCATGAGCTGAACCAGAACGCAATCATGACAAATCGGTTGACAAAAGAATGGTGTCCCGACGCCGTCAGTGTCTGCCCGACCTTCGAAAAGTGTGGGATTACGTAAGCCGCCATGGAAAAGCTCGTGAAGAGGACCAGCAGGGAGTGTGCGAAGGGGAGAATGGAACGGGGTCTGCGACGGACCTCCTCCATTCCGCCTCCCAAAGGATAATAAGCGATCCCGAAGAGCCTGGAGAGGACCAAGACTGGTGTAAGAGCACCTAATGCGTCCCTCACGGGAGCTGGCATCTTGGCTATCGAGAAAGAGAGAGAGAGTGGGGATTTACAGAACCGGTAGGAGTAGTCTCCAGGTAACGAAGCTTCGCCGATGAGAACGGAACTCAGGTGGCGCAAAGGAAATAAGTTCCGGATTTCAATCCCAAAATTTGTGTCCGATCCGGGTGCTCGGTTGGGGCTTTGTGTTAAGCTGTAATTCCGTAAAAAGGTGCTCATAAATTGCGATAAACCGTGAAGTGAACTTTTAAGGTCAAGCAACACAAAGAGCAAATATTTTGCGTCCATTGGAAAGCCTTCTCATCGTGTCGATCATTAATGCACGTCAATGAAGGAAACCGTGCGACGGAGGGCACCTCATGCAAATTATTATAAGAGCACCGCATACGATGTATGCTCTCTATAATATTCTTGGACATAACGAGGTCGAGCTGGGAATTGAATCCAGAAAAATATAAAGTTGCATTCAATTGCTTTTGCTTGATGAAGGTTTTAAGAGAAATAAGAAATGTTATCGCATTGAAAATTTAGGAAAGTTTAATATCATTTTAAATATTGAAGAATAGAATCGCTCAGTATGAAAAAGAATATTCTTTAAATATTAACAGACTCCCACAAGGAGAAAGACAATTTAAAATAACATTTGGTGCCAAAATTGGTTAATCCATTGGGAAGGAGAAAATTTGCATTTAATTTTTTCAATGGTATAAACTTAATGTCACACCGAACGCATTGAAAGAACACACTTGTAAATACATAACAAAAAAGAATGTATCACAATTAGAGAGTAAGATCCTCAGTTGTAATTGAACCTATTTATTATTTACATCAAAATATTTATTACTTACAGAATACGAACTTACGAACACGTTCACGTTTCTAAAGTATTCTTGTTCTTGCATGAAAACTGAATTGTTTATAAAAAGTAAGTTACACAAATTGCAAGAGGATAAGAGGTCAAAGGACATTTTTATTTCATTTTGGAAATATAAGTAATTATGCAAAGAGATTTCAAATGATAACAAAAGAATTAGATCGAGCTTCCTTAGGTTTTGATTTGACTTATTTTATCTCATTTTATCTATGATGTAATAATCATTGTTGGTGAGAATACCTCAAAAGAGAATTTAGCCATGTTAATTCAGCTTTCTTGGAGGAGCTACAGTCAACATGACTGTTCTGGAGAAAATGAGGAATACAATTAAATCGAAAATGCTTTAAAACTTATTTCTACTCATTTTTTAAGGATTCCGGAAGAGCATATATAAAAATGGCAAACTTTTTGCATATTTTAAATACTGATTTTTCAAATTGTTTCACGAGAATGTGGAAAACGGGCGACAGCTTTTACCTCCAGATATTTCCACGTGCATTTTCTTGATTTTTATCTAGTGTTATGACTAAAATACTAATAAATGGAGAAATTAAAAAATTTTCCTCTTTTTCTCCGCTATCACAATCCCAAATTCCGTTTACATGATAGGTCTTCTCCAAAGGTTGCATATTAAACTGCTTCAATCGCATATCGGATTTTAAAACTTTCTTGTTTTTAAAATTGTTAAAACAAAATATTCATTATTTAAACTTTTCTTCTTATTAGTTTGTACTGGTAAACTCTAAGGTGAAGTTAATTAAAAACTTCATGCACATGATCAGAACACAAGAGCTATACATTCGCTTCACATCAGTCATGCACGTACATTCATGTACGTTTACGACTAAACGACAGAGACATTCATTTATGAAATTGTTTTATTCACAATCAAGTGAACTATAGTGCGCACCCACGTTGAACCTGTTCAAAAAATAATCTTAAATTACAATAATGGAAAGTGTATTGTGAATAACTTCAATACTTGGGTATGAAGACCGCATATTTGTTTCCACCCTTCATTCCGTCCAACATCCCTATCCTATTCCAGCCCCTTCTTCGTTTGCCAAACATTCTCCCCTCTATCACAGTCATCAATATTCCATCGCATATCCAAATGCTTTTCACCCTTTTTTCTTGCCTCGCTTGCATTTCTCCCGATAATCATCCAGCACTTCCTCGTTTGTTTTCCTTCCTGTCTATTCAACCTTTTCCATCCTTCTCCACACTCACATTTCAAAAGCCTCAAATCTACGCCAATCATTTTGCTTCATTGATCATGTTTCCGCACTGCACAAAACCACGCTCCATATGAATCATTTGACGACCTGTTTCTTAACTCAACGTCCCTTACTCAAAGACCTTTGTCATCAATTCCCTCCTCTTTATGAAAGTTACTTTGCTTAATGCAATGATTCTCCTTACGACCCTCTACTTTGACCGTTTTTGTCCAGAACTTTACAAGACAAGTAGACTGTTACATCTGATTTAGTTAATGAACTCGTAATTTATTATTTAACTTAGCATACTATCGAAGAAAAATGGGAATGTATCAAGCAAGGGATATCGGAAGCAGCAAAAGACACTATAGGGACCGTTAAAGGGAAAAGAATAAGGAAACCATGGGTCACGGATGAGATGATTGCAAAGATGGATGAGAGAAGAAGATGGAAAAATGTAAACACAGAGTTAGGCAAAATGAAGTACAAAGAGTTAAACAATAAATTGAGAAGGGCCACAAATAAAGCAAAAGAAGAATGGTGGAAAACGCAATGCGAGGATATGGAAAGTTTACAGAGGAAGGGTGAAATTGGTGCTCTATACAGCAAGGTTAAGTTATTATCGGGAAGTAAGAAGGCAAGATCTGTGCTAACAGCTAAAGATAAATGGGGTAAGATAATAGTTGAACCAGGAAAAATCCAAGAAAGATGGAAGGAATATATAGAAACACTGTATGGTAAAGAACTTAGGCCGACAAGGTTAGACATAGAAAAGGAACATGACGTAGAAAAAGATAGCTTAGGTCCAGGCATACTCGAAGATGAAATAGAAAGGGCATTAAAGGAGATGAAAGCAAATAAGGCCGTGGGGGTGGACAATATTCCTGTAGAAATGTTGAAATGTTTAGGAAAATGCGGGAAGAAGGCCTTAAATGGACTGATTCGTAGTATCTATGAAGAAGGAATCTGGCCGGAAGATTTTGTGAGATCGGTGTTAGTTCCTATTCCAAAAAAGGCAAAGGCTTCGTCATGTGAGGATTACAGAACAATAAGTTTGATATCCCACGCAGCTAAAGTTATTCTCAGGATCATCAACAAAAGGATAGAGAGTAAGGCAAATGATTACTTAGGGGATGATCAGTTTGGGTTTAGGAAGGGAAGAGGTACGCGTGATGCCATTGCAGTAATGAGATCACTAATTGAGAGGAATATAGTATAGAATACAACCAGGACATTTTTGCCTGTTTTGTAGATTTCGAAAAAGCATTTGATAGAGTGAATTGGGAAAAATTAATGCGTGTATTGCAGAAAATAGGAATGGATTGGAGGGACAGAAGACTGATCCGCAACCTGTACATGTCTCAGATTGCTCAGGTGCGAGTGGGGAACGGAGAGTCCGGATGGGCCGTGTTAGGATGAGGGGTAGGGCAGGGTTGCCCATTGTCACCGGTGCTGTTCAACGTATATGTGGAGGAAATGATTAAAGAGGCATGGGAAGAACTGGAGGTAGGAATGAAAGTCGGAGGGGAATTCGTAAAATCGGTTAGGTTTGCTGATGACCAAGCATTAGTTGCTCAGTCAGCCAAGGGGTTGCAAGCATTGCTGAGTGAATTGGAAGTTAAGTGCGATAAATATGGGATGAGAATCAATATTAACAAAACAAAGGTTATGCGATTTTCCAGAAAGAAAAAGGCTAAGCTAAACATTAAAATAGACGGGGAAAGAATAGAGCAGGTAGAGCAGTTTACATATCTCGGAAGTGTTTTGGACCAATACGGTCAAAGTGGTAGGGATGTAAGGAGAAGAATTGCGCTAGGCAAGGAGGCTTTCTCAAGGAGGAGGGAGTTGATGACGGGGACGTTGAGTAGGGATGTTAAGACAAGACTCGTAAAAACTCTGATATGGAGCGTAGCTATGTACGGCGCGGAAACGTGGTCACTGAAGCAGGAGGATAGACGTAGATTGGAGGCTTTTGAAATGTGGGTGTGGAGAAGAATGGAGAAGGTGAAATAGACCGAAAGGAAAACAAATGAGGAAGTACCGGAGATGGTGGGTGAGGAGGGGGGTTTGTTGAGAGAAATCGTATGGAGGCAGGAAAAATGAATGAAAGGCGTATTGAGCGGTGGTGGAATGTTGAAGAAGGTAATAGAGGGGAGAATGTTGGGCAAGCGAGGTAAGGGCAGGAACAGGATAGGGATGTTGGACGGGATGAAGAGAGGAAAGAAGTACACCGAGATGAAGAGGGACCTGATATAGATTAGTTTGCTAGGTGGGGAGTCACAAAATATTTATTTGATAGTTGTGTCCATCCAAAAACCTACCTTAACCGGTAGATTACCTAATAATAATAATAATTAGCATACTATATATATTTTTATAAAACCGTATATAGTTTGTTTTCCTTTCCGACCTTTTACTTTTTCCACGTTGCTCCATACCCACATCTCAAACACCCCTCATCTATTATTTTTCTTCAAAGTCCATGTTTCCCCGCCACCATACCATTATTATTGGTTATTGTGTGTGTGTGTGTGTGTGTTTGCATGCGAGTAATGCCATGCTTATTGCTAAACATCAAAACCCAGATAGTTGATTTGTGTTTGGTTCAAGCCCAAAATGTGAGTGTGCATCTTGAACGTATTAATTTTTTTTGTAAAAGAAAGGAAAACACCAACCAATTGAAATGTGACTGCTCTTCGGTGTTAGATATTGTCGAGGGCACCTTGACGAAATGCGGGTTTTTTTTATGGAGAATGATTGATTCCAGAAACTAATTGTCCAATGCACGGAACCCCCTTAACTCTCTACTCTCAACCCTAGATTGTCGTTCCCTAAAACTCTTCCTAGGACAGGCTGGAACGCCCAAAAGACGTCCTGTCACGTAATTTTAATTTTTTTACCTCACTTATTCCGGAATACATCGTACATGTATAGTGTTCACATTAAGGATGATTTCCTATGGGAGAATCAATTTGGTGCACTCGCTAGTGATACTGTGTACTAGCTTCCTACTGTGAGGGCCCGGGCTCGGATTCAGACGGTGGAAGAATTTTAAAAGGTCTCTCGATCCTTTCTTGAGTGTCACGTAGAGAGCACATTAAGTGGAGTGAAGCCGACCTTCGGATGGAATATTAAGCTGTAGACTCCTTGGCGCCTTCCATTAAGAGTAAACCAATGGCGACGCCGAATTTCTCATCACCCTTCCCATAGTCCCTGAAAATGTTATCTATTCATCAAACAACTCACCTACAAGGTCTGTCCCAAATATAGGTAAAATTAATCTGGGGGGAAATTTTTATTGCAGATCAAAGTACAAAACGCTAAAATTCTTCACAAGACAACCCTTATCTATTGACAACTAGTTCCAGTGCCTCCGCCAGTTGTGTTATACTTCCTGTAAAGCATCAACAGGGCCCTCGTTGAGGCACTTCATCATGGCCTCTTTGACAAAATCGAGTGGTCCAAAATGGTACTCAGGGGGGTAATATCAGTGACCACCTGTTCTTAAAAATTTGGATCACTTTCACCGTGATCAAAGAGGTCCAAGGCAAGATTGTCACATAAGCAGCCTTCTGACAGCACCTTGGGGACCATCTTGGCACGCCTTTTTCATAGCTACATATTCTGTAAGAATGCAATGAACTGTAGTTTTCTGAATACTGGACTCTTCTCCTAACACACTTGGCGCTTGGGGGTCAATCAGAGTTGAGCACGTGTCTCACTTTTTGCACAATTTCATCACACTGTGTTGTTGATGGATGCACAGGGCATTCCTCATCGTCAACTTCCTCGTTACCCTTCCAGAAAATTCTATGCAAGCAGAACACCATCACTTGGGACATTTCTCCATCTCCATATGCATCCTTAATCATGGCCATGGTCTACGTACCCAATTTTCCAAACTTAATGCACAATTTTATCGCATACCATTGCTCCATGGAATGTGGCATCGTGAATTCGTGACGTGACCGTCGAACAGGCGTCCAGTCTAGCAGCAATCCGTACACTAAATAATGCCCACAGTTAACTGATGTGAGTCGCGTTGCTTTCCCAAGATCTTCCATTACCTTTCTCACCACAAATCCCCCCCCCCACTCTAACCATCTGCATTGGTGGCAAAAATCATCCTAATTATTTTTGGGATAGACCCTGTATCCCTAATGACACTAATAATCTCAGTTGTCGGTCGCCTTCTCTAATAGCTACTAATACTACAATTTTCCGGCGTCAAAACCTTGAATAGAGTTATTAACTTCTTGTTTCCTGTGGCAGCTTTAATTAATATATTCCCGAGTCCCCGTTATCCTTTGCGACTGAATGCACTGGCACTATTTGCTCGAGGAAATTAGGGCCGGTCAAAGGGCTAGAAAAATGCTTACAGATGAAACTTGACGCACCACTAAGTTTCTTAGTTGTCATAGTATTACAGCATATATTTTATTCAAATTAGTTGGAGTTACGAGGCGTGTTCATAAAGTAAGACCCGTTTGGTCACAGAAAAAAATATACTCATGTGAAACACATTTTATTGGCACTTTTAGTTAGCTACAAACCTACTTCACTTATCTACATAATCGCCGTTCACTTCTAAGCATTTTTCGTACCGCTGCACCAGCTTCTTTAACCCCTCTGCACAGAAACTCGCCGCCTGAGGGTTGAACCAATCGACAACGCCATTCTTGAGTTCCTCTTCGGTTTCGAAACGTTGTCCACCGAACCACTGTTTCAAGTGCAAGAAGAGGAAGTAGTCGCTGGGTGTAAGGTCAGGACTGTACGGTGGGTGGTTTAAAGAGTTCCCAACGACCCAAAAACTCTCGTCCACTGGACATTCTTTGCTCTTTGTGGTGGTCGGTGAGCATTTTCGGTACCCACCTTGCACGCAATGTGTGGTATCCGAGGTTTTCCGTAACAATATTGTAGACAGCAGTGCGTCCAAGTTGAGGAAATTGTTCAGCCAGGCCATTAATTGTCAATCGACGATCACCTCGCAGTTTTTGTTCCACTTGCGAAACAATTTCATCGGTCAGAATACTGGACCTACCACTTCGCTCTTCGTCATGGACATTTGTTCGTCCATTTTTAAAATCACAGCACCATTGTCTAACCTTTCCTTCACTCATAACTGTAGTTCCACATAAACTAGGCATAATTCCCGATGAATTTCAGCAGCCGACAATCCTTTTGCATACAAGAATCGTATGACAGAACGCACTTCACAGCTGGCGGGATCAACGATTGTCGCGGACATTGTTGTTTGTGACATGCACGGACAAGCAAACGACTTCTGAAACAAAACAAATGCTGCTATAGCTTCTCAATGAATCAGTAGATCAGCAGAACACAGTTTTGCTCCTGCAGCGCCAGAAAGCTGTGTACGCAGAAAGCTGTGTTCTGAAGCGCCAATATTTAAATATAAGCAAACGGTACTTACTTTAAGAATACGCCTCGTATTAATTCACATGTTTATCTATTTGGAGATCTGAAGGAAATTCGTCAATACGGGGAGCTACCTGCATAAGGACACCGATGACATTGCCGATGGTGATGGGTAATGGGTCGCATACCTGACACGATTGCAGTTATGATAAGAATTAATATAGTTCACAATAATCGGTTATGGTCCCGCCAGATTTCATTTGCATATCTTTGGTCAACTGAATGAACCAGTTAAACACTTTCTCTACGCATACATATCGTACATGCGCATAAATATACGATAGATAATTGAATGAAATTCTATTCGATAAACCACTATTTAAAAGTGTAAAAAAATATTTGAAAATAATGTAATAAAATAATAAATCTTGGTGTATGATGCCATGAAATAGGAGCATCTTTAAAAAAATTAAGTGTCGCTCAAGATGACCTGGAGGTTAAAACATTTTGCCCCCGACAGAACATGTTTTTTCCATCTGATTACATAGGTTATATTTTTATACCATTGTATTATTCGTAGGTGCAACAAATCCGTACCCTTACATCATGACCCGAACGTCAGCTACTTATCTAATATCTACATTTGAATCATATGCTACAAGCGGCTGCAAAGGCGTCTGACCTCAGTGGGACGGCTATTCACTTGAGGTGTCACGTTTAAAACGATTGAGTAAGTGACGTCAAACCATCTCAATTATTCTAACCACAAAGTTTTGAATGGCGTGAAATGAAAATGGGAATTAATCAATTTAAAATATTAAGACACGATATAGTATCACTAATGTGAACAGCCTCACATTACTATATACTTCTAATTTAACTTGCACTTCACATGACACAGTTAATATACATGTATTACTGCAATCATTCTGAAACACCGTTCGTTATTTTAACAATCACCAAGAGCGCTGCAAAAGCCTTTCGCGGAGAAGTACTCCAGTATAATGAATAGGAATGACTTAGGGTATTGCAGCGTAAACTGGTCTTAAAGACGATCCAAGTTTGCTTTGCATAACTGAATGTGAGGACAGCTACGAAGCCAGAAGAAAATGCCATCATATCGACCTCTGTAAACTGAGAAATTGACTGAAATTATGAAAAATATATCGCGCATCCATTAAATAGTGGGAATTTCTGCTCACAGAGCTAGATGAAATGTTTCAGAGACACACAGGACAAGGTGAAGAGAAGGCGCGAATATTCAGGTTGACAAAAACGGATTGTGGAGGAGATGTAACTTCGTCTTGAGACTTATTTTGTGCATTTAAGCCTGCTCTATATTAACCGTCTTTCATTTTTAAAACATCTACATAAGAATTTAACAGAAAAATTCGGTAAGTGCGCCTTAGGTAGCTTGACTTTTCTTCTCGTTTATTAGTATGAATCTCCGAACGTTTTTTTTCTGGTAGCTTTGCATTTATTTCGAATTGGTCGTTGGCGAAAGTTCAAGATATTGAAGCCGTTTATGTTATTTTCCATAATTACACGATTTGGATAATGTACATACATATATTGAAAAGAAGAAGGGGGATAAGGTTAATTTATACCAAACAAAAGGGTTCTTTGTACGAACGTGAACATTTAATTCAATAAATACACGAACATGCAATATTTGTGAATGGGTTTTACCCACACACATTAACAACTAGGGTTTAATGTACCCTTCTGCAACATATCATCAATTCAACGCACTGCATCTTCTTATAGATTGCATTCAAATGGAAGTAGAGATGTCATCGTTCGAGCGGAATGGTGATTCTTGAGAGAGGTCGTTAGTCAATGGTGGAATGAATAATCTGTCGGTTGAGTTTTAGTCAAGGGAGGTGGGGACTGTCAACCGCGTAACCTCGCCCGCTGCATCACCATATCGATTACTAATTCTAGCCAAGTATACAGTTCATACAGAGCAGAAACCGGGATGGAACCAAAATAAACCGATGTTGGCTCAAAACCGCTAAGCAGTTCCATGAGCACTGACGTTTACTCGAAAAACGTATCATGACCTTTATGTTATTACGGAAATCCGTCTTAGAATAATTAACCAAAGAGTTATCTTGATCTCTTTGACATTGAAATTTGTGTTTATATTGTATGAAGGAACAGGTACACCTGCACCAAAAATCAGTGAAATAATTATTTCCATACCACATAAACCACATCGTTGTTCAAAGTCGAAGGTCCTTGTCGGTGAAAGAGCCGATCAAATAACTTTAATCTTTTAGTGAAACAGATCGTGTCGTTTGGGAGGCGATTAGCGCACTGGCCATTTTATTCATCTCTCACCAGAAACTACAACTCAAGCTTGCAAGAGATATAGTAGCTTCCGAAAAATGGCAGTGAGATTTCGGATCCAATTCAGGTTTCCATTCTGAACAAGCTCAGCTAAGGTGAAACTAAGATTGATTTTCCAAGGAAGTACCAGGGTTATTCACGAATCCGGATCTCATAACGCGTTATCAATTTGAGTATTATTATGTAGCAACTTTCAAAGCCATCCTTTCCACTGACAATCTCTTCATTCGCTTATCGCTCATTGTACCGACATTAACTACATGTATTATTTGCCTCTGATACTTCATCCTTAGCACTCTTGTAATTCTTTCTCTCCATGTCCCCTTCACATTTATGATCTTCAGAAAGTTATTACACTTCAGTGTGTGTCCAATTAATCTCTGTCTCCTTGCAAGTGTTCCCCTTATGCTTCTCTCTTCACCTACTCTTCTAAATAATTCATTTGTGATTCCGTCATTTTATTTTCAGAATTCTTCCGTATCGCCATATTTCCATTGCCTCTTTCCATTTCCTATCTGTTGCCACATCATACACTTCTCACATCTGCAGAAACAGAGACTCCATACATAAGTTTTAAAAAATCGCTTCCCTATGTCTATGGTTCCCTTTGCCGTAAATAATTGTGTTTCCTGGTAGAAAGTCTAGGAAAATAAATCGATTTTGAGTTTGACACATGGTAGAGATGTGACTTTATCTGTACCCAAATGCACCGCTACCTGTGAAACCAAATTTCGAGTTGATGACTGTCGTTCAGGACCCTAGCACTGGGTTAGTTGGATACGATAACATGGTCGACGACACCTGAATATAAATAGAAAGAGACCATGCCGTCAAATCTAGGCGAGCACGGCGGAGATTGGGACTAACTCACAACGTATACAAACCTATCGAAGACACATGTAGTCACTAATCTAAGTGCTCGTCGATTACTGCAGGGTAAACAGAATGAAACTTCATCCCATACGTATATTTCTGCACATTTTTGTTTAAAAAAATGATTCACTCTTGGTTTATTCGTTAAGAGGAGAAGAAAAGGTACTCGCATTAGAACTTTTATCGAATGAGATAGAGTGCAATGTATTTATAAATGTATCCCATTTTGTTTCAGCCATTGCCATATTATCTCGCAAAAAACTAGTAACTTCTGCATAAAAATCAGTAATCTCCATGTATGATATTGAATGACTTTAAATTAAGAAAATATGCATTAATTTAATTTTATTTGAAGTAGTTTATCACGGATAATTACACTTCGTTAATAGTGGCATTTAAGAACATAAAATACACGCTAATGACATGTAGCATCGCAAAATGTCTATAATTAATAGTTCTAGCGAGATAATTGGCTGCCTTTTCACGATTAATGTCTACAACGGTCGTATTTTCGACAAATATTTGCACTGATCCAGTCAAGAGTAAAGGAAGTTGAATAGGTTTAACCATTTTAATGACCTATATTAAAAAAGGGAGTCGCATTGGTTCAGGTAATCTCACAATTTAGCAATAATTTTGATACATGGATACCCAATAGACACGGTCATTAGGCTACGGTGAATTAGGCTATAAGTTGAAGAATTCTGCATGTCCGGGTTTTCACCGCGTTGTTGTTTGAAGCCGACAACAGTTTCGCCGAAGTTTCATCCGGCGTCTTCATCTTCGACCTGAAGACGCCGGATGAAACTTCGGCGAAACTGTTGTCGGCTTCAAACAACAACGCGGTGAAAACCCGGACGTGCAGAATTCTTCAAGCCACCGCCGCGAAAATCTACGCAGCCATAGGCTATAAGTTGATTTTGGTTAAATTGGAGCCAAAGGTCTTCGATCCATTAGGCACATGTTCCAAGTTGATTGTGGACATAGCTTCTCACATCGTGATTCAGATTTTGTTTAAAATATAATCGACTTCAGGTAGCCCAAAAACCTCTGCATTGCAGACGGAGGAGGAGAGCGTATCCGGTAATATAAATAATTTTAGGAAAATGAACATTCGACTCTAATTTTACCCAAAACATGACATTGAACAAAACTATTACAGTTTTTGAGCAGTGAAGGAAGGTTCCACATTATCTGGATGGCAGCTTGGTTAACTGTTGCCCCTGAAGATACATCCAGAGAGGAGCGCCAGTTTCGACCAGGGGACAAGCGCAGCACAAAGCGATCCAAGAAGAAACGTTTCAAAGGAATAACCACTGACGATTCATCTGAAGGTGGAGACGTCCTATGGATCTTGCGGCCAGTTCTCATCACTGGAAGAGTTTTCGGAATGCCTTACTACCCTCTGCAAGACGCTACACGTGGGCGTTGTAAGACTCTAGTTTACGGGGCTCTCAACTTCATAAGTTACGTGGTACTACTGGTTTCCATTGGGGTGTTCGCTTACATCGGCCCTCACTGCTACGAATTCGGTTCCAGATTGATCAGGGGGGTGGATCAGTCGTATTCCAACGCCATTAACATGACTGTGGTCTGGATTACGACGATTACTTTAGGCTTAGTTCCTTTAATCATGTCAATCTTCCTCCGCACTAAAACCAAAGAACTGATTATGGAACTGTGCGACGTTCATGCTCAATTAAAATCAATCAAGGCAGTCAGGAAAAGGCGAAGTTGGCTAAAAATGGGAATAATATCCTATATGACTTTTGAGTCAATTACGAGTGCCATACTGATGTACTTCGGCTCTGTCTTCGTTGACACCAAGTCCTTCAGGCCCGTTGTGGATTTCGTGTACTTATTCTTCATGATGTTCTTGTCCATATTGTCGAGAATATTGTTTTTGTCTATATTAAAACTGATTGGCTCGGGCTTTCACGCGATCAACGAGATCATTCTGGAGGCTTTCGAAGACGCACGGCAAGGAGGTTATCGGCGAATGCGACGACACCCGGAGACTCCCGAGCCTTCGAGGACGGAACTGGGAACCCGAGAGGGAGAGATAAAGCAGGGGGGGTCCCCGAAAAATTTTGCCAAACGCGATGCAATAAAATTAAGACAGCTGGCCAGTCTGCATCTGAAACTCAGTTTTATTTGCGCGAAGTTTATGTCTGTATTTGGCCCCCATATACTCGTAATATTCCTCGCCACCATCTTGTGCTCACTATGTTACAGCTACTTCCTCTTTCAGTGGGCCATGGGACTGATTGATTTCAATCATGTGATTACCCTTGTAATTTTATTTGTGTTTATGAAGTTAAAGCTTTTTGCTATATCCGTCGTCATCGCCTGGTCTTGCGGAGACGTGTCTTTCAAGGTATGTATGGAAATAATTCGATCTGCTTGATCGATTATTTGAACCTAATCGTCTTTTCGAACAAATTAAATGATCTTGTTTATCTTTCCCTATAAAGGGTGAAAAGGCAGGAAGAGTTGTGTCGTCAATAATGCTGAAAATGAACAACAGCCGGATTCTAGACGAGGTAACTGAAATGAGTCGACCATTTTATATGCCATTTGATTGTTTTGAATATGAACAATATAGTTATTTGAAGGCAGAATGGCCTATATAATTGTAATGGAATCATTCAACGAAGATATTTATCTTTACAGCTTCGGATATTCGCAAACCAGTTGTTATACAACAAAATTGATTTTGAATGCTGCGGGCTAGTTAAAATAAAACCATCCATTTTGACATCTGTAAGTGCTCTGGAAAACACTTCTTGTTTGGTTAACAATACCTGTTCAACTTCGGCCGTTTACCGGGTATAATTATGACCTACCACCTTCTATATGCTAATTAGGTACTGAAACCCGTTCATGCTTTCACGGACTGCAGCATAAGTAATAACTAAAGGAGGATCGATAAATTACTTTAAATACTATCTTTAGAGACCATCCTAGAAGACTTCAAATCAAATTAAATGAATTGCCAAGTATCCAGCTACAATTGAGCAATTCAAAGTATCGAAAATAATTTGACCTAAATGAACGCTAAATTAACGTTATTACTGGTTTTTGAATGACTGCTGATGTGTGTGAAAATCAACACTCTCATCAACAAGAGTAATAAATAGTATATCTTAATCGGTGTAGTAGATTCTATTTACTGAAGCCTTTTCAGACATGTCCCATCATAATAATCTCTTGCGTTAACTCAGGTTAGTTCTGTAACAAGTCAAACTTTTCATCTCTCTTTCTGAAGACACCTCAGGACTTTGGCTGGCGGTGTCTGCGGAAAGAGGGACCAAGGGGCGGACTTTTTACGGGAATTCAAGCGTAATACAGTAATGACTTGGTGCAGATATTAAAAATTAAGCGTAGAAAATAAGAACTAAACTAAAAAGAGAGTATTATTTAGCAATAATGTTAATTTATCAAAATAGTTCTTATATTTCTCGCACGTGTTGAATGGCAACTACTTATCTGGATTAAGTTTTTACCACGAACATAAATTGTGTTTTTCATGATTTCAATGGAGCACAAAAGTATTTCCTGGTGTATCTCCGAATTCTGATTCTCAATTTTTAGTGTCGCTCGATGACCACTGTGGAAGTTAGATAAACGCATTTGAATCAAAGAATTAAAAACACATTAAAATGTATTTTTCAAGCAAAATTTATATTTCGTTTCGCACAATGAACTGAATTTGTTTTCATATTTTTCAGGTGACTGCAACCATAGTGACACATCTAGTAATAGTAGTCCAATTTCAGCTTTCGGCTACAGACTCTTCAAGCAGCTATCATGGCACCCCACGAGAAATGAATGTAGTGACGACGCCAAGCTATAATTCTAGCTGGAGTATCCTGAATTTTCCTGAGGGAGAATAATTCCTCGATTGTGAGATAGTAAGTGATGTTCTATTGATGAAAAAGCATGAAGGCATCTCTTGAGGCTTGGCGTGTTTGTAGAATAAATCATGATAAACGCCGGGCAGAGAATAAAGACTTCCCTGAAAACCTCTATGAGAGTTACAGTTAACTTAATAAGGACAAAATAAAAGCACGAAAGTATGCTTTACGACTGTAGAATAATTACTTAATTACGTAGATGTGACAAAATAAAATTGGATGTGATTCGAAAGCAAACAATGTGTAAAAAATAAGCATTATATTAGTGTATAATATATAATGTATGTAATAAATATATTATTTAGTTATAATTATAAATGTATGCAAAATTAACCAACGCAAAAAAAAAACAAAGTAATTGGTAATAAATGGGATAAACAAAAATTATTACAGCACTAACATTTCTCTAACAAGATATGACCTATACTAAATAAATGAATAATTAATCGGAGTACAACTTAGTATCGAGTGATAACTTAGGCGCTAATAGATTATTTGTAATTACCAGAATTTTATCATTTCGGGTGTCTAATGAAGTAAAACACTATTGCCCATCAGGAAAACTGACCAGTTTCACCCGAATATAGAGTTGTTTGGAAAAATTTTGACACTTTGTTTCCAATATACATGAACGATATGTACTCATACTATATACACTCGTTATGAGGAGACGAGGTTTTAGGGTGTAATGACATTTCTTTCGGGTAAATAAGAATGTTAAGAGTGTTGAGTATAGGGAGAGGCGGACAGAAAGGGGAATAAGGGTGCTAAAGGTAAGGAGTAGGGGGAAGTGAGCGTGGCGGGGGGTGACGGTGGGGTTAAAGGCAAGTAGACCCATTGGGGGGGTAGCGGAGGGTTTGGGGCGGGTTGTGGAGGGAGAGGAAGATGGGCGTAGGGGAAGCGGCAGTTTTGCTTCAACGCTGAGGCGAGGGAAGGGTAGAAGGTAGTGTAGGAGGAATCCGCTCTGAATCAAAGGAGGGCTGAGGCATAAGGAGGGGGAGATTTTTTCGAAGAAAAGGAAAATCTGAATGGAAGACAAGCGCATGGTCCTTGGGCGAGACAGCACTGACGGATAAAGGTAGGTGTTGTAACTAGGCAAGGCAGCAGTGAAGTAATTAAGCAGGAGTAATAAGGTTGAGGAAGGAGGTGGAATGTTCATTTCAAAGAACAGATTATTATTATTCAGTAATCTACTTAACAAATTAGGTTTTGGATGGACACAACTACCAAATTAATATTTTTGTGACTCCTAACAAAACACAATCCAGCAACCTACTTCATCCAGTCCTTCATTTCTGTGTACTTCCTTCCTCCCATCATCCCGTTCAACATCCCTATCCTGTTTCTGCCCTTTCCTCCTTTGCCTAACATTCTCCCCTCTATTACAGTCTTCAACATTCCACTGCGGATCAATACGCCCTTCATCCATTTTCCTGCCTCCATAGGATTTCTCTCAACAAACTCCACTCCTCGCCCACCATCTCCAGTACTTCCTCATTTGTTTTCCTTTCGGTCCATTTCACTTTTCCATTCTTCTCCACGCCCACATTTCAAAAGCCTCCAATCCACGTCTACCCTCCTGCTTCAGTGACCACGTTTCCGCGCCGTACATAGCTGCGCTCCATATCAAAGTTTTGACGAGTCTTTTCTTAATATCCCTACTCAACGTCTTCGTCATCAACTCCCTCCGCCTTGTAAAAGCGTCTTTGCCCATCGCAATTCTTCTCTTTACGCCCTGCTACTGCTTTGACCGTGTTGATCCAAACACTTTCGAGATACGTAAACTGTTGTATTTTAATGTTTAGCTTAGCCTTTTTCTTTCTGGAAAATCGCATAACCTTTGTTTTGTTGATACTGATTCTCATCCCATATCCATCGCACTGAAGTTCCAATTCAAGCAGCAGTGCTTGCAACTCCTTGGCTGACTGAGCAACTAATGCTTGGTCATCAGCAAACCTGATTTTAAGAATTCTCCGCCGACTTTCATTCCTACCTCCAGTTCTTCACCTGCCTCATTAATCATTTCCTCCAAATATACGTTGAACAGCACCGGTGACAATGGGCAACCCTGCCTTACACCTCTTCCTAACACTGCCCATCCGGACTCTCCGTTCCCCACTCGCAACTGAGCAGTCTGAGACCTATTCATGTTGCGGATCAGTCTCCTGTCCCTACAATCTATTCCTATTTTCTGCAATATACTCATTAGTTTTTCCCAATTCACTTTATCAAACGCTTTTTCGAAATCAACGAAACAGGCAAATACGTCCTGATTGTATTCTATATTCCTCTCGATTAGTGATCTCATTACTGCAATGGCATCACGCGTACCTCTTCCTTTCCTGAACCCAAACTGATCATCCCCTAAGTAATCATTTGCCTTAATCTCTATCATTTTGTTGATGATCCTGAGAATAACTTTAGCTGCGTGGGGTATCAAACTTATTGTTATGTAGTCCTCACATGATGTAGCCTTTATCTTTTTCGAAATAGGACTAACACTGGTCCCACAGTCTTCCGGCCGGATTGCTTCCTCAAAGATGCTACGAATCAGTCCATATAATCTCTTCCAACTACAATTTTCTAAATCTTTCAGTAGTTCCACAGGAATATTGTCTAGCCCCAGGCCCTTGTTTGATTTCATTTCCCTTAGTGCCCTTTCTATCTCATCGTCCAGTATGCCTGAACCTAAGCTATCTTCCTCTACATCATATTCTATTTCTATGCCTAACCTTGTTGGCCTAATTTCTTTACCATACAGTACTTCTATATAATCCTTCCATCTCTCTTGGATCTTTTCTGGTTTAACTATTATCTTACCCCACTTATCTTTAACTGTTAGCACAGATCTAGCCTTCTCACTTCCCGATAATAACTTAACCTTGCTGTATAGCGCACCAATTTCACCCCTCTGTAAACTTTCCATATCCTCGTATTGCGTTTTCCACCATTCTTCTTTTGCTTTATTTGAGGTCCGTCTCAATTTATTGTTTAACTCTTTGTACTTCATTATGCTTAGCTCTATGTTTACATTCTTCCATTTTCTTCTCTCATCTATCTTTGTAATCATCGTATCCGTGATCCATGGTTTCCTTGTCTTTTTCCCATTAACGGTTCCTATAGTTTAATTTGCGGCTTTCGATATCCCATTTTTGATGTTTTCCCATTTTTTCTTGATAGTACTCAGCCCTTTACCCTAATCCAGAGCAGATTATATCTTCGAAATTTGAAAAATCTCAAATCGACCCAAGACGCTCATTTCAAAATATTTTGGTCCAGTACCTTATTTAAAAATATGGCTTCAAAATTTCTGCTCAGGGCACAGTTTTAAACAAATGTTTTGTTCACTTCTCCTTTTTGTTAGATAATAAACTTCAAGACGTTTCTGAAAGATGCCTTCGCTGCGAGTAAATTGAAACCATTTTAATAATCAATTAGACTTGAATAAAAATTTTAGGGTAATTGACTTCCATAATGTAAAATGCTTTACTTATTGGGTCGCCAGATGACTAAAAGATGGAGGTTTGGAATATCACCTATGGTGGTAAAGTTGTCGACCAAGAAATTTCTCTGAGTTGATTTTGTTGAACATTGTGTCCTTGGTCACTAAAATATTTTATTAAGCAAATAACGTATCATTCTTTTTTAAATCGTTCTACAAAATAATCAAGTTTCGGAAAAGACTTACATACTTTACGATCATGACGTATTTCGCCTGTTGCTCACCAGTTTTTTATTGACACAACTATCACTATTCTATTTTTCCTGGCGAAAAAATATGCACGAACTTATCTGCCGTACCCAATGCTTATTAGTTAAATTAAGTCGGCTGCCTTCGCTTCAAACATCTGACCATAATAATAACTTTTGCCTGATTTTCCGGGTAACTAATATAAATGAGCATAATATCAGATATTTTATTCAATACCTCGTCACTTACTCTATTAATCCTGTCAATGTGCTAAAAAATTTGAGTTTTTAATTAAAATTAATTATTTAACCCTCGTTAACGGAAATGCTCTGAACATCCTTGAATTAATATTAGGCATTCATTATCGTGCAGCAATCACTCAAATTGTTCTCCTTCAGAATAACCGCAAAAACCCAAGTTCTTATATAATGGCCTTTGAGGTCAATGGGGTGAAAAGAATTCGCTTCTTAAGTCCTCGAAATATCTAAACACCCTCACCCAACCTGTCACGAAAATTAATCTCTTGAACATTCAGGTCCTTTAAGGTCACGAATGCCACATCACAAAAGTATTGAATGCCGCACCCTGAATTAAACTCTTCTCTTCTACATTGTTTATCGCTCTCTAAATATCCACATCCGAATTCATTCTTCGCTCCGAAACTTCTACTGTTTGCCCATTTCCGAAGCCTCTCAGACTGAAGCGAAACGAATTTGTGAACACACTTAAATGGGGAATCGGCTGAACATATTATATTGTTCACCAACAAAACTTGAACATTCTCAAGAGTCGCTTTACAGTTTCGAGGGTTGTTCGGGGACAATGCGAAAGAAAATATTTCAGGGAAAATAGTGCCTCGAAAAATATACCCCTTTCGTTCAAGGGATCACTTTGAAAATAGGTCGAGGAAATACGAACGTGGGCGAAAGAGCGAAACAATATTTCAAAAATAATTATCCGGAGACACAGAAAGATTGTTAAACTGTTCCAGCGTTAGTTTCTTCGCTGGAGTCGGATTTCGATGAGTCACACGCGGGTGTTGGCCGTCCGCGAGAGGGCGGGACATAACATACCGAGGATGGGCAATCCTCTGATCGTCTTCAGCCAAGTCTTGGGCGTGTGTCACTATCCTTCCCGCGCCAGGAACCTGCGCGAGGCTTCACGCATACACTCCGCGTACCGTGTGTCCGTTCTGTTAGCAACCGCGGCCACCACGAGCGCGTTCCTCTACTACCGCATCTCCTACCTCTACGGACAGTTCAAGACTAACTCATCCTTCACGAGGGTCTTCAGCACGTTCTGCTGGTGGGTCGTTTTCATCACCAGTGGCGCAGTAAGCTTCTTCCTCATGCTCTCACGCAGTTTCCTCGTCGTCGAGAGGTTCCGGGGACTGGAGGAGGCGGGAAGAATTTCCCTGCCGTTCCCCGCCGCCTCCGATCCCACCTCCAGAGGGAAAGGGGGGCGACGCTGGGATTTCGTCCTCCAAGCTGCCTTCATCCTGTCTTTCCCGCTCGTGGAATTCCTCAGGCAGGCACTCATGGCCTACTTCAAGATCAGGAAGTACCCCAACAACCTTCATTACTCTCCAACAGTATGGCTGGCCACCAACATGACCATTGACCTTCAACTGGCAAACCTGATGTGGATGGTGAGGCAGAATTACGCACGAATGAATTCTGCCGTCGTCTGCTTGATCGAGGAGGAAGAGAGGAGGGAGAACGAGAGATTCGCCCCAGACAGCTCAAGGACGATTCCTGATTACTGGAGGGGCTACCCCCGGGATACCACGCGCTGCGCGTGGGTCAGGAGCATGGCTTTGCTGGATTTGAAGCTGTACGACGAGGCCTCCCTCACGAATGACGCGTTTGGGCTCTATCTTCTCGTTCGAGTGCCCATGATACTGATTCTGATATGCTTCCACACTTATTATTACTTAGAGGTGGTCATTGGGAAAGCAAAAATAGAGACTGCTTACGTTGCAGCTATGGACAATTACTCTTGGTTGCTGTCCAACGTAGTTGGACTAATTTTGCCGGTTTTATCTTGCCAGTCGGCATCAAGACAGGTTCGTGTTTTTCCCTATCTGGCTCATGGAGTAATGAAACAAACTGGGTTAGTTTGGTCCACTAGAGGACCTCTCAGCTCCTACTAACATACCAGCATGTATTCGTGGAGACATTTAGTTTATGATGTTCTCAGATGATTAAGACGAAATGAATACTTTACGACGCATGCATAAAATAGGATGAGGGAAACATGGTCAGCCGTCATACCACATTAATATTTAAGCGTTCAAGGAAGATATTTTTCATCCGTTAACTAAGTATTAATTTAAATTGATTTAGTATAGTCACCATTTTCCAAGCGCAATATTAATTGGTTCATCACTGGTAACCGTTCAAATTCTGAAAGTATTTCAGACTCAATTGTTTTGTATATCCAATGTCGACATTATCTAATTATTTGGAATAGTATTATATCAGCTATAAGTTCAGTGGGGTACAAAAGTTATCTGAAAAATGAGTACAACACATACTCGCATAAAACAGTTTGCAAAACAAATGCATTGAAATCACACTTACCTAGGTCGCAACACCATAAAACTTGCCATTAAACAATCAAACATTCAAAATATTGTCAAATATCTATATTAATCGAAGCTATAGTGCAAGTGGAACAGGTAAAGTCATCATGAAAGTTATATGCTTAAATAATTATGAAATTCTCCTCTGCATTTCGTCATATTTTCAGCTGGCCTGTTTGAATAGTTTATTTTTTCCAATAATCATACCTGTATATCTTACTATCAGTATTACATTATCTATATATATATATATATATATATATATATATATATATATATATATATATATATATATAACTTAGACAGCAACACACAGCACAAAAACACATAAAAGGAACACTCATTAATGTTCAGTGCTCTTTTTATGTGTTCTCGTGCTGCGTGTTACTGTCTAAGTTTGGCCGTGGGGGTGGACAACATCCCTGTAGAACTGTTTAAATGTTTAGGAAAATGTGGGAAGAAGGCCCTATATGGTCTGATTCGTAGTATCTATGAGGAAGGAATCTGGCCGGAAGATTTTGTGAAATCAGTGTTAGTTCCTATTCCGAAAAAGGTAAAAGCTACATCATGTGAGGATTACAGAACAATAAGTTTAATATCCCACGCAGCTAAGGTTATTCTCAGGATCATCAACAAAAGGATAGAGAGTAAGGCAAATGATTACTTAGGGGATGATCAGTTTGGGTTTAGGAAAGGAAGAGGTACGCGTGATGCAATTGCAGTAATGAGATCACTAATTGAGAGGAATATAGAATACAATCAGGACGTATTTGCCTGTTTTGTAGATTTCGAAAAAGCGTTTGATAGAGTGAATTGGGGAAAATTAATGCGTGTATTGCAGAAAATAGGAATGGATTGGAGGGACAGGAGACTGATCCGCAACCTGTACATGTCTCAGACTGCTCAGGTGCAAGTGGGGAACGGAGAGTCCGGATGGGCAGTGCTAGGAAGAGGTGTAAGGCAGGGTTGCCCATTGTCACCGGTGCTGTTCAACGTATATGTGGAGGAAATGATTAAAGGGGCATGGGAAGACCTCGAGGTAGGAATGAAAGTCGGAGGGGAATTCGTAAAATCGGTTAGGTTTGCTGATGACCAAGCATTAGTTGCTCAGTCAGCCCAGGGGTTGCCCAAGCATTGCTGAGTGATTTGGAGGTTCAGTGCGATAAATATGGGATGAGAATCAATATTAATAAAACAAAGGTAATGAGATTTCCCAGGAAGAAGAAGGCTAAGCTAAACATTAAAATAGGAGCGGAAAAAATAGAGCAGGTAGAACAGTTTACGTGTCTAGGAATTGTTCTGGACCGACGATGTCAATGTAGTAGGGACGTAAAGAGAAGAATTGCGCTATATAAGGAGGCCTTCTCAAGGAGGAGGGAGTTGATGACGGGGACGTTGAGTAGGGAGGTTAAGAAAAGACTCGTAAAAACTCTGATATGGAGCGTAGCTATGTACGGCGCGGAAACGTGGTCACTGAAGCAGGAAGATAGACGTAGATTGGAGGCTTTTGAAATGTGGGTGTGGAGAAGAATGGAGAAGGTGAAATGGACCGAAAGGAAAACAAATGAGGAAGTACTGGAGATGGTGGGTGAGGAGAGGGGTTTGTTGAGAGAAATCCTATGGAGGCAGGAAAAATAGATAAAAGGCGTATTGAGCGGTAGTGGATTGTTGAAGAAGGTAATAGAGGGGAGAATGTTGGGCAAGCGAGGAAAGGGCAGCAACAGGATAGGGATGTTGGACGGGATGAAGGGAGGAAAGAATTACACAGAGATGAAGAGGGACCTGATGTAGATGAGGTTGCTGGATTGGGTTTTTTTTGGAGTTACAAAATGTTTATTTGATAGTTGTGTCCATCCAAAAACCTACCTAACCGGTAGATTACCTAATAATATATATATATATATATATATATATATATATATATATATATATATTTTGTGAAAATGCCATGGACGGGCACAATAATGTAAATGTCGACACAAACACAGTAACAGAAACACATAAAAGAGGGACTCACTGGGTCTCGAATTTTCGGTGGTGCAACCACCTTTCTCAAGGGGAGTTAGGTTCCTAATTCCCCTTGAGAAAGGTGGTTGCACCACTGAATATTCGAGACCCAGTGAGTCCCTTTTTTATGTGTTTCTGTGTTTGTGTCGACTAGTGCATTTACATTATATATATACAGGGTGGAGCAGAATGGACTCCCTGATTTGACGGGTGAATTGTAAAAAATCAACGCAGATATGTATTTAGGGTTGAAATTCTGAAAACTAAATTTAATGCCATTTTATTTTCATCAGTGTTTGATAATAATTTCATCCATGTGCCGACCTTGGTGAACGATGCACCTGTTGAGCCGTTCAACATAATTTTCCAAAACTCTTCTCATCATATCTTGCGTTATTCCAGCGATGACAACTGTAATTGCCTCCTTGAGAGCTTCTAAGGTCCTTGCTCGAACTTTGTAAACCTCAGCTTTGAGATATCTCCAAAGAAAAAAAATAATATTGGCTCAAATACGGGGAGCGAGGGTACTATGGAATATTCCCTCGTTGGAAGATCATGCGGCCGGGAAATTGTTCTTGCAGGATTTGGCGTGAACGATGGGCAGTATGAGCCGTGGCACAATTCTGTTGAACCCAAAAGGCTTTTGTGTCATATTCCTCAATATAGTCTTTCATTTTGGGGAGTAAAGTAATTGGAGCTCCGGGTCCTCTTGCTTGCTTTGAAAATCCCCTCTTTCAACATTAGAAACTATCTTCTAGCTATGCTAGATAGGAAAAAATAATTCTGATACTTCTGTGTGGCATTGGATAGGCCTCAGATTCGTCCAGGTGAGTAAAATTTCAATACAGCGTCGCGGGTTGCCTTCATCGTCAACGTAGGCAAACTGTTTCAAATTGCAAAAGCCGCAGGTGACGCAATTCACGAATCAAATTAATAAAACTTGTACCACATATAAATCACACATTGGTATAACAAAATGACATAAATTAAGTTTTTTTGAAGAACAAATAATGAAAATATAAAAATGCATGCTGATACTATTGAACACCCCTCGTCGTGAAACCGTTCCTACTATGCCAAACGAGAATACAGGTAAGGCACCTGTAATACCTGTAAGGCAATAAGTAAGTAATACCTGTAAGGCACATTTATGCTAGCATCGTAAATAACACCGCGCGGCTTTAATATTTTGTAGAGGACCATTTATATTTTCCTATCATTAAAGCGTGATTTTAATGCGTTTTCCCTCAGGCTGCACTGACTAGATGGCTCGTGGCTGAATGCATCCTGAAAACCAAGAGGCGGCTCCTGAGGAGAGAAGTAAGGAAAAAAATGTAGTGTCTAATTGAGTATCGACTTTTGCTCCTACCTTTATCCTGCTCCTACCTAATCTCTTTGGTTATTTATCAGTAATATGGCACTTAAAATAATCATATATAATACATTTATTGAACTCATATCGAATATGAAACTTTTATATAGATCATAGCGCTGATTATTTCGGAAGCTCGGGCTCCGAGTTAAAAGAATAAGTGTAGATCAGAACCTTTTGAGATCACGGAGAAGACTGGACGGCATGGAGAAGAATGGAAAGAAATGTGTATCTAGATTTTATCCTGCTAGCCGTCGCCGCCTGGGAAATTAGAATATTAGCCGTATTTATTCGTTGGTGTTTCGTGAACAGTTTTCTGTCATAGTTCCTAACTGTTCGAGACAAAAATGATTCCTTGCATGGTTAGGACTAACAGAGACGAAAGCTCTCGCAATTTTCCACTTATTAAAGATTTATTTTAGACTAGTTTCATCACATTCAAGTGAAAAAAATGCAAGAGTTTTCGTCTCTGTTATTATGAAACGGTTTCACCACAGCACACCTGTATCTGTATTTTATATTGGTAGGTTTTTAGTAACTTTTCCTTGGTGGATTGTGGCGATATTTTCTTTATCAGATTTAAACTGGGGTGATTTGCACTTTTCCAAAAGGTTAAGTCACTCATGTAGTCTCCAAGTGTCCAGTTTCTCCTTACCAAGACCTTACAATAATAACTAAGTGACGTTTTCTGCTCTTTCATGGTGATTGTTCGCGAAACGAGCAGTTTTTTATATGAATTCAGTTAGTTCCGTAATTATATCTCTCTACTTTTAAGTGCCAAAAATTTGACATTTATTCAAAGTTAGATCTAACCAACGAGAAATAATACTTCCTATAATGCTGCTCCGCAAATGTTCGTCATGTTAGTATAATTCCTAGGCATTACACACGCTTCGCAAATTTTATTTTTACCCCATAAGAGGACCAAATCGAAATGTATCAAACTAAGAGGAAGAATAACTACTTATCTTTCAAAAAGACGGGAAAAAATAGAAAGTAGCTCGGTGAAATTTGAAAAAAAAGCAAGTGAGATGACTGGGGGAGATATCGGGACGTAATGGGCTGCTGAATAAGTCCATGAAAAAGGGGAGAACGTCGGGAAATCGTGGGAGAGGAGTGAACAGAATTGGCACTTTTGACGCATTATTTGGTAATATTCCATCACGGAGATAATAAACAATAACAATAAGTGGACTAGAGAAAATTTTTTTTCATTGTCTGTTAGTTTAAATTAAATTTTTTTACCACCTTAGTGGACATTAATGGGTTCTGACTCGTTTTCTCCATAAATTTTCCCTGCCCGAATCTACTGCCATTAAAAAATGCTTCTTACAACGTTTTTGATAGAATCAACGCAATATTATTGAATATACTATTTTTAGCCAAGCCACGTATCCTTATTGGTTAAAAGAGCTCTTTTTGCACAAGATAGGAGAGATTTATCTGTAAGTAAGTAATTATATAATATTTTACGACTCGTATTTCACACCTAAAATTCTAATGAAAGAAGTAGGCCGCGAACGGAGTCTGTTATTCCTACCCCCCTAACTTATCGGGAAAACACGGATATTCAGTGAAGGCTTTATTAATACTGAGTTAACAGTAAATCCGATAAATACATTTTTGGAAAATTTAATGCTCCTAAGACACGTAAGAACAAATAAAAATTCAACATTTTGTCTCCATCTTCAGCTTCATCTGCTGTCTGCTCAATTGCATCACACGAAGCATCGCTACACGGCAATGAGATTCTTCACTCTGGACTACAAGATGATAACTTCGGTTAGTTTCATGCCTACTGACGCAAGAACCAAATCTATGTGCTTACTATTTTCATAAATAAGGTAAATTAAAGGGGAGAAAACTTTTGATTAAAAGGACAACTGCGGTGAAGGAACGGGATAAAGAAATTAATTAAGAAAATAATTTCAGAGTTAAAATAATTCAAAAGGCGTCTGGAATCAGACTCAAAATATTAGTACTTGCATGATTATGCGTAAAAAATTATGGCGCTGGATTGAGTCCAAATTTTCTCTTATTATATAAATATAATATTCATGCGAGAGTCCTTCGACATTCTGTTCTTTTTTCATAATTCTTCACTTTAAATATATGTCCGTTGACATTATTAGTGTCACCAAATTGTTTCTAACCATTCCCTTATTTTTGGCCAGTTACCTCCGACTAATCTGACGCCTTTTAAACAAAGATCATATCTCACCACAGAATGAAAAAATGTGATCCATAGATAAGTCTAATATTCCTTTTACCTTTCAGGTACTGGCGACTCTAGTGACGTATCTCGTGATTTTGGTTCAGTTTTGGCAGATTAACCCTAATTAAATTTTGTAAAAAATTGTAAAGTAACTATAATAAATGACAAATGAAAAAAATTGCTAACCAGTACATTATTGATAAAAATTCGGTCATTTTTTAAACAAATATTTTGGCTTTGAAGTTAGCTTAAAAATTTTAATTAACTCTTTCTTTATATTTTCAATAATTTAATACTTATACGGACGGCATGGTGGGAGAGGAGATGTTATTGAGAGAAATCCAATCCAAAGGGGACAGGAAAAATGGATGCATTTTTAATGGCGATGGGATGTTGAAGGCTGTGTTACGCACAGGCGGAGGGGTAGGGGGAGTTACGCAAGCAAGTAGAAGGGGGAGTTACGCAAGCCAGGGAGGGGTAAGAATGGGTTAGTCATATTGAATGGAATGAAGACAGTGAGCGGAGGAGGAAGGGTGTGTTACAGTTTCGGGTGTCTGGCCTTGTTTTGTTAGGTGAGTAATTAAAATTGGCAATTTTCCACAAAATAAAATTTTTTATTAATACGACCGGTTTCGATGTAACTTTAAGAAATTCCCCCCCCACCCCTTTCTCCTCCCCCGCACCTTTTCTCCTCCTTCTCTCATATGTCACCCACGTGGCCCCACGTTCCACCTCCCCTCCCTCTTCCCCCCATTTTCCACTACCCTCCCCTTACTTGCTTTTCAGCATATATAGTAGACAATGAGAAATGACTGTTACCAGAAGATGATGTAGTTACATTGAAACCGGTCGTATTAATAAAAAAATTTATTTTGTGGAAAATTGCCAATTTTAATTAATCATGATATTCCACCATATCACACCTGAAACGTCTCTTTTTATTGTTAGGTGAGGGTGAGAATTGTATCGGAGTTCAGTCTGAGCCCATCCAAAACCTACATTAAATGGTAGACTACCTCATTGCGTGACTATTTATGCATTTTTGAAACCTTAGATTTTTATGATTTCTAGAAAAGGAATCTTGAGGTTTTAAATAGTTAGCCATCTATTCTTGACAGGTGAAGTAAATGTAAAGATTAGCATGAAAAGACTGTAGCAACTAGCAACCTATAAAATAAAAAATATCCAATCGAAAAACATACCAGTGAAATACGGTAAAAATTAAAAATCCATCCATGGTGAACCCGGAAAAAAATTATATTGTTCACGATACAGGTAACACTATATCGTCTGATGCGATGATTTTTGTTACTATGATCAGAAACTAACGATCAGAAAATCCAAGGGCTGACGCATGTTTTCGCGACCATGGGGACTGCAAGATGGCAGCTCTCACATCCTCAATGTTCTTAGATGACCTGATGGGCCGAGGGACTCCAGTTCTTCGTCTTTTCGCACTTGCGGTTTGTCTGAACGTGTGACTCATGTAATAATTGATTTCCGGTCCGGGACAGGGCACAGGGCTACATTGAAGCGATTTCGGAAGGCCCAGTGGGTTGCAAACAGAAAATCCGTTCGAAAAGTACAGGCATCTTGAAAAACAAGGCACTTCTCTCATGCAACCAATGCTATAAATGCTTACTTCCACATATTCCCATGATAACAATGGTTAAAAAATAAAACGGATTTTACAAAAAACAAATATCATTACGAGCTTTTGTGAATCCACTTTTTTTTAATAGTTCTTAAACTTTCCTTTAATAGCTGCTTAAATTTTAGTTAGCCGTAGTGGCATGTTTTATTTATCACGAACACTTTTTCATTTTTTAGCTCTGATGTGCGATAAAAATTTAGTCTGAAACTTAATAATTACCTTAAAAGTTAAAGTAATCACATTTTGATACTTTGAGAAATAATGACGAAAGCGGAGGCCCTTTAGTTGTTATCTTTCTTATTAGTTAAACGTTTGGAAAAATCAATCAGAGAATGAAGAACCTCGTAGGACAGATTATTTATGAGCTATATTAAACCTAATTTCTTTAGCAAAAATTTCTTTTCTGTTATTGTGCACGATTCCTCAGCTTAAACCAAATTAATGGCGATTTCTAAGAATAACGAATTTTCAACTCACTCAATTACCACATTGCAGATGGATATCTACACTTATTTAAACATTAAAATGATTCCGACCTTTGAAATTTTATGAGATTAACTCATCCAATCAATGAAAAGGCAAATTCCGCAAACAGAGCCCTCAAAGTTATCTCATAAGAGGTAAGAATTTGCTAACGTAGACCCTAAATATTCGCTTCGTGCTTGCCATTCTTTTCTTTGTATGGGAAGATGTGCATATAGACTTTACCCTAGAGATAACATCTTCCTTTGATATCTCTTTATTTTGATTTTGATCGATTAGTATAATCCAAACAACCTAGTACTGTTTGGAGTATAAAATCTATCAATTAAATGGGCGTCATCAGATTCGGAAATCGATTTTGAAGGTTTCACGCTTCCATTTCTCAACAGAATGTCATTTTGAGATGGCAGGTAAGGCGACCAATTCCAGGCTAGTACGCTTGTTCAGGACTACTAGGATTCTGTTTCTCCTGAGCAAATTTGTGGGAGTGGCACCTTTCTCCCAGGCGGATAACAGAGAGGAAGCGCTATCGAAGGGAACCCTCGCGTATAGCATCATCTGCTGCCTCATAATTTCCTCAATGGCCGCGGTACACTGCCCGCAGCAATTTTTCATAATGACCCGTTACTTCAAAGAGGACAAGATCGACATAAACGTGGGCACGAGCATAGCCTGGTACATATCCCTCTTGCATTCCGGCCTGGCCTGTGGCGTCCTTCCCCTCAGGAGAAGGTCCCTCCACTTCGAAATCTTCCGTTCGCTGGCCGAGGCAGATGTGTCAATGGGCCTGGGTGAGGAATCTTTCTTCCTCAACCGAGCTTGGGACATTTGTACCGCCGGAACCGTCCTCGGGGTAGTCTACTTCTCGGTCATGCTGGCCAACGAAATCATCGATCCCGCCGGAGAAGTCTACGTCTCCTCCATATGGGTGTTCTTCGCTGGGGTCTGGTGCACCGCCGCGACCTTGCTTAAAATCTTGCAACTCCTCACCATGGCGTACTTACTTCGACAGAGAGTCGATGTTCTGAACTGGCGCCTTGAGCGTTTGGTCCAAGACGTCGAGAAAAACCCTCACAATCAGATGGGCACGTCGATGGCTCGGGTCTCGACGCATGCAATCTCCTCGGAAGACTCCTCGTCGGTCGGAGGACGCGGAAGTAATCCCCGTCTCTTGTCTCGAGAAGTTCGGCTCTTGACGTCCGTCCGGCAGATACTGGTATCTGTCACTCTGGACGTCAACCGTTTGCTCGGTGGATCCTTCATGATAGTGGCGGTGGCGACACTAATCATGGGCACGATGAATGGCCAGTTATTAATTGGGAATGCGTTTAGAGCGCAACAATATGCGCCAATGCGCTACTTCGTGATAAGTTTCCTCACCTGGACGGGATCCTTTCTGTTGGGAACGACTGCCGTTTTGGTCTCGTCGGAAAAGCTGATTAAGAGCGTAAGTATTCATACACCATTGTAAACTCTTTCCATTAAGTGAACATAAGTATACCAACGCTGCCATTCTTACTGAACAAATATTCAATATATTCAGCGGTCACCAGGTAACATTTAACTCATCATTTTGTCATGACATTAGCTGCCCTCAGCTGCTGCTTTCTGGGTTCCGTAACGCCATAGCCATTTCAGACCCGTAGGCATAGCACGGTCTTCATGCCCCTCTACATTTCAACCGTACAACATTTCAGATCCACCCAGAAGCATACGGAATTGAAGAAGGGCTTACAGTAGCGCTCGATTTCAGGTTACGTTTTTGGTTATGGGAGGTAGTTAAATTGCATTGTTGTACGAGTATTGAGGCTCTGCTCAACCACAACCTGCCTTAACCGGTAGAATACCCATTATGATAGTATGAATAAAAATCATAGAACATCATTGCTCTCGCTAAATTGGTCTTTCTCAACAGTAGCGCATACTCTGCCGTAATCAGCACGGTGCCATGTCAAACCCAACTCGTGAGAGTTAACAAGGCATCAGAAGTTGACAAAATTGGACTTGGAGAAGGCCTTCGACAACGTCGAATGGAACCCGATATTCAATATACTAGAAGCGCTTGGATTGGACCACAGCGATAGATGAATTATCCATAACCTCTACAAGAATCAGGTCACAACCATGCAAACAATGTGGAAGAGATAAGCTAAATGCAGATATCACAATTCGAGGGGTTAAACTAGAGTAAATGGAATCCTTAATCTACCTAACCTACCTAACGTCCTACTGATCTACCTAACGTTTTAGACCAAATATCGGACTGGTACAAAAAACGGAGGTTAGATTCACCTATCAGAAAATGTACAGCACTGAGCCTTTTGAATAAGAAAAAAGGTAAACAAGAATTTAAATTATAAGATGGATAAGATTAAGACAAGCATTTCAGAACAAATTACGTACTCGTATGCCACACTGGCATCAAGCCCTTTATGGGGTACGCCCATTGGAATAATGTGTGAATGTACCTTAAAGAAGCTAGGTTTCATAAGACGGGTTTTAGGAATATGTAACGCAAAAGTAACAGTGGTGTTCCTTCGCCTTGGTTATACCTTATGTAGAACACGTGGGCAATAAATGGCATCTATGAGAGAAAGCTTTAATTAAAGTATTTAAAGTCAGAGAAAATTCTCCAAGTTTGCCATATGCTGCAACGAGAAGGTAGTAAAAGCGGCGGGTATGCCGGAGGATTTAGGTTTGGATCCCCTGTATTCACGAAGAGAGCAGTGAGATTTGCAATGGTACAGGGCATCCGAGTTTTCTTCGACAAAGTGGGAATTGTTACTGCACCAAATTATATCGGTAGATTCGAGTGCCGGCATAAACTGAGAGAGATAGACATCGTCACTAACAGAACCAAATACACGTTCTTCCCTTTCACGTTACGCAAAGCCAGCAAATTCGAACAAAAGAGGCCGGAAATATTATATTAAATACTAAAATTTGATGAATTTGTCAAACACAAAAGTTACTTAATGACGTATAAGGCCATAAAACCATGTGCATTCTCGAGAGTTGTAAATGAGCTGACATACATTCAAGTGTGTGTATTAAATAATATTTCTGCATGTATGGCTGGTGCCCAAACACGCCTCGCCATACGCCCTTGAGGCGACTTGCGGGACATTCCTTGTGCGCAAATGTATTTGAAAGTGAAATTAAAAGGAAATGTTGCGCAAAATAATTCTAAAAGTACAATTTACGAAGGGCATACTGCATGTACTAAAATTACAAGCTATAATTATGCATAGGAAACATTAAAAATGTAAACAATGATTATTTCTTAAATATATTTACACGAGAAAACATATACCCAAATTATGCTTAAAAAATATAATTAGGAGAGAAAATATAAACAGGAGAGAATTTTTCTCTCCTCGTCAAGCAACAAAGTGGATTGCTTGATCGTGGAACTCTGATTTGAAACCGAGTGGAAGGCATTAATCAGAGGTTGCGTCATTTCAGCGGGGATATCGAGGTATCCTTCGTCCACCTTCAACAGGCGATCAAATAGTGAAGGAGCCATCCGAACCGTTTAGGTGTTCACCAAATGTCTGAGGTTGATAACTGTGTAGCGGGTAGGATATTCGATCGCCGCAGAACTTTCTTAGATTAACATGTAGGTCAGCGAGTAGATCAAATAGTGGGTCTAATCTATAGTATTATTTGTAAAATACTTTAAGTTTCAATGAAATGAGGGTAAGTATAAGAGATACAAAAAACAATTCACTTGATATGAACCATGTATAAACGGACCGAATATTTTAATAGGGATTCCATTATAATACAAAAATAAATTCCCATAAATATTCAAGCAATCGTAATGTCAAGGAAACATTATCTGTATTGGCAGTCCATTGCCGAAGTTCGTAAAACAAAATCCCTGAATATCACCACCTCATTCAAAACAAAGGCGCAGATATAATTAATTATTGGACATCAACATTTTTCATCCCAAAAGAACGATTGAGGCGTTATAACTGGCGGAAAATCCATTGTCCCATCTATTGATTGGAGCACGCACACTTTCAATAGGGGGTAAAGACAAAGAATTTGCCTGCGAGTCGCTATCACAACCTTTTTTGTCGAACTAAATTAATCAGCTTGTCACTTCACCAACTAGGATCGATAATATTCTTGATTTGTTAGGAAAGGAACGCACCCGGAAAAGTCTTTTTTTAAAACTATAGAAAAATTTAAAGAAATTAGTTAGTACAGAGCAGTAAATGCTAATTTTTCCCTAGATGGAGTTCAAAATAAAAAGTCTAAAAGAAACGTTTACCTGTTTAATGTAGGGGACTATAATTGCTTCAAATGTGAGTTACAGAGTTCATTTGCAAATATTTAAAAAATATTATAAACACCGGAATACTGAGGATACGTGGAATCACTCCCTTGACAACGCTAGCTCGATAGTGAACAGGTTCATTTGAAATAAATTTACAAAATATGACACGGAACCTAGATGGCAATTCGCGGGTGTTAGAAAATCGTTAAGACGTCAGAGGCTATATCACTCAGAGATGAAAAATACATGGAGAATATCTCTCTAGAATCAAAATAATATATCTAGCGACAAAAGGAGTGGGATCAATTATGATTACAAGATATCCAGGAGAAATGCCTAAAAAGAATTACGTAATGCTAAAAACGAATTCAAAAGGAAAATATTAGCTGAAGGTTCAAACTAGAAGGCGAAAGTATTTTGGTCCTATGTCAGTGAGGTTCAGGGAAATAAGTCGGTAGTTGATTAACTCCAAAACGATAAAGGCGAAAGAATACCTAGCAGTTTGGAAAAGGCCAACTTACTAAATTCCTTCTTTATAAGAGTTTTCACCAGTGTCTCGACGAATAGCTTGCCAAATCGTTCCAAACAACCGATACCCAAAATTGAAATTTCATATACTAGAAAAGTAGGTTTGCTGAAAAATTTTGGGCCTAACAAATCCTCCGGACCTGATGAACTATCCGCTCGTATATTTAAGGCACTAGCATTCGAAATGTTATTGCCAAATCTAGAATTTATATTTAAGAAATCGCTAGTAGATCACAAGTTTCCAAGTGATTGGAAAATGGCTAATGCAACACGTCGTATATTTAAAAACGGAGAAAATGAGGAATCGAGCAATTATAGACCTGTTTCTCCCACATCCATGTAATGCAAGATTATGTAAAATATAATTGCTAGTTCGATAATGAGACACCTCGATAGTCAAGAGTTATTGATGAAAAACTAGCATGGTTTCCGAAAGGGTACATCCTACGAGCGACAACTTGCTTCTTGTTCACTAAATCCTTAGTTCGGGAGAGAGTAATGTTCCAGTGGGTGCGGTTTCCCTAGATTTAAAAAAACCTTTCGACAAATTAGCTCATAGCAAAATACTCACAAAGCTAGAGTCTTATGGCATAGACAAAAATATTCTGTGTTGGATTAAAGACTTTTTGAATGGTCGGGAACAAAGGGTAATCATAGATTGTGTTAGCTCTAATTTGGTAGAAGTCGCTTCAGCAGTTCTCCAGATAAGCGTTATCGGAACTCGATTATTCCTCTTTTACGCCAATGACATTGACTCTATGGTCATTAGTAAGATACGTTTATTTTCCAACGATGCAGTAATTTACAGAGTAGAGTGTAGTCCTGTGGATAAGGTAGCTATCGCAGATGACTCTAATATTGCTCTGCGTTGGTGCGACTCTTGGCGATTCGAATTAAACTTAAATAGTGCGTGGTGATGAACTTTTGGAATGAAAATTACCCTCCCAAACGCCTATGCATTAGGAACAACGGAATATAAAGCGTAGGCTCGATTAAATAATTAAGGCTTGACTTCACTCAGGGGCTTTCTTGGGTAAAACACATACGGAGAATACGTGGATAAGCTAAAAAAAATAGGATTTATCAGAAGTGCTGGGGATAGGTGACGAAAAGACTAAAGAGCACTATTATCTTTCACTCGGTAGATCCATTTAGGATACACCTCTGGTATAACGTATGGGATCCTCTTGATGTTTAATTGTTTGCAGAATTAGATCGCGTGCCGTATAGAGGAGCTATATTTCTAAAACGTTGTTATGACATACTGAGTAGCGCGTCAAAATTACTAGAGAAGCTACCTTGGGAATCACTCAAGAAGCAATGGTTAAATTACAGATTAAATCTCTTACATAAATTTGAAGGACATCTCTTTAGCGATGATACTGAAAACGTATTTATTATCCCCACCGTACCGTGCTGGGAGGGAGAAGTATTTCGCGAATTTGTGTACGTTCTAACGAGAACAAGGCGCTAAGAATGCCCAGTAACCTCTGAACAGATCAACAGTGCCATTAGTGAGTCAAAACGCTCCCATTGGCATTATGGAGTAACATTTGTAGACAACATAAAATGCCTATAGTATCGAATGGGATTTGATTAATTATGATAAAATGAATTAAAAATTATTTTTCTTGTAAGTTGTATTCCATCATAATTAAATCAATTATTAAGTTTCTCAGAGTTCATTTAATTCTCGATTGGGAGTACTTAAAACACCTCACCATTAATAACAGAGATAAGGGGTGAAAAAATCGTGAATGACAAAGAATTTTGGCTCTTGACGAAGTATTCGATGGCTCTGTATTCCCTAATGGAATCATTAAAAAGCCATCATGGCAGCAAACTGCTATGATGGCCTCCGCAAAACCTCTCGGAGCTCATTTCTAATCATTGAAGAATCGATTTGAGCAGTAATGACCAAAGGAGCACAGTGTGGTGACGGAGTCAGTCAACGGCTTATGTATTTTCTGCATTTGACGTTGCTATAGCAGATGCGGCATTAATGTTGCACATTAGAACTGTCTAAGAAATGTATTTTCGCTCATGATATCATACTGGAATATACGAATTGAATAATACTAAACCGTTGTACCACAATTGGCCGTTTCTTAGAGTACATCGCCGTCAACATATGTTTATCGTTAATTGGGAGTAGGCGGCGAATTTGAAGAGAGTGTGACGATTATGGCAAATGGTTCAAATAGGAAGAAATTCAAGGACTTTCTTTGGGCAATCAGGCCCCTTTATTACGTTAGTCGAATAGTGGGAATGGCGCCCTGCTATCAGAATAAAGATAAGAGTAAAGCATTCTCCAAGAGACTTTTGGTTCAGAATGCAATGTCACTAATTGTCATTTTGGCCTCTTTGGCAGCGTATGTTTCCAAATATTTTAGATATAGCAACATCAACCCTCAAGAAGCGGCCCCTGAATTCATTCAATTCCTCGACATACTCTGGTACTTCGTCTGCCTCTCCTCTGGACTGTTCGGCTACGTGATACCATTAAGGAGGAGGCGGCTCTACCTCAAGATCTTCCAGAAGATAGAGTCCATCGACCGGAGGGTCGGACCAGCTGCTCGGGCGACTCTCGATTGCACTCGAAACGCTTGCTTCTTCGCCACAGCCTTCAGCGTCCTCCAATTCACCGTCTTGTTCCTTAACGAGTCCCTCGATCCTCACGGAGAATTCTACCACAACCATCCCGCTCTCTGCTTTGCCGGACTGTGGGCCACTGTTACCACCGTCGTGACGGCCCTGCACTTGTTCACGCTCGTTTTTGCGCTGGTCCGGAGAGTGGACGTACTGAACCGACACTTGGCCAGGATTACCAGCGGGATGGCCCCAGCGATCGTCCCAGATTCCGTGGCTCTCCAGGCTTGGAGGTCAGGCACCGACACCGAAGCATTGAAGATCAGGCGTGTGGCATCGTGGAGGCTGAAATTGCTCTCCATTGTCGGCAACGTGAACAGACTCTATGGAGACTTCTTCTTCGCCTTCTCGTTCACCACAATGATGACGTCAACGATTATGGCCCACGTGCTCGCGAGCGAATTATTCGAGGTGGCCAGAGTCGCCGACATTGATTATATACTGTTGGATTTCTTGACGTGGACGGGGGCTTACGTGGCGGTGACTATCGCGGTGCTGGTGCAATCGGAACGGATGCTGAAATGTGTAAGAATATCGTTTTTATGTGGCGATCACTGCTTGTGATCCGTCTAGCTTGATGGAGTCGGCAAGATTGTTGATATGCTAGTGACTTTTTTTGAAGCTATATGTTTTCTTCAATTTTTGGTCTGATGGCTTTAAAATCCTATGAACTCAGATACAAAAGCATTTCATTTTGTGTTTTCCATTATTGCCTACTTGAGTTTTGGTGGAACGCTACCTGGATTCCACTTCACCGCTGACTTTGAGACCATTGTTCCGATTGATTTCATTTTTTTCAGTTTCCAGGGAGTAGTTACGATAAATACAGGTAACCATGACGCATAGAAAAGGAGGTCGTAAAAGTTTTCATTCTGCCTAATTGATTTCAAGACAGGTATTTTATGGCATACCGTGATTCATGGGCAGAGTGGATCACAGACAAAATCTCCTCACTCATGCCCGTTTTGTGCCTGAATGTAAATGTTAAATGATCGAATGTGTCACTACTCAAAGTTACCAAACCTGCCGCCGATTCATGATCCGAAAATTAGCATGGCTTTGAATTTGATTCTCGTTATTTTTGGAAATCATCACAAATATTAACACACGAGGCATAGTTGTGATGAGCAGGAAAAGGTGCTGTTCTGGTGTTCACAGTATGGTGACTGGAGAATACTACATATTATTCTGTTGAATGGCGACAGAGTTTAAAAGTCTCTCCAAAACGAAAAGTTAAAAAAAATATTACCAATAATATTATTTGTTCCTTTAATGCGGCTGGAAAGTTACGCACATTAACAAAAATAATCTCGGATTTTCTTATATACTATATATATTCCTCCTCGGGGACCGAATATTCTAGTTTTTCAAGAAAGATGACGAGATGCCTAAAATGACAATATTCGTCATTTTCAGATAAAACCTATGTAACAGCTCGAATTCTTTCGATGCCGGATAACCTTGAGTGTTACCATAACCTATTTTTATTTTTTTTCAAGATGTCTAGGACCTCCATAACTGTCTAAAACGGATCATATAGGATCTATTACAAAACTTGATTGAACTTGAACAAAATTAATCTTCGTCAATCACCATATTTTTTCCCTGAAATATCCTGCTACGATTGCTATTCAATGACCAGCTCTGTAACATGCACAATCATTTTAATGTCGTTATAATTCTAGAAAACACAAAAATGTTGTGAAAAAATGCCTAAACTTTCATGTACTCTTTATTTCCCACAGGACGAGAGGTCACGCTCCTTAGCAATGGAACTTCTTATCAAGTCCGAGGACCGCAACGCCAGGCGAGAGGTTGTTATAAAATGAGAAATATAGGTGGCTCAAAGTCAGCTCTAATTAATTGTGGATTTCATAGGAGTAAAATGCGATATTACTAAAAGTTTTCTTTGCAAGACGTCAAAATTAGTTTAAAAAACCTCCTACGGCCCAAATATTTTCACATTTGGCCGAGGATTTAAAATTACAACAGGAGTCTTTTTTAACAGAATTTTATCAAATGCATAAAGATTACAGTTCACACTCTTTTGTTTTTTTGAGAAAGCTAACATTCATTCCATACGCACTTTAAATGACTTAAAAACTCTATATCAAATTACAGTGGTAATCGTAAAAAGTAAACTATTTTCAGTACCTAGGAATTAGTTTTTCATACATACTTTAGTACATACCTATAAATGAATATGTATATGTAACAAAATGATGAGACTTTCTGCACGTAAACTGCTTGACGGATCACAATAAATAACATATCACCTCCTAGTGGCGTCTATGAGAAGTAAAACATCGTCTTGCTTGTGGCCCTATCTGTACTTGCCTCCGCACAATGGCAATTTTTGTCCCAGCTTGCACACGCTTGATGTACGAATTCTTGTGTCGGTGAGAATGAAGGCGTTAGAAAAGCAGCGCGTGTGCATTGCATTTCTTTTTATCCTCGTAAAAAGGAACTGAAACTTATGCAATGATTCATGAGGCATTCAGCAATGAATCAATGAGTCGGGAACAGTGTTTTTGTTGGTACAACCGCCTTCAGCCTGGAAAATGCTGGACCGATGAAAAACCGAGAAGTGGACGAACATCGACGTTAACAAACGGCGCCCACGGGGTGGATGGTTTAGTGCGTAAAAACCGTAGGTTAACTGTCAGGGAGACTGCTAAAGAATTTCAAATTAGTGTTAAATCGTGTTTCCCTATTTTGACAGAACTTTGGAGGATGCAGAGCGTCGCGTCGAAATTTTTGCCACGAGTGTTAACCAATGAACAGAGGTAGAAACGACTGGACATCAGCCAGGAACTGTTCGATCGTTCAAATGATGACCAATACTTCTTTAAAACAATCATCACAAGTGAAGAAACCTGATTTAATGGTTATGATATAGAAACCAAAGCCCAATCTTCACAGTAGAAGGGGCTATCTTTCCCCACGACTCAAAAAAACTCGGATGTCGTGATCGAACGTTAAGGTGATGTAGATCATTTTCTTTGATTGGGAAGGGATTATCTATCATGAATATTTCCCCAAAGGACAAAAATGAATGGGCCGGCCTATATAGAGGTTATGAGAAGGTTAAGAGACGCCATGTTGCTGGAGGGACCACAAATGTGGAAAAACAAGTCTTGGCGCTTTCTTCACGACAACACACCGCACCGCACATCATACATCTGGGTTGGGATAGGATAATTAAGGAAGATGGGAAATCCAAGATATTAATTGTCCCATCTCTACCCATACTGCTTCCCATGACCAATCTTTCGATAACTGCTTCTCTATTTCGGTGATTGAAATCCTTCCCAAATCTCCAAGTAGCATAGGGGTGAGAACCCGCGAGATGGCGCATATCTGGGTACTCCAGTCGTTTAAAACTCCTGGGCTCACCTCAGCCCACTGAATCCATCCAATGACCGCTTACACATCCCCTCCCAACCCTTTGTCGGTTTCTAATTCGTCCACTACCTCTCATCTTCTCTCCTGCCCCCCCCACACATATTCTCTCCGCTCTTCCCCCGAGAGCGGAATTCTGATGATGACGGCCGGCCGTCGAAACGTCAAAAGTGCATATATAGTATGATTGTCCTTTCTTTGTGTTTCTGCGTTTAAATATCTTGATAAAAGTTTTTGTATAGCTTTGCGTCGTCAAAGAGTGTTCTATTTCGAAGATATAGATAATGTATATGCAGTTAGCACTAGCAAACAAAGACAAAAACACAGAAACACGCAAAAAAAGAAACACTGGTTTAGGAATAGGTACTAAAATCAAGACGAAGGTTGGTTTGATTGGTAATGGGACAGCTCACCTCATACAGGTACCTGTATTACGTCCTACAGCTTGTGAAATGAACGTTACGGGGCCAGTTCCGTACCTTGTACTGCCTGATGTTCACCAGAAAGATCTGTTCCCAGAAATACCACAACGTGTACGCATATAATTAGGGTTTCCCAGATATATTGGTTGGATTCCAACCCAAGCACATCATTTGATCTTTCTGCTCACTAGAATCACCCACCACCTATATAAAAATAAGATAAAAAACAAATAATATATAATAGGTAAATAGTTGAGCATGTACAGCTAAAAGTTAAGAAATTTCCATATTGCCGATTGAAAATTGTTTGAAATTACTTAAATACTGGAAACTATATTTAAAGTTATTTCTATCTATTTTAGATACGGCTTCTCATCAGTCAAATGCACCACGGACAAATATACTTCACGGCGTGTGGAGTCTTCAGAATGGATTGTTCTGTTATTAAATCGGTGGGTATTGCAAACTGATTTTACAATACTATATTTAAGAAGAGTAATTCAGAATACCATATTATACATTTGTCAAATAATTATTTTTTAAAATTTTAAAATGAAGTGTGAAGTCAACACTACATAATACTTTGGGAGCATTGCTTATTTGGTCATGCTAAAAATAATATCAGAATAAAATAATGTCCCTTCAGCTTGAATACATGATATATAAAATAACGTTGGGTAAGTGGAGTAGCTCACTCTACCTAACTGTATCTCAGAAAAATTCATTGTAAGCCACTGAAATAAAACAAATGACAGAAAGTATCAACGCAAGATTAATAAGAAACTTGTAGGACGCAAAAAAAATGATTTTTTTAGAAATACTAAATTACTAGATTTGCAGCTGATAGTTAATCCAACAATTTTGGATCTCATTTCACCTTGTTAATGCATCTGCACTCATAAAAAAGCCTTCATTTACAGTTTATGACATTGTTAGAGCATGTAAGTCTTATACATATTTTAGGGTTGATTTCTATGATTGCATCTTTTAATTTTTATTTAATCGGTTCTAGATGGTGGCGGCGATTATCTCCTATTTATGCATATTGATGCAGTTCATGCCTATGGAAACAGAAGCTGTCCATACAAACCCAGAGCAAGAATTAAAAAATGTTGATGAAATACAATAAATGAAAGGTATTTACTTCTTTGTTAAGCATTATAAGAATATTCGCTCAGTAACAGGATGCTGTTTTACGAAGTTGTAAATTAGATGTCGATACAACTATATCATGCCTGTTAGCTAAAGTCACACTCTTTGAGAGTCAATTTTAGTCCAGGTCAGTGAGTTTAACTATAAAGTGGATTAGAATTAGTTGTAAGAGAGTCGTTATAGAGAAAACCGACCGGCGTATACATATGTATTTCATAAATTGCAGTGAGGATATGGAGAGATTCTTAGAACATACTCCATATGAAAAGTAAAGTATTCTATACCGATTCAGCGTTCCAGTCTCACTTGATATTCCTTTGATTCATGAAGGGGACTCATGTGGATAAATATGGATTTTAATTGACTCTGGTAGGTGAAACATCTGGCCTTTCTATTATCCAACATGTTCTATTGCCAGCTTTCATTACTAGGCGAATGTTTTACGCTGTTGATATTATCCTGCAAGTGAAAGATCGAATCTTAATACGATTGCCCCGTAACTTATTTATAATCGTTATCCATTGGAAACAAGCAGCCAATTATCCACCTTGGAAAAGATAAGGGGGCAAATTAATTTTTGCGATGGACGAAATGGTTTTACAACGATATCGTTGGATCGAGACGCACTTCAACTCAATTGACTCTTAGGCGCGCGTTAGAAACACTGACTGTGTACTTCACTAGCAAGTATATGAAATTACAGTCGGGTTATGGAGGAAGTCTCAAGATCCTGTCCTCGAAACTTTGAAAAAATCCGTTAGCCCCGGAACCTTTTGCGCCATGTAAACCCTCGAATGTAAATACGTAATTTGTAAAAAATACTATCTGCACATAGCGTGAAAATTAGTTGATTATACGATACATTTTAGAAAAGAGTTACATATGCGGCTTCTAAAATGTTTTCATCAGTAATAAAAAATCATATTCATTAATGTAAATATACCTTGCATCATCAAAACTAACTGCTTAAAAAACTTAAAATATTGACGTCCTTTGTATAAAGTTCTGTCGATAATATTATTGGAGATATATTTGTTAGGTGCCTTTCATTTTAAATTAAACCAAGTGCCTTGCCTTGGAAAATCAAGAAATATTCCAGTATGTTTTAATTATTATGCATAGTCATATTTTAATAAGTATATATGGACAACTGCGGATGAGATTGACAACAGGCAGTTGACGTAATCGCCGGCCAGAAATAGACAGGCATAATGTGGCCAAGGTGCCTAAAGAATATAGTTAGTTAAAGAGAAGTACAGAGCTATTTTTAAAAAAATAAGATAGTCTTGCATCGGAATTGATTGGACATACAGTTGCGAGGATAATATTGGAAGAAAAAGTCACATAGACAATTCGAGATTGAAATAAGAGATGATTGGGTTAAAACATTTGATTTTGTTAGAATAGTTTCAAATAAACGAGAGAATATGCTCGATATTATAACTCACGCTAATGTACTCTTCTTGTAAATAATATTTTAAGATTTTCTGGACCCATTTTCATAGTCTTAATTCATTAATCCTGAAGTATATTGCACATATGCCAGCTGCAACTATTAAGAACCCAACTCAATTCAATCTCAAGGGTTTTGTATGGATCAAGCACCCTATTGCAAGGGTAATAATCACTCTGAGGCACTTACTAGAGCAGTTAACAAACTACCAAATGAAGAAAAGAAAGGAGGAATTAAAATGGGCGATAGGTCCGGTAATTCTAACGAGTCAGATTTTAGGGATAGCCCCAAATTTCTCGTCGCGGATCCTAAAGCGTCGGCACGCCGTCTACGCCATAACGGCACCGGTGGCAACGCTCTCTGTCTCCATCATCGGCAGCCCCTGGCTATTACCCTATTGGGTGAACTTTATTGCCAGCTATAGGAACGCCATGGACACCGCCCTGCTTATATCTAGAGCTTTCGCAATGCAGGCGCTGGCCCTCAGCATCGTCGTGTCCCTATTGGCCAAGAGGAGACTCCTGCGAGACACCCTGCGGCGCTTCTCCAAAGTCGCGGTAAAAGAAGCCAGGCTGCCCCGGAGCGACCTACGTCGCCTTCGCCTCCTCTCGTGGCTGCAGGTCTCTTTGTTGATCGTCTTCTCGGTCGCGTTCGTCGAGAGGCTATTCAGAATTCGAAAACTCTTCGGCATCGACTGGAAGCTCTTCATCTCAATATTCTACCACGTTTACCCCTTGATTGTCTCGATGCTTGTCGACATGCAGTTGGTCTGCATTCTGTGGCCGATGAGTAAGTGCTACCGGAGGATCAACTCCTTGCTTGGCGGGTCCTGCGAGAGGTGGCGGCGTCTCTTGTCTTGCCGGAAGGGAAGGGTGCGGGAAATGAAGGCCTCCGTCGGCCGGGGGCTGTCCGTAGTTGGACGAGACGTCGACCCGGAGTACCGCGTCGACCGCTTCCGGAAGGCGTCCGCAGTTAGGGACTTGGCGGCCCGCCACCTCGCCCTCTGCCTCCTTTTCCACGACTTGAACGACGTCTACGGTGCCTCCGTCCTCATCCAGTCCCTGATTGTCCTCATTGAAATGGTGCTCCAAGGATATTTCCTGATCGAGGGAATCGTCTTCCCTGACACACCCCGAGTGACGATCTACAGGTTATCCGGACGGCTGATACTCTGGTCACTGCCGTGTGTTACAATGTTTCTGGTGATGCTGCGATCATGCCGTATTTTGTCAAATGAGGTAATTCTTATGCTACTTATCGAGTCTCAGATGAAGATTTAATCCTAAATATATTCGAGAAATATACGCTGCTATGTGTGTGTACCGAAGAAAAGCCATCAAATTAGGGACCAATTTTATTACAACACAAGAAATTGAGCAAAAAAGTAGGTGCTATAATATTACTTGGAAACACTAAAGCCGATTGTACTAAAAAATTAACATTCTATGGTATTTAATAATAATATGTTATTTTATACTAATGGTATTTATACGTCAACAAGAAGCGATAGGAACTAAATTGGATTATGTTTGACGAAATAGAGAAAATAATGGATCCTTTGCCCTCGGTGTATGTGAAATGTACAATTTAAATCAAGAAGGCATAAATGGAAAAGCTAGAAGTAAGTAGTGTAATACATTCTCCTAAAGAAAAAATACTGCCGAAAAAATAAATAAATTATAAATTAAATTTGATAAATACTCAGAAATAGAGTTTGGGAATGGAGTTCGAATGAAAAGTAGACAGAGGCAATCATGTCTGTGGATTTAAAACTCTAATTTAGTCCCACTTTTAGAATGCATCGTTAAAAGCAATTTGTAGTTAATGTAAACTTTGGCTAAACGTGGAGATTATAGACGAATCTAATTTTATAAACAAATAATATAAATTATTATTGGATTTGAACATTGTAACCGTAGTGACACCATCTTTCAGTTATTGAGCTGTATAGCCCTTGGTTTTGAGCTTTACTAGTGGTCATGAAACTGAATTCGGCCTTAACCGGAGGTTAAAAGTTAACCTTCAGTATAACGAGACATTATAAAACCTGGCCTTAGTGTGCTAAGCATGAAATTTAAATAATCATTCAATTGCATTAGAACAGCAACATGAAAGGAATATCAGGAAGATTTAGTTAATAATATTGTGCCAACACAGAATGCCTCGATAAGAAGTAGGCATGTGACTAAGGATTTGAATCTTCATGGGCAATAAGATCAAATGTAACCTGAAGACAAAATTGACGCTAATTTATAAAGCCGATGTAGAACGATTTGATCCCAAGAAACAAAGAGGCATATCATATCTAATTAAATTTTCCTTAATTGCTAGTCACAAACAAATATTCAAGATAGTTCAAATAATTATTCTCAAGGAATACAAATACATATAAGGATATATGACATTTAGTGCCAGTGCCTATTTAACAATTGAGATTATTCCTTTACAGGCAGAAAAGACAAAAAACCTTGCAATCGGACGCCTTTCCAGGACGAAAAACTACGCTCTCCGATTAGAGGTAAATTTTTTCTGCTTATTTGGCGCGAAACAAAATTGGAGCTAAACTGGGTTTACCAATGAAATAAAATATAAACGTATGATTCCAATAGTTCAACTCTGTGGAATAAAACATGTAAATGCTTGGTTGCTTCAACTGATACTTGATAATATTAAGAAAACCAGAATATTGCACTTAACAATGGAAAACCTCCAAATTGACCATTTTTTTAGAATTACAAGGACTGAATATTTTTACTTACCCACTTACATAATCATTCATTTTCATTTGATTTTGATGTAAATATACTGATAGAGCATGCACTGTTATTTTTCAGTTGCTAATTCTCTCAATTCAGCTTCAGCATACACCATTACAGTTCTCTGCATGTGGATTCTTCACTATCGATTACTCATTTTTGATCTCGGTAAGTCTTGGCAGAAATAAAGGCATGTACGAAATCCCAGTATCATAGGGCGCAAATGTAACGCAGATTACAACTTTACCATTGAACTATCTTCGGGATAGTTTGCAGTTGAAAACCTTTTATAACATACGTATAAGATAGAGGGATTGCATGCTACAAAGATGTAAAGAAAATGAATTCGAAAACAAAGAATTTTAACCAATTTCAATCAATTACGTTTCGATCAATAAACAATGTTTCTAATCTTTCTGACATGCCTTTTGACGACACAAAATTTCCCTTTTTGAATTTAATACAGGTGTTGCCATAAAACACTAGTGCAAATAACATTAATGAAGATTTTATGGTCGTCAATTTTCTGAATTTGCGATTTAACACACATGTTTTAATGTAGAATGTCATCATTTACAGATATTGGCTGCCGTGGTGACGCATTTTGTCATTTTAATACAGTTCCAGCACATAAACGAGCATCCAGGACAAAATACACCTTGGAGGAATAGCAGCAGAGATATCAACTTTACACAAGTGCAGTGATGATGTCTCAATATAAACTATGCACACAACACGGAATATAATGCTTACTAGAAAACATGAATCATCATATTTTTTAAACAATTTTGTGGATTCGGGTATGGTGTTATAGAAGGTATTGTTATTTGCTACGAATCGATCATAAATCAGCTTGTTGTCCTCGCAGCTCTTTATCAAAAGGAATAAATTCATCCGGTAGTAATTACACGAATATGTCAGTCTGCATGCAACTATGGATGAATGGACCAGATCATATTTCAAGCAATGGGATTCAAGGTCTTCAGAAAATTCACCGACTAGGATTTTTTTTGCTCTCATTCTTTAGTAGTCGATCAGTGGTCAATGTGAAGTCTAGAAAACCATTTTTTTAATACCTGAAGAATTATCAATTTTTCGTTTAAGTGAACGCATGTGAAAGAAAACGGCACTTGTTGGCAATAACTAAGATTATATTCAATTTTATTTCCTTATGCGATGCACCTATTGTTATAATTTCATTATGTACAATAGAATTAACTAAGACCAAAGATTTATCTCTAGCAACTAACATTTAGCATGTAAGTACTCATTAAAAGATATTGGAAAAGATTAAAAAAATAAAATGAATTTATGATTAGCTGAACGTGATATTAAATGACTCCTGGTGGTCACAGAAGTATTTAATTATTATACTGTTCATCTGAAAAATCAATTAATATTTCAAATCTCATGGAAGTGGTGACCTTTCCAAGAAAATTCTGCAGCCCCGTCATCTATCATAAACACAGCTACGTGCTTCCATTCTCTGAGAGTGAGGAAGAAAGGGCCTTGAATAATTTAGCGGGAGAGATTGTCCTCATGGACGATCATCAGCGCCAGCGCCATGAAAAGGCGCCTATCTGTCTGCCGAAATCCTCTTTCTAGCCTTGTGGTGTGGTTGATGCGGAGGGCATTCAAACGCAAGTATCGGCTGTACTTCCCATGGGCAATTATTCAGTACAACTGGAGTCACATTTTTACGAGTACAATGCCATCAGTTTGTGCCTAACAGTTAATGTGACCTCGCCGAGGTCTCGCGGGTGGGGGAGGCACTCCATGCGGAGGCATGAATGGCAGGCGGGCCGTAAATCGATATTTGACTCCTTATGAAAATGAACGCGTTTCCAGAGCTGAATACTACAATAAAGCCTCATTTCCTCGGAGCATGAACTATTCATGATTGACCGATAGGTATTCTACCGAGTTGACACCAACAGCCGGGTGTAGGATCGACCGTTCCGAAACCGTTCCAATGTAAACAAAACAACTTGGAAAAATAATAACCTTATTCTCATATTTTATCCTAGGATTTGTTCAATTGGTTTTATTTCTTATCTATTCCATTTGCACAGGAACTGGAGTTTTCCTGCTTCTATACGATATCCAATACCTCCCCATGGACTACAACCTTGACGTGGTGGTAGGGTTCGTGCGTTCCGATGAGCCCTAGAGCTGCGACGGCGGGAACGGTGCCAATTGCTTCTAGTAGGGTCACCCATGCCAGACAGATCGAAGGGTAGTAGCCAGACGAAAAGCATTCCGAGGTGGCTGCAATGGTGTTTGATCCCAGTGGGGCGGTCATTCAGTGATGGTGTCACGTTATAAACACTCTTGAAGAACTGACGTTTTCATAAATCACACCACTTTACAAGGACTTGTATTTTTACCAGATGATGTTATGCTATAACGAAACCTGGGTCGTGAAAATAAAGAGTTTATGTGGAAAAGAAAAGTGGTGTGATTTATGAAAACGTCAGTATGAAGATTTTCCACCAAGTTACGCCAGAAACTGTTTTACTCTTGACGAAGATAACTGGAAACCATCTCATTGCATTATCCCACGAAAAGTGATGGACCACGAAATGAGCCCAGGCAACCACGAGACGCGGACCCCTGGATCCTGCTTAGAAGGAACCAAGGCTTACCGTCATCTCACGACATCTTTGAAAAATGAAATCGACAGCATCAGCACATAAGACAAAATATAACCGAAATACAAGTAGTTAGAATTGTGACTTTGAGTGTTAGAACGACGTTGAGGACAGGGGAGTTAGAAAATGTAAAGCGGGAGGTAGAGAATGGTTTCCCGCGTAGTAAAAGGAAATCCTTTATGAGTAACACATGTGCAGCGTCAGTGTTCCAGGAAGATATCTGTGGCGCAAACACCTCTCTGTTGTTCCCATGCAGTGATTTGTGAAGGTGGAAAATGAAATTGAGATCGGAGCAGTGATCAAATACTTCGTAAAGAAAGTTTTGAAAGAAAAGGAATTTCATGCCGACTTTCAGAACACTCTGGGGGACTCTGCTCATTCATATTCAACTGTTTCCAAGTGGATAAATGAGTGGAAGTTTGACCGGGACAGCTTAGATGATGATCCGTGTAATGTTCGGCCAAAATGTGCCACTACCCCAGAAATTATTGCAAAGCGCACAATATGGTCGTGGAGGATCGCCGTATGAAAATGCGAGAAATCGCTGAAGCTATTGGGATGTCTTCTGAACCGGCATATCACATTTCAACAGTGAAATTGCATACTACCTTGATCAAAAAGTTCCCGGAATTTATTCGGAAAATTAAAAATACAAGTTTATTCATCTAAATCTATATTGTCCCCTTTAAAGTAATCCCCATCGACTGCAACACACTTATGCCAGCGCTTGATCCAATCCTCGAAACATTTTTTATATTCGGTTTTCGGTATGTCCATCAGTGCTTCCTGCGATTTTTCCATTACTTCCTCTCGGCTGCTAAAACGCGTTCCCCGTAATGGTTTTTTAACTCGATTGAACAGAAAGAAGTCACAGGGAGCCAAATCAGGTGAATTCGGTGGCTGTTGGATGGTATTTGTTGCATTTTTCGTCAAAAAATTACGAATAATGATAGCACTGTGCGACGGTCTCGACGCACTGTGCGACGATTTCTGGTCTCTTTCGGCGAATTGCTTCACGCAAACGTCTCATAACACCCAAATAATACTCTTTGTTTACTTTCTGGCCTTCTGGCAAAAATTCATGATGCACTACACCGTTGTAATCCATGAAAACCGTCAGCATTGCCTTCTTTTTTGACTGAAAACGACGTGGTTTTTTTGGTCTCGGCTCATTTGGTGAACGCCATTCACTTGCCTGATGTCTGGATTGCGTGTCGTACTTATAAACCCACGTCTCGTCTCCAGTAATGATCCTTTTGATGAATGTGGGATCGGATTCAGCCTCGCAAATCATGTCTTTTGCGACGTCAACACGGTCTCTTTTTTGCATGAAATTGAGGTCTTTTGGCACCAACTTTGCTGCTACACGACGGAAACCCAAATCATTAACCACAATGTCTTGGGCGGATCCATAGGCAATGTTCAAGTCCTCCGCTATTTCTCTGATGGTTAATTTGCGGTTATTGACCAACATTTCTTTTACTTTATCAATTTTTTCACCGACTTTCGATGTCGATGGTCTGCCACTGCGTTCATCATCTTCGATTGACTCACGACCACTTCTGAACCACTCGTGCCACTGGTAAACGACCGTTTTTTTAGAGAATCGTTGCCGAAACACTTTTCCAACATTTCCAACGTCCGTGCGCCACTAAATCCGTTTTTTACGCAAAATTTAATACAAGTTCGTTGTTGCAAATTTAAATCCATTTCTGCAATTGTAAAAAATCGCCAACACACACAGAGATAAATGTACTCTTGGCTACGTAACTTTTGCAAATGTCAAGTTATGACACTAAGATTTAAAGGAAATATCAACAACAGATGTACCAATTTAACAAAAAAAACAGAACTGAAATCGGAACGATGGGAGCGCCACACGGTGGTTGTTCCGGGAACTTTTTGTTCAAGGTAGTATGAGAAAATTATTTGCTACGATAGATGGGTGCCGCAACTCTCGGAGCAGGATCACAAACACATCAGAATGGAAATTTCCGAACAATGCTTGACCCGTTTTAAGAGTAACCAACAAGATTTTCTGCGCCGGTTTGTGACCACAGAGGAAACTTGGGTCCACCACTATACTTCAGATAAAAAAGCAGTCAAAGCAGTGGGAACATGTTGATTCACCACCACCAAACAAAGCAAAGGCAATGCGGTCGACCAGATAGGTGATGCTTCAATTTTCTGGAATGTGAAAGGGATTCTGTCGATAGATTACCTTCCCACTGGTCTAAAAATTACTACGATAACCTCCTGGACCGACAGCAGAAAAAAGATGCACGAAAAAGGTCAGTTTAGTCAAACAAGTAAGTCATCTTTCATCAGCACAATGCATGCCCACGCACAAGTGTCGTTACCATGGCAAAATACGTGGACTAAGATACGAACTGCTGCCACACCCACCTTCTTCGCCTGATTTGGCTTCATCAAATTTTAATCAATTTGCTAAGCGCAAAATTTACCCCTAAGGACGGAGATCATCTTCAAATGAAAAACTAACAGCAGAAGTAGACAGTTATTTGCAGGTCTGAAGGACTCTAATTTTCGAGATGGGATCAAGACATTGAAACATCGCTGGACCAAGTACATAAGTGTATAGTGAGACTAAATTGAAAAATAAAAAAGTTTCATTTAGTCATTTAGATCTAAATATCTAAAAAAAAATAATATTTGGAAGTGACAGAAGAGAAAAACGTATATTAGAGCAGTTAAGTATGAAAGTAGTTAGCAAAAGAGAGTGTAATGTCTGTGGTATCATAAAATCATTTTATTTTGCTGCAAATTGCCTTGAAAGGAACGCTGTGAAGGGTTTTGGTATTACTATATGTTCAAGAAAATGACAGTTTTGAATGAATCCGGCGAATAAAACCAAAGAAACTGTGAATAGACAAAGGGTTTGTAGGTTATTAAATACATAAGATATGATTAAGAAGATAGTTGAACGAAGAAAATGGGAGAACTTGGACAAAAATTAGGGAGAAGAATAAACACAGTTCTAAATAATAAAATAAGTGAGAAAATGATAGGGTAAAAGAAGAGTGGGGGAAATAACAGGGTAAGAACAAGGCATACAGAGACAAGACGAAATAGATGTGCTATAAAGATAGATCAAAAGGTCGATCAGGTTTTAGGAAAGGTTCATCCGCTTACAGAGTTACAATGCGTAGAGAAGTTTTGACAAGAAGTAAGAATACAAAGAGGAATTACATGATCAAAATGAAATGTGTTTGAGTTTGGATATGAAGGGAATACGATATGATGTTGATAAGGATGGATTAGAATCAGAAATACTTGTATTACTGTGAAGAAATCAATACAAATAGTACAAGTATCAAGTATAAAGTTAAAGAATGGCAGGCGCAGGACCCTAATTAATTTTCATCGGTTTCACTCGTCCGAGAGAGGGAGAAGACAGGTCATCATTTCGGAGCTCATCTATTACCGGCATAATTGTTTTTGCGCTGGCGCACTCCTCTTTGGCGTTTGTTTTGCATTCGGTTTAGCTATCGTCCTTGCCTGGACTTGCATTCTATTTTCAAATTTACACTTACTGTTAGAATAAATGAGTGCGATCACGAACAATATTATTTTATTTTCGTTAATTGTGTTGAAAACCATGCTCAACATACATCACTGAAGATTCCAAGATCTTGACGACTTCGGTAGGGTTTATTAGAACTTAATATTACAATAATGTTTGACCAATGCCCATCAAAAACCTAGCCTTCCGGATCTAGCCTTCATCCTTCCGGATGAGTTTAGCGCAGATCAGTGGCAATGGTGTGCACTGCCATCTTATCAATTCAAGTACGATCTGCGATCATACGCCCACGTAACCGACACATTGGTCGGTCTGTATTCGGCACTTCACGCACACGTCAGGAAAAAATTGTTACCGATACTTTTTACACAAATCTTGTATGAGGATCACTAAAATATTACGAAGCCAGTCATGAAATATGTTACAGGTACGCCTATCTCACTTTTATTTTACTAATGTACTTTTATCATATGTTGTATTTTGCTTATAATTGTATCGAACTTATTATTTTAATAACATAAAATGCACTATTCACCAAAAATTTCATTGAATATTGAGCTGGAACTCTTGGCGTATATATGAAACTGAAGTAAAATGACAATGTGGGCGATTACGGATGATGTGACCTGAAAGCAGAACAACTCATTAGAATTCAGTGTTTAAACTTCGTGGAAAACATGAGTACATTAAATAAAATTGAATTTAAGGGAATTAAAAGAATTAATATTGCGTTCGAGGCAAGATTTTCAAATTCCCTGCAAATCTTTCAGTGTGATTTTAGAATTATTTAACACTAGAATATCCAAAGGAAAGAGGTGATCCCTGAAAACAAGGACATTGTGGATCTCACAAAAGATTTTTGATATTGTTGTGGATATCGCAGCGCCGATTATTTCCAAATATTAATAAATATTGTAACTCATTGTACTTAGGAAGCTTGAATCTCATCATGTTTTAATTCTCTTCGGATCGGTAAAATAACTTTTTCATTGTAAAGAATTTGCAAAGCAGAGATACATTTCCTCCATATTATATATTGAAAAGCACGACTGGTAATTGACAACCCAATCTCACTCCCATCCTTTGCACTGACTATCCCAACTTTCTATCCGCCACACACCCACTGGAGCCGTCTGAGACGAGTGCAGGTTTCGGATAATTCGAGAATACCGAAATGGAATGTGTAGACTTGATTGAATGGTTAGGCATCACCCTCACTCACGACCTCTCCTGAGTGAAACACATACAGGGAATATGTAGATAAGCTAATAAAAAATTAGAATTTATTAGAAGAGTACTTGGTAAATGTGATAAAAAGGTCAAAGAGAAATGTTATACGTATTTCGCTGGTTAGGCTTCATTTAGAATATGCTGCTAGTATATGGGATCCTCACGAAGTTGGATCGATTGCCAAATTGGATCACATTCAGCGTAGAGAAGCTAGATTTGTAAAACGTAGTTATGATAAACTTTGTAGCATATCCAAAATATTAAAGCAGCAAGGCTGGGAATCGTTCACGGAGCGAAGGTTAAATTAGAGATTTAATTTCTTGCATAAATTGGAAGGACGTCTCTTTAGCTGTGATGCTGAAAATATAGTATTACCCCCATCGCACTACTGTAGGAGAGATCATGTCAATAATATTAGAGAAATTAAGTGTAAAAAAGAGAGATTTACGATGTCAATTGTTCCACGAACGATAGTGAATCAGAATAACGTTATCCGTCCGCGGTAGGGGTACAAATATTCGGATCAAAACTAGTCTGGTGTGTTCACCCCCTGAGACACACCCTAGCGGTGGCTTGAAGGGTACTAGAAAGATAAAATAAAACATTTTCTTGAAGCAGGCCCAAATTATGCTTTCCTTTAGCTCGAAAATCTCCGTTTACTTTGGATTACAACGATCACAAAGGACTAAAACCATTTCAAAACAATATATTTTCTATACACTAATCTTGCTGATTTTTTACGTTCGTTTATGACGAGTAATCGCTTTTTTTTTTAAAGCCGATGAATGGAGAAAGAGGCACATAGTTAGTTATTTAATGCACCTATGCCAAGTTTTCCTTTTGAACGTGTGACAGCATTGAGGAATTAAACGTACTAATTAAACAATTATCACAACAATATGCAGGCGCACGGTTTTATTTCTCCAAATTACTTTACATCAACTTTAAATTCACGTTTTGTTTGGGATTTTATGCATTACTATGTTCTATAAACCAATTCTCTTCTTCACCTACCTCCCATCAAACAGGCGCGACCACAAACTGCTATTAGGAGTGAAGTTCATTGTGAAAAATTATCACATTTCAGCAGAGATTAGGTAACAGGAAATAGTAGACTCAATAATTACGAAAAATTAAAAATTTGGGAGCATGAGCTAACTTTGGGCCGATACGGAGGTAACATGCATGTACATAGACTTTTTCAGTTTTGAGAATTAATGTAAAATAGAGAAACATTAAGCATGTTGAACGGAATGAAGAGAGGCAGAAGCTACCGCATGTTGAATAAATGCTATTTCGGGATATTTAGTTTCGCGTTAGATGGACTTAGATTGCGGCAATGGCCAATATTTAAGTCTAGCGAAAACTTTTGACCGGTTGAATACAATTTATGATGAAAACCTGTACATTTTGACGAAGCAGATGTTGAGTTTCTCTAAAAGTTCAGGGAAATCGATCCGAAAAATACTACCGATATACGAGATACGACATACTCGAACAATGAATACGAAGTTGAGGAAGTTTATAAATACTTATATGGTCAAAGGTTGAAGGCGGGGACATCCGACAAGTTTCACATAGCAATCATCTTCAGGTGCCTATTGGATGAGGTCTCTGCATTGAAATACGTATTACCTGAGATAAATGTGTGTTGAAAGTTACCTTTTGATCACCTATCTTCAAGTTATTTTCTGAGAAGTCAAACCTGATACCATCGAGTTTATGGACAAAGGTAATTGAATATGGATAGAGATACACTCGATATGAAGATGAAGAATATTGGAGAAGTTAAGGAAGACTAAAAATTACGAATTTACTCGTACAACACTGCCCCCTATCTATTTCCAGAACTTGCACGGTTGAGGTCAGTAATCATAGAAAACAAGGTACAGGGAGGGATGAACTTCTCGGAGATGTATCAATTAAATGCATGTAACATCTGCCGTTATTTATTTTTCGATGTTATTCTACCTTTGGCGAAAAAGACATTAACATCTAAAATATATCTATCCATCATAGATAATACTGCCACTATGAGTTATCGTTGATCACACTTTAAGAAAATCGGCCGCGATATTTTCACATCGAAGGCGACATCACATCGATCGGAAGTTCCATCCTAGAAAAACGACAGTGAGACGAAAATTAAACCCATGCGACCGAAGTAGGCCAATTGATGAGGTGCTCTTCCGTATCCCGGTTCGTCAGCGGACGTGCGTAAAGTAAAAATTTGACGTGAAGAGATTTTATGGTGGTCTTATTTCTCTAATACAGTTTTAGAAGTAAAATGAGGGTTCTAGCGTTATGTTCATGTCGATGGGAAACACATTAGGCAAGCATCAATTATAATTCACTTTTCCAATGGATTAAGCCAATGAAAATTACATCACGGCCAACATAAGCAACAATTTTGCGTTTAAACGAAATGTGTTTAGTCAGAATTTCAATAGATTGACGAAAGATAGGAATTTAAATATGCAAGGAACGTAGCTACGGTCGTGAATCAATGTAAAAAAAAAAGATAGGACTTTTTTGTTTACAAAGATAGGAATACTTAAAAGAGTGTCAATCAGTCATACGTTACCGAAGTAAGTAGTTGATTGTTGAGCACGAAGAAACCGTTTCCAGTCAAAGGGTGGGTGGTGTGCTGTGTCTGCTGGTAAAAAAGAGAAAGCTGTCGAAAGAACCAGAAAAAATGAGCATAAACGATGGATCGTAGATTTTCACGAATTCGACATTGAGAGAACAAGAATACAAGTCACATTGAAATAAATTTAAAATAAATAACTTTAAATTAGTTCTTACAATGACTAATTAGAAAATTGTATCAAAAGCCAAAATTTGCATAGACTCAATCTTTATCGCCGCTAGCATTGGCTTCTTGTGCCAATAAATGAGACCATAGGCAACGATGAGAACGAAAAATTTGAAACCTCTGGAGACCATATGGAACTACTACGTAGTATTTATTAGGAGGGAATATGATCAAAAGTTTTCCTTAGGTGAATATTTTTCCTTGTCCCGAAAAAGCGCAAAGCAGCTGTACGTGAAAACTATAGGATGATAACTTTAATTTCTCATGCAACGAAGGTAGTGAGATGGAAGAACCATGAATAGAAGATTACAAAATAGCGCAAACAATTACCTAGGTGAAGGTCGGTTCGGCTTCAGAAAGCGGAGAGTAAGTCATGATGCCATTGTAGTGATGAGACATTAGTAAGAAGGAACATCGAATTCATAGAACTGCAGGAGATGGCGCGACAGTTACTCTACGGAGTCATCCGCTAATGTGCATCAAAATACAAGAATTCCTAAATGTACAAATTATTGACCTTGACAGGAATCTGAAGCCTGACCCCCTCGATATCCGGCCGAGTGGTTTATCAAATTTAACTACCGAGGAGTCCTCTTACACTATGAAATTTTATTGCATGAGGACACCTCGATAGATTTATTGGCTAAAGAATTCAGCCGGGTATCGAAGGATCCGGGTTCAAATCCCACCCAAGGTGAAGGGAATGTTAATAAAGATATTGCGAAATTATGGGAATGGAATAGATTCGAGGTATACGAAGAAACTAGGACATGATTCAGACGTCTTAGGCCAGGGTAGTAGAGGACGAATTGGAATGGACAGTAATGACATGGGAGTAAGATAGGGTTGCCCTTTATTGCTGGTATTTAAATATTAGTAAAGATATTAATATGGAGCGTATTGTTTTATGAATAAAAATCTTTGAAGCAAGAAGATGACCATAAATTGAATTTTTTAGAAGTAGGTGCAGAGAAGGCTGGAGAAAATAAGTTGGAGAGGAAGGAAGACAAACGACGAAGTTTTAAATAGGAAGGGCGGAGAAAGAAAGTTACTGGGAGTAATCAAAAAAAGAAAAGAGTTAGGAAAAGTGGATGGAGTACTACTACAACTATTCAAAAGTTGTGGGGTCTTGAACATCTTGAGAGAAGGGAGAACTTTGGGTAAGCGGTGAAGAGAAAGAAAGAGAGTAGAATAACGTAGATAGAATGAAGGCAGGCAGAGGTTACGAAGAAACGAAGAATGAAATAAAAAGTCCATACGATACTAAGAAATAAATAGTCATTAGGGACGGTCCAACACCTAATTTTGAATAATAGGTAGAATACTCTGATGAGAGCGATTAAACACGCCACAGAAACCATTACTACGAGGGTCATCCGGAAAGTAGTACCCGTTCGTGAAATAAAGACACAAAAGTAAATATTAACAAACATAAAACATTTTATTTGAAAGAGGATACTTTAAACTACTTCTCAACATAATCTCCAAGCAAATTAAGGCATTTGTCATAACGTGTGACAAGTTTCTGTATTCCTGCTGCATAGTCCTTCGCCGCCAGCTCATTGAGATACAGGGTCACTCCTTCTTTAAGTTCTTCATCGCTGTCAAATCTTTTTCCTGCCAAAAAGTCTTTAAGCTTTGTAAAGAGATGAAAATCTGAAGGGGCCAAGTCCGGGCTATACGGTGGATGGTCGAAAGTTTCCCATTTGAATTGCTGCAAAAGTTTTTGCGTTATCCCAGCTGCATGAGGCCTGGCATTGTCATGAACGAGAATGACACCAGTAGACAATAGACCTCGCCGCCGATTTTGTATTGCCCGCCGTAATTTCTTTAATGTTTCACAACACGCATTGGCATTAATAGTGTCTCCACGTGCCATAAAATCAATAAGCAATACACCTCGTCGATCCCAGAAAATGGTTGCCATGAGTTTCCTGGTGGACAGAACTGTCTTGAATTTTTTTGGTTTGTTTGGTGAATGAGCATGATGCCACTCCATTGACTGTCGTTTACTCTCAGGTGATGCATAACAAACCCATGTTTCGTCACCAGTAATTATGCGAGTCAAGAAAGAGTCTCCTTCATCAGAATAACGTCCCAAAAACGTCAGTGCTGCAGCCATACGCTTGGTTTTGTGCTAATCTGTAAGCATGCGAGGGACCCATCTTGCACAAATTTTTGCATAATGCAGATGGTGTTTAACAATTTCATGAACAATTGTTCGAGAAACATTGGGAAAATGCTCACAGATGTCATCAATTGTGACGCGCCGATCGTTCCTCACGAATTCGTCAACTGAGCTCACCAGTTGGTCTGTAATGACAGACGGTCTCCCCGAACGCTCATCGTCGTGTGTGTTCCCCCTCCCCATGTTGAAGTTGCGACACCACCGCCGAACAGACGACTCGTCCATTACATTGTCTCCATACACCTCCTTTAATTGGCAATGAATATCACATGGGCGAACGTTTCTTGCATTGAGGAATTTAATCACTGCCCTCACTTCACAACTGGCGGCGTTCTCAATTTTTTTAAACATTGTAAACAATCACAGAAACAACACAGGCAATGCTAGCGTCACGCAACTTGGCTCAGAGAAGGCAGACAAGCCACTGAAGCTATCTGACCTCGTCCAGCGGCTACTCGCGTCGTCAGCACTTCATGCGGCACGAACGGGTACTACTTTCCGGATGACCCTCGTATATGTTAATTTTACATTATCTTAATATAATCCGAGTATAATGAATATCCATCAATAAACAATAGGGGATAAAAATACATGTGAACGATGGAAAGAGGTGAGGGATTGAAAATATATGTAAAGGGATTACATAAAGGCAGAGAAACTGTACGTCATTCATATCACTTTGTCTTGGAACCATAAGTACTAAATATATGTATACATTTGAACATATATTTATTCAACTTTATTCCCGCTAGGTAATCGACTTTAATTTCAGCTAGTAAGAGTTGGATCATCATTTGTATATTCAAAAAGTGTACCTAATGACTTATTTTGATCATCCGAATTCATATCAATATTCCATACATGGATTTGTTCTGGCTAACGGCGTAAAAAATGTCCAATCCTTTTTCAAACATAAAATAATTAATGAGATTCCATAAAAAGGATCCCTCATAAAGGTCGTTTATTATCGCATTGGATGATTAATTTCAACCAAGTTTTCTCTTCCACGTTCATGCCCACCAGTCCTTTCCAGCATTGTTCATGTGAAATTTGTGTGTTACCTGATGGAAATGTAATGCTTCATATTGGGCGTAGTTATCAAATATGGTTAGTAACTTTGGAGTACAATATTGAGATACAACGGCGGAGGTACTCACCCCAACTGATGCGAAAACTTAAAATATTTGTCACAAGCTATAGCTCCAGTATTTTTCAAAACGTCCCTCCGACCGTGAGAATCTTAGAGCACTTCCTCGTAGGTCATCTTAGAGTTCGGGTTTCTATATTTGGTTAAATGAAAAGAAGCTGAAGTACATAGACTCTCTCATGATATATATTAATTGGTTGAGTTGGGTTACATTATATATTTTGTATTCTGAAAAGCTGTTCAAAATCAACGGAGGACTCAGTAAGCACAGGGAATCATTAACGTTCGTCTACCGTTCGGTAGAGGTACCTTAGGAGGCATTTAAGAAGGAAACCCATGGAAATTGCATTGGTAGGGTCTCTTTGAAAATACACCTGCCTATTCTAGGAACGGCGGACTTCGGGTAGGTTGCAAATTAATCGAAATCGATGATTCATGAAGTTTTTAAGAGCATTTTTTTACCTTAAGGCGCTAAATCTGCTTTGCCCATTCCTTATGCGGACAAATTTGATGCTCGTATTTTGCCAGTTTTAGAATATTGTCTCATTTGCCTAAGGGATACAATCTGAGAATATTTTGGCCTTATGCCACATTCTTATAAAAGTATCTCATGAAAATTATGTATTAAAACGATGTCTTGAAAAGTATTTCAATGAGACTTGGTTCAGAGTAGTGGCATCGCTTAGAATTATATAAGTAATAAACGACAAGCTTTCTGCGATTTAAATTAAACGTTACATGCCATTATTAAAAAAACCACACAGTAATCAACCCCAAGATCGCTTTGGTAGGTGATGGTAGAGTTCAGTCAGTGTTAATCGCGACGGCGTGTGAAATTCACGCATTCGTTGGTGGCGCCCTGTACGGGCTATGGTTTCACAGGAAGATCTGGCGACCAAAAAATCACACAGCATGTGTGAAGCTGAGGGTGCCGAGAGAGGCATACCTGGGAATCAAACCCGTGCCCTCCGGTAAGCAGTCCAAAACTCTTCCCCAGAGCATATTCTTAAAAAAAATAATCAAATTTAAAATAACAGTCATACTCACGGCACGAATTTGTTTATTCAGTTTTCTGCCGATTATTCTATGTAAAAGGAACTTCTTGGTGAGGGCCTCCTAAAAATATAGAAAAATTATTGATTTCTGATCGCACAAAATGTAGAATTGTTACAAAAGTAATTGGAATATACGAATGAAAAACATGTATTTCTATTATTAATAGAAATACTAATTAATAAATATAGAATGTATTACATATTAACAAATATGATTTATTTTTAAAATTAACTGTAAGATTTAACAGTATTTTGCATTATAATCTGAGAGAAGTTAACAAACATCAGATATAATGATACCCATTACACTTGTCATCCAAAGACACACGCTCATGAATAAACTGCCCATTCGTCACCAGGTAGTTTCCAGGATGGGGTAATTGCTCCTACCTTACATATATGTGTATATTAGTTTCGTATTAAGCTCATTAATGTATAGATATAGGATATGATTGCTAGAACCTACATAAATAGGAGATGGGTTTGGTCTCGTATAAAAAATCGCGAAAGCACCGTGTTACTGTCAAATATATTGCATCGCAGAAATTTTAAATTAAAAAATAACGTAAATATGGAAATTTTAAAACAAAATCAATTCTGAATGGCTAAACTTGCCTAGTTAAAATAAAAAACTTGTAAGACATGAAAAATCAATTCATTTAGAAAGAAGGTGGTGAGTATAAAGATAGCATTATTAGATCTGTTAATTCATTTTCTTCATAAAATTATCTATTCTTAAATATATATATATATATATATATATATATATATATATATATATAACCATAAACACAGTAATCAACCCGAAGGTCGATTTAGTAGGTGATGGTAGAGCTCACCCGTGTACCAAGCCCAACGGCGTGTGAATATTCACACATCAGGGTAGGGGGGCCAGTTCCTTTCCCTGTGCCGGTTATGGTTTCCCAGGAAGATCTGGTACCCGAAAAATCAACTAGCTTGGGTGGAGCTGCATACATCTCTTATATATATATATATATATATATATATATATATATATATATATATATATATATATATATATGCAAGAAAAATGGATGAAAGGCGTATTGAGCGGTAGTGGAATGTTGAAGAAGGTAATAGAGGGGAGAATGTTGGGCAAGCGAGGAAAGGGTAGGAACAGGATAGGGATGTTGGATGGGATGAAGGGAGGAAAGAAGTACACAGAGATGAAGAGGGACCTGATATAGATTAGTTTGCTAGGTGGGGAGTCACAAAATGTTTATTTGATAGTTGTGTCCATCCAAAAACCTACCTTAACCGGTAGATTGTAGATTACCTAATAATAATAATATATATATATATATATATATATATATATATATATATATATATATATATATATATATAAGAGATGTATGCATACATATAATGTTTTTTTGAAGGTTTACTCCCGTGAGTTCATAGTATGTTCGTAGCAATTTCAGTTTCTATGTAAGTCGTCATAGTATTGATGCATGAACTGGCCAAACTCATTACCAAAGAGGATTCTCTTTATAAATTTCTCAGCACGAGAAGAAAATTGTCGAGTATTTTCAAAGAGTCGCAGCTGATTCCAGAAACGTGATATCCAGCACCAAAACTTGACTTTTTAAGCCAACGGATATAAGTTTATCAAGAAATAAGCTTTATTAGACAGTTATAATGATTGAATACGGACAGAATAATAAATATGTTGTGCCTTTTTGCGGCATGCACAATTTATAATTATGCTTAACTTGGGATACAGGCAGGACGAGCTTTGAACATGTATCCTATCACAGTAGAGGCAAGATCTGTTGTAGGCACCAGCTACATTCATATGATGCATCCCGTATTAATTGCACTACAATTATAATACAAGTTACTTGATCATTGCATTGGAATGAAAAACAAGTTTTAAAAAATACATGAATACTTAGAAAAAATAAGAAACGAACGTACTATACGACATGGGGCTTTGTAAGGAAAAAGAAGAATTCATAGAAGGAATCGAGGACAGATTAAAACAAAGTTCACCATTTGCACCCTTGTGGACATTAAACTTGTTAAATCGGTGTTCTGTTGCTTGAGCATATGAATGAATAAATGGCCCACCTCAGATATGACAGATGATGGAGTTAAATTTGTGTGGCATGAGACTATCTACCATAAAAAGGATGAAGTCGAGAAACGTTAACTTGAGAGCTAAAGGATGAATACCATACACCAACATTAGGACTAATTTGACTTTTCAAAGTAAACTGCCTCGGGCAAGATGAACAACAAGGGCTTTTTTTGGACTGTTATTCCTTCGAAAGAGTCGATAGAAAGATATCAGATAAATGGAATAAATGAAATCAAATATTCATTGGCTCATGGACGAGTTTATATTACTAGTCAAATAATAATGAATTGTGCCAAGTTGCAGTAATCATGTGATAGCATAAAACACTAAAAAAATACCTCTACATGTAAAAAATATTTAATTTAAAAATAAAATATCAAAAAGAAACCGTAATTCTACAGCTAGCACAATAGTCTTGGTTGACCTAAATATCTGGACATAACGTTTATGTTTGAACGAAAGACCATTCAGTGAAGCAATAGAGATTATACCTAATTCATCACAGAAACTTTTGAGAACGCTCCAAATCGTTCTTAAAATTAATATGTACCACCTGGCCAACGAAACATTTTATTTTCACGCCTAGGCGGTGTCATATGATCAACAATACATGCCCTCAAGAATCTCAACAGCTCGTCAAGTATGGAGAATGAAACCTCCTACGATTGGAGCTATGAATAAGCTTTCCTTACCTCTTTGTATAATTCTTCACATGCTGAAATCTTTTTAATGTCCCATAAAGTCAGGACAAAGAACCATATGAACACGTAGACCAGCGTGAACGCGAAAGAGCCACCAGGAATCTCCCCGGTGAGCACCGTTGTCAGGATTCCATACGAGATGAAAGTCGTGTTGAAGAAGTCGTAGATGGTTTTCACCAAATTTTGCCAGCCGTAGGCCCTGCTTATGTTCTTTTTGCCCCAAAAGAGAAGTAGCTGCATCTCCATCAACTCCTCTAAAAGTAGTAAGCCATCGATGTCGCCAGAATTATGATCAGGTGATTTCCAGGGGGACACGGGACTCCTCCTTGGCACGGAATCACCATCTCGCTCAATCCTAGGAGACCCATCCTGGTGTCTCTGGGGATCCGTCGCAGACTCTTCCGGACCCAGCACCACCTCGACCTCCTCCCGGATCCTCCTGCAGGCGCGAGCGAGGAAGAGCACCAACATCCGAAATTGCAATTCGATCGCCACGTTCACCAGTAGGTGGTAGATGACGACCGCAGAGTGCGATACGTCGATGGCATTCAGCCCGCCCCCCGACTTCACGTACCGGTGGCTGACTATCAAGATCGGCAGCACGACGACGAAGGTGGTATTCACGAGCATGGAGGTGGCGGTCCCGTCCATCCAGCCGTTCGAGTAGAGCACCAGACTCCGGTCGATTCGTTCCAGTGAGACCGTCGTCTCGTGGATGAGCTCCACCCGTCGACCCGTGACAGCCAGCGCGGCGATCCCGAGGAAGTGCAGGGACGTCCACCAGAATAAGTGGACCCAGGCCACCATCGAGTCCATTTTGGTGTCGATCAGGAGGAGAATGAAGCTCCACATGCCATAAGTAGTGAGAATGACGTCGGCCAAGATCACCGCGCGGCGCAGGAAAGGATAGGCCAGACCCCACTTCTTCAGGAAGCGATAACTCATTCTGGACGATTCCGAAAGGGTGACCGGGGGCAAACAGAAGCTCAGGCTGATGATATTGATGATGTCTAACAGCGACGATAGTTTTGCCATGGCCTTCTTGCACGACGATCCTTATCTAAAATCTCAATTACTCTTCAGCCAATCCAGAAGAAAAAGAGAGTCACCTAGGTAAAATATCAAAGCCACCGTAAGGTATGGTTTAACGCTTAAGCGAAAACATACACGCACATTCATATTTACATTGCACGAGTTGAAATTTTCAAAAGAAAACTGCTATTTCAATACTTTCATCATGTTAAAAGTCCCTCCAGTTATTCAATTGTTAAAATTTACTTGATATCTATTGTTGCTGATTAAAACCCTTGCATTTTTCCTCAATTTTTCCAATAATTACTTTGATATATACGTTGTGGCATCGAAAGCGATCGGTAATAATGAAAACTGTGTGAAAAATACAAATTATTTCAGTATTAATTTTCAGGATTTTTATACGATTTATTCACTATTGTTTAAACTTTTCATAAGCATGATTTATACTCCGTCTAGGGAGAAATGCCAGTATAGATTTACTCATTATAGAATCGTAGTAGGTACTATCAGTTAGTGGTACCCCTTAACAATGAGCAACAAAACTATACAATCCAAAATCTAGTCGTCGGATTTGGTTCAGTTAGCCGATTAGTGATCTAAAATCTTTGATAAGAGATCATAAGAATAGTGAAAATGATTACCAAAATTGATTGCAATTCTCAAAATAATCGGCGTCCAGTCGCATGTACTACTAAAAATGCAGCAATACTGTCGGGATATTGAACAATAATTCCAATTTATAATAGAAACTTTCAAATCTACATTTACCTCAATTTGACTAATTTAGACCAATGTTCTGGCCAACATTATACCATTTAGGTAACTCTTTTGTGGAAAAGTTACCCTTAATTGTCCTCTGTCCAACTGACTACCTACTCTTCTTTTAGCTGTTCAAAATGATTTTCAACAGTTAAATATGCATCTCTGACGTAGCTTCCTCTCTTCTTGTAATCTTTTAGCATTCTCTTCAATCATTTTCCGTTTCATTGCAGCTGTCATCAAAAGACTTATCCCTAGAATATTATCTGGACTCATAAATATTTTTCTCCCCGATTCAAGTAATTGCTTTCGATAGAGTAAACCCCAGTCGATGCTGTTTATCTTACATTTAAAGCCAATTACGTTACACCCTCATCAACCAATCTACTTCAGAGATAAAAATCTAATTCGCATATAAAGCTAAGAGCAATTAGTTATTTACATAATTATCTAATCGAGATATTCCGAGCTGAGGCGAACTCGAGGATATCGAGATAGCATCTGCTAATGGGCTATGCCGTAAATATTTCGCCGAAATTGATAATCCTGGCGTGCATTGTGAGACCGTTAAATCTAGACCGTTACAAGAAGCATGCATAAAGGAAATGAACAGAAACATACTGATCCAATTAGCATTTCTAATGTTTATCACAAAAAGTAATTATTGGAGTCGGACATATGCATAAAGTTTTTACCATTAAGCTCTATCAAATCGTAACTTTAAATCGATATAAATATTTGGACGCAAAATGTATTGTTACTGACTCAGTAATTTGGCATAACGTCTAGTTTCAATTATTTACCAATTGAATCCCTTCTTGTGTGTACCATAAGTGGCGGCAAACACCATTGGTCGCCATTACATAATCACTAATTCGAAATTTAGATTACGTAAATCAGTTTAACAAACTTGTTCCAGAAAATCTCTGAATCCCTTCTTCGCTTCTGGAATTGACGTCTTCTATCACCTACATATCGCAATCAAATCTACGCTTTCTTAGCAATATCTGCTCTCAATTGTTCCTTGAATAATGAAATTGATGTTCTTCTTCTGCTAGTGTCCGCCATAGATTTCTCTCTTATTACACTCCAAGATGCAATTCTAACTTTTTTATGTTTATTTCATTTTCAACTTTCCCCTTCTTTTTATTGCCATAGAACTGGATCGAATCTTCCTTTTCAACAACTCCTATTACCCAAATCACACAGCCGAAGAAAGTCTAATTCAGTGTCCTATCATTTCAAGGTCATTCTCTTCATGATTAGCTATTTCGTTCACCAATGGCAGCATGCTTTATTTCTCAGTGTACACAATAAAATGATGAGGAGATAGTGTGTAACCCTGTCTAAATCCAATCTAAGTTTTAGTTTTTCTTATTTTTTCATCACGTCTAATCACTGCCGCTTGATTAATGGTGAAGCATCAATTTTTTTCTATGTAGTTCATTAAAATCTCTTGAAGTTATTTTACCAAAACGGTCCAGTTTACGTTTTACACATCTTCCTCTGGATTTGCGAATTCAATGGATCTCAGCTGATCTTTCTGTTCCCTTTCCTCTAGCACTTGAATAAGAAATAGAATAATGTCGTTTGTACTTCTACTTCTTATAATTCCTAATGTATTCTCAATTCACAGGTTTTAAACTTTTTCCTACATTCTGCGGCACATAATACTTGTCATTAACTTCAAAATCATGGGTCGTCAATCTATTTCATCGAGATTCTACATTCGTTTCCTCTTTTCTTTTGGTATGGGACTAAAACGTCCTTCTTGAAGTCCATCGGTAATTATTTTCCCACTCGAATATTACGTATAAGTTTGTAGAAATGTATCATCCGTTTTATTTCCAGAGACTTTTATTAGTTTTGATAGTGTGTCCTCAATCCCTGTTCGTATACTTGCTCGCCTGCATCAAATTCTGAGAGTATAGTTGAATTTTACGCCAACTGATCGACGACTACCTGTCCTGCGTTACATTCTTTTCTGTACCAAATAATCACTGAATGCGATTTCCATCTGCTCACTTCATATTAATTTTCAGTAAGAATTTCCAAATTGCCCTCTCTAATAGCGTTTCCTCTGCATTCCCCCAAGTTGCATCCCACGACCTCATTTGCTGCTTCAACAATTCTTTGCTCAAGTCCATGCTTGACTTCTCCAAAAAGGTTTTTCATTAATTTCTATTTACTTTTTTTCAACTTTCGATTGAATTAATTTCTTAATTTATTTATGCATTTTTTCTTCACAAACGCTAGAATTATTTTACTTTCATCTCTCATTTATAAGTACTTCGCCTCTGATTCATTGTTTCCTTAGGCCTTAGCTACTGGTTCTGTAACTACAGAACCACTAACCACCACCACCAATGGATTTTTTATCATTTTGTACTCCTCTATTTACTTTCATTTCATTTGATTGGTTCAAATATCTCAATGACTTTTCCTTGTCGACTTACACCGATGATCTTCAAGGATATTTAGATTTTATTCTCCCTAAATGGAGTGATGTGACAGGTCTCATAGGAGATTTAAGTTGGGAGCCACTTCAGATACGAAGAGAACAAGCAAGACTTAGACTTTTCGAAAGATTCAGAACCAACGAGTTTAACGATGACGCTAAAGGAATTAAAATGGCCCCACACTACTTAGGTAGATTAGACTACAAATATAAAATAAGGGAGATAGATTCCAATACAGATAGATTCAACTACTCATTCTTTTCCAGAATTATCATAAATCATAATATTGAGAAACCGAAGTCACTTTAGAAATATTAAAAATATTTAATTTACAAATCGGAACAAAATTAAACATTGCAAAGTAATTAGGTGTATCTGTAGATGCATGTTTATGTTAGTTGGTAGTTTTGTGTGTTTGCATGTGAGTGGGTGTAAGGGTTTTTGCATGAATGTATACCATGTTTTGTTTATGGACTGTATAAATTGGTGGATTTTGCATGGGTTTTTTTCCTTAATTACGGGTGGTGCCCTAGCATCCCCCGCCACACGCCCTTGCGGAGGCTTGCGGGGTGTTAGGTAGATGTAGATGTAAGTTGAACAACAAAATTAAATTAGCCAGGGCTTAAATAAAAAGTGAAAAAAAACGAAAATAACAAAAATGACGTGAAGCCGAGTCTCTTTCACCCCAAATTAATCTAACGTACTCTTAGTAGCTTGGTTCTTTAAAAAAATTAAAACTATAACGTATATATTTCGTTTTAATTATCATCAGTTATCATTTCTTTTGCTTTCTATTGTTTTACGCTCAACTTTGTGAAAGTTCATGTTCAATATTTATTTTATTAAGAACACAATATATCAGTTGTCATACTAGATTTATAAATATATTCTTTCTTTAGACATCTGTTTCTGAAATAACTTTATAAAGAAAGAATAAGGACATTTGACATGTTAACTTAGGTAACTAACACATATCAATTACTGTATTCGGTATACGAATTATTAAGACAGAGCCATATGGATCTAATTCTTAATTCTGTTTAATGTTTGTATTTTTGTCACCTATTAGGTACAAAGCTAGAATTATACCTGGTTGACGCAAATAATTTCATGAAGGCAAACATTAACTGTAAATTCGTTCACTGCATGGCCCTAGGTATGGTGAGCGAGAAGAGGGGTTTGTTGGGAGAAATACTAAAAAGTCAGGAAAAATGGATGAGAGCAAATTGATAGGCAGTTGAAAACTGCAATGGGAGGGAGAATTTTAGGCAAACGAGAAAAGGGCAGGAATGGGATAGGGATGTTGGACGGGATGAAGGGAGGAAGTACACAGAAACGAAAAGGAACTTGTTGCAGCGTAGGATATTGGTCTGTGTTTTATTAGGAGAGACAAAATATTTATTTGGTGGTTGTGGCCATCCAAAACCTAACTTAACTTGTAGACTACCAATTACAAATTAGGCACAAATAACAAACAGTAAAGCAATAGTACTATTGACTCAGTTTCATACCACTCTCAGAATGAGTTGCTACTTGACTCAGTTGAATACCACTCAGTCCTAACTCCATTTGTATAGAAGGTTTAATTGAGCACAAAAAAACTTCAGTTTTAAAAGTTTCCCCCATCGTAAATGTAACTAAATATTTGGAATTGCCACCATCGAGGACCTCTAACAGTGCGCCAACAATAGCGCTTCGAGCGCTCCGTTGAGTGGTGTCATCTGTAGGTGATCTTGAATACTTCTTCGAACGACGGCTGGATCGCAGTGCGGTTGGTTGAAATATGGTAGAAAAGGGACAATTCAAATATTGCAAACATATCGCAAAGAGCAAACAACGCTCCATGCCCTTCGGTAGACACATGTGAAAAATAAAAAAAACCGTATCATTTAGTGAAAATAATTTTGCGATGTGGAGGTATCTCAGTGTATTGAATATTTTTTTTATCCCTTGTATTGAAATTTAAAATTATACTTCAAGTCCACAAACACTTTGTATAACCAGCGCTTAACGTTAATATTACGTTCTTTTCTGAAAAGATATTTTGAAACTCTAAGCATAAGAATAAATAGTTTATGTATGAAATAGTTTTCCATATAAGTATAAATTCATTTCAATTAATAATGAGTGATATAGTATTAGCGTTGTCCAAAAAATAACATCGGTTATGATACAAAAATCCCAATGGAAAAGATGCAAGAAATTTATCATTTTCATTTCAAAAGTACCCATCTCTACTATTTTTAAACATAAAATTCTGCCGCCTAAAATCGCAGCCAACCGTTGACAGCATCTTGCACTTGCAAGGGTGATATATTATTAAACGCCGGTTTTCACGAACTTTTTCATCAATTTTCAGGTTGTGCCCATTTTTCACCACAGACGGGCGGTGACTTTTATCATCAACATTGGGCATTTTTGTTCACTCTTAAACGAACGACTACACTGACGTACAACTCTTGCCACCCATCAAATTTGCTCCAAAGAGAGCACGAATTTCTCGATGAATGTCAGCAGCTTTGAGGTTTTTTTATCCTTAAAAAGCCTTATCACTGAACGGACTTCCAAATTGGCGGGAATTTCAATAGTATTGCTCATTTTGACTCGCTATTGTAAACATACGACAAGCGGTGCAACCTTACAACCACTGCACCTTGAGGCAGTATGACCTACTATGTACATGTATATAAATACTGCGAACATTTTTATCATGCTACACGGAAACGGATGCCACTCTCTGGACAGCCTTCGTATCGTTCCCGTTTAACGTTGATTTCATTTGTCGTTGTATATATCCCACGGAATAAATGATTATGAAAACCATCAATTTTTTTGTGAAAAACCTTTGGTCTAAAAAAATTATGACATTTGTCATTACCAATTTTAAATGTGGTAAGAAGTCTAAAAAAAACACAGGCATTGACAAAAATTTCAGTGTCAGTGGAAAAACTCCGCATTTCTCTTTATTGAGCAGTGCTATTCGCATTTCCGAATGAACGAAAAGAGCACATTTTCTTTTCGGTGATGGTAATATTTTTGAAAACATCGAAAATGATAAAATCACTTTCTATAAATAGTGCATTTTTCCACATCGTACTACCTCCCAAAACGATTATAAATCCTGAAACCGAAACCTATACAGCATAGGCCCGGCAAGTCGAAAGATCCGGTGTTTCGGTTGAACAAAGAACAAGTTGTCACAAGGAAAGTCCTTTCCTTGTGACAACTTTTTCAAGTCCTGGTCAAGGAAATATGGTTACACTTGTGATATGCCCGCTTCCACCTTCCCCACTTCTCCTGTGTTCGTCTTTTATGTGTGTTCCTATTCCTTTTCTTTATATCTACTTCTTTTATACATATAATCAGTATTTCAATCATAGTTTGTGATTTACTGCAGCCCTCTATTTAATGTCAATTATCTCAATCCCTGATACCTTCTCTGTTTTACATCCTTCTTAATTTATCCTATGTACATGTCTCTTGGTCTTCCTCGTGGAATCTTTCCTTCTATTATATTCTTAATCAATCCATCGTGCCTCAATGTGTGTCCGATCCATCTATTTCTTCTTTGCCACAGAGTTCCCAAAATGGTCCTATCCTCTTCTGTTCTTCTATATACTTCCTCGTTCCTACACTTTGTCTGTCCATTTAATCTTCAGCATTCTCCACCAGCACCATGTTTCAAAGGCTTTTATTCTTCGCTGGTCCACTTTTTCAATGTTCCAAATTTCGGGATCGCAGAACGCCATGATCCACACGAAAGTCTGGACGAATTGCTACCTTGTTTTTAGCCTTAGGTTCTTTAAACATAGTAAATGTCTCTTCTTCATGAATGCGCTCTTAGCTTGGGCTATTTTCTGTATGATGTCGGTCGAACTTCTGCCATCCCTTGTTATGCTGCTGCCCACTTAGATGAGGGATTCCACTTGTTCTAGTTTCACCCCTCGAATACTCCTCTCTTCCACACACAAGGATTTTAGTTTTCTTCCTGTTGATGTTCATATTCTATTCCCCCGGTATTTGGTCCATAGTACTGAGAGTTGCATGCAGGTCCTCTTGCGTTTCCACCACTACTGCAATATCATCTGCAAACCAGAGCATGTTGATTTCTTCTCCATTTACCTTGACACCTTCGTTACCCAATTCTTGTGCTTCTTTTATTGAATCCTCCAGCTGTACGTTGAATAATGCTGGCGAGAGGTTGCATCCTTGTCTTACTCCTTTGTTCATCTTGGCTTATATTTTTCTTCCATTTTTTGTTTGCATTGTAGTAACCTAATTCTTGTAGAGGCTACGGATAATTCTTCTGCCGCTGTAGCCCAATCCAAACGCTTCTAGTATCTTAAATATCTTTGTCCAAGGCATCTTGTACAAGGCAAATTTTATCTACGAGAATATTAAAAAATTGCAAGAATACAAGACAAAAACAATGAAAACCGATACAGAGAACAAATGAAAATATTTATTAAATATTTTACGCGAAGGAATGAAGACGTACATCCCATCCAAACTTAAATGCGACAGTAAGGAACCTAGATGGTACAACGATGAGCTCAGGTCGGCATTAAGAAGGCAAAGAAGGCTACAGTCAAATTTCAAAAATACTTTAAAAAGTGACGATAACAGCGACTAAAAAAATTTAGCAGTTCAACGAAAAGTATCATGCGCACAGCTCTACACTCTTTTAAATCTAAAAGGCTGAGCAAATATCTTGAGGAAAATCCAAAGTCATTCCGATCCTATGTTAGTAAAATACAGGGACCAAATTACCCACTCCAAATCCAAGCATCACCATTCTCAAAAAGGTGCGTCCTTTCATACCATGTTACACAGAGTACTTTTATGCAGTATCCAAATGTCACCACACAACGAACAAGGGGAACTCCTTATTATAAAACGATTTGTAGTCAACAATAGGTAAAAGGAAAAAATGATTGACAACACATGCAACAGAAAATACGTCCTATGGCCTAAATGGTCCCAATACATGGTATGAAAGGCAGCATGTTTTTGAGGAGGGAGATGATTGGATTGGAGTGGATAATTTGGTCGGAGTAACACTTTTATGGAAAGTTCGAACCTTTTATTAATTATTTTTACTGGGGCAGCAATTTATTTGGGGGGTCGAACTCAGCTTCTTTGTCTTTGATTACGTCTCAATTTATTACTCGAGGCAGTCCTTTTATTAAACGCACCTTCACTCGCTCTCTGACGAACACCATCATCCCAGACCGACCATTTTGCCCATTGCAGTGAACTGGTCAACTCTGTGAATAATAGAAACAGGTGGTGGGAGATGGACTCCCTCTTGACATACTATTCGTGTGGTTCTCCCTTGATCCTAACTCGTCTTGCGGTTGCGCCGGCGAACTTTACTGCCGAAGAATTGGAGCTGCAGTGGCATTGATGTATTTCGGGGTGATGTGTATCCCCCATGAAAGGCGTGGTGTTAGAACTACCCCCAAATACTTAACTTGATTGACCGTAGTTAGCACTAAACCCTCTATTTCATAGTGTATGTCCTGTTCGCAACTTCCTTTGTTCCAAAATTTCAAAACTGCGCATTTGTCTATATTAAGCATTAATCCCCATTCCTTGCACCAATCCGAGATTGTGTCTAAGTCTCTAGAGAGTAGCTCGCGATCTAGTTGGCTCCTTATTTCCCTGTATACAACCGTGTCGTCAGCAAATAGCCTGAGATTGCTGCTAACGTGTGCGCTTAAGTTATGAATGTATATTAAGAATAGAAGCGATCCTATTACACTTCCCTGGGGGACGCCCGAAGTTACATCTCTATCCGTTGAGCACAACCCATCGATGACTACTGTTTGTTTGCGATTTGACAAGAAGTCGCTAATCCAATTAATAATATTCTCATTGATACCATAGCATTTAAGTTTGTGTAACAATTTATTGTGCGGGAATTTATCGAAAGCTTTTTTGAAATCTAGGAATACTATAACGACTTGTTTGTTGTTTTCTCCCGATCTAAGTATATCGTGAATAAAAAGACCTATTTGTGTTTCGAAAAATCTGCTCTTTCTAAATCCGTGCTGGTTGTGGCTTAGTATTTTCCGAATGATGAGGTCTCAGGCGTGATGTGGTGGAAGCGTAACATATTAAAACCACAGGTATTGCAATTTTCCACTAGATATTTTATTTCGACACTACCGGTTTCGATGTTTTCACATCATCATCAGGTGTGGATGATGATGTGAAAACATCCTGATGATGATGTGAAAACATCGAAACCGGTAGTGTCGAAATAAAATATCTAGTGGAAAATTGCAATACCTGTGGTTTTAATTAGTATTTTCCTACTATCAAGAAATCTCATAATGTTACTGCCAATAATGTGTTCTAATATTATACAAGAGATCGATGTGAAAGAAATGGGTCGGTAATTGGTTGGTTTATCCCTATCCCCGCCTTTATGGATGGGGGTTATATTGACTAGCTCCCAGTCGCGACGTACTGAACAATCTTGTATGGATTTTAGAAAAAGAATTTCTGAAAACGGGGCAATGTCTTCGGCTAATTCCTTTAAAATTATAGCAGGTATTTCTTCCTACTTTGTTTGTTTTGATACTACAAAGCAGATGTTCTATTCCCTTCTTGGTCAGTGTTATATCGCTCATGTTTTCCACGGGTAAAAATTCGCAGTCGGTAGGATTCGAACCTACGCTCCCAGAGGGAATCTGATTTCTAGTCAGACGCCTTAACCACTCGGCCACGACTGCTTGATATTCACAAGCACGACTGCTGGAGATTCAAAGACGTCGTTTGGTGCGTTTGTGATTGTAGACGCTCTGGAAAAACTTGTTTAAAATATTTGCTTTTTTCACGCTGTCTGTAATAATTTCCCCGTTTTCCGTCTTCAAAGTATGTACAGTTGGACGTTTACCCTCAGACGCTTCTTTTCTCTTGCTTTGCGGGAATGAGGAATTCTAGGATACATGATCCCAAAATTTACGTCAAAAACCATAAATATAGCTATCAACCCAAATAACGGTTTGATAGGTGACAGTAGTGTTCCCCAATATCAAGACCAAGATGTAATTCCATATAATTTAAACAAAAATTGACAAAACAGTAGAAAACAATGCAGTCAGGTCAAACTAGATAAACATTGGAAGAAAAAAACCCTAAAAAAATACATTTATGAATAAAAGTTATTATTTTACCGCCAAAATAGGAAAGGGCTAACTTTATCCTAATTGAAAAATGAATTATTTCTAAATTTAAAAAAATCATTACGAAAATATACGTGTTTTGGAATGGAATAGTAAAGTTTGTTACGTATTATTTCATGATCTTGCCTAAACCAAAATATTTTATGAATCCGGCTGATCATAGTGGAATCCCAGTGTAAGAAAGCTTTTAACATTTTTAAAATTCGAATATTAATACTACTTCTTTCAATAGTATTAGTCGCTAGCCAACATTGATGCACTGAAAATTATATTGGATTGAACATTTTTTGATGACGACTGAGCAAAAACTATGCGTGAAAATGGCATTTTTCATTGCGACGAGGGATGACATTTATAAAATATACACCTTTGAAGGAGATATATCAATGTTAGCACAATTTTCCTGCTAATATTGCTGCAAACACTGGGTACTTAAGCTAACCTATCAGCGTTGTGAGAAACAATTTATCTCATACTCCTTTTCGAGTGCTTCTCGGAATAAGTATGCAATTGCATTTTTTCTTACAACAGAAGTTTATTACGAACCGGTATTTAGTTCTGTGTAGCACCTGACTATCGTATTAAGTCGATAAAACGGTTTTTGTGACTTTAATTTCCGTGAAAAAGCAAAGTTTAAATAAATTATTTTAAAACTGACTTCCACGTGGTTCATACACGACCTTTAATCTCTGGTTTAAGTTCAAAACAATTAAATAGGGTGGCCCTATAATAACACGCCGTAAAGGTTAACCACCGGGTTGGACTTTTGTGAGAAAAGAAGTGGCGGCGAGTCATTATCCCTTCCGGCATGATGCGCGAAGGGTCCATTCACGCTGGCACAGAATCCGACACACGTGACGATGGGGTGGAGATTAGCGGTCACTGCGGGGCTTGGGATGCCGCTGGCTGAGCGCAGTGTCAACATCGGGAGAGTCGCAGGGATAGTCGGGGGGGGGGAACAACGTAGGCAGGAGGAAGGAGGGGATTATGGGAATTGGAATGTGTTGACATGGAGTGGGTCTCGCGAGGTCACGATCCCTTCCTCGGTTCGGTTGTGTCGAGTGTGAGGAGGAACGAGCGGTGGGAGAGGGAGGGAAGGTTAGGGGGGGGGGTGAATATAGGTGATGAGACCACCTCGAGGAGACATTCATCCCTCCTTAGAAGATAACGCAACCTTGAGGAGGACGTTTATGGGAGGATGATACATCCCTCGAAAATGTTTTCCTTTGGGGTATATTCCCGCCCATGCCATCTTTGTTTATAAAATGCTAACGTTGAATGACTATTGTCGGTGACTTAAAATGTGCATTTATTAGAAAAATTCCAAGAAACTGCGGGAGATGCCGCGACAGTAACTTTTAACGAAGTCATCCGCTAATATGCATTTCAATGCAACAATTTCAGAGTGCAGAAATCATTCGCCTTGACCGGTCAAGGCGAGTGAATTTTACATTCTGAAATTGTTGCATTGACTTCCTAATTTGTTTTCCTTTTGGTCCATTTCACCTTATCCATTCTTCTCCACACTCACATTTCAAAAGCCTCCAATCTACTTCTATCGTCATGCTTTAGTAACCACGTTTAAGCGCCGTATATAGCTACGCTTCATATCAAAGTTTTAACAAGTCTTTACTTCATCAAAATCTTGATCAAAAATCATCCTGGTCAAGACGAATGATTTTTTCCTCAGAAATTGTTGCATTGAAATTTATTGGAAATTTGATGCCCACATCGAGGTTATGATATCAAAAAACAATCTCCAAAAATGACCCTTTTTAGTCATCATCACCGTTTGATTTGTATCAGCTCTCCAAATTAGCTGGTTATCTTCCAATCTGTTCATTCTCTCATAACCTTTCTCGCAATTTAACCCAGTCCTTCCCTTTAACTCTTCCGAGTCGATAATTCTTTGTTTTGTAGTTTTCAGTAATGAGGGTGCTGTATGCTTTCGTCTTAGTTCACTATTTGTATTTTCCTGTCTCTGTTGATCATTCTGCTCACTTCAACTTCATCATTTCTAATTTCGTTACTTCAGTAGGACAGCGTACACAAATCAGGCACAATGCAAATTATGATATTTCATTTCATTCAACGTGCAAAAAATATGCAAGACAAACGTCATGTACTTCGCACCTAAAATGGGCGAGCGATATAACTTATAAGTGATGCGGACCAGAAGGCAGCGAATCACGACCATCAAAGTCAAATAATGTAAGCTCCAGGGCAGTTGTGACGCGATTCGAGCAAACTTTCGAGCCGAAGTTCGAGCCCTCATCCCATTTCAAGAGATTGATATTTACACAAGAGGAAAGGAGCGCTGGGAGGAGGGGGAAGAAATGAGGGCTATATTTGTGACCGAACAGACACAGACATTCGTCGCCGCCGTGGACGGCGTTCAAATATTGGACGTTAGGTTGGCAGAAGTGTGGGGAGAGGGGAACGGTGGCCTCGGACGAGAGCACCGTGTTCGGTTGATGATGGGATTTCCTCGGGATGGGATTGAGTTCTGGCGGCGCATTAAAGGGGCTCTTGAGAGCACAGGTGCCAGTTAGTACACAATAGCTGCTTGGTGCTGAAGACAAGAAAAAAAGAGCGGACATGGCTGATAGAATAGGAATTTTAAAATGAAAAAAAAGGTGTGCGGTGGGATGGAGACGCTTTGTCAAAACGAATTGCTTATTCGTGGTTTTAACCAAGCAGGAATTGTCACGAGATTATTCTAACACCTGGGAAAATGAAGTGGACACATCTCATGTGATCATGCATTTCAATATACTATATAAACAAATAAATCAAATGTAAAAGAACTCTTCTCATATCCTAGCGTGAAACAGTCCACTATTGAGAATATTTTCCTGCTCTTATAATAATTACTTCGTTGGCTCTTTAACCTCTGTGCACACAAAGCGTATGTGTATGTAAGGGTAAATATTTGAAGAAGCTAGAAAAGCAAGAGAAAATTTCGCAGATTCCAAGAAAAATGCATTTAGATACGACCAGTTTCATCGGAATAGATGACATCTTCCTGTACCTGAAGATGTGACGTGTTAGTAAGTAATTAAACTGATAATAACAGAGATATTTTGTGTGAAATTCACGAGTTTTTTTTACTCTTGCTTCAGGATGATATTTTAAAAGCTTGAGAATGAAAACATTGGAGAGTAAATTAATAGTAAAAATGGATTTTAATTCCACATCAGGATAATATTCTCAAAAGCAAGCAATTTCATATTAAGACAGGAGAAAAACGACGGTTAGCGGACAATAAATAATTTAAAATAAATGAATAGGTAAAAGGAATTATTTCGCCAAACCTAATTGTGGCATTATTAATAGAAATAAGCAAGGGAAACACTTATTTGTGTTTGTTAATGCATAACTTACAAAATTTCATTTTTTAAAATATTGTTATTTTCCCTTTTTTATGTGTTAATGACTCATAACACCACTCTTAATAAATTATTATTGCATCTATTGAACAAAAAAATAATATTTTTACTGAGTTGTGGAGCAGTTTATTTACACTGTGGAGCAATAAGTTACACTGGTTGTGAAATGGCTCGGTCATATCATGTATGGAAATGCTCCCCGAATATCAGTAATTAAGAAGACTTTCTAGAAGTAGATGGATGCTCTTTTACACAGAAAAACATGTCTTAAAAAAAAGCGGAAAATGTAGCAAATTTTTTAGTCAATATGATGGAGTAAGAGTTTATAGATCCAGAGAATTACAATAATTATTTTATTATACTGATCAGTTTTCTAAATTACTTAAGTGATTGAAATGGCTAGTTTCCAGAAAATATCGTGCTATCACATTTTAACAGATAAAAATATTGCTGCAAAATATTTTCCCATTTTCTCTTTATTAAACTCTGTGTTAAGGGCTGCATTAACGGTCATTTCGAAAACAGCAAAATGACGTCGGCGATTTTTAATGAGCGCTTTCAAACAGCCGAGAACTAATCAAAGTCAGAAATATGTTTTCATTATGTTCAGCAGTTATGCCGTACAATGGTAAAGATGGAAAATTACATGAAAGTACGAGATAAAAATTAAATTAATAGTTCATAAATACCTTTCCAGGCTCTCTGTTTTCATTCACCCTACGGCACTGAAATATTCCAATATTATGCTTGGTAACAATTTTTTTTCCAATAAATTGCTCTGAATTCAATACTTTCGAACTGGAAAGTCATACATGAGCTGGCATACAATTGCCTGTATGAGAAAACGAAACCAGATAGAATTCGAGATATTCCACGCAAGACTGGTGCAAATAAATAAATAATTATCGCTCATTTTAAAGAGATCGCATTGGTTTAATGGCCTCCACGCTACCCGTGTCGAGATACACAGTTCCATGTGAAGCATTTGGTAATCAGTTCACTTCCTCGGCGAGTTCAGTGTCAGAATACACTCTCATTTCAGCAAAACATGGTTCAGCTTAGCAGTAAACGTTAAATCACCCTATGCTCCAATAACACTCCAATAGTCGAACGCTCATTTTCAACCATTTAAATCTCCCTATCCTTTTTAAATCTCCTACCATAAATGACATTAGTGCCTTCATTCATATTTATCCCAAAACTATCAATATTTATTTAGTGAGCAGAAATAGTAAATTGTAATTTTCACCCTGCCCTTCATGTGTGGGTGTTTTCCAGCTGTGGGTTTCTTCGCCAAGGATAAGTCTTATTCCTTACGTTTTTGCCACAATTTTGCATATCTTTCAACATTCTTCATACTTATACATATTCATTGTGAAACAATTGTCATCATCTAGTTCCTTTTAAAATTATTTGGCACTCAAATGTAATTACATTTTAATGTAATGTATTTGAAGATTGGCTAGTAGGAAAAAGGGAATGCCGCAGTCTCAATCTCGCCCGAATAAAGGCGAATTATTATTATTATTATTTTAAAGCAAGTATTATTGTTCATAATTACCTCTTATTGCAAAGGGAAATTCAAGTAAGTTTAAAATCAACGAAATGAATTGGTGACAGTCTCATTTATGACGAAGAACAGCCTTGAAGGTCCTTTTCCAGAAAAATGAAAAGCTCATGTCCTTCACCTTGTGCCGACAAGATATTTTAACCATCGGTTCCTATCGGAAAAAAGTACCAGCAAGATCTTACATCAGTGATACTGTTTTTCCGACACCCTTCGCCATCACGTCACACAATATTGAGAACTAATAAAAATTCATCTGAGGTACTCTAAAGTACTCTCACTCGAATACGGGCTTAAGGGATATAACTTTGAGAGACGTCCCGCATCCTTTGGGAACCCATCCGCACATCTTAAAAGATTTTTACGAGAAACCGAGCAGATGTTGTGAGGGAATCGCTCCGACCCGGGTCCATTACCCCCGGGGTTCGAAAAAAAACTATTCCTTGGCAATTCAATTTTTAGTCCATAAATTTTCGGGAAACTCTCAGCGGGCTTCGAGAAAGAAGTAGGATCGAAGTCCGGGTGCCCGATGGAACGGGACAAAAAAAGCCCACGTAGCAAGGTAAAGCAAACAACCTCCAGGATACTAGATGGACAGCGGATTACGGCGCGTGGTGGAAATAGTCCGTCCCGCGCCTTTTGTTGCCTCCTTCGGCCTCGGCCCGCCTTTTCACTCTCCTCCGCTCCGGGCTCTGGTCGCATTATCCTCCGCTCCCCTTAATCCCTTCGCTTCCTAATCCCTTCCCTCTTCTATCCTCTCCTCGCATTATATTCTCCATTCCTGTCCGACAAAGGCCACTCGCCCATTGTGACATACCCTCTTCGATTTACCATGGCCAACGCCATCATTTCCGTTGCTTTATTTGTCCACTTTAGGAGAAGACCCTCGGGCGACGTGTCCATTGCCTAGTATGTAAGAGTGCACTTCGGGGAAGACTCGGGGAAACTCTGAAAACGATATTTAGGTTATGGCTGTACATACATGCTCAAGAGGAATGAAGGAGCACTGCACGTGAATTATTGTGAAGTAATTAACAATGAGTAAGAATACGATCTAATTCCTCCTCAGAAACTAACCAATATCGCTTGGAATGTAGCTATTTTAATACTTGGTAGATGGTTACGAAAATTTTCTAATTCCGGGTATACATTCATTAGGACTTCCAAAATTAAAAGGGACCATTCTCATCTAGTTTAGACTAAGATTTACAAACACGCCAGACATATGCGATTCCGATGGTGTTGTGGTCATCTACTTAATCACAGTGGTTTTAGGGTACGTTTACATGAATTAATTGCGTAAAATGAAGTGAAAATCGGTTAAGCAACCAGAATTACACATTGACTTGGGATACGAATTAAACAGTTGACAGTGAAAATTTTGCTTTGAATAGTTATAAAGTTTAGCGCAAATTACAAGAAACAAGATGCCGCAGCAGTAACTTTTAACGGAGTCATCCGCCAACGCCTGACAATATACTTTTGAAAATTCACGGAATTATAATGCATGTGTCTTGCCCAGCGTATGGTTTGCGGTTCTAGCACCTATTTATTCATCTATCATAGGCATACCGTTTAGTTAGGCTAAAAACTGGTCATGTTTATCGTCACCGACAATACATAAACCTCCAAAAGTTACAGCCATTGCCTTTGTAGCCTATTTTGTCGGAAAAAAGATGAATGACTTTCGTAACTTTTTGAAAAAATATAAATTGCCGGAAAGTTTAAGTTAATTTCTAATGTCACTGAAATTTCATTTGCTAAATAGCATCACCAGCTTGATTCAAAACAAAAGTGCCTTAATTACAAATCCCGTACACTGAATTTTGAGGTAGCAGAGTGGAAATAATCGGCGAACGTTACCTCCTGCCGTACGGATGTCTTCGCTTATGCGAGAAGAGACCCTAAACCCACCGGCGGGCATCACGTGGGACACATGCCACCGCACTTGTTTGTGGACGTGCTACATGACACCGATAATGCGACCCCGTCCAGCCGGATTTTGCGGATCCGCTTTCTGGCCAAATCCCCCGCCAGGTTTCGCGTAATCCCCGGAGTAATTCCGCTCGTCCCTCCTGGGAGGATTGGGTATCCGGGCGGAAGGGGGATGGTGGTGATTCGGACTCTTCCGGTGGAGTAGATGCGTGATCCTTGCGACGGATTACTTGTGACTTACCTTCTCCCCCTGCATAATTCGCTCGAGATCGGCGCAGAACAATAAGAGCTCCCGCCTGACAGCTCAACCAGTCCGTCCGAACAGGACGGATTACAGGAATCTACGCGGAGGACTTCATGGGGATTGAGGCGGTATGTTTTTAAGATCGCACACCCGTCGCTTAACGTTAAGTCGAGTGAGAGTTGGCGATTCGGGAGTACATTTTTTAAATGAAGCTCCTTCTGAGGAAAGTTAAATCTCGGTCATGTTTACTACGGATATAGCCGGTGTCCACTGCAATAAATTCTTTTGACGCTAACCTGTCTGATCGCCAGGGTAAACAGTCATCTCGCCCGGAGCACATGCTTCGCCCACCTTCTACCTTACAATAATGCTGCTTGGTGCTCTGGTCTCCAGCCGTGCCTTGTCCGGAGGAATTTCTTTGCCTCAGGTCATCATGTGGAAGCGTGGGAGTGATACTGCCAAGAGAAAAAATTAATTGTTTCCATTTGTCAATTTAGAGCTAGAGAAAAATTCATTTGAAAACTTGAATCATTGAATAACAGTTATATATTTTTCAGCCAAGAAAAACAATATCGTTCACGTGTATATACGAACAAATATTTTCATTTTTCAATAAAATAATATCAATTACCCAACCATTTCAGAGAGTAAAAATCATTCGCCTTGACCGGGATTCGAACCCGGATCCCTCGATATCCGGCCGAGTGCCGGATCCCGGGGAATCCGGGTTCGAATCCCGGTCAAGGCGAATGATTTTTACTCTCTGAAATGGTTGCATTATAATGCACACATAGCGGGTGACTCCGTTAAAGTTACTGTTACAGTTTCTTGAAATCAATTACCCAATTAAAATCTTGAAATAATGATAATTAAACTTTAAAAACCAAATCTAATCTGATATGCATGTGTTTGAGTTGAAAAAAAATAGTTCATCAAGTTTGCGACAAACACATAAAAAACGACGTCGATGAGTGCAAACCAATAAAGCAGGGCACTGGTTTGTGAGAACGCCACCTGCTGCTTTGTATTTTCTCTGCGCGCCAATCTTGAACGGGAGTTTATTTCTTAACAGAGAAGAATGCATTTTGACCCAATTAAAAATTCCTGATGGCATTAATTACCGAAGTGATGGTTACGGAAGGATGGTCTCCCGATTTCCCTTGGGACGATGGATCAAATTCCGCATTGGCGTAAGAATACTATGCCGTCAACTGGAGTCATCATTCTACTGCGGTGGTAAGCTTGGGTGAGAAAAACCAATGTAACCGCCGGAGATCATGCATTCCATGCAGGCATGCTCGCGGAGAACGCTGCCGACTCCGTTACCACCACTCAGTGGAATCTGCATGGACACAACTTTCTCCCATTCGCCTCTAATTATGATAGGAGACTTGAGAATCAGAACTACCATCTGAGCAACTACCCGCTTAGGTCGGAAATCCTCCTTGATTTAGGGAATCCCTTCATTATTGGACATAGCAGGACTTTTATACAATCAAGAAGAACTTCAGAAATATACAGCACAGGAGACTTATCCCCGAGACGTCTGTGACACCGAGGGAATTGCTATAGATCCACATTGCATTAACTACTATGGGTCTAAAGAATAAAACAACAGATAATTTTTCCACCGCTGATATGTTCAAGTGTTAAGATTTTTCTCTTGGAAAAAACACAGTTCAAATATAAGCAAACACAAGCATCCGAATATTTTTGTTTAAAATGCAAAATTTTATGATTATACACAAATACCCAGCGATCCACCAGAATAGTGTGTGGCGGGGGTCTTAGTACCAGGTGGAAAGGGTAAGGAGTGAGTGAGAGAGTGGGTGTTTAAGGGGTGAGGAAAAGGGGAAAACAAATATCAACTTAAAATTCCAGAAAAAAAGCGTTCTTCATGGTTCACTCATATATACACGTTAGCGGAAACATTGGGTTTAAAAAAAGTTAATTTTACGCACAATAGAAGTTCTCATTTTAATTTATATTTATTTAATACCACCAACTAACATACACATGCACTCACTCCTACGAATGTACCAGGTGTCTACGCAGTGTTCAACCTTGTCCTCGTTTGTAAATCAAATGCCTTTACTATTTCTATAATGATTTTAATATATCACTAGTATGATTCCTGGTTGTTATCGAGGCAAGACTGAATATTTGTATCTATCCGTCCAGGAGTCTATCGTCTTTATCTCATCTTTGTGGTTTAACCTGTTCAAATAGTGTGGCGTCATAATAATTCCATTTGTGCCATAGTTAAACACATGTACTCTGAACATTGCTTAACGTCACAGTTGTTCTCTTCGCGCCTCAAGCGACTCCCAGCCTAATTCCCCTAAAAGTCGGTCCCTTCACGCTCGTCTATCCATTGTAGATTTAATTAACGAATCTAGCTGATAGATACAACATTAGACACAGGTAAAGTGATGGAATAATAATATTAATAATATAGTCCCCGATCACTTTGAAAACCGAAAATAGACTTCAGTTCAGAATGCCACCGAGTATTTTGTCAACAGTTATCTGAGAATTAATTACCAAATTGCCCTCGCAATTATGGCAAAAGCATAAGTACTTAGCAATGCCTAAATTTAAAATTCTTTCCCTTGCCTACAAGACGAGCTCGTAATGAGGGAAACAACAAAAAGAGTTGCATAAAACAATGAACATAAACAATGCAATATAGTACCATGATGGTTTCCTGATAGCCTTGGTAGAAATTCATCGGATTCCTCATCCCTTGCGTAAATATGGTTTTTCAAATATTTCTTTATATGTACGGTTTTACAGTTCATCACTCTTATATAAAGTAAAAAACATTCGGTGTATTGTCAAGGATTACAACCAATTGAGCATACTATCATAATTTGTCAGGCTCCTCGACTGCAAAAATTAGTACAGGTAGAACCCTTAAAACCCACACACATGCAAAAAAACTACCAACTAACATAAACATGCACACGCAGATACACCTAATAACCTTGCAATGCTTAATTTTGTTAGTGCTTGTAAATTAAATGTCTTTAATATTTCTAAATTGACTTTGGTTTCTTACTATTATGATTTCAGATTGTTCTGGGGAAGAATGAGTATTTGAATCTATCTGTATTGGAATCTATCTCCCTTACTTTATATTTGTGGCCTGACCTTTAGTGTCATCGCTAAATTCGTTGGTTCTGAATCTTTCTTAAAGTCTAAGTCTCGCTTGTTCTCTTCGTATTTCAAGTGGCTCCCAGCCTAAATCCCCTAAGAGACCTTTCACATTTATGTTCTTATCATTACAATTTTTAACGAATCTGGCGGATTTTTTCTGGACTTAATCTAATTCTTTCTGCCAGATTTCTTCCAAGGATCCCAAATACTTGCGGTATATTCTATATGAGGTCGAACTAGAGCATAACAACACCTTACTTTTACTTTCTCATTACATTTCCCCACCACCCGTTTAATGAAGCCCAGTTTTTTTTAAGCGGATCCGCATATTGTCCTGATATGTGCTCCCCATGAAAGGCGTGGTGTTAGAACTACCCGCCAATATTTTTGGCCAACTTGTTTGGCCGTAGTTAGTATTGAATCCTCTATTAAACTCATGTTTTAGCATATATGGCTGGGGAGACCCACCTCCACCCCCGAGGCCACATGCACTTGTGGAGGCTTGCGGGGCATTGCGTAGATGAAATCGCAAGGTACCATTCCTGCTCCGCCGGAGGTAATCGAGAGGGAAGGCAAGGAACTCTCGTCTGGGAAGGCAATTGGGGAGGGGGGGGGGAAAGTAGGGAGAGGCACATGAATGCGGACGCATCAGATTTCCTCCTCTCCTACCCCCCCCCCCATTGGAACAAAAATCCCTGTTATTCACACTTCCGGTGTCGGCGCGCGCTTTTCGTGCATCCCCTGGGAGGAACTCCCCAAAATGCGATTTCGGCTCCACCCGAGGCCCGAGGCACGCGTGCTTCGGATTTGCCATAACTGTTTAACAGGGGCAGCGGGGAGGAGTGAGGGGTGAGGGATGGGAGGAGGAGGGGGACGGACGGGGTTGGAAAGAGGGTTTTGGGTTCGGGGCGGTCTTCCGCTGTGGTGGTTGGCGGTGGCCGCGCATTCAGAGCGGGGATTCTTTTCAGTTTGCACACAAGCATCCCGAGACCTGTCATCCTATACGAATCCACGAGATATTTCCGAGGAACCGTAGCTCATTGAGTGGCACACACACATAACACGAGCATTGAAGAGAGCTTGGACAGGGGTCGCTGCGGGCGGGGGAGGGTAGAGTGGGGGTGGTGAGGGTGGGATGACGTCGGAAGGCCTATCCGAGTAGACAACTTGCACTGGGGAGAGAGCAACGGGGGAAGGGGAGGGAAATGAAGCATCGTTCGAAAGTGGTGGAAAGGCTCTTGGGTAATTTGCAGCGAATGAGTTCGCTCCTCGGCAGTGTCGCCGTTATCGGATCCAAAATATCTTTTCGTTGAAGGAGTAAATATATTTTTGCATGGCAGTATTCACCTTTTTTTATAAGTTAATCTACCGGTTTTTGGATGGACACAACTATCAAATAAATATCTTGCGACTCAAAACAAAACGCAATCGAGAAACATACTCTACATCAGGTCCCTCTTCATCTCTGTGTACTTCTTTCCTCCCTTCATCCCGTCCAACATCCCTATCCTGTTCCTGCCCTATCCTCGTTTGCCCAACATTCTCCCCTGTATTACCTTCTTCAACATTCCACTACCGCTCAATGCACGCTTAATCCATTTTTCCTGCCTCCATAGGATTTCTCTCAACAAACCTCTCTCCTCGCCCACCATCTCCAGTACTTCCTCGTTTGTTTTCCTTTCGGTCCATTTCACCTTCTCTATTCTTCTCCACACCGACATTTAAAAATCCTTCAATCTACGTCTATCCTCCTGCTTCAGTGACCACGTTTCGGCGCCGTACCTCCCTACTCAACGTCCCCGTCATCAACTCCCTCCTCCTTGAGAAAGCCTCCTTGCCTAGTGCAATTCTTCTCCTTACGTCCCTATTACTTTGACCGCGTTGGTCCAAAACGCTTCCGAGATACGTAAACAGTTTTACCTGCTCTATTTTTTCCCCTCCTATTGTAATATTTAGCTTAGTCTTTTTCTTTATGGAAAATCGCATAACTTTAGTTTTATTAATTATAATTTAATTGATTCTCATCCCATATCTATCGCACTGAACCTCCAATTCAATTAGCAATGCTTGCAGCCCCTTGGCCGACTGACAAACCAAAGCCTGGTCATCAGCAAACATAATTGATTTTACAAACTCCCCTCCGACTTTCACTCCCACCTCCAGCTCTTCCTATGCCTTCCTAATCGTTTCCTCCACATATACGCTGAGCAGCACCGGTGATAATGGGCAACCCTGTCTTACAACTCTTCCTAACACTGCCCATCCGGACTCTCCGTTCCCCACTCGCACCTGAGCAGTCTGAGACATGTACAGGTTGCGGATCAGTCTTCTGTCCCTCCAATCCATCCATTCCTATTTTCTGCAATACGCGCATTAGTTTTCCCCAATTCACTCTATCAAACGCTTTTTCGGAATCTACGAAACATGCAAATACATCCTGATTGTATTCTATATTCCTCTCGATTAGTGGTCTCATTACTGCAATGGCATCATGCGTACCTCTCCCCTTCCTAAACCCAAACTGATCATCCCCTAAGTAATCATTTGCCTTACTCTCTATCCTTTTGTTGATGATCCTGAGGACAACTTTGGCTGCGAGGGATATCAAACTTATTGTTCTGTAGTCCACACTTGACGTAGCCTTTACCTTTTTCGGAATAGGAACTAACACTGATCTCACAAAGTCTTCCGGCCAGATTCCAGTATTCACCTTATTAATCAAGAAATCCCGGGTCAATCAATGCTGCTTTACGCACATAACTTTTTTAAGCAAAACCATTTCAGCAAGATCTCGTCAAAGAACTGGAATCCTCGCTATTTTTATGTGAGGATCGTTCATAAGATTCTTAATTCAGTCACTGAATTGTGTATCGAAATTACGATTTTCAATATTTCATGCGAACTCACTTAAAATGTCAATCATGTTCTTCACGAATTCGTATGAAAAATCATGCTTTTTGTTTAACATATTGTTATCTAAATAAAGATATATATATATGCATATATATATGCATATATATATATATGCATATATATATATATATGCATATAAATATATGCGGAGTATTATGAATAAAAATACATATATGCATATATATATAGAAATATATATATACGTATTTTTATGCATATATATATTTTTTTTACATATATGCATAATACTCCACAAGCTGCCGCAAGGGCGTGTGGCGGGGGAAATGAAAAAACATGTAAAAATGTGAAAATGTTTGTGACGTTCATATGTTCGATGACAGAAAAAGTAATTATGCGAATATTTAGAAAATTACCCAAAATCAATTTGATCTTACATCAGAAAAAAATACAGGAAGAGTCAGGGAAATATATGTAAATCTTCAAAGGATGGAGATGGCGAAATTGTAACAAAGAACCTAAAAACGGAAATATTCCCAATAAAGTCTTTCAGATCACTTACTAAAATATTGTCGGTAAAAAAAATACATTATTTACCTGAAGAACCCATGAATGACGTATTATTCTTCCAGAAAGGAATAGACAAAATCCTCGGAAGTTGAGCCCATATAAAGCCCCATTAAAAGCCGGAAGAAATCCACGGTAAAACACTAAAGGGACTTGCTGAGGACACAGCTCCTTATTTCAAAACCGTTTTTTTTACATTTCGATGCGTAGAAGTAGGTTCACGAGTGAAAGATAACTTTTGTAACTCCTCTCTACAAAGGTGGTGATAGGGAGGACCCCAGTATTTGGCCACAGGCCGATTTCTATAACATATACTGTAAAGTTATAAGACAAATAATTGTTAGCAATACTTAAGATGGCCTTTCTCGACAGTAGAAAAGCAGTAAGCATAAGGTATGGACATGCAGATCACAGTGTGAACAGAACTGTGGGCTTCTATTTAATATATCTTGAAATCGAGGGAAGTGGATGTAGTATTTTTAGATTTCAAGAAAGACTCCGACAAGGTTCCTCACGAGAAATTAATACGCGAACTAAGATAATATGTTGTTAACGACAAGAGGCAGATGTAAAGATGGGAATGGTGTGGGGAAGTGTTATCGGGTCACTACTCTTTTAGTTTTAAATGAACAATCTCAGCTCCCACGATAGTTGCAATCTTAGTTTATTTTTAGACGACAGAGTGGTTTACATAGAAATAAGTACGATGGTAAGTAGGGCGCTACTCACTAACGAATTAGACCAGATGTCGGACAAGTGTAAGAAATGGAATTTAAAATTAAATTTCAGAAAATATAGTGTACTGAAATAATTATAATTAATATAATTAATTAATATAAAAATAAAAGAGAAATCCTATGGAGGCAGGAAAAATGGATGATAGGCTTATTGAGCGGTAGTGGAATGTTGAAGAAGGTAATAGAGGGGAGAATGTTGGGCAAGCGAGGTAAGGGCAGGAACAGGATAGAGATGTTGGACGGGATGAAGGGAGGAAAGAAGTACACCGAAATGAAGAGGGACCTGATATAGATTAGTTTGCTAGGTGGGGAGTTACAAAATGTTAATTTGATAGTTGTGTCCATCCAAAAACCTACCTTAACCGGTAGATTACCTTATAATAACTGAAATAATTTATTTTTTTTAAATATGAGCAATATATAAAGTATAAAATAAATGGGAATGAGTTAAGTATTACAAAAGAGTGGACACACTGACATTAAACATCTCATGGGTACACACAGTAAAAGAATGTGCGGATCAGCCTTAAAGAAGCTTGGTTCCATCAGACGGGCACTATGAAAACAAAAAAAAATAAGATAGAGGTGTTACTTCGATTTAGTCAGACCACATTTGTAATGCGTGGCAACGAACGGGTATCCACAAGAAAACTTTAACCAATGATTTGGATATGGTTCGGAGTAAATTTGCTAGGTTTGTTAGCGGATAAGCTGGAGGATCTAAGCTGAGAGTTTCTTGATCCTCATCTACAACTACACAACAATCCTGCAAGCAGCTGCAAGGGCGTGTGGTGGGGAGTGTAAGGTCACCAATCATTCTACTTATACTCCAACCGTTAAGGTCCAAAGGGTGCGTGACGAAAATTTGAACAATGTTGGTAAAGATTTTTTTATCAATGAGCATGCTAGATTATTAGAAAATTATAAAAATCCTAAGTACTTGGCAGAAGTAGTCTTTTGGAAAGCGCTGGCTGATTTTAAGAACAAAATTTTAGGGGATTCTTCGGACAAAAATCTCAAAGCTTTCTGGTCTTGTGTGTGAGAAGTTCAAGAAAACGTCTTCGGTACGCTCACAAAAAGATGCGAAAAGGCAAAAAGTTACGTTCTGCTAATAATTCCAGATTCTCGAAGAGATCAGGCAAATTTAGACTTTAAGAAAGGCACGGAACAACTGATTTTTCTTGCGACACACATCATTGGAATTCCTGTTGTTCATATCGGTAGATTTTACCACGGGAATTAAATAGGAGAGGCATCACTACAGACAGATTCAGGTACTCGTTCTTCACTTGCGTGATAGGCAAACATAACCAAATCGAATCCGAGAGCCCGAAAACGTTAATTTAACTTGAATATTAGAATTGAATGAATGGGACAAGAAAAACAACAACGTCATGGTGTACTTAGACATGTACATGGATATTCATAAGAGTTTTTGTAGATGAGCTAATACACATTCAGATGTATGAAGAAGAAATATTTCAGCATGCATGGTGGTGCCCTCCACTACTGGAGTACTGCGTGGATTTAGATGTATCTCGCGAATGTATTGGAAACACACGCTCTTCGGGTGGCCAATCGAGTCAACATGATAACAAGTTTCACATGGCCGAAACAAGCGTTATTAACTTTATTCCGATTGAAATGTTGTACAATAATATTGATTAATTTTTATATTATAAAAGTTTTAGTTTCCTCTTTAATTTTGAGGAAGAGAAGACGAGAAAAGTCTATGAAAGAACAGGAACGTGTTTGTCCAGTGGGTAAAGAGCTGGGCTACGAACGGAGGGCTCGGGCCGATTACGGGTGACGCCCCTAGACACCCCCAGCTCCACTTAACCTGTGTCATTTTTCGGTTACCCTGTCTCCTTCTGGGAAACCATAGGTGACACATGGAATGGAATCGCCCCGTCCACTACCCAGATGTGTGAATTTTGCACACATGGTATTAAGTGAAGCTCTAACCTTACCTATCAAACCGACCTTAGGACTGTTAACGGCGCTTTTCTATACTAGAATTTTCACAGTGATTGCGCTATTATTTATGACAGTAGGTTAAGGTCATTGAATGTGTGGGGTCTCTTGATAGCTCAAGAACCACGAGAAGAGATACAGGGTTCGTCCGGAAAATAAGTGTAATAAGCTCATTGTCTTTTTTGACAAAAGGGGAGTCGTTCACTACGAAATTGTACCTGAACGACAAACTGTAAATGCTGCATTTTACGTCCAAGTGGTCGACAGGCTTCGAAAACGAGTCGCCCGCGTCCGGCCAGCGATCAAAAACATCTGGAGACTGCATCACGACAATGCGCCGTCTCACACCGCGCTTGTCGTGTCGGACTTCTTGGCCAAGCAAGCCAGCCAAGCTCCTACAGCCCGGACTTGGCACCACCGGACTTCTTTCTGTTCCCGAAGATAAAGAGGAGTTTGAAAGGAACGCGATACGGGACTTTGGACGCCGTCAAAGAGGCCGTGACGACGTGTCTTCGGGAGGTTCCCGATGATGCCTTCGCGGGAGCGTTCCTGGAATGTGAACGCCGCTGGAACAAGTGTATCGGCTCACAAGGGTCCTATTTTGAGGAATATTAGCTTAAGATATGTAAAAGTGTAATAAATTTTTTTTCCTGAGCTCAGTACACTTATTTTCCGGACGAACCCTGTATACCGAAATGTGCCACCTATTTTTTTTTGTCATTCTCTTTTAAGTGACCGAGCTCTCCGTGTTTCCGTCGTAAAGTCGCGGTGAGATTCCCTTTCTCTTCCTTTTGCGGCACTCGAAGCGCTCAAAAGCACACCCGCGGCGCATTCTCAAAAAAGAGTGGAGGAGGAAGCTCGCGAAGTCGACGTTTCCTCTCAGGAAGCTTTTGGAACGCGTGGCGAAACGCAAACTTCCTCTCGGGGGCCCTCCAAGCCCTCTTCCAGCAGGGCAGAGAGCACTCGATATTTGGCGCGCGTGAAGGAGAGAAAGGAATACATTTCGCAATACGGTTAATCGAGCGTGCCTCCGGGAGAGTACTGGGAATCCAATGCCCCTCCCCGAAGGAGAAGGACACACCCCGGTCAACAAAACAGCGGAAGCCAGCACAAGATGCTCCCCACACTTCTTCTGGATACGCCATGGTAACGCGGAAAGAAGCATGCAAACGTGCGAGGAGGTTCGAGGAGAGGTCGGAGAGGAAAGAGAAGGGTTTTCCGGTCGTGAGGATGTCAGTGAATGACGGACCCGGACGGAGGGGCATGGGGGAGTGGGGAGTGAGAGGTGCGGGGAGGAGGTGCGGGAATGAGCGCCGAATGAGGAGGGAATGGAGCGTAAAACCGTGGGTGGTCAAAGCGACCGGACAGTCCGTGGAGTGGTCATTTTGCGGTGCACCGGAAGTGGAGATTTGTGATGGGGAGGGGTTGTTTTCTCTAGGGGGCGGGTCGTTCCCTCCCTTCCATTGGCCCTCCCCATGAGTCCACCCTCCCCATCCTCCCTTCACGGACTCGAATTTCCGAGTTTGACGAATGCGATGGCTAATGCGAGGCAAGTGGTTGTGTGTTTGAGACGCACACGCAAATGGACCCCAGGAAAGAGCGGAGGGGGAGAGTGCGTAAGTATTTCCCTGGAAATAGGGGGAACAAAAATTCTGGGAGTGGGCGGGAGAGGGACGCTCTAGCGCCCGACGTGTCGGAGAACTCGTTCATCTTCCAGTGGAGGGCCGGGACATGCGGAAACTCCACCCTGCTCCTACAGTTAGGTTTCCAAACTTTTAGCGCCGAGTTATCTACCCCTAATGAATTCAAAATGGTAATGAATTACCAATCATAAAATAATGCCGGTCACTGATTTATTGTTTCATATCCTTTGCCTCGGGCAATCTATCTTTTTTAAGGCAGTAAGTGAGTAATACAATAAAAATAATTTTTCCATGGCTTTTTCCTTTATAAATTATATCTGTAAGTTCTTGTATACGAATAATAGATTACTTAACGAATAGTTTTTGATCTAGATTCTTTTACTTTCCTCTCACTAAAACGAATTTCCTTTCACTTTTTGCTTCACGTTCGGGTATTACTTGTCGTTATCATCGATCATTAACAAAAAAAGTTGGTTTTAGACGGCCCTTTAGTACTGCCGTTAGGATTGTGGATCTTTTTCTTAATTTCCCCATTTAAATTCCTTCTTCAGTGTTTATAAGAACTATGATTACTCTCCACTTGACTTAATTCGGTCCTAATTCGTGGATTCTTTTCTTTCCTCTTCCCCTTCATCTAACTTTCTTCCTCCTGCATAAACGTCCATCAACAAATAAATGTGTTTCTATATTTAATTCTCTAACTCATTTCCCCGATCACAAATTTCACCCAGTAACTTCCACTCTTCATATTTCATATAAAAACATCGTTAGTCTTCCTCTCCTCAGAGACTAGTTTTCGAATGCATACAGCGCTGAACTCCGTTTTAACGTCTTTGCTAATCCATGGTTTATACTCGTATTGCTAAGTTTTTCCATATGCCTACCTAATGTTTCTTTAAATTTTCATGCTTACAAGTTTGTGTACCCATGATGAAGTCTATTTCACCCGGAACCATGTCTCAAGACAAGTGATTTTTTAATGAATAATAGATGGTAGCACTTTCTCACTTGATATCAAGCGCATGGTCATCTACGAGGGTCATCCGGAAAGTAGTACCCGTTCGTGCCGCATGAAGTGCTGACGACGCGAGTAGCCGCTGGACGAGGTCAGATAGCTTCAGTGGCTTGTCTGCCTTCTCTGAGCCAAGTTGCGTGACGCTAGCATTGCCTGTGTTGTTTCTGTGATTGTTTACAATGTTTAAAAAAATTGAGAACGCCGCCAGTTGTGAAGTGAGGGCAGTGATTAAATTCCTCAATGCAAGAAACGTTCGCCCATGTGATATTCATCGCCAATTAAAGGAGGTGTATGGAGACAATGTAATGGACGAGTCGTCTGTTCGGCGGTGGTGTCGCAACTTCAACATGGGGAGGGGGAACACACACGACGATGAGCGTTCGGGGAGACCGTCTGTCATTACAGACCAACTGGTGAGCTCAGTTGACGAATTCGTGAGGAACGATCGGCGCGTCACAATTGATGACATCTGTGAGCATTTTCCCAATGTTTCTCGAACAATTGTTCATGAAATTGAGAAGTATCCTCTTTCAAATAAAATTTTTTATGTTTGTTAATATTTACTTTTGTGTCTTTATTTCACGAACGGGTACTACTTTCCGGATGACCCTCGTATTATTCATTATGTTCGACTTTCACCACATCACGCCTGAAGCTACTCAATTCGTGATTTTGTTAAGTTTCGAGTAACTCTGTTTTTTATGTAGCTTTAAGCTACGGTCTTAGTTTCCCGTTAAATTTCTCAAGGTGCCGCCTTTGCGTTACTCCTGCAGATTATTCTGAGATTGATTGGCATCGAGGTCAAGGAAAATTTCCACTGCCCAACCATTAACGTACTATTAATTTATAACCACCACCATTAACTAAGTTTACGAATTATGCATGACCTGTTATTATGGTGACGCACTCTCATAAAAATGGTTGATTCTCTTTTTAATCCTTCCATTTAATTATACTAGAATTAACACTTGTTTAAAATGAAGCTTGGCATGAACGTGTATATATTGAAGCACATTGGTGTGCGTTCTCACTCTGATAACCACCTTGTACGTGTTTTTTTGGGACTTTAAATGGATTTTTTTTATCCTTACCTCACCCTTTAAACACCCTTTCTCTCCCTCATCACTTATATCCCTTCCACCTGATTCTTGCACCCCCTGCCACACACTTTTTTGATGAATCGCGGGGTATTTTTCTAGATGTAGATGTAATTGAAAACTAATTAACTTTTTCAATTGTTCGTGGTACATAACTTATTTATGATTTACACAAGTTTAAATAAGGGTAACTAAGCAATAAAGGAGAGTAGTGCATCATATAAAGTTATCATTAATGTAGTGAAGCATAGAATTTGATGACATCCCCTTGCCAGATCAAACTGCATTCGAACGGATTTGGCGTCCTAGCGTGACACTACTGAGAGTATCCAAGCCCTCTAACTTTAGACCTAACCTATGATAGTAATGATGGTACTATAGCGTTATCCTAATATTTCAATGAAAATTTCCCATATGTAGAAGATAAGAATTGTAATTTTTGCAAACGTTTGAGAATTATTTTTTTTTCTTCCTTTAGGTTTCTATTTTTTAAATAGAAATACTAGATAGGCAAGCCTTACTATTTGAAATGACCCATAGGGATGTTCATCACTATAATAAAGTTTTAATTAACAATGATCGAATGCTAGATGGCACATGGTCAGGTGATTATTTTTTCCTGGTATGTCTCCGGCAGGAAAAGGCATTATTTTCAGAGTAAATATCCACCTTTTGTCTCTACAACAATGATTGCTTAGTTTTAAGATGTTATGGCGTCATGTGTTTCGACACCACTTCCCCCATCTGCTGTTCTCTCTCTCTTGTTGTCGTTAGTTTGACGATCCCCGGAGCGTGACACCATTTGTGCACAGAATCCGCTTTCTGGCGGCCTGGGCAAATTCTCTACGGGTGGTAACTCCTCCCGCAGAGCGAGTGGACTTTCTCAACGCCGAGATCCCCTGCTGTTGGCGGAGGGCAAGCAGAGTGGAAGAGTCGCCCTCCAGAACCTCGAATTCCCACCTTCTCGAGCGCGTGTGCCCTCCGCACAGAAAGTAAAGGCAGACCTGGTGCACCATAAAAGATTTTTCCTTTTAATGCTGCCGACATCGCGATTATCCCCTTCCTGACAGTAAGCGATCCTGGATCTAGCGATGTTACAAGTATCTCGTGGAAGCGTCAGGATTCACTTTTAATTTTGAAGAACACTGATATGATTGAAAATATTCTTTCCTCTTCACATGACCAAGAGTAACTTGGTCTTGGTCGAGATCCTTCATCGCTGGGCGAGCCGCTATCTAATATAATTTTTAAAAAATACTAGATTTTCCAATCGAAATAAAGTTGGTTTTGAAATCGATGGTCATATGTCCAAAGTTTCCTAATCCTTGGAAACAAATTCAAAGAACTCTGAGAGATGCCACGATAGGTCGAAGCGGATTCATCCTCTTCATGTGAATTAAAATGCTGCAATTTCATAATGTAAAAATCATTCAACTTGATTAATTTTTTAAGCCGGACCCCAGAAATTTCGGTCAAGTGCTTTAACCAATTAAGCTACCGAGACGTCCTTTTACACCACGAATTTTGAGGAAATTGAGAGTAACAACATATTATGATGACATACATTGGAAACATACTGAGCAATTGCACTAAGTTAATGAAGCGAACTATGGTACTATTAACTAAAAACCGCAGCAGATCCATACTAACTGTTCTGTGAAGTTAATTCAGCCTTTTATACATATTTATGCAAAAACCCCTTGGGGTTTTTGCAAAAATTGCATACTCCCCCCAAGGGGAAGTACTTCAACGAGTACACTGCAAGCCACCACCTGGGTATGCAGTACGACGCGATTTTAAACGAAGGAGGAATCTTAAAAATTAGGTTTTGTTAAAATTCAAGTTGCCCATAATAAAATTTACAACGGCTTCCAGCGCTAACGTATCAAAGTATAAACAATTCTTTATCCATGAGTGATGACATGCTATTAAGAATAATAATAAAATCAAGATTACATAAAATAACAAATAACTAGACTTTTTTGGATAATTTTTTCCCAGGGGTGTCGTTTGAAGTTATTCTTGTTACTATTGCCCGAATTAGTACTAAATTCTACGAAAATCACAATAAATTGGCTCTAAATTCTCAATTCTGCATGGTATTTTATATATTTCTTAAATTCGTGGAATTATTCTGTTTCTCTCTACCGATCGGAGTAGAAGGAAAGAGTGAGTGACAAAAACTGACCCACAGGATGGTATTATGGAGTTAAAAAATATTTAGAGCTGAAAAAGAAAACAGCAGGCCAGTTTCTGTTCTGTGCCACCTGCGGGTTCTCCGAAAAATCATAGTTTGCGCTTAGCTGAGAATGGGAGCCGAAACCGTCCACAAATTGAATTTTCAGTAGCCAATATCCCACCCACTGTTACGCTCCACAGTAAATCTAAAACTACAGCTATGATATACTAGGTTGAATTTTCTCAGGTAACAGAAAGATGGATCCTAACTTCAGCTTATTCATAAGACCATAGAAAATAAGTATCTTTTGTTCTCTGCCTTATCCAATTAATCTGAGTAATAACATGCAGAGACATAAGTTCTGTACAGGATATTTTAGAGAGAAAATAATTTCAAAAGTTGGATATTCCCACCCATTTAATAATTTCAACTAAAACTAGCTTAGAGATTTTTCTGACGGCACAATTACAACTTGGTAAAACTAAAGAATTACTTTTACTGGAGACGAAGAGATTTGACTTTCAATGAGTTTATTAGTACAAAAATCAACTATGAATTTATCACGTAGGATTAACAAGTAATAAATGCTCAAATATTGTGAAAACATTTGGAATTTGTCCGATATTTTCTCTTCTATACTGAGAATAATTTTCTGTGGACATAAAAATCAAAGGTCCAAAATATTACCGATACACAACGGTATTTGATAATCTCGCAGAGTTTTAGGGGTAAATTACACGATATTGCTTCGATACTAGTCAGTAAATCTACTTGGCATTTCACAAATTGAAAACATAAAAGATCCTTTGTTACAGTGAATAGATTTCCACCAAGTATAGGTTTTAAAACCGACAATTTGTTTTACCGTAGTTCTCTTCCCCCTCCCGCTCGCCCCTGTGGTTGCAAGCGTATGCATCCCTGAGGCTACTTCGACCGCGGTCTGGGAAACTTTCGGGTTGGATCCGAGCAGGGGGCGCGAACGAAGCCTTTTATCCTCTCTTCTTGGCCAGAAAGGCTCGCTCCTTCTCTCTGGCGGCGTGTGGGTTGTTTTGGGAAGGTGGGAGGATTTTTCGAGGGAGGAAGTGGGCTGTGCGAGGGGGAGGAGGAGGTGGAGCTTTCGAAGGGGGTGGTTTCTTGAGATGGGCCGCACCGAAAGGGAACGACTCAACCCCACACCACCCTCCTCCCCCTATCTGGTCGAGGAATGGCAAAGGAGAGGGGAGGGACAAGAGAGCGGCGTTTTGCGTGCCTTGATAAATGGCCGGCACTCCGGTTTTTCGGAAGGTTTTCTTTCGTTTTTCCAGGGGTCTTCCAAAAGAGGGAGTTTTGCGAGGGAGGGAGAGGGGTGTGTACTTAGGACGACCGTGGACGGAGGGGAAGCGGGGGATGTGAGAGCGGGCTCACAGGCGATAGATGGAGAGAGAGAGGATTTCTGGGTCCATTTGCAAACACGGATCGTGTTCTCACGCGAGGTTCTGTTGTGCAGAGTCGGGGGCGCGCCCTTTTTGGAAACGAGGGCGTTCTCCCGGTCCAGCAGGGGCGCCGGCAATGACGGAGATTTTCGAGACGTCGTGAGGGATTGCTGCAGGTCTCACTGGGGGGTGGTCGATGTATTCGGGATGACTGGGAGGAGGAGGAGGAGGAAGAAACATCCTCCGACCCCAGGAGCCTTAAATATTTCATAAACGCCACCCTGAGAATACCCTCGTTGATTGGCAGAAAATTTGCTGAATCCTACGGTCAGAGTTGTTGCAGCCTCCGAAATTTCAAAGTAACGACTAAGTCTATTACTTATCGCAACAAATTTCTTTTTGGTATATCCTCCTAATTCTCTTAATCTTTCACCTGAAATGTCTTTAAATGGAATGAAAATATTTTGAGTATGATTCTCGTTACTGTAACACATGTATAATTGATGTTGTACGGTCAATGATCAGATAATTTGATCTGTTTTTCTCCGTCGTTCACGACAAAAATATAAAAAGACACCGAAAGTTTTCTTTCCATTCCCCTCTCAGCGATCGACCTCAGTTTCTATCTATCATGAATCACCTCATTTCAAATTCCACTCTATTCCTTCATCAATTGCCCTACTATCTTCTCCGCTCACGCCGCTCTCTCACTACGTATTCGATCCTTTCCAACACACCCGGTGAAATTCCCAAATGTACGAGTTTCCATATTTCCCCGAGTTTGGTACAAAACTAGTCGCCAATATATCTACGCATATATGTATGTACCAGAGTGATCAAATCCTTCAGAAAAAGCTTCACGTTGGACGCTGGACGGCGTCATTGTGATGACGTCCAGTTTATATGTGAAATTCCAGACGTGAAGTTTATATGTGGAAATACAAATTTACTTATTTTATTCCAATATCTCATAAAGGTTACCGCTAAATTTGAGAAATGGTAGGGGCAAAAAAAAATTGAATGTAAAAGACTTAAGTGGAGCGGAAAGGAAGGAGTACCAGGAGGCAGTAGATATCATTCTGGAGGATGAGAGAACGAATATAAAAGAAGAAGCATGGGAATATCTCAAACAAAGAATAAAAAAAGTGGCAAACTAAACAACCGGAACAGTAAATAGAAAAATGGTTGGAAAACCATGGAGTACAGAAGATATTTTTGGTTAGGGGAAAGGAATGGAAGTACGTGAACAAAGAATTTGGGAGAAGAAAATATAAAGAGCAAAAGAGAGTAAACTCAGACAAGGAAACTAATAGGGCAAAAGGAACATGGTGGAAAGAGGAGTACGAGAGGAAGGGAAATTTACATACTTAGTATACAGGGTGAATGAGCGCATGGTACCGGAAGGTAGAGGTAGAATGTATACAGATCTAAAGAATGAGGTATTGGAATATCAAGTTTGTGTTTTAAGGACATACACGTATTGTGCCATGTAAGCTAGGTATTAAGAGTGGTTTTTATCAACATTGGGCATCAAAAACCTCCCCTAACACGGTAGACCACGACCGATAGTAAATATATTCCTTCTGTTTAGATAGTCTGTTAATCACCAAAATTTACTTTAATCTAAACTTTGGAATTTATTGCCGCACTGAATGGTTTTGTTGGTCAGCGGAATGACTTCTCTCAATGAAGTTTAATGATTCTTCGAAATTTTACTGTATTCTACCGTAAAAGGGAAGTTTTGCATAGAAACCGGCTGACGCTACATTTTTAAGCCTGACTGACAAGACAAACCGACGCATAACACTAAAATATGTCTACTCTTCTTCAATTCCGTATGCATTCTGCCTCTCATTATCTCTCCAACGGGCGTATCCTTTATCTCCCTCTTACTCTCCTGTGTGACGTTCTCCCATTTGTTACAGTCTTCAGCATTCCATCATCAATCAAAACGCTATGCACCCACTTTTTCTCATAAACTTGTCTCAACGACCAAGTTCCCGCGCCGTAAAAAGTTATCTCCAAGTCAAATTCTTTGCTCATCTTTTTTTAAAATCCATGCTCAAAGTCGCTGTCATTAACTCGCTCCTCTATTTTCCCCTATTTTCAATATGATAAATATATCTATTTATCAGTTTTCCAATTACAAATTCAGTGTCGAGAGAAGTATGTTTCAAAGGTATTATATAAGTAGGAGATAGTTTCGGGACATCACCGACTTCATGCGTCTTCCTACAAGAGTATGCTTATGCTCACACCGGGTTTCTCGTTCAGGGACTATTTCCCCTGAATTGACACAATTATTTACTAATCAAAGAGTTCCACCTGTTAACTGTATAAAATTATGTCCACTGTCTAAATATTAACATATGATAAGGCGCACAAAAATTAAAAAAATAAAGGGTGAGACTTGGTATCCGATGCGAGGACATGTGGCATTGGGTATCCTTATACCAGACTTAATTATGCAAATTCGAAAGAATGCGATGTTTTTGGAAAACATTCATATTTAAATTTAGTTTCTTTACACACTGTAGTTGGGAGAAATCAATAAGAAGGAGGAAAGATGAATGCAAAGCATTTTGATAGGCAATGGGGTGTTGAAGACTGTGTTAGGGGGAGAAAGTTAGGCAACCGAGGGAGGGACAGGGATAGAATACTTGTAGGTACATTGGACTGAATTAAGGGAGGACGGAAGTATGCAGAATTAAAAAAGGGACCTAGTAGAAAGTTGGATGTTGGGTTGTGTTTTGTTAAGAGAGACAAGGGTTGTCGCTGTGCCGAATGGTAGCTTATCCCCATCAAAAACCTACCTTAACCGGTAGATTATCGGTAATAATAATGATCACTGTTGTTGGAAAGTTAATCTCATCGTTTTGTTAATGCAAATTGTTCGCGGGAAGAAGAGTGCTCACCTCTCTCCGTGTAGATATTTTCTTACCATATCCGCGTGGTTTGAAGATCGACCGAATATTTTTTCATGGACAATGTTCATTTTCAATTCAATTCAATTTAATTTTCACATGGTAACAATTTTCATGGACAAATTAAATTAACGGCGGGAGAACTCGTGACAGTAACTTTTAACAGAGTAAACCGCTGTTGCGCACTATCGTAAAATGTAAAAATTTCAATGCTTAAAAATTATTCCACAAAATTTCGGAGTGTAAGAGAACGTCTCAGTAGTTTAACTGGCTAAAGTAATCGGTCGGAAAGCGTGGGATCCGCTCAAGGCGAATGGTTTTTTTTAAATGTTGACGTTATTGCATTGTAATTTTCACGCATTCAATTGTAAACTCAAGTTTCCTGTTATATTTAAAACCCATGGCTCCCTTTCTCTCACTGTATTGGGAAGGGATACCATCCTAATCCCATCCTTACGTAATGACTTCACATCTTATCAAATTTTCTCAAGAGTTTTCAGCGAAAATAGCTATATTTAATGCCTTTACTGAAACTTCTGATAGGCATAGTCCTAATCTAGGACTTCAAATGTTCCAAATTTGGCCTTAAAAAGCAAAATATATCTCTAAATTCTTACTGCATTTTCCCAAAATACGCATTTAAAAGAAAGTTTCGGAAGGGCTGACCTGCGTATCTTTCTAATACTTGCGAGTGATAAGTTGGAGGTTAAAGTGACAGCAGTATTCTCGCAGACCTTTATTAAGAGAAATGTTGTGAAACACTTATGAAGTCCATGTCATTCTCTGTCACTGTCACCACATGAAAGAATGACGTAAATGCATTTCTGCAGATGATGGTATGCAAATGGGTTTGAATCAGCGTCAATTTTATATTTAGCAGATTTAATAGATAACATAAGGAGTGGAATTCAGCAACTGTGACTTCAATCGACGCGGTGCAAAAGATTTGTGGGTTAAACCTATAGAAAATGGCGAAAATATGATATTAGTAATACTGAAAATAATGTATTTACCACTATAAGTTACTGTAATGGGTAAATTCAACGTTGAATAGCTATCCTAATTTTTATCATCTGAAATCACATGCAGGAATTTGTATGCTGGATGTTGAAGTGAAAGATATTTCGCGGGAATGACTTATAACATTTTATAAATTTATAAATACATTTTTCTAAATCCTTAGCCGAAGGGATATCTTTTAAACAAAATAATCTTTCCCAAACGTTTCTTAAACAGGTCATATACTCAGAAACGGCAAAAAACCAATCAGAGGCATCGTATTATGTCGGCAACTTAATTTGCTTGGCCCTATATACGTAAGAAATAAACACGCATTATTCATTAATAACCACCATCTCTGGATGAGTCTAGCAAACAACCTGAAGGATCTTCGATCCTTAAATACGAAGTTATATAGCGCTCGCTCCACGTGGACACGGCTCGGGACATCGCCTCAGGAGATGAGACATCAACTTCGCACACGAGAGAATTTTCGCCGGCAAATCACCCAGTTGCCGATTGTAAAGGAGAGGGTGAGGGGAGCGACTGTTCCGCATCCTTGCTAGGCGGCACCCGCGTCCGTCAGCCATCGCCCACGCCCAAGTTAACACATTTAAAACTTCCTCCGGACACAATGATCCCTTTGCAATCCGCTCCTAGGGTTAACGATTCTCCTTCTAAAGCGATCCGTATATCTTTTTTGTGGGTCTACATCCTTCCTCCGCCACGAAATGTTTTGAAGAGCGAGGAAAACGGCGACGTGGGGGAGGAAAGCGAGGAAGAGAGGGGTGGTGGATGGGACGGAGAGAGAGAGAGAAGGGAAAGAGAAGAAAAAAGGGAGCACAGGGCGAGCGGTCTTGGATTTCTCTGACGGGGTCTTTCTTAAGCGCGGTCCAGGGCACCGAGATGAAAGGAGTGGAGCCATGCGGGTCCATTGGGGTCCTTCCCGTGGAGGGAGGGCCTCCTCGCTCGGCGGGGGGCCCGGTCGCCTCTACGCATACCGGCGGATGGACCACTGGCCGCAAAGGAAAAGTGTATGGGGGATTGGGGCCAAAAAAAAAAGAATCCCCCACCACCAACTCTTTCTTCTCCCCTTTTCATGGTCGAGCTGCGGCCATGCAAGTGCAGACGATTTCGCTTTCGGGAGCGGCCCGAGGGAGGGGTGGACGGCGAGCCTATAGGGGTGGGTGGGGAGTTGGAAGGGGAGGTAGAGATGGTGGAGGAGAATCGTTGGATTGTAAGACGGAGAAAGAGAAGGCGGGAACTTAAGGGGAAAGGGTGAACGGTGAAGGCTGTAAGAAGAGTTGGAATTGCGGGCTTATTATTTGAGCCGCTGAACAGTGAATAGATTGAAAAAAACAAGAATACGAATGCGGTAGAAAAACTGGATTGAGGATTTTTTCTGAGAAGTGATTATATGAGAAGAATTTTGCAGATTCGTATGCATCAGGATATAGGGCGTAGGGCACTATGCTTAGTGTGGAAAATGTTAAAGATATTTTCATCAACTAGTCATATTTTTCTCAATATAAAAACATTTCATAAAATTTCATAAGAACTTCCTTAAACCAGAAAAATGCAATTTTAAGTGAGATGTGGTAAGCGTTAAGTATTAAGTTAAGTATTTGGCTACCTGGACAAATAAGAATTGAAATGTGAAATACTCCAATGGTCGAAATTAATTTTGGGATCAAACGCGGTGAGCAGTAAGGAAGCGAAAGTATGGAGGTAATTACTGCATGACTTTGGAACTCGTAGAATCGTGGAGAAAACAGAAAAAGCGTAGAATGAAGACTTTTGAGATGCAAGCGTATGGGTGGAGAAGAGAGAAGGACATAATATCAACGGAACAAAAGTGACGACAACGTTTTAAACACGATAGGGAAAAAGATATGGGATAAATTGGAGGCTGGGATGGGATAAATGGGAGGCTGAGATGGAGCTGGGATAAATTCGAAGAGGGCGGGAGAAATGGATTCAGAAGATCTTAATAGCCAAAGAGGTGTTGAAGGCGGGAGAGTGCTGGGAAAGCGTGGTAGAGGGATGAAAAGAATACGTATGAATGATGGAATTAAGGATGGTAGAAAGCATGCAGTGCTAAATAATCCGTCTTTGCAATATGCAGTACGGCGCTTGAGGATATTTTACTTGTATTTAATGTTAGTTACGGCTTTGGATGACAGTAGTGTGTCCATGATCCATCAAAACCTATCCTAATCTGGCACACTACTGTTGAAAATCTAAAACGGAAGCACAGCTAAATGATACAGGCAAGCGTATGGGTGGAGAAGAGAGAAGGACATAATATCAACGGAACAAAAGTGACGACAACGTTATTAACGTTTAAACATTAACGTCCCAAAGTTTTCGTAAGAAAGTGTTGTGGGTTGGTGCAGTAGCAAGAGAAATGTCTTCCCAGCTCGAAAGCTCGGGTTCGAATTCTGGCGATTTTCATATAAATTCTTTTCCCTACTTTAGGTGCTCGGTGGAGAGCAGTTCAAGTGAGTTACGCTGTCCGTCGTAAGGGACGTTGAATTGTGTGACCATTTGGAACCTTGCGTTAAGAATAAGTTAATACCGTGACAGGATTTCTCTCCACCCTTCCTACAATCCTGAAAATCCTACCCCTGCTTAATTACCCATCTACTTCTCCATTGGTGCACAAAGCTGCCTGTCGTCTCCCCTAATGACTACTGCTAGAATGAAACGGAGAGTTGCTAGGCAATTGCTCAAATGGGCACAGATACGACTCACACCACTTTGCACATAGCTTTCCTCATACACTAAAGCACGCTCATAATTTTCGAATTCTTCTCCTACGCACCCGGTGCTTGGCATTTTATGGCACTGCACAGAGATTGGGAGCGGAGGAGAGAGAAAGGACGGCGGCTGGATGAGAGAGAGGAAGGGGCGTGGAAGGTGAGAGGAGGTCCGGAGTAGCATGAGGGGAGAGAGAGGGAGTGAGGGTGGAGATTAGCGCATGGAGAAATGAGAGTTGAGGGGCGGGAAGGTGATGAGGGAACGAGAGACGTGAAGGGAAGAGATGAGGCGGGGACAGAGGGGACTAACGAGGTTCCAGAACTTGGGGTTGGTAAACGGGGGGAGTGGTGGTCCCCGGTAGGGTGGGGCGAGAGGACCGATGGCACGAGGGAGGGGGGGGGCTGGCAGCATCCCGGGGAGCCAGGAGCGGAACCGGAGGGTGCCCTTTCCAGACAGTCACTTTGTATCTATACATTATAACAAAGCTGCCTAATCTTTATAAATTATGTGGCAAAGCGCACTTGCTCACCTCGTACAGTTGGTGGTGCGAGGGCGTATCTGGGGAAATTCCTGAATACGTATAGCCCACCGTTCCATTAATTTCCTGTGGGGGTTTTAAGCGTGAAATACCTGGATTTATTGGACGATAACCATTTTCAGCGAGGTTAGGTTGGAGTTTTGACGGCTCCGATTACTATTCTCAACGCGTAGAGCCTCCGGGGAGAGAGGGGGAGGAGAGCGGTATAAAAAAATCATCTTCTTCAAACCAAAACCATATTCGCCGTAGGATTAAAATTGCTGGAAATCTCAAGAGAGCCGCAATGGATGTAGGCACCCATTCATTTTCAACTGCCGCATTTTATTCTGCTAGTAGCCATGGGGCATGAATGAATTCCATCCTTTACCGCATATAGCATAAAGTGTGTTGGTGGTGAAAAGTATTGGCAACAATGCGCTACATCCAAGAAAACCCTTTGGACGTGCCTACGTGTGAGGAGTCATTTTTGAGATTGTTCTGTGACAGGAATAAATTCTCGAAGACAGAATTATTGTGCTTTCAAAAGAGTTCCCTGAGGGAATTTTATGAACTTCATCGTTGGTGGAGTGAAATCAAAGTGGCAGGAGGAGGTATCAGCTCAAGCAGGCGCAAAGGAACACTGGCGGACATCCAACATCCCTGCAATTAACTTATGAATTTTCGGATAAATGATTTCTTCTCCGCTCGTCATACACTCACCGCAGGGTGCTCTCGGCACGCGAAAAATTGTGGATACCCTTCAGCCCATTGTTGCCATTTTATTCCTTAAATCCTCAGACGCAATGCTAAAGTTGGTCTCACACCCACGTAATAATTGGTATACTAATTATTCGGGAAATTACTTAGTGTTTTAAATACGGTGAATGCGTGGGTATTGTCGTACGACCAGATGAAAATTCCCAAAAGGCGACTCGAGTTCGAAACCGGAAGAGATTTTCAAGAAACTTGGAATCTATAAGAAATTCATTGAAATATGATAAGAATCTACCATTACAGTGTGACTTGGAATATAACTCAAAAGTTTTTCCTGCATTGGCATTGAAATGGAAAAAAATGACTATATAATTGAATTGTTATTTTATCCATTCTGAGCTTTTTTCGTCTTTTAAAACATCAACAGCACGGATGTGATCAACATAGTCCCCACTGTATGCGCAACTACATACAAATACTCGTATGTGTGCATACCTATCCATTTATACGTTTGCAAAAGAGAGATTACTATTCTACTCGAAAAATTCGAGATATTGTCGAAAATGCAGCATCTTTTGTTTGCAGCTAGATGAATAAAATAACTAATTGCTCAGGATAAGCACATATTGCCTTGTCTTCTAGCATGAAATAGAATATTATTAATTTGGAGAGACGATAAGTATAGGATGCTAATTTTAGGGATGACACTGCTGGAGATACGGCGACGCACCCTGTTCGGAAATTTATGATTTCCCTATGACATTGCTAGTGCCAGCTACCCAAATCTTGACAATACATGGCCCATTTATTCCCTGATAATACGCCACTATTTATTTCCAAATTTGTGTTGGAGGAGCCGCATTAAATCGGCATCCTCGGGTAGGACACCATAGGAGAACATAATAGGGATGAGCAGGTAGGAGAGGGAGAGATGGGTTGGGGGGGGGACGGGATAGACGGGAGGAGGCGGCGAGGTGAAGAATAACCCGCCTTGGGGGGAGGAGAGGGAAATCGGGAAGGGGTAAGGTGTTGTGTGTTTGCTGCGGCGGGGACCGGGGGCACCGGTTGACGGGGGTACGAGGGGGAAAGCCTTTGAATCTGGAGTGAATGCTCTGGCGAGGCGCCCCGCGGAGAGGCGGGAGGACTCCTATTCCCAGGGTCTGCTTCGGCACTTTCAAGGCCCCAAGACCTCTCTCCCTTCGTCGTCCAATTCATAACCTTTTGTACCCCAATCCTCCATGCGCGTGTAACGCGAAGATGGCGAACTGGACTTGTGAAATGCCGAGAACGGTTCTCATGGACAAACGAGGTCAACTCACGGTGGGGTAGCTGATCTTTTGCTCAGCGTTTAGGTACTCTATAAAGGCCTCCAGACTGAAACGAAGAAATGTATAGCTTGTCTCCATAGATTGTTTAATGTCATGTCAGGAAATGCAAGTTGCAATTCGGGATCCAAATTGGGCTCTCTAAAATATCCTGGACTCGGGAGGGAGATCCCTCTTGTCTTCTCCTTCATCGGGTCCGACATCTCTACTCCCCCGGAGAATTTTTTTCTCAAGGTGTCCCTTGACCAAGCTCTCTCGTGGCCTTCCTTTTGTGTGTGTGTGCTTGTGTGCACGTATCGTTGAAGTGGATAATTTGTTTCAATAAATGTCTCGAGAATTTCCCGTCCATTTGATTTTCGCTGGGGTCCTCCAGCGTGGATGATTAAAAATGGCGAAGTGAAACACTGGGGTTTCTGGTTCCTCGGGTTTCCGGAATTTGCCGGTTTTCTGCGTAAATGTTCATCCATACTAATATCCGATCGGACGTTAGACTAAAATCATTCCATTTTCCAGTCCGTAGAGAGAACTGCCTCGTATAACGGGTGTTGCTTGAATTCTTAATTGCAGGACCCCGCGAATTGCGAAATGGATATTTTATTCGAGCAACATAAACCTTTTGGAACTGACCTGATTGGTATTGCATGATAAAAACATCAGTGCTTCCATATTACTTCTCTTTTTTCTCATGGCCTGTTAATTTTCTTAATTCTAAAATCATTCTCGAGCCTTACTTTCACCAATAAAAAGTAGCAATATCGTGTTGACATATTTGTAAAATAATGTTACATATGACTATTTGGGAGCATTTCGCTCATTGACTTTGGCCAGTTATGTTACGCAAATAGATTCGCTTCCACCCTCACTCTTCCCCCTAAAGTGTTGACATGCGGTGGAGACAGCGGGTCCCCCACGGCAGTACGACCCACACCGATGTAGTGCGCGAGCCTTCTTTTGTTGCAATGTATTGAATTTATTTTTTCCACCCTTCCCGGGCTCTTCTGCTGATGACCCGCCAATTTGTGATCACCCTACCTTCAGTTGCCCGTCATTCTCTTATAAATACTTGGACTGACATCTTCCGTCAGTTACAGGTTATAGATCTTCCCTGATCTCATTCTGTAGCTTTTCCTTTCTTTCGTTCTCCTTTAGTGAATGGCCTCTCTCTTCTCTCTCTTTTCGAGGGATAAATGCTGCCATGTAGAAGCTTTCTCTCGTGTGTTGCTTTCAGTTAATTTTACTCTTAATTGTCATCATTCTGCAGCAGAGACAACATGTCCGTCTCTTCCAGTCTTGCCATCTTTGTTGAATCTATCGCATCTCTCACATCGATAGAGAACGAAGTTTTTCTATGGAAATTCCACAAATATAGGGCTGATTTTACCTGTAAGTGACAGCTTTTTCTCGCAGAAATCATACTTCTTCCTTGTTACTCTGCTTATCATTTTATTACTCCCTCTATCGCTGGTTATCTACTGTATTAACAAACCTTTTCTGATGCGAAGTTTTCTTACGTTTTTACTTATACCGAAGCTGTACACCACCATCCCCTTCTTCATATAGGACAGTATATTCGCTGTTTTTTTTCATTTCAGTAAGTATAGCCACGCCAACTCCAAAACCGGAGCACTCTCATACTTTCTCCTTTTATCTGTTCTTCATCTTACCCAATGCATTCGCGAAGCAGCATGCTAAAGATCAAGGGTGATGGTAATAGGAATACCTGCTTCACTCCTTTTATTTTAGTTTCCTGTCTACTTTCACCGCGAAAGATCATTCCCGCCAGATTTCTGTACAGATCATGTAGAAATCTGATGCCACTTTAGTTTACACCGATTTTCTTCAAGAAACCTAGGATTATATTTCTCTTCAAGTGCTATCAGCTATGTCCTGGTTCACGTAGGAGGTCCAAACCGGATTGTCTGATAAGTATGTACGATGGACCTGGAAGCAAGATGAGTATGGTTACCCATTTCTCTCGTCTTCTTCTACGTCACATTCAATCTTTATTGAGATGCCATCTTTGTTTCTCCCTTTATTCCTGTGAATGATTCCTGCCAAAGTCATTGATAGAAGACCTGCCAGAGTACTTGTTGCCATATATAATATCTCATTTCTAGATAGCAATATGGAACTGACTACGTTCTATTGTTTCTTAATATGCCTCCTATTAAAATTTGGGTCCAAACTAAAGCGCATTGTTAATTGAGAAACATGAAGGAAGGAGTACAAGAGAAAGTTAAATCACGATCGATTATAGGAAACTATGGACCTTTGACGGAAAAGTATTTGGTACTTTAAAATTAGCCTATTTGGTTGAGAAGATTAACAAGATTACGCTAAATAATAAGGAGATGGAGGGATCAAATTTTAAGTAGCAACATGTGACTGTGTAACCTCAATTATGATAACTATATTACCTGATTATGCCTGAAGGTCGGTTTGATACGTGAGGATGAGGCTCACCAAATGTTAGACCAAGGGCGTGTGTGAAATTCGCACATCAAGGTAAGGGGGGCAGTTCCTTTTCATATGTAGCCTGTGGCTTCTCAAGATAATTTAGCACTCGAGAAATCACACAATATAGTTGAAGATATAGGTCTCAAGGGGTGAGTCCCCAAATATTAAACCAGCACCCTCTGTTCAGTGGCAGTCGATATAAAATTTATTGTCGAGGAACGTAATAACGAATGATTTCCCTAAAATATTGCAGTCTTCTATGCATCGAAGCTTAGCTCCATTCGAAGTTAATGATCTTTAATCAGCATGTTGTACTTCCTAAATTAGACACCATACTAGAGTTTCTCCTGTAAATTGGGTACTCTTGAACGAATTTGGATGCTTTATCGTTCAAGTATCCCGAATATTAATTTTTTCTGAAATGACAAGTGCTGGATTGTCTTAAATTTCGATAGCTCATAAATTCCAATAGGCAGAAAACGTGATCTAATTAACGAGTCCATAATTAATTTAATTTTAAATCATGCCATGATGAGTGACTTATGATTAATAAGTGAGTAATTTTGTAAATTTATAAATGAAGAGAAATGAATGATATGTATTTTGAAAGAAAATACGAAAAGCATAAATGCACACGTGTATAATATTTCAGTTTTAGGAAAACGTTTGTGAAATTCGATCGCTTGACACGATATTATTTCATGTGACTATGGCGATATTGGATCTCTCTAATTTAGGATTCAACATATAACTATTAGCTTTATTATCAAGATGCAACAACCTTAACTCTCAGTCTACTGATTTCAAACCTCCCTCACATTTTTAATCGGAGGCAGAGATGAATATTAACCAGCAAGTAACCAATTTAAATAGCTATCCAGATAGCTTATATGACCTACTCTTACTAATCTAGATTTGGTTGTTAATAAATTTTGTAATAAATTACATTTGTAGACCTAAATCTGTCCTTCAAAAATAAAACAATAACACAAAATGGTTATCCGACGTTCTGATCAGTAAAAAACCATTACAAAAAGCGACAATAATATAAAAATAAGCAAATACACTGGAGTCGCTCCAAAATTTAATTTGATAGGTGACGGTGGGGCTGATCTAATACTACGTTAAGTCAAATAGCATGTGGAAACCACATTTAGGGTACAGGGCCGGTTTATTTCTCCGTTCCTTTTGCCATTTTTCAGAAAGACCTGGTAACCGAACAATCACGTAACATTGCAAAGTTGAGAGCGCCCGGACGCGTCACCCAGAATCGACTGCTTGTCTTCCGGTCGGTCATTTAGCTCATCGCTATACCTCTGGATTACCACGTTCCAGATAAAAAGAAAAATTATATCATATTATTTTTTAATGAATGCCAAGTTTCTTGGCTTTTTAAGTTTCCTTATCGCGAAAACAATATACACGAGGTTGCATTTTCAAATACGATTATACGCCATAACAATATATAAATTTACCTGTGATTGTAAATTTAATCCATGCATATTCATGCAACTTTGGAGCCACAGTTACGAGAAAAATAACGTAAAACTGATGTGACTTAAGATAACTGTTACTTAGCGCTGCATTAACACAATATCGAGTGCCGAAATCTTATTTTGGAGGTAGAACAACTCACACGGAATATTTCCAATGGTCCCTGTTACAACTATTCATACTCTTAACTAGTAGACAGTAAACTTAAAAACAACTAAACTGTGGAACCAACCAATTTCTTCTGGAAAAGTTGAACCCTTACTCACAAAAAAAAAACACCAAGCTCACCACTGTAGACAGGCTCGGTATTTGGTATGCTTTTGCAAGCACCTTTTGCCATTAGAGAGTATTTTTACGCAAGAGTTTTCTCCAGAAAATCTCTTTTCTCCAGAAGTTTTCTCCAGAGGTCAGTTGGAAGGGTTCTAATCCAAAATACTCTTCCTCATTGGTGCCGTGTTGCTTCGCTCTTTGAAGCTTCAAAAGTATCTGAAGAAATTCAATGAGTAATAGAGTCGAATTTATGCAACTTACAAAAAACCCTGTCGTTCATGTTTAATACAAAATATGCCTAATATTAACCGAAATTCTATCCTCAAGATTGAATAAATTCTTAAGCTTGTTTAAACATTATTTTAAAAATGGAACGCCAATTCTATATTTAAATAAAATTCTATTTAATAAACGCAAGGTTTTGTAAAATGCTACACGTAGAATAACCGATCTAGCCAACACTTGATGGGAATGATGAATATTGGCTAATATCAAGTTCGTATCCATTTCCACCACAATATTTTTGTTTAACAAGTCGATTTTGACATGGTAGTGTCATATGACTATTTGCTACTCATTGTCAACCATTGAATAGTGAAATAAAACATGTTCATTGGAAATGGATACCCAAAATAGATTGATATACATTCTAGCGCACCTAACAACAAAAGTGTAATTTCACTAATCCTTAGATTAGTAAAACTACATAAATGTTGTTAGGCGCGTTCATTGAAACCCATATGGTGAATTAGAGCATAGAAATGAGGTTAAAAGTTTAAAGAAAAATTTCGGAGGATGCTGTTTGCAATTTAATTATAATTTGATCGTAATGACGTAAATTTGACTCAGTGAAATGTGAGAACTGATGTAGTTGGAGAAACTTTCCAACTTACATAGGGATATCATGGTAGTTGATTAACTTTTAGGGTCACTAACAAAAAAAAACCTTTTTAAAGTTTACCAAAATGTTTATGACAACAGGAGTATTAGAACAAGGGTAGGTATGCGCTCGCAAAAAAACTCCTGGTTGTTTCGATTCAAGTGCCTCTAACCAGGACGCTATGAAATCTTTTGAAAATAATTAGAGCTAAATTTCGTGATAAAACTCACACTGAAAAATGAGAAACTGTGAACCTTTCGCACTAAAAGTCCAGCGAAAAATGACCGACTTCTTGCCCCAAAGCCTTTTACCCTTTCACAAAGAGATGAAGATCACACATATGTTCGTGCAGGTACGGGGTTTATGGCGGGGAAGTATTTTTTACAATTTTCTAATTCGGTGCAATTAACAAAAAAAATCAGAGCTTCGGTGTTCGTGTTGTTTTACAATACCATCACTTTTTCCCTATTCGGCTGGATATTATGGGTGCTCTTACTGATTAGCGCTTGCGGGTGTCGACATACCCCCGCTATCATCAGTGAAAAATTCACGGTTTATCTGCCAAGCTTATTGTACTGTGCAAAAAATGGGGATCGGTTCCTACTGCTCCAGAGGAGCGCTAAGTTCTGCCGCAAGAATATTGTTCTCCAAGTCCATTGTCGAAGTAGTTAGCAATGGTCGTCCCGACTACCAGCTTTGCAGGTGCTTTTATTATAGGGAAGGCTGTTCGCCGGACGTGAAGCCAAAACCCGTCGGTGTGTTTGAAGTGATTTTCATTGGTAGCAGGGCGAAACTTGAAGAACGCGTGGCCTTGGTCCTCCACCTGCTCAATTAATTGCATTTTTTCCTGATTAGATTTTTGAATCACTACTAGTCTAAGAGCGTCTGTGCGCTTAATTAATCAAGGCAGTCTTGACTAGGATTCACGCTCATTAATTAATATACCATTACGAGGCATATTGTTAGACAGCGTTTCGGAATTGTGCTTATACAAAGGCAAGCTCCTATGAGAATATAATGACTGACTTTCTACGAAAATTGTTCCATTATCATTTAGATAATAATTTAAATGCCATGAACGAAAAACTTCGTTGAATTTTTGCTTTTATTATGTTTGTGATACGCACAAGATGGGTTGTAAGTAAGAGTCTTAACTACTATCCAGCCGCAGTTTTTGATTAGTTTTCTATTTTTTCATTTCATGAACATTTTTATTTCTCTTTTCAAATTTAAATAAATATTTTCCTAAATAAAAAAATCTATCTACTGTTAATGCACATGTACCTTTCCTTTCACTGTCTTGAATGTGCATGAATATAAGCAGCTCCAGAAATGTATACATAATTTTGCACAGTACCAACACAATACCGATGTTTATGTCTTGTGACTTATACTAGTACGATGGGAAAATTAAGGCTTTGCAATGAATAAGTAGCTAAATCCTTGCAAAATTAACTTCATACTTGGAGTAGACCCATAGGTTTTCCGCACAACATTTTACAATGATTTCATTTCCCTTATAACATACTTTCAAACATTTCATCACAACTCCTTATGATGAATCGAATTCTCTAAGTACTCATTCCCTAGTTCACATTTTCAAATGTTCACAACCGGATACCATACAATATAAGCAAGCTCTCAAAAATGCACGCTGAGGATTTTTAGGAACAACGTTCAGAACGCGATAGAAACAACATAATTTAATTTTTAAATTAATTGTACCTTATACATGTTCAATAAACCACATTTTTAAATTGCTGGGAAACGTATAACATAACCATTCAGGGAGCCAATAATAGCTAATAGTAGCTTATGATTTTACTAAAATATCTGCTCAGCCATATATGCATATAAAATTCATTCAGTTCATTCACAACATCCTTGAAGGGAAATTCCAGTTTATTCAATACAGCAGGCTACAGTAGATAAAAATTCAGAGTAGTTTTAAAAAGTATTCTTATTCCAAGGAAAATTCACCGAGTAATTAACTACCTGGTCAAGTGTAAATGGCGCAGGGCGAGCAGATACATTATCTAATGTTTTCTTTTCGATGCCGATACTTTAAGGACGAGAAGAGTCCTGTTCACTAGTCAAAATAACATGAGAGAGTCCAAAACCTTATTTATTTGATGGATTATCAATTTAATTGTTAAACTGATGAATTATTTTAGTATTAATAATATTTGCAGTTATTTTCTTAATAATATGGGTTTTGACTTGGAATATCAAAGTTCAATTTCAGTGTTACACAAGTGCATATTTTTTCTGTTAGATGGGTATTTCGTACTCTCAATATATAAATAATACATTTATGGGATTATCGGCAGTTAGGCTACTAAGTTAAGACGAAAAAATAAATCTATTCTATTATGTGAAAATGAGGCAACGAAGGCGTTAATTGTAATCAGTTGTAGTCCCTATGCCATCTTTTCGGCCTAAGGCGACCCATTATTTTACGAAGGATACGTAAAATCCTGATTGTGTTCTCCGATAATTAGGACAGTATGACCAATCTCCTTTCTTACGTACTCCGTAAGGGAAAAATAAAAAATAAATGCTACCCGTTGTTTCTAAATATTAGTTTGTAATGTAATTATTAAAAAGTAAATTAAATATTCATGTTCTCTTGCACAGATATGGACAAACAATTTTGGACATTTTATTTTAGTTAAACCACGCCAACCATCCATGATCAACCGTTACTTGAACATATCAAGTCCTAATTTTGAACTAATAACAAATTGGAAAAATACAACGATGAAATTTGAATATATGTTATGTATATAAAATTTTAAAATTAAAGCAAGCATAATTATTGCTTCCTTTTTGTGCATGAACAATGTTTTTTGCAAATATTTCTGTGGAATTTCCGACAATCAATGAATATTTTCGTTATGAGTAGTGCTCGTACTTCAGATTTGGTCATAATTTTGACTTCAACATAATTTCTCCCCGTCTTCAGAGTTACGAATACTAACTCAAAGTTTGCTATTATTAAAGAGAAATTGTCACTCAACGTATCTTTTTCTTTGAACCTACCTATTTTAAACTACAATTTTAAATTGAATTGCCATCTTACATTAGGGCAAACGTGAAAAATAAATGTGGATAACTAATAGATGGCATTAAAATTTAATTTGATAGCTTTGACTGATCCATGTTTTGATGTTACTTTGCAGAACGGTCTGTCTTCACGAGAAAAACAAATTATATGCCAAAGATATCGATTGGAGATTTCTTCAAAGTTCTAATTATCTAGTCAGTTCTTTTTGAGGGCAGAAATTACAAATTTTTCTAACGGAAACTACCTTTTCACAAAATGGCTAAGGATAGGAGAAAGAGTGTCGCGTGAATGTAATCAGCAGGTAGGAAACGCACCTGCAGGCAGTCTAGCGTCATAAATGCTACGGGAGGACCATGTTCTAAGGTATGGGAAACCAGTTTATATTATTTGCTAAGCATATAAATTTCTAAATATCATCTAAACTCAAAATACTACCTTGAACAAAAAGTTCCCGGAATAACCACCGTGAGGCGCTCCCATCGTTCCGATTTGAGTTCTGTTTTTTTGTTAAATTGGTACATCTGTTGTTGATATTCCCTTTAAATCTTAGTGTCATAACTTGACATTTGCAAAAGTTACGTAGCCAAGAGTACATTTATCTCTGTGTGTGTTGGCGATTTTTTACAATTGCAGAAATGGATTTAAATTTGCAACAACGAACTTGCATTAAATTTTGCGTAAAAAACGGATTTAGTGGCGCACGGACGTTGGAAATGTTGGAAAAGTGTTTCGGCAACGATTCTCTAAAAAAAACGGTCGTTTACCAGTGGCACGAGCGGTTTAGAAGTGGTCGTGAGTCAATCGAAGATGATGAACGCAGTGGCAGACCATCGAAATCGAAAGTCGGTGAAAAAATTGATAAAGTAAAAGAAATGTTGGTCAATAACCGCAAATTAACCATCAGAGAAATAGCGGAGGACTTGAGCATTGCCTATGGATCCGCCCAAGACGTTGTGGTTAATGATTTGGGTTTCCGTCGTGTAGCAGCAAAGTTGGTGCCAAAAGACCTCAATTTCATGCAAAAAAGAGACCGTGTTGACGTCGCAAAAGACATGATTTGCGAGGCTGAATCCGATCCCACATTCATCAAAAGGATCGTTACTGGAGACGAGACGTGGGTTTATGAGTACGACACGCAATCCAGACATCAGGCAAGTGAATGGCGTTCACCAAATGAGCCGAGACCAAAAAAACCACGTCGTTTTCAGTCAAAAAAGAAGGCAATGCCGATGGTTTTCATGGATTACAACGGTGTAGTGCATCATACATTTTTGCCAGAAGGCCAGACAGTAAACAAAGAGTATTATTTGGGCGTTATGAGACGTTTGCGTGAAGCAATTCGCCGAAAGAGACCAGAAATCGTCGCACAGTGCTATCATTATTCGTAATTTTTTGACGAAAAATGCAACAAATACCATCCAACAGCCACCGAATTCACCTGATTTGGCTCCCTGTGACTTCTTTCTGTTCAATCGAGTTAAAAAACCATTACGGGGAACGCGTTTTAGCAGCCGAGAGGAAGTAATGGAAAAATCGCAGGAAGCACAGATGGACATACCGAAAACCGAATATAGAAAATGTTTCGAGGATTGGATCAAGCGCTGGCATAAGTGTGTTGCAGTCGATGGGGATTACTTTGAAGGGGACAATATAGATTTAGATGAATAAACTTGTATTTTTAATTTTCTGAATAAATTCCGGGAACTTTTTGATCAAGGTAGTATGGATTAGAGCATGAATAAAAATGAAGTGAAAATTTCAAATTATATAAGAAGACAACTTTATTCACACACACACACAGGACCTCCAATTGTCTTTCTAGGACAATTCTCGAGATTCGTAGCGTAGCATTGTCTGAATGAATCGTCCTGTGCCAGTTGGTTAAAAAATCATCATTATTTACGGGTTATCAGAATCACATGTATGTTTCTCACCTTGATAAAATGACTTTCGTAGCATCTCGCACCAAAGATACTTATAATTTATTAACATGTATTCAGTTTGATGAAGTGAGTATTGAATTATAAAAATTTTACTTTTAAGTCACAAAAACCCTTATTTATATACGAATAGGGTGGACGATGGGCAATTATTAGTGCGTCTAGAAAAATATTACATAAATATAATTCATCTGATATTTCTCTTGAGTATCAGTAATTCTAACCAAAGTGTGGTATCTAATGGGTGCTAAAATGAATACCGAGCTGGTAAACTGTTGTACTAAATCCATCAATCACTGTTTAAATTATACCTATGAAATACCGAATGGATGTGGAAATTCCTAAGTTAAATTGAAATATTCTCTATTTTAGTCATATTTAAATATGGTAATGGACATTTAGAATTTAGGAAAATAATGAACATAAATTACAATATTTAATACATATTCAATGTTAAATTTGATTAGCAATGATAATGATTAGTGAATTGGTTGATTTGATTAGGGAGTTGAATACCCCCATGGTATTGTATTTCATTGTAAGTTAAAACAACCCCAGAGATCGAAAATCCTCGTTCTAAAGTTAGTGCATGAATTTGCATGGCTGACCGTTTCTGCCAGTGGGTGAACATAATCGCAGGGTGATTCGCAGTTATTAATTTATGCGAAACAGTTGAAGATATTTTAAAAATGTGCAGTAATTAACTATAAACAAACTCTTCAATACCATAATGGCTCAAAGATAACTTATGTATACCCATCTGGGAATAAATCTTGGTAAGCGACTTGTTGACATAAGAATTGCAGGAAATAAAAATAAACCGATTGGACAAATGTTCTCCTCCCGAGGGAATTTGGGGAGAGGGGTTACGAAAAAGTATTCCGATAAACGAGCGGTGAGTCAATAGTAAGGACCTGTTAGGAATAAACTGAGGCATAATTGAAAAAAATAAAAGGGTTATCAGCGGTTCCAAATACATGCAGACTCACTTTATCTTACTATATAGTCACTATTTCGTTGCTAACATTTTTGACATCGTGGGAGATGCTTATTCAAACGCTCGGCATAAAATTCTGCCGTCGGGGAATTTAGCCAGTTTTGAAAGGAGGTTTTCAATTCATCCGTTTCCACAAATTGAGGAGTGTTTATATACGAAATCCACAGCACGTCACCATGATGGAACGAGCTGAACACTTGTTTCCTTCACGGTTAAAATTGTGCAAAAAAATCTCGCGCAGATACCATTCTCTGGTATTTTTAGTATACATTTGTACCTTCCTTTGTATGTATGCATTTTTGTCACCGGTATTGCACTTAGTTTATGATCCTCTAAGCGTGACTCACAATATTGAACAATTTTGCCCCTGCAACCTCTGATGGAAATTCTGTGAAAAATCAGTAATCATAAAGCGAAGATTATCTGTCTTTCGCATTAACACGCTCTACAAGATCGCATGCCTGGACCATGCAGGCCTAGCTTTCCTCGGTTCATCGTGAGCATTCGAATGACCTTCTTTAGACTCACGACACCATTGCTTCAATTCCCCGTCCCACATTGTGGCAGGTCAATGTGATCCACACAATTGACGGTGAATTTCAAGAGAAATAAGTCCTCTTGCATTTATAAATCTAATAACTGATCGGGTTTCTTATCTAGCGATACTGGTTATTGTCATCATTACGCAAAGGTAAACTACAATTAAATGATGGTAGCATGGTGTTTACATGCCCAACAGACCAGTAAAAACTACTGTACTTGTATATGTGTGAGGTAATCAGTGCTTCCAATCGTTATTGATAACCGATTGACTTTTACTTTGGAAAAGTCGTCTCACGCATGCCGATCTTTCTACCGATTCATCTGCCTGGACGGTTGTTTGTGGTGGATGTCCTACGTAACTTTATCAGTGTCCGTGGATGAGTGTCAGAAACGAAAGATTGGGACAGGAGTATTCGACACTCAATGGCATTCGAGACATCCCGAACGGCCTGACACGTGCCTCCATTAAAAGGTCCCTGATGGGAAGTGTGAAGCAAGCGGAAAGAAATTGGAGGGATTGGGATAATTTTTCCCGACTCCATATAATGACAGAAATTAGCGAATGGGGAGAACGAGTGCAAGGTTCGGAGAAGTGAAGGTTTTTGAGAGGTGCAACACCCGTCAGTCTCCGAGGGCGACTAAGACCACCGGAAAAAAAAATATTATTAAGAGAGCGAAGGGGAAGGAAGGATTGCCTCGAGGTGCAAAAGGAGGCGAGGGAGTTGGGCGGGACGGACGCGATATTTCCCCAGAGGGGGGGAGGAGATGGACCGGCGCCGATCCTTTAATTTATATGGCCAGCAAACACCTGAGCTCTGACACCCCCTCCTTCCCCCTCTACCTCCCCCTCGAGAAAGTGAAGGATTCCACCCTCATTAAATCGCCCATGGTCTCCCTCTCTTTCTCTCTCTTACTAAAAAAATCCTCACTCCCTTAACTCGTGACCCGTCTCAAAAACACACACCATCTCAACCAATGGCCTTCTCCCATTCCCCCCTCCCGCAACGGTAGTCAGGATCCTCCCCCTTCTTCCCTCCGGTTGCCTATCCCTCAAACCATCCTCTTCTCACCCGGCGGCCACGCCCCCACCCTTCTTTCCCCCACGACTCCCTCCATAGTCTCATATTTTTCCCCAAAAGAGAGGGTGTGAGGGAAGGGGGCATGCTTGCGCCCAACGTGAACTCCTCCGAAAAGGGGGTGTTTTTGGCGCGCTGTTCATACACCGCGCGGCAAACGTTCGAGGGTTTGGATTTTCGGTGGTTGGGGGATGAGAGAGCGAAGGTTAACTAAGGGTGTTCGAAGGAGTTCGAGAGGAGAGAGGGGCATTGAATCGGAGGACGGGTGAGAGGTCGGCGGATGAGGTGTTAATGGCGGGCCAATCGTGAGCCATTCGATCCGTTCAACGTTTACTTTTTGGTGCATTCCAAAGTTTGGCAGAAAGGGAAGGCAAGTTAACCTTCGAAATCCGATGATAAAAGGGAATTTTCGATTCTTTTCTCCCTTTCGTTTTTTTTGCATCAAATACCTGCCTGTACGTGATGTAGGTTTCTATTCTCTTCAGACGATTTAAGAGAAGCAGGATTTCATATCAGTAAAGTAGGAAAATTGTCAAATATACTAGGTTATATCGAACTATGGCAAACACAAAGACGTCGAGGAACACAATTGTGAATCCGAGAGTTTTTTGACAACTCTATGCGGTTATATTTACTATCGCTCATCCATTGGTTGAATATTACAGGCAACTCCTATAAGACTCTCTGGTAATTATTAGACTTAGAGCAGTTCCCATATTAAATCCAACTAGTGAGCATACCAAAGGTTGATTACGGTAGACAATGTATATACGTAATAGAATGAGCACATTATGAGTTATTACGAGAGACTAATTATTCAACGTTGTGTTACTTGATTCTATTGTTATTGAAAAAAGTCTAGAAATCTACAGCTATCATATTGATCTTTTAAACATTTTTCAGCTATGTATTTATTTTGCTATTCCCATACTATAAATGCACTTTATCATATTTAACACAGTTAAAAATTAGCATGGAGTGACATCTACTCCCTTTCGGATTCTTTCTGCTTGATGGTTATGGCGTTTGGGTTTACCCAAAAACGTACTCTTTTTTGGATAATACTTGACAAAAATTGAAAAGTGAGTGAAGAAACATAGTAAATCGTCACTATACAAAATGGTGATCCACACAACTTATTTTCAAGTTGCGGTCAGATGCAAAGCGATTATGCGTACCTTTCAAGGAGATAATTATTTTACTCACTCAGAGTGAGTTCACCAGTTAAGGTTAAAATGATTTCGATTTATTAAACTTGTCAGCCTTATAATTTCTTTCAGGAGCATATTAATTTGAAACTTAAAGTCATGGTCACGCTACAGTTTGGCTCAAATTCAACTTAGGTACCTTAGCTATCTATGCATACGGTGCCAAAAGTAGTCACTTTTCAAATTACGACAATTCACAAGTAAGCATGGCCTAATTTAAATTTTTAAATTAGTTTGAATCCTTAATAGCAGAGACGAAAACTCTTAAAATTTTCAACTTAATACAGATATATTTTCCACTAGTTTCGGCGTACTACATAATTTTCAAGTGTAGACTTGAAAATGATGTAGCTTCAAATCTACATTTGAAATCATGTAGTACATCGAAACTAGTCGAAAATAAATCTTTGTCACATGGGTCAAAAAACTCAAAAACATTCGCTGCTGAAGTGCTACAAGCCACAACAGCACTTGCTTCTCCTTTTTACTCAATATTCTTGAAAGCGAGTAAAGCTGAAAGACAGCTAAAGTAGAAGACCTTGAATTATATCATTACGCGGTCAGCCAACACGCGTCACACCTAAGGAGAACTCGTTTTGCACGATATCCACCACAATTTTATATGAGATAGATGAATACTGATTGCAGACGCCAATGGTAAATAGAATCGCACAATTGAATCGTTGGTACAAACCAAACAAAAGATCCTCGCAATTAGTAGATTAACGTGAAAAATAAATAAAACCATGGTGATCTTATGACATCTTAGATTTTATCCATGCTCTCGTATATTTGTTCACAAATATCTCACATGGGTAAATTTTGACATTCGTTCTCTTCACAAAACGACATTGGATTAGTTTCCAATTAGTTTCCAATATTCCTTGAAATAAATTAGCTCAAAATTGGTTTAAAAATTGGGGAGGGTAAATATTTTATCACAAATATAATTTAATGGCAAATAAGCTTTACTTCAACTAGTTTTGTATTGAATAGCTTTGAAAAAAGTGTTAAATCTATAAGAAAGATGTCAATTAAGCCAGGTTTGTGGTCAACGCTTCCTCTCACGTTTCGATTAAAGTACTCCTAGGGGAAGGATAAGTGATTAAACTATTGGAAGTCGTGAATGTTGTTACATGATCCAAAGAGTGACGCAAAAATGGACAAATAATTTCTAAATAGATGAAATTTATTGATAATATTCGAAAACAAACAACTTTGCTTTTCCTCTTAAAATTTTTTTACCTGATGATGTTATACAGGGACGCACCCAAAACTGGTACGACTGATTTTTTTACAAGAATTTTATTGACGATATACTTACATCGACTTGATATTCTTCAAAGTATGCTCCTTGAGCTGCTACACAGTATAACGTTGCTCTCATTCCCCGTACGCCCGCTGGAAATTTTCTTTGGGGATGCCGCTGAATACCCTCGTCGAAGTCTCTTGAACGGCCTTTATCGAGTCAAAACGTCGTCCCTTGAGCTGTCTTTTCATCAGGGGGGAGAAGAAGAATCGGTGGTGGCAGATCGGGAGAATAGCGTGGGTGCGGCAAGGTGGCAACGCCGTATTTGGCCAGGAGCTGTCTGACGACGACCGCGCCATGGCACGAATTTTCGGCACCATTTTGGCGCACACCTTGCGCATGGCCAAATCCTGTGAAATAATGCGTTGGACGTTGGATGCAGACAGACCCAACTGGTCTGCAATTTCTTCGCTGGCTAAGGGTCGATCTGTGCTCAGTAGTGTCCTCACTCTGTCCACATTCGTGTCGGTTCTTGCCGTCGACGGCCGTCCGGAGCGATGGTCGTCTTCAACGAGCTCCCTACCCTCTTTAAACAATCTGTGCCACTCGAATACTCTGGAATGGCTTAAGGCAGTGTCCCCATAAGCCTGCTTGATCATATCGAGGGTCTCAGTTGTCGTCTTCCCGAGTTTCGCACAAAACTTCACGGGATAACGTTGCTCTAAATTCCGATACATTTTGTTTTTCGACGCGGACAAAAACTTTGCTTCAATAAAAACGGTGTCCTCACTCAACGACAGCCCGCAGACGACTGAGGTTGGTGTCGATCTGTTGCTAAGAGCCCCATCCACCTTACCCTGTCAGGCAGACCCCCCTCCACCGCTCCGTTCGCGCCAGGGAAAATCAGTTTTACCACTTTAGGGTGCGACCCTGTACCATAACGAAACCTAGGTCGTGATAATAAAAACTTTTTAAGTGGAAAAGCAAAGTTGTTTGTTTTCGAATATTATCAATATGAAGATTTTCCACCAATTTACGCCAGAAACTGTTTTATTTAGTTTAAATGTATATGAATACCGCGACTACAATACATAAGTACTTGATAATATAAAGTAAAAAGTGTGAGGAAAAAAGAGATAGGTATATCAGTAGAATGGACGAGTTATTGCTAGACAAAACTGAGAAATTCTCTCTGAAGATGATTGTTTTTCACGTCGTAGTATTTAATTACAAGTGATGACCTCACATGACTACTTATTATTTCATTTAATACCATTCAGTGAGTCCAACATTGACATTATGGATGTACGGTTTCAGTATTTTAATTTCATCTTCAGTACAGGATTAATTTGTATGAAAGTTGGAGGTTATGAAAGAGGTGACATAAAAAAATACTAAAATGCCAGCGCTAGGTATAAGGATAACACCTAGCTTTGGAATCAGGCTACCCAGACAAAAAGATTAGGGACAAGAGGGCATAATTGCGACATGCTGCACATCCTGGTAACGTTGAATTCGTCAATTTCTGGACCCGTCAAAATGCTGCGGAATTACCCATTCGGATAATAGAGCCTCGGAGCTTACCCTTGGGCTGTACGCACAGTCGGCCGCTTAACTAGCCTTTCCGCGGCGCGATCTCCCCGCATTCGTCATTATCGTTCCGGCATCACACTAGCGCATCAATCAAATGAGTTCCGTTAACACATTCCTTTCACATAATTACGAAACGGAGAGCCATTGAGTCACAAAAACAACTAAGGTGCGTCCTTCTGTGGCCATCTGCTGCACAATACAGAAAAAAATCGAAATTGACGCTAATTACGAAACTAGATCTCGCTTCCATCCATTCTCGCTTCCAATTTTCAATGTCTGTGATTGCGCATTTCTGACTCGTTCAAACGTCCTCCTGCTTCAACAAAAAAAGTCTGCACAATATTTTTCAATATCATATACACTAATTTATAACATATGAAGATATGTTTTTGTGCTTTTCACTCACTCAAAGTATAAATTAAAGTAGAGTGATTGATGGACATACTTAATTAACTCCGATATACTTGGATTATGCAGCAAAAACAAGGATACTGACGTTTTCGCCGACGCCGCGTTATATTGAGGCAAGCTGGTCAGTCGATTTTCAAGTAAACTATGTTTGTAAATTCTTCGGAGGAAGAACATGTAAAATGTCATTGATAAAATTATTAAATAAACCTAGAGACATTGTTTTAATAATCTCAAACTTGCTTTTGACTCATGTGATTCATGCTTACGATCTCGTATATTTGAAAAAAAATAACCCTTTCTCCACCCTTACCGACAGCATTTACCTACATGCGTTGCGCTCTATTGTCTTTGTCATGAATTATTTATTTTATCTCTCACTTAATTACCATAGATCTATTAAATTTACCCCAATAACATAAAAATGGGAACAGTATTTCACTATAAATAATGAAATTATAATGCGTCTTAGTCCTGAATTTTATACAATGTATACATTTTACAGTTTTAGGCTTTACTTCGTGAAATTGTGTGATATCCTTATCGAAAGATTTTTTACTTTTCCACAGACTGTATTTTAGGTAATATACAACGCGTTCCACCAACTTTCGGCACCATCAGGTACAAATTACCTGTACACATTTCTACCAGACGTTTCCGCAAGCCAGTTAAACGTGTTGTATGTTAAAATAAAGTCTTTGGAAAAGTACAAAGTCTTTTAATTAGGATTTATACAATGTAAATATTTTTCAATTGTAATTGATAGCGTTTTACTCTAGTTTTTTAATTTTGCTGTCAGATTTCTAGTAATTGGTGGAGTGTGGTAGCCTTTTCAACAAAGCATAAAATAAAAACCTCTAAATGCAGAATACTTTTGCATTATTGTTTCGCGATTATTTTAGGACAACTTACGATTGGCTAAAAATATAACTTAGGAATGTTACGGTAAATCGTTTAGTAGTGCGCAAAAATTCTGTTCGAGAATAAAAATGAGAGCTGCCTGTTGAAAAAAAAACAGTAATCAACTCGGAACTTATTTTGACAGGCGATGTAGGAGTTTAGTCGTAATAAACATTTTTACAGCATGAAAATTCAATCATCAAGGTGGGAGGCAGTTTTTTTTTCTGTTCCATCCCCAGAAAAATCTGGTGCCAAAAAATCACACGGCATGGGTGAATTCCAAAGGCAGCCCGGGTCCACCGGCGCGGCGAGTGGCCAAACATCCTACCCACTGGGATACTACGCACCCAATAATCGCCAATTCTCCTTAATCTGCGGTAATTCCGACATAAGCATGCACATGCCTCACTATTTAGGTGAACTGGACTCGATAGTACATCCACAGCCAGTAAAAAGTCACGAAATGTTTTATTAGAATGAAATGTTAATATATATATATATATATATATATATATATATATATATATATATATATATATATATATATACATATCACAAAAAAGAAAGGATAAATGACAAAAGACAGGCAACGCTCATCACGAAAATGGACATTTGACTTTCCCAATAGTGGAGACTTTCGTAAGTTTATCGAGTTAAGGGTATAATGTCAAATAAGCCCAGATGGGCAGAACTTATCATTAAAGTGCATCCAAAGAGATCTTGTAATCATTAGACGTTAAAATAGTTTAGCAACTCTCGTAAATTATGCCAAAGTTCCTCCTTAAAAAGATTTCACATTTCACATGAGAAATGTGAAATGTGAAATCTTTGAAATGTGTAACATGCTGACATCTTCAAGCGAAATATCATTTGAAGTATGAAGCAATACCGCAATGGAAAAGAATATTTGATATTCTAATGCACTAAAAACATATTTTGTCACAATCCATTTCTTATGGTAAGCATTTTCGAATTTCTCTATGCGGGGGGAAAAACCTTTGGTCAACTTAGTTGGACATATCTAGAAGACTTACCCCGTTTTAATTTAAGCGATCTGTAAACAACTACATTCCAAAAAACAATTGCGTATTTTTGTAAAAAAAATTGTAGCCTTTGAGGAGTAAATTCCTTCGCATGCTAATAATGCAGCGGTTTCAACTGACGACGAATTTATTCCCTCAATAAAAAATTGAAATATACTATCTAAAGATCTAAGTCAAATCTTTCATGAATTTAAGTGACATCGCCAATCAGTAGAATATATAAACGTACTGCTGTTAGTTGGAATACTGTGGCGTCGATTTTAATTTTACAAACATAGAGCCAACGAAAATAATGTTTTTAAACCTTCAATACTGAAGCAGTCAAGTCCAAAACTCCTTGAGTGATGACATTGGTCAGATGAGCGAGTTAATCAACTTTTGAACTCATTTATTAAAAAATTCCAAGAAACTACGGGAGATGCCGCGACAGTAACTTTTAACGGAGTCATTCAGTAATTGTGCATTACAATTCAACTATTTCAGAGTGTAAAAATCATTCACCTTAACCGGGGTTCAAACTCGGATCCCTCGATGTACGTTCCTCACAACTTCTGGTTCCTTTAAAGCCCCCAAAATCATGGTAGCTTAACTGGCTAAAGCACCCGGAAGGACATCGATGGATCCGGGTTTGAATCTCGGTCAACGTCATTTGTTTTAACACTCTAAAATTGTTGCATTGTAACTTTTTTTATTAAATTTAGATTGAGATGATTTATTTAATATGCTCTGCGTGCTATACTCCCGTAACCCTATTGCATATATCAACCGAAAAGTACGGGAGGACAAATTAAATGAACTAAAAAAATATTCGTGAATCAAATAATTGACTGTAATAAATTACCTTACATCGTTAACGCTTTAATAATGGCAATTCAACTTTGAAAACAGCAATGGCTCCAACCGCAGTAAACAAAATTAAGATATCTATAAGAATTGATTAACCTGGTAAGAATTTACTATGCATAAAGAGGAATATTAACGTAAATAAACAAAAACATTAATAACGACGTAACGGAGATCAAGGTAAATACCAATTTTTCTAAATCTGGATATCGTCGAGGAGACAGGAAATATAACCAAAATCCTTAAGGCTGCAGGCTGAATAAATGTGCTTCAGAGATGGACCTGAAATGTTTTCCCGATGGCTTTTTCAGCGTAATCCTGAACAGTTTGGTACACTTGTCGAAGGCATTTTGTACAGGCTCGCTGGATAAAAAATCACTTTCCTCCGCTGTAGTAAAATCTGGAAAACGCAATTTCGAGCATGGAGTTGCGACTTATTTTCTTTTATCGCCAATGGATTCCCAAAGTAATCACTTGATTGCGTCGCTCAACTAGTCATAAATAAGGAGATTTTCCGGCTACTGTATGACTCTTATGCATCTGTGACTTCTATTTTGTTATCCTTAAACATTTCTTCCCTACGACGAGGTCACCATCTGGAAATCGGAAACTCTTGAATAAAAAAAACAGACCCCTTTTAAAGAAAGAACAAACAACGAAATAATAGACGGAATAAATGTGTACGCCCTAAAATATTAATTGGGATGTAATCCAAAAAAAATTCTCAGCAAAAACTTTGGACCGGTTCGATCGGCTCGTAACGTTGAAGTCTGCTAATTAATCCTGTGAAAGTAATGATTGCTTTCGATTCCCTTTCATCGATGATAATTGATTTTTTCACCCCCTTCTTTTCTCTAGATAAATAATTGGTCCTGGTTAGGCAGATTGGTCTAATGAAAAAATCGGGATAATTACTGAAAAGTATGCATCTTTTCTAAGGAAAAAATCTTATTTCGTGTTTTCTTTCAACTAACGCTTTGTGAGGTTTTACAAAAAAACCAGGGAGATGTTAGCGTTCAAGAAACGTGGATTTACGAAGCATTTTCGTGAATAACAGAATCTCTGGAAATGCCATAAAAGTTTAAGTGGACGGTATCCCTCGGAGCGCCTTTTCCAAAATTTTGGTCACGAGACCGAAAACACGGCAGTGGGATGAGGAACACCCGATACCTTCGTGTTTCAAGGTCCGAAAGGAGACGGAAACGGTGCACCGTATACCTCGATGGCGCCGTGGAACCGAGGACCCATCTGGGGTATTTCGAGGCCAATTCGTTTATACCTTTACTCAAGAGGAGACTTGAATGACTGCATTAACCACCTGGTGGGATATCCAATTGATGCATTTCGTAAAGAATTGGTTCATGTACCACCCTTCACCCTCTCCATCTCTCATTAACTTCTTGGAGTTCCTCATTCTACTGAATTTTTAAATATTACCACGTTACCTCAGAGTTTACGAATAAGCTTCTGGATATTTCATTGACTCTGCAGCCTCCATTGAGTTTCGCGTCCGGAATATCTTTCGTATTGCCAGATATTTGCTATTTTTCCATAATGGGGAAAATAAATGTTCTCTACAACCTATAGATATTACCATATACTACACTTAATCTTTTCTACACACAAATTATTTTTTCAACACTTTTTTTATTTCAAAATATTTTTAATATAACTCCACGCTTCAAAAGATTCGATGTTTCTTGGCGACAAAATTTAATCTTTATTTTTTCTTAATGACCAGGATTCAATGCAATAATGATGGACTGATTTCGAGAGTAAAGCAGATTTTTTCAATATAGCGGACGTATTTTCACCATCGATGAATTTCGCGAAGCGGACGTATTTTCACCATCGGTTATATTCATGGAATAATGGTAGATGTACTTTTACCTCCTATATAAATTCAAAGCGTTGATCTGTTTAACATCCAAAAGAAAACAGTTGCCCTATCCGTATATGATCAAAAAATATGTTTTTCATTTGCGGACATTTTGACCAGGTGAAAATAGAAGAACAACATTTTTCGAGGCGCCATGACAAAAAGGCCACAAAAATAAACTACCAAGAGAGTTCTCGAATTTTAAGATGACAAAGACTAACACTTCTAACCTATATTTTTATTCAACCATTAATTAATTTTGTACGCATATTTATCAAGACAATGGTACATGTATGTATAAATTTGTCTCATTTGCAATGGCAAAATATAAGTAACATTATCAAATATTCTAATTATTACGTGCCATGCGTAGTGAACTTAATGTGTCTAAACATTCTCGAGGTTATGATCTAAGTCCTTTCATTGAACCTATTCATTAGTTCACTTGTGCATAAGAATCATAATAAGGAGAACAAACCGGCATAGTATCGTACCTTTAGCAGATATTAACTAAGGTGTTCTCGTAGCGTACAGGAGATTTAATTGCATACTACCCTTTCCAAAAAATTCTTGCCCTCATGAGAACTTACAAAATGGAATCAAAGCACCGTAAGTGTTTCAATACACCTACTCCTACCAGGGTACTCCTATAGATAGTTTTGAATAAAACACTTGGAAAGAATACAAACTAAAAATTCCTTATTTAACTTAACCTGCGTTTATTTTAGATTATGGCATGATTGTAGCGACATAATTTTACTCTTTTTATGTGGGAATTTCTACTAGACATTTTTAGAGTTTTTTCTTTCATCCCTTCACCATTTCCTCATTCCTTTTAACACTATCCATTGTGCCACGCATCGGTCTCTTCAAGGGTCTTCGACATAACAATCCGGCTCCATCGTCCCCCATCAAACAGCCCCAAACAAATGAAAATTCCCCGATGCACTTCTTTTAACTCTTTCGAATACAGACTTATTTGTTCAGAATCAAGGATTAACCCAGTCGATAACCACCGTTTAAAAGTAATTTGCCCTTTTGTACTTTATATTTCGTACTTCCCAACAAATCTTCCCTCTTTTTCCGATCATCCACTCCCATTCCTTTTTTTTAATATTATAAAGTGCAATACCTCTTTTGAAAATTGTAAATGTATGTCATCAATTTGAAACAATACCACCACATGGGAAATACGAACGTAAGATAAATAAATGTAAGTAGAACTTATTTTCTTCCTCCCGTATGATGACAGATCTCAATATAACTTCATGTACACGTCCCTCTAATTCTTCCTACAACTCCCGCCTTGAGTACGACGAGGATTAGAGAGAGTGAATTGAAATTCTCTCAGCGGCACAAAGAGAAAACACAATGACCGTATTACAGGACGCTAGTTTCTGCGACTGAAAGTAGAATTGAAGACAAAATTTACGAAAGTTGAGTCTACACTTGGTGGTAAGGCTCAAATGGATCTCTTTCTGTGTTATACCACTTTCCGAGATTATTTTAGGCGATTCCAGACGCAACAAATTGTCATTTTATCTTTTGAATAACCCTTTCCAGCTTCTTAAAATTAGACACCATTTTCAGTTGAAGGGATAGTTGAGATCCTTTCTTCCCCCCACAATCAACGTGAAAGAGGCTCCTTTCGTCCATGAACCCACACACCCCATAATTTTCTGATCCATCAGGTCTATGTTTTCTAGAACCAACACCAAGAGATTGCACGTATCCCTTGAACTTCCAGGTCAGCGGGTGACGGTTGAATTCAAGAAGAACGTGGAACTTTGGAACCGCAATTATTTTTTATTTCGGTACGTCAACTCTATCTCCACATCGAATTACCATCGATTCTAGGCGATCCAATTTTTATCCCGTATTATCAGTTCGGTAGGCACTAATATCAGCACTGAAATAAGTGTCGTGTAGGACTTTCTGAAAGGGTGAGAACCACGTGGAACAACGGAGAGTTGGTCTGCAGAGAGGAAAGAGAGAGAGAGAGGGTGGATGTTGGAGAAAGGGGATGGACTACCAGGAGGTGGGGAGGGAAGACGTCGAGGGCGACGGATGATGGAAAGGGTAGCCTCATCCTCATCCTTGATTAGAAGCTGCCCCTAGCCCACCCCGCCCTCTTTTCCCAGCGCACCCCCTAACGTCATCCCCCTGACTCTCGCCGCCTTATTTTTCTTCCATCCCTACACTCACTGTGAGGGGGCGGGTGCGAAAAGAAAAGGTAAAGGGTACCTGCCCTCACATATAGGCAGGTATATTTATTTTTTCCATAATTACGACCCTCTCTCCCTCTCTCTCCCCGTGGCAGCCACGAGGGCGAAATCCACCCCACGGAACTGAGGCGTTTCGAGGGGTCGACCCAGGCGGCACCCTCCCCCGTCCCTCCTCTTCTCCTCAAGGGCCTCCCTTACTGGCTTCCCCCCACCCCACCCCAAACAAACCATCCCCTCCCTCCCCTCATTTTTCTCTCAAGATGGTGAGAATGCAGTGAGGGGGAGTGGGGTAGTTTTCGGGGATATTTTTCCGAAGCGTTCAATTACGAAGTGTCAGGTAGTAAAGATGAGAAGAACGGTGTGGAAGAGAACGAAAGAGAGGTGTGTGTGTGTTTGTGTGTGGGTTAGAGTGCAGCGGCGAAGAAGTCCTCCCAGCGAGAGAAAGAAGGAGAGAATGAGAGAAAGGGGGTGAGCTCGCTTGTCAAAAGTGCCGATGAGGTTTCTCTCGGGGAGGAGGAGTTGTGGAAGAGAACGGCGGGGGGATCTAGGGTAGGGGAGGAGCAGCAGCATTTCGTGCCCCGAGGGGCGGAATTGAAAACGAATGCGGTGGGAAATGGGAAGTGGGCCGGAGGGGGAGGGGAGCGAAGAGCGGGCGGGTGGGTGGTGGGAGAGCTCTGTGTGTGATGGGGTGGATGATGATGGCTCGGTGGTGACCGCGCAGGTGTACCGCGGAGGTGTTCGGAGGCGGCTCGGATTCGGAGCGAAATAAAAGCGGGCGCGCATGCAAGCCAGGCACCGAGGAAGGCTCCACGGGATGAGACCCCTCCTCTCCCGCCTCCTCCCCCCAAAACCCACACGCGTATAAAAACCTCAGCCTCTCTTCTCAACCCCTCTCCCGGGAACGCCGAACCCCACATCAAATGTTTCACGGGTCCTCCCCGCCCATCACATCACCGCGCAATCATAGCATGCCGACCGACAAACGAGGTGGCGGACAGCGCTGTGAAAACGGCGTCAATTCAACACGTACGACCGTGGTTAACGAGAGAGAGGAGGAGAAAAAAAGAAAGGGAAAACCGCCCATCACACCCTCCTTCCCTCCGTCGTCCCCGTCTTATTACCCACCTCCGTGACCACCACGGCTCACATTAAAGTGGTTATTGTTTCGTCTGGACGGGTCGTCGGGGTGCGTGTTTTTCGTGTTTACTTCTCAGAGGAGTCCTTCGACGGAATGATTTCGGGTTCGGTTTTCGGTGAGGGGGAGAGGGGGAGAAAGAGGAGTGGGGGACGATCCCGGTGGTTCCCCACACGGTATTCCTGAGCTGAGATTCCGGGGGCTGATTGCGAAAGTCATTCCTCACTCCTCGAGTGTACAAAAAAAGGCGACAGATCAAATACGTCTCGTGGGTAAATGAAATTTAAACCTGAGAGGGTGAAACGTAGAAAAAAAACAAGAGTTATCATTCCAAAATTATTTAGGATGATGTTTCGAGTTAACCGTAGACTAATATCGTGGATTCCGAAAGAAATACGGCGGGGATGTATATATTCGCTCCGATTTCAATCATTAGTCGATGACTCTTTGCATTAAAGCGTGATTTCGTATATCGCTTCCGACATGTCAACTGGGGCGCATTACATTGCTGATCACACAGGATAGAAAAAAAATTGTGGAAATCAGGGAGGAAATTCTAAGATTTGGTCGACATATCAGCAGGGCATCGGTTTCCACCAGCATTTAACTGCGCATGCTATTTTACCATTCTGCATCGATAGATTAGTCCACAATTTACAGAGATACGTGAGCCATGTTTGAAATATTATGACAACGGTCTTTGGAAATGTAATCACCCACCGATTAGCTTGGTTTCACAAAATTTACATAACGATGTTAGCGACAAAAGGTGCACAAGGTATTTAGAGTTAACTTTGTAGAAAATTTGACATCAGACGCCTATGCTGTCAATGCAATATGTGTAGCGTATTCAAAAGTTCTTTTGAGTAGCACAAATATTTTGAAAAGTAAGCGTAAAATACGATGTGTGAATAAAAACAATAGTTTGTCCTATTTCCGATGTGTATGTGTGATTAGAGGTACGGCTTTGCGAAGAATTTCCCAATCAGTAATCAATAAGGATACTTCCGCAAAAAGTAATATTTTAAGAGTAGGTTTGGATAATCCTCGATTTATAATGACAGGTTTATAAGGTAAGAAAATTATATCATAATTCTAAAGAATTCAATTTACCCGAAAGGAAATAAGCTTAACGTACCATGTAACATAATTCCACGTGCATGTAATAAAAATTAGCATACGCATTACTTGGCGTATAGTTCATATTTATGGAATCAAGTTGACAAAACTGGCAGGAAACGCCAAAATAATTTCATTTTTTCGAAAAGATGGTCATAAGATGATTCATTAACAACTCAAATAATTAGAACGCGCGATAAACACACAAAAATTGCTAGTAATCATTCAAACGGTCCGGCATCCGAATCTGGTGAAAAATTAATGTCGACAAATTGACTTGAGATCATTTGTCTGGGTGGACGATATAATCGACACTTTCTGGCAACAATGGTCGACGTAAGATATCGGGGAATAGAAAAAGTTGATATAACTTGCGGGGTCTCATCGAAAGCGAAATTTTCTGATTGGAAACAGTCGGTATACATCTTAGAATTTTCTTCTCAAAGTGACAATTCTTCTGCCTAATAAAACGCATCTCCGTTTCACATGAAGAGAGCATAAAAATTCACTGATGCTCATTTATAATATCCCCCAGGTTTAGTGCTGAGTAAATGTTTTCATTAATGACCTTTTGGCTATACTGAGAGAAAATAACGTATGCGGACTTGAATTGTGTTATAGTCTCAAGTGGACCTTGCTATAATTATAGATAAATATAACAAAGACATTTCGCTCCAGAGAAAATATTATTTTATTTAATATATAATTTTTGGTATAATGTTTGTACGAGGCCGTGTGTCGTGCCCGGCAGCGGGAGAAGCAAGGCTTCCGCGGTCGTCATCCCACGAAACCCTTGCAGGGAAGAAATAACTTCAGCAGGACAGAAGACTCAGAAGAAGGCAAAAGTAGTTAGAATAGGAACCTGGAACGTCAGGACAATGTTGAGGAGAGGCAAATTAGAAAATATTAAACGAGAGATGGAAAGAGGTAACATAGATGTTTTAGGCCTCTGCGAGGTGAGATGGAAGGATAGCGGGGATTACTGGAGTGACAATTATAGAGTAATATACAGCGGCGGGGACGAGAGCCAACGAGGGGTTCCCGTAATTTTAAATAAAGGGGTAGGAAGAAGCGTAGTCAACACAGAGCAAGCGACAGATAGAATTTTACTCGTAGAGATTAAAGCAGAGCCGACGAACTTGGTCATTATTCAGGTATACATGCCACCGAGCAACCACAAGGAGGAAGAAGTCGATAGGATGTATGATGAGTTAGAGGATATAATCGCGAGTGTTCCTGCAAGGAAACATTTGATAGTGATGGGGGATTGGAATGCGACGGTAGGCGAAGGAAGAGATGGTGGTGAGGTGGGGGACTATGGGTTAGGCACGAGGAATGAACGCGGGGAGAAAGCAATTGAATTCTGCAGGAGACAGGGGTTAGTCATCACTAACACATGGTTTAGACACCACAAAAGGCGTAGGTATACATGGAAAATGCTAGGTGACTCAGAAAGGTATCAGCTAGATTATATTATGGTTAGGCACAGGTTTAGGAACAGGTTGATAAATTCGCACAGTTTCCCAGGAGCGGATGCGGACTCTGACCACAATTTAGTTGTTATGAAATGTAATGTTCGTTTCAAGAAGATAAGGCAAGGGCGGCGGGTTAAAAAATGAAATTTAGAAGCAGTAAATGAATTAACGAGGAAGGAGTATCAGGAGGCTGTAGAGAAAATGATGGATGACGGTAAAGAACTGAGTACTATCGAAAAAAAATGGGAATGTATCAAGAAAGGGATATTGGAAGCCGCTAAAGACACTATAGGAACCGTTAACGGGAAAAGGATAAGGAAACCATGGGTAACGGATGAGATGATTGCAAAGATGGATGAGAGAAGAAGATGGAAAAATGTAAACACAGAGTTAGGCAAAATGAAGTACAAAGAGTTAAACAATAAATTGAGAAGGGCCACAAATAAAGCAAAAGAAGAATGGTGGAAAACGCAATGCGAGGATATGGAAAGTTTACAGAAGAAGGGTGAAATTGGTGCTCTATACAGCAAGGTTAAGTTATTATCGGGAAGTAAGAAGGCAAGATCTGTGCTAACAGCTAAAGATAAATGGGGTAAGATAATAGTTGAACCAGGAAAAATCCAAGAAAGATGGAAGGAATATATAGAAACACTGTATGGTAAAGAACTTAGGCCGACAAGGTTAGACATAGAAAAGGAACATGACGTAGAAAAAGATAGCTTAGGTCCAGGCATACTCGAAGATGAAATAGAAAGGGCATTAAAGGAGATGAAAGCAAATAAGGCTGTGGGAGTGGACAATATTCCTGTAGAAATGTTGAAATGGTTAGGGAAAGGTGGGAAGAAGGCCATAAATGGACTGATTCGTAGTATCTATGAAGAAGGAATCTGGCCGGAAGATTTTGTGAGATCGGTGTTAGTCCCTATTCCAAAAAAGGCAAAGGCTTCGTCATGTGAGGATTACAGAACAATAAGTTTGATATCCCACGCAGCAAAAGTTATTCTCAGGATCATCAACAAAAGGATAGAGAGTAAGGCAAATGATTACTTAGGGGATGATCAGTTTGGGTTCAGGAAAGGAAGAGGTACGCGTGATGCCATTGCAGTAATGAGACCACTAGTCGAGAGGAATATAGAATACAATCAGGACGTTTTTGCCTGTTTTGTAGATTTCGAAAAAGCGTTTGATAGAGTGAATTGGGAAAAATTAATGCGTGTATTGCAGAAAATAGGAATGGATTGGAGGGACAGGAGACTGATCCGCAACCTGTACATGTCTCAGACTGCTCAGGTGCGAGTGGGGAACGGAGAGTCCGGATGGGCAGTGTTAAGAAGAGGTGTAAGGCAGGGTTGCCCATTGTCACCGGTACTGTTCAACGTATATGTAGAGGAAATGATTAAAGAGGCATGGGAAGAACTGGAGGTAGGAATGAAAGTCGGAGGGGAATTCGTAAAATCGGTTAGGTTTGCTGATGACCAAGCATTAGTTGCTCAGTCAGCCAAGGGGTTGCAAGCATTGTTGAGTGAATTGGAGGTTCAGTGCGATAAATATGGGATGAGAATCAATATTAGTAAAACAAAGGTTATGCGATTTTCCAGAAAGAAAAAGGCTAAGCTAAATATTAAAATAGGCGGGGAAAAAATAGAGCAGGTAGAACAGTTTACATATCTCGGAAGTGTTCAAAGTGGTAGGGACGTAAGGAGAAGAATTGCGCTAGGCAAGGAGGCTTTCTCAAGGAGGAGGGAGTTGATGACGGGGACGTTGAGTAGGGATGTTAAGACAAGACTCGTAAAAACTCTGATATGGAGCGTAGCTATGTACGGCGCGGAAACGTGGTCGCTGAAGCAGGAGGATAGACGTAGATTGGAGGCTTTTGAAATGTGGGTGTGGAGAAGAATGGAAAAGGTGAAATGGACCGAAAGGAAAACAAATGAGGAAGTACTAGAAATGGGGGGGGAGGAGAGGGATTTGTTGAGAGAAATCCTATGGAGGCAGGAAAAATGGATGAAAGGCGTGTTGAGCGGTGGTGGAATGTTGAAGAGGGTAATAGAGGGGAGAATGTTGGGCAAGCGAGGTAAGGGTAGGAACAGGATAGGGATGTTGGACGGGATGAAGGGAGGAAAGAAGTACACTGAGATGAAGAGGGACCTGATATAGATTAGTTTGCTAGGTGGGGAGTCACAAAATATTTATTTGATAGTTGTGTCCACCCAAAAACCTACCTTAACCGGTAGATTACCTAATATATATATGTTTGTACCATAAATTTTCCAAGTAGTCCATCTTCTACGTCCCCATTGATTCTCTATAATAACAAGCAATAACTATAGTTCAAATGTGTACAATCATGCAGATGTTCTAGTGGAGCATGGTGTTAGTAAATGCATACGTTACAACTGCTTTGGAATGAGAGAGACAAATAATTTCAGGAACGAGTTACACCTAGCAAACCCTGAAAAAACTCCTTCGATTCAGAATTTTAAAAGCAAGGTAGAATGGCACATCAAAATCAAAAACATGCACGAAGAAGTCAAATCAATCGTTCCTTTTCTCTCTCACCTCTCTTCAAGCTCATTCCAATGCACTCCGGCCGACTCCTCAAATATATACTTGACTGAGATTAGTAAAGACTTCATGCATTATTACCACACCCTAACGAGGTAAATTCCATTATACGAGTATGTCGTATAATTCGCATGTCTTATCCGCTATGGAATTAATGCCTGAATTCCAGCGTGAGGTTTACCTTAATCAATTCACATATCAATTTTATAGATTAGTCTAAGATCAAAGGGAATATGCCATTGGATGATTATTATCATCAGAGGCTATTGTCTCTTTGTACATCACCTTTGTTATGGCGTCTGCCTAATTCCCTCCAGAACGCCTACTGCATCGAGAACAACGAAATGGAATGTGTAGACTCGATTAAATTCTTCGGCGTTATCCTCAATCACGACCTCTCCTGGATGAAACACATACGGAGAATGTACGGACAAACTAACAAAAAATTAGGATTTATGGGAAGAGTACTTGGTAATTGTGATGAAAAGGTCATAGAGAAATGCTATCTGTCGTTGATTAGGCCTCATTTAGAATATGCTGCAGTTATATGGGATCCTTGTGAAGTTAGATTGATTGCCGAAATAGATCGCGTGTAGCGTAGAAAGCCTAGATTTGTAAAACATAGTTATGATAAACCTAGTAGCGTATTCAAAATATTAGAGGAGCTAGGCTGGGTGACTCAGTGAGTGAATGTTAACTTACTTAAAACAGACTTAATCTCTTGCAAAAATTGGAAGGATGTCTCTTTAGAAGTGATGTTGAAAATGTATTATTATCCCCATCGTACTACGGTAGGAGAGATCATGCCAATAATATTAGAGAAATTAAGTACAGCATAGATAAATTTAAGATATCATTTTTTCCACGAGCAATAAGGGAATAATATTGTCCGTCCGAGGTAGGGGTAAAAATATTCGAGTCAAAATGTCTGGTGTGGTGGTAGACTTCACCCCCAGCCACACACCCTAGTGATGGCTTGCAGGGTACTAAGATAATAAATAAATAATAATAGTTAAGGCCAAGATTCATTATACTTCCATATGGATTACTTCTAAGAGATTTATGCGTACCAGCTGGAATGACGCAATAAAAAAGGGATATTTCTTAGCAATTTTTTGGTTTTTTTTAAACTTTAAAAAAAATGTCTATTAGAATATATTTACAAATAGTTAGATGATTCATTTTTTTATGACGAATGATCATTAAATTTTAACCGACTGTATAAAAAACTGTGATAAAAATTTGTTTGTAAAGTATGAAGTAATAAGCAGTTTAACTTCGAGAATTTAATCAATGGCAAGTCACATCTGCTATGAAATATTTCATTATTAAAAGCGATATTGGATATTTCACTTTCATCTACCGTGTAAACAGTCGACAAATATTATGAAACTGATTCGTGTAAACACACAAATCGGCCGGTCAGGGAAAAAGTGTCAGCTCATGGGGATTACGTATATTAAATCGATAGAACGAATGTGGAAGACTATCTATCAGTAGAAGGAATGTAGAGCGCTGACTCTAAAATGATGACGTAACCAGACCGTTAGCAACAAGCTCGTGGATTTGATGGTTTATTTGGGATTCAACTGAGACGAGGCTCAAAGGCGAGTGAAATTCACACTTTCAGCATGGGAGTGTCTGCTCTTCATTCAATTCGAGAATAATATACTAAGTAAGTGTATTGCAAAGCTCGGATTTAACTCTAGACCCCCAAAGACAAGAATCCCTGGGTTCTCCGGTTGCCAAACACCCTCCACTACTGCTATAGGCTGTAACTTCAAGCACTCTTTGGATGCGGCAATAAGAGATGAGAAATGAAACTCTTGATAGTGGTTAAAGGTGCATTAGCCTATAAGTATGATGCAAGCAATCTCTTCAACATTCTAGGAAACCTTTGAGCAAGGTGTCATGTCGGATATTTAAGGATGCATACATGAATTTAATACGAATTAGGTCTTCTAAATTTATGGAAAAGTTCAAGAAAAAGTTTTGAAAATTTTCTTTCTTTTGAATCTTTTAAACAAAAAGGCCACATAAATAAAAATAATCGTGGATTAACGCTGTCTCGATCTTTAAATTTTAACCAGCGACAAACATTTGTTATTCCAATAGCCGGAGGTTAACTTTCATTGTGATTACAATGCGGTAAAAAGTGATAAAATACCTGAAGAAAGAATTTTCCTTCCTTTTTGAAATATTTACTCTCCATAGTGACGCACACGAACACATTAAGCAAGCGCTCTTTACAACGAGGAGCAAAAGATCGGAATACTTAAGGTTCTTCTAAATTTATCCAGCGTAATTCAAGCTATAAATCACTAAACCATACGCCATACTCCCTTACTGAACTCAGAGAAACAGTGAAACAGACCCGCTGTCTGCATGGGCATCACCACTAATTTGATACGGCCCGCCATCTTTGGTGTTAATTTCATTAGCGATGTTTGAAATTTCACAGCATTCTTTTTAGAATAATGGTATGGAAATAGCTTAAGCTTCGATTTTATGTTAAATCTAATTAAGATATGTATTATTAGTTACTTTATTTACCAATAATGTTAGAAAATAATCCAAATACACGGAGTAATATCTACTACGTTTCCTGCAACTTCCCTAATGTGGTCCACAAACTCGGAAATTATCTGCTGTGCTGGACAAAGTTTGTGCATCACTGCTGCAGATAAATTTAAAGTGTTGCCAGTTTGCAAATTGAATTTGTCCACCGGAGGCGTGGGACAAAAATATCTCGCGTTAGTTCTAACAAGGTAAAATAATAGGCATGCACCGTTTCGTCATAAGAATCTATTCATGTATTGAGGGCATTTGCGTCATTAGGGATGGATGGGAAAGGTAAGGGTGGTGAGAAACACGGCTTCGGCATAAGCCTACTCTTGTCGAAAGGCGCCAAGGGGTCCGCAGTTTAGCGCCCCATCCGACGGACGTCGTACTCACTCAAAGCGCTCTCCACAAAGCACCTCAATCGGGATACCACTGAAAAATATCTTGTCTCCAGAATTCGAACCCGGGCCCTCTGGGTGCAGTACAATAGCTACCGCACTATTTCCATGCCCCACAAATTGGTTTTTACCAAAAAAGACAAATGCCTAGGGTGGAATTTACATAGGTTAAGGCGCCAGCACCATTTAAGTTAAGCAAGGTATGACTACAATTAAGGGTATATATGAGAAAAGGAAAAAATCCCTCGGCCGAAATGATAAATCTTCTGCTCAAGGTTACTAAAACGCCAAAGTCCAGGAAGCCAGTACGTTAGCCATCACACCATCGTGATCCCCATCCCTGACAGAGAAAGTATAGGCATATTGGACGGACTAAAGGGAGGAAATAATTATGCAGAATTTATAAGAACAATTTAACTTGCATCCAATGTCCACGATGTCTGCGGTGTAACAATTAGAATCATGGATTTAATACAAATATCATTAATAATAAAATTAATGATAAAAAGTAGAATCAAAGCAATAATAATTAGGATAATGGAGCTCCACAAAACAGAGACAGAAACAGTTTCATTTGCCTCATCTGGACTAATTCAAAGTAAACCTGGAATGATTCCTTTTCGAAACCGGACTCAATTCACTTGCTCTGATGCATGCTCGCACAGCTTACTGAACCAGCAAGGGCACGTGCGGCGTGAGTCGAAAGTTCGCTGCCCATGGGAAAGGTTCGTCACGAGAGGATGAGGGAGGAAGGAATGAGGGAGTGGAGTCCAATTGGCCGGTGCCACTGACGAGGGCGGGAGGAAGGAGGGGGCTGAGAGGGGGGTGGGGGAGACGCGGCGGAGATTAAACGAGGCATTAAAAAGGAGGCGGCGGTCCGTGGGAATGCGGCAAAGGGAGGGGAGGAGAGAGTGGGGGAAGAGAGGAAAAAGCAATTGGAAAGGGAAGACTCGCACAAAAGAAAAAGAGGTTGTTTCTGAATGATTTCGATTTACAACCTAGGAGAATTGGAGTCGAGAAGATGAGGGAATCCTGTATGTGGGGGAGGGGGAGGGCTGAGGAAAATGCCACAAAATTGGAGCCGTGAAAAACCGACATGGCCATTTCTGGCGAGTCGAAAGAACTGAGGCGGAATACTGTAAAAAAATATATATACGTATATTTATATCCATATATATAGTTTCAGGGCGTGAGTCGGTCTTTCTTTTTTCGAGAATGGCGGCCGGAGGGGATGAGGGATCCGTGTGGAACGTTTTGTGTTGGCTTACCTATAAAAGGAGGGAGTTGGAGGAGAATTGGAAGCTGAGTGTGGGAGGGGGAGAGCTCTCTCCAACCCCCCTCCACCTCCGCGCCCCTTTTTTTCCTTCCCCTCAGCTCATTATCGTCCGCCAACAGGATCGGCCGCCTTAAGGGAGTTTAAGGGAATGAATAACTTCGCGGGGAACAAAGGAGTGGAAGCGGCGGGTTCGCCCTTTCGAGCCGTGGCGGGGAGGGAGGCCAATTTGCCGTTGTTTGCTCAAGTTCGTGACGGAATTAGCGGCGCGGTGTGGAAGGAGGGAGGAGACGGGTGGGGTGGCGGTTGGGGAGGCGGATGCTGCGTGGGGCTCTCTGGCGCTTAGGGGTTTGATGCTCATTGATTGCGGTGTGTCCTCCGCTCTTCCGAGACGGCGCTCCTCCCCTGTGATCCTCGCGCCCTTCCCTCCGTCCCTCCGGGGAAAGTGGAGGAGGAATTCTTTACGCCTGACACCTGCCCGGACGCGTGGAGGGTTTGCTCCTCCTCCTGGGTGAGGAGACGTACAGGCGGAACGTGGACGAGGAAGAGAGAATTTCTTCCACAAATTTTGGGGCAAAACGTCTCACATTTCGGTACTCTTATTGGGGACACTCCGGCGCACGCAGTGTTAGGCTTTCGTCTCGCCTATGTCCGTTCGAAGTCCTCCAAACGAACTCCGACTTGAGCAGCGAACGATGCAACGTTTAAGAGTTAAGGAATATGCCCACACAATGAAATGAAAAAAATATATGGAGGCATCATGGAAAATCCCAAAATGGCGGCCTTAACAAAAATTATTTGATGTTAAAACATTCTTGTTATCAAAAACATTTAACATTCTTAAAAAACCAATCAACACTTACAAATGAAATTGTACTCTATAGGAAGGTTTAAAAATGCTCAATGAGACGCATAGGTAAAAACTACTAAGAAAAGCTTAGTTTTCAAACCATATTTCCAAAAATGGTATTTTCTAGTGTAACTACCTATGATAACTACATTTTAGTCTATCGCAAAAACAAGAAAAATACTGAAAACGAAAGGAGGCCGAGGTAAGTCCACAGATTCCGAAAAGAATTCGAAAAACCTCAGCGTAGCATTAGCGGAAGAGTTGAATATTCAACTCAAAGGAGTGACATTTTAGGTCAAATTTGCGGTTCAATTGCGCTTACACGTTGCATGTTTTTCAAGAAAGGAGAGGGGAGAGTACGCGGGAAGATTTGTGGAAGGACGATTGGGAATGGGGAATCAAGCCCGAAATAGTCCGAAATTTTCGGAAAAGTTTACGCATCGCATACATTCCGATCGAATTGATTTCGGCGAATGCCGCCGAGCGATTCCCATCGTCTGGAGATGATGACGGTCGATGGCATTCGTGAAGGAGATGATTTTTTCGCCGGCAGCGACGATTCCAGCTCGTGGTGGAATGACCCTTTCACTTTCTCGTGCGTGAATAGAAGCGGGAGCGAGGAGAGCGCAAGGGTGGGAAAGTATCTGCATGGAGCGAAGACAATGCGGCTACCTACTGTGGAAAAAGATAGGAATGCTTATTTACGTCAATTTCAGTTTTTATGGTCATTACAGCGAATAATTTTTAAGGCTTCATTAAATTAAAAATATTCCGACTATCCCAGATGGTCATTTCGATTATTAAATCAAAATGGTTGAACAAAAACTACCAAAGTAATAAATATAAAAATACTGTAATTGCATGAAGAAGCTAAGGTTTTCCCGGCGAATGGAAAGGACGAAGAGTTGCCCATTGGATCGTGAAATCGATTGGCTTAGATGTTTAAACGGTTAACCCCGCCGTCGCCGTACTTAACCCTGAAAACAATGGCAGAGTTGTCATTTAAAAACATACGCGAGACTATTACAGTTTAAGTAGTAGTAGTTTTGTGGTAGACGACCGACAGTTGAGGTCATTTGCACCATTAGGATCGAACAGGAAAGGATGAAGGGTGGAGAGAAACCCGTCGTCGGCATTAGCCTACTCTTTAACTAAAGACGCCAAGGGGTCCGCAGCTTAACGTCCCATCCTACGGACGTCGTACTCACTCAAAGTGCTCTCCACGAAGCACCTCAAATAGGGATCAGGATATCACTGAAAACTATCTTCCGCCTTTGGGATTCAAACCCATGCCCTTTGGGTGGGAAGCAAGTACGTCAACCACCACACCATTCCGATCCCCTTCTCAGTTTAAATATCATTAATTCCCCAGTATCCCCACCCGGGTCGAGAGAAATAATTTTTACACAGTGAAATTGTCGAATTTGCGTGTACAACAGTAGGCGACTCCGCTAAAGTAAATAGTCACACATTTTCTCGAATGTGCACTGAAAACTTCGGCTCTTATCGACGCTACTCTCCGAAGTAAACCTAGGGACTATTATATGTATTTCGACATTCCTTCTGCAGGCATTAGTCTGAAGGCTATCAAACAGACGCGGAATGTGCGATAAGAGTATAACCACTAATTGTAATTCAAATATTAAAAGAATTCCACTTGATGAAAAATCAATCAGCTCCCATTTTAAGGGAATTACATCTCGTCATGTTGGTTCAGGTAAGGTGAACAGCAAGTCTTTAAAGCTGATATAATTGCAGTTCCGAACTTTTGGTGTTACGGAGAGGGCCGCTATAATTGCAATCTGAGACTTTTCATGCTCCGCTATAATTTTCCTGGGAAATAGAGTTAGGACTGAATTTACCTAAGTGATTAAATCTACTCTAATGATAAATGGGACGTTTTAGATATAAAGATTATGTTAGCAATAACCGCTCGTTTGGTACTGTACAGGAGAGGTTGTGAATCCAACTCCACTGCACCAAACGGTAAGAGAATGATTTTTATTTCTTTTTATGGTGTTTTCAGCACGGCGGCTGATCTTTCTCTTCAAAGGATCTCACAGAGTATAAAACTGGTTTCAGCCCAAAATGTTGACTCATATCACCAGAGAGTTGTATTCACAATTAGGAATGTAAATGACGGGGCTATTCCCGCACACCTTGTTGATTGTCAATTAAAAATACATACATTTGACAACTAAGTTCTTTCATTCGTTCCCTCGTAATAAGAATAACTACCTCGTTAGGCCGCTGAAACAATGTAATTAACTTGATTGAATCGCCCTGAATTGGAAAATTAACTTGTTCGGACGTTGACGGGATTTATTTACACTTTAAATATATGATTGCTTAGTTTTTTTATTAGCTTAAAGTAAGCGGGAATGGAAATTACAATCAGTTGTAATTTATGAAACATAGGGTAAACTACAGAGGAAGGCCAAGGACGATTTTAAAAGAAGGCATATTGGAAGAAATTCTACTGAGAAATTAAAGATAATGACAAGATATAGAGACTCATAAAGTAAAACGGAGAGTAGACAATAAACACGCAGACCATGATAATTGTACTTAAGAGTCGAACGAGGTAGATCTTTCAAATTAACTATTAATTTATCACAAAGAATTAAAATAAAACTTTAAACGCCCCTTCTGGGCCTAGCTGTTGTCCTAAAAATATTTAGTTTTTTGGATTCATGATATACGCAAAATATTTCATCATTTCTTTCACCTTTCTGAAAGAAACAAGTAGTGGTGCCAAAGAAGCATTTGCAAAACAAGAAGGGCAGCTATGAAATAACCACATCTAAATAGTCTTGGGAAAAATGCATAAAGAGTTTCTTTGTTTGGAGTGTTCTGAACGATGAATACGAAACCTGAACATTTAGGGAGCAAGATAACGCAAGATAGGAAACCGCAGAGATGTGGGTTTGGCAAAAGCTGACACAAGAACTTGGATCGACGATAAAAACCTCTCAATCTCAAATAAATTGAGAATATAGAGAACTATGTGCATTGAAGGCAGTAGCTAGGAAAAATTAAGTTCCTCGGCCATATTTTAAGACACAACATTTCTCTCCAAAGCATTTTTAAGGGAAAGATCTCCAGGTAAGGAACAAGGAGATGACAAAGAAGAACCGTCAGCATGAAAAATGTGGCCAGAGAAATGGATTTAAATTCATTTGCTGAAACGAAGTGACTAGCAGAAGATAGGAATAATTGTAACAAGCTACAAGACTAGACTGACTTTTAATAATCAAACCACTTTACTTTTCCGCATAAACTTTTTAATTTTTACAACCCAGGTTTCGCTATAGCATAACATCATCAGGTCATCGTTATGCTATAACGAAACCTGGGTTGTAAAAATTAAAAAGTTTATATGGAAAAGTAAAGTGGTTTGATTATTAAAAGTCAGTGTGAAGATTTTCCACCAAGTTACGCCAGAAACTGTTTCATTTACAGGACTAGACCTTTGAAAGTGAAGTAAGATTTCGAAATCAGCTCAATTATAGCTCAAGTATTGCCTATTGATCTCTAGTTATTACTGGAGCAGTTACAAGTGGCTAAATGAATCATGGGCAGACTAGTATTGAGGGAGGCGAGAAGAAAAATTAGACTTATAATCACGAGTAACATTAATTTCATGTCTCGCAAGGGCTGGAGATGTACACTTTCATTTTCAGTATACTATTATTATTGGCTCATGGGAGTAAGAAGTGAATAGGCAAAACCATTAAAGTCAAATGGAAGGTCAGCTTCTCTAAGAAATTAGTCTGGGTAAATGTAAGAAGAAACGAAAGATTCAATATTTAAGTTTTTGTTCGAAATCAAGTCATTTAATTCAACACATTCCATTCATTGAATAGATTGAATATTGATAGATTCTGGACTGTCTCTACGACTCTTATCTCGTATATATGGTGAGAATTTCCTACTTTTGCCCTATATTATTTCTGTTCATATTTCTTCACAACTTCTTCCCGCGTTTATGCATTCTAAAATGCCTATTCTCTTCCTTCTTCCAACCAGCTTACCCAAAATTATCCTTTCTATCACGGCCGTCAACACTCCGCTAGCTTTCAATACCCACTTTTTCCTTTCCACAATGCCCTTTTCAAATTTCCACCAGTTAATTCCTCTCTTCGCCCACCATATCTAATTTTTAGTATAACTATCTAAAACTCTTATTGTCTCTATTGTTCTCCGTATCCACATATCAACATCTAATCTACGCTCATCTTCTTGGCTCAAAGACCAGGTTTCCGATCCGTACAGGGCTACACTCCTCATTAAAGTTTTTTATTATTAGTTTCTTTGTGTAAATTCTTAGCGTGCCTCCTAAAAATTCCCTTTTTCATTTAAATAATTATTTTGCAAACAATTTTTTTCCTTAATGTCTCCGCTGCTTATGTGAAATTTCCTCCAAAATACTGCCCAAATAGGTGAAATACTACTACAACTATTTTAGTTTTTCCCTCTTGTTTTCCGGCTCCCGAGAATTTAATTTCTTCCCTCCCTTTCTTGTGACTAATCTTTATGGCATACTTCTTACAATGCGGCCGCAGGTCACTAAAAATAACTGAAATATCCTGGCTATCTGACCGAATACTGCTTGATCACCAGCTACATTAACTGAATTAATCACCTCGCCACACACTTTTATTCCCTACTTAAGCTCTTATCATGCCTCTCTTAGAATTTCCTCTGCATAAAGGTTGAAAAGCACCGCCGATGACAGCAAATCCCGTCTCACACCCATTCCTATAAATGCCATCTTGATTCTTCATCTGCTACACTTCGCCGCACCGCCTTGACTCATCTTTATCTTCGTAGCCGTTCGCATGATCATGTAAACTTTTATGGATGACTCCCAGAACTAACTCTGCTGCATGTGAAATCCCATTAATACGATAATATTCACACCGCCAATTTACTTACTATTTACTATTTTTGGTGTGATATGATACTAAATCATATTGCAGATACCATACCATTATGATATGCATTTTATCTGGTCAATTCAATTCATTACTCGTAACTACTGCGCAGAAGTCAATAGAACCTCTTTCCTCCATTTTCCCCTAAATTCTTCAGAAATGCTTTTGAAAAGATTGGTGTAGTTTTTCCCTTGTTGCCTCCTGACAATTTTCTTTCCTTCTTATGTACGAGTATATACCGCCTCTATATTTCCTTCTGCCTGAAATTTCCCCATATACCCGCACTGATCTTTCAAAATATATTTCCTTGGCACGATTAGTTTCTCGACTAAGGCTAATATTTTCACTCTATACATTCATCTCCTCATTTACGTGAAAATTTTTTTCATTTTCTACTATCATCTATTCTCTTAATTATCACTTACTTGACTTATTATCTTACAATGGCTCATTAACTCTCTAAGTGTTTACCATTCCAACTCTAAACTTTGTTACCATTTACTATATCTCGCTTCAAAAATATTTTTACACTTTTTCCAAACTCGTTTCATTCCCCTATTCTCATTGAGATATTTATATTTTTTCATAGTACCTATTTCTTCCATTTTATTGCATTAAAGTTTCAACATTCTTCTTTGACACTCTTCTAAACCTCTTTACTCTTTCGAATATTTCATTTCATGACAACTAAATTATGATTCGAATCTGGATCCGTACTCGGGAAGCTGTGTGAGTCGATGATGTTGTTTCTAAATATATGTGGAACCATGATATAATCTAACTCGTTATCTACCTGTTTCTCTCGACATCTTCCATTTGTACCTAGGCCTGTTATGATGTTTGAACCGGGTGTTAGTTATTATCAAAACCCCTTCATCTGCAGAACTCGACTGCTTTCTCTCAGCGATCATTTCTAAAAGCTAAGCTGTACCCTTCCAGTACTTTTCCATTCCTTCCATCGCCTATCACTGCATTTCAATTCCCCATTACTCTTAGTTGCTTCTTTTTTTCCCAATTGTTTCTAGTAATTGATCCTACAAGCTTTCTCTTTCTCCGTCACGGTGACCACTTTTCGGAATATTATTAATATGGTTTGCCACTACGTTGGTTAATTCAGCGTTTATCTCTATCAATAGAATTCTGTCATTCACCTGCTATTGATTTCTCTATCTTTCTCCCCAGTTTCATAATTAGTGCTACGGCTACTCCCTGTTGATTTTAACCCTCATCACTGCAAATTACTTTGATGTGGATTTTTCGTTCCATTAATTCCAGTTGCCTCTTACACAATTCCGATATGTCTATGCTTAGCAAATTCTAAGTAGCTGCGGATGATGTCCCGACAGTAACTTTTAATTAATTAACTTCCGCTAATGATCATTACAATACATCACTTTTAAAGGGTCAAAATCATGTGCTTTGACCAGGCTCCTGATCTATAACATTCCTACCATTCCATAACCCTATCCTAATATTTGAGAGTTTCTTTCCAACTTCTTTCAAGCCGGCTGTGCAAGAATTTTGAAATCGATGTATTTTCCATAGTTAACTTACTTTTATAAAAATAACTTTTCTTTCAAAAGTATGCTAAATAAATGTTATCATGTTGTTCTAGAAATTTTGTTATCACTATGTCAAGCAACGATCTCCTCAGAGTTTTTCATATACTATATAAAAATAAACCATAAACGCAAAAAGGATAAACACATTAGACACTTTTAAAGGCAAAACTGTTCACACAGTGGTAGGAAAATAAAATTGTATGGATAAAGTTTTGAGGGAAGATCATAGCTGTCTATCACGTAGACACTAAATGAGGGCAACTGAAGTAAAGTTGAAACATGTAGACGACTTTTCCCGCTTCTATATTTGGAAAATCTTATCGGAGAATCGAGTGGAAAGTTGCATCAACATATGCCATATTTTTTTATGTTAATTTAAAATGTTATCTTATAGTGTTTCCTAAATGTATAATGCATTCAGAACAAACTTGGCTCACTTTTATCGATAATAACATTACTAACCATTATAAATACAGCAATAGAGTTATAAAGTCAAAGAACACTGGGTGTAATAAATGACAATGAGAATACTTCTGATTAATTCGAGGAAATCATTGACATGGTATGAACATTAGCAATTTTTGACAAAAAATACACAGAAAGACTCATGGAGCCACAAAGACGCACAGGAGTAACATATAAATAAAAAAATTTCAAAATTTGATAATTTACCTCAGCAAAGAAGAAGATACTATGACAAAATAAGTATAAGAAATAGGTAATGTCTTTGTAGCATAGTGATTATTTGCTGACGATGTATAACTTGGGAAATATTTTTTAACTATCATCTGACGTAGCAAGGGTATTCCAAGTTAGATCACACCTGTTGTAAGGGTGTCGAGTGGCATCAAAAGACTGCATCTCGGCAAGAGAAATATCCTGAATTAACTTCGTTAGTCTGCCTTCGGAGGCGTCCCCCGAAAATGAATCGGCTGATGATATCCCCAAACCGAAGCCATTCATCCCGCGAAAATAAATCAGAATCCTTCGTTGATTAATTATCAGTTTCAGAAACTGTCAACCCGCGAAAAAAACATCAATTGGCAGATAATTGATGACCACTGACTCGCGATCGCGCAGATAACGAATCAGTTCTTGTTTCGTCGCTCGTTTCGGAACGAGACACTCCTCCTCTCCCCCACAACCCCGCCTCCCTCCACTTCCCATTTCTTGTTTCTCGAGGGCACGGGGTCCCGGGCGAAACGTAATGAATAAAGCCGTTCGGGCATTCCCTCTCCTTCTCCTACTTATCTTACCTTCCTCCATCGGCCGCCCCCCCCTCCGAACACTGGACTCCCTCTCGCGACCCCTTTAGCGTCACGCAAAACATGACTCCCTTCATTATAGCTCGACAAGTCTTTGGAAGGAATTAAAACCTGCACCAGGGCGATCAGTCAACTGGATTGGACGGGAGGGCCGGGGGACGGGAGCGGTCCGCTCGGCTGGCGGGGAAGGAGCTTCGCCCCCGGGCCCTGATGGGATCTCCGCGAGGCCCAGACGGAGTCGCTCGCCCGCAGCCCCGAGGAGATTTGTGGGGGCCTTGATTGTCGTGGGGCGAGAAGGAGGGTAGTGGACGGGGGATGTGTATCTCGGGAGGCGGACTGAGAAGGTGGAGGAGGGTTCCCGAAGATGGAAGGGAGAAATGAGGAACCGTGGTCCGGAGACCCCTCCTCCCTGGCCTCGCGTCTCGGCATTATGCGATTGATCGGTCAAGCGGGAGATGTTCCCGTGAGTGGCCAGGAGCGAGAACGGAAAGCGGCGGAAGAGAGGAGGTGGGCGACTGAGGTCCGTTTGGAAGACTTCGAGTCTCGGATAGCAATGGGCACCTAAATCAAAATTATCGATACAGCTGCACTGAATTTATTGGGAAGATTTGGGTTCAAGAATTCCAGGGTTAAAGATGATCGGCACATTCACATTTTTCAAATATTGATCGTCCACTCATAAGGTGTATCCCTAAAGCTTGGAAAATCACAGCTCCTACAAATATTTCAACTTTTAGCCGGGTTAATCAACATTTTTTGTTAAAATATTGAAGCAAAAGAGTTCCCCATTCTCGCAGCATGGCTGTGGATTCCATCCTCTTTTCACTCTCCCTTTGTGAGCTCCCCAAACACATGCCTAATTCCGATTAAAAACTCAATTACAGAAATATGAAAATATATCACTGGCGGTCTTCAACTGGTTTTGCTTATCATTTGCAGAGTAATATCACAATCTATTCTCATGTGCCCATTCTTTAAAACATATTCAATTCATACGTGCATGGTTTTACCCAGATTCCTGCTTATCACACGTTCCACTTTTCTCCTGCATCTCCTGTCTATTGAAATCACTTCCCGAAAAATTGTTTTTTTTTGCTTTCCTCTACTACAGTCACTAGCTCCATCTCAACTCAATGAAAGTACGTAATCATTGTCCACTTTTAACATTTTGTAAATCTTGTTTCTTAATGATGATTGTATGCATACGTCTCTTAGCTAATATTCTATTATAGCGTCGCTATAAATTGGTAAGACTGCTTTATTTAGTTAATGTTTTAAGCGTAACAATTAACTAATCATTAAATAAATAAAGCATTCAATATGATATATCACAAATGATCGACGACAGGTAAATGGTGATGCGGACTTATTTCGAATATACACCACGAATCTTTAGCATTAGGCCTTGTAAAAATGTGCCACTACTGATTATACTCGTACAGTATTATATGCTCATGCATGTAGTTTATCTACCTACAGAACTTGGCATTTCATCGAAATATAAAGGAAGGCATGTGGCACAATTATTAAATAATATTGCCAAAGATTTAAGAGGAACAGAATAGAATTTTTTATGTGAATTGTGATGCCTGAAACAGATTTCTCAATGGCAGAAGGGTTTTTAAATTGACATACCTAAGCATAATAGGTAATACAAAAACCTGTAAAATATATGCGAAATATTTTATTATTATTAACTATATTCCACTCTGTCTCAGAAATTCCGGATTCTATTTTTATCCAATCATTCTGACCAGGGAACGGTACAGCCATCAAGGCAATGCTTTCCTGCAATCATGGATTGAGTCCCAGTTCAATTCCTTTTATTTTAAATTGATCTACATAGAATTAAAGGCTTTTCAACCTTGCGAACAAGATTTGAAGAATAACTCACAGTTCTCCTGAGGTTACTTGAAATGGTTGTTAATGACTAAAGAGAGAAAATGAAACATAGCGAATGAATTGAATACATCAATGCACAGGCAGCGTAATATCCAAAGGAGAAAATACACTTTCACACATAAACTGGCGCATTATTTAGGTTGACAGCTTATTAACGGTGCGATGCAAAAAGGAAATGAGCTTTTATGCATCGATCATAAATTATTAAGAAATTGAAATTCTTTTTATCAAAAGGCGAGAATTTTAATTATCAATTTTTTTCGCAGAAGAGGAAGATTTACATAGCTATTCAATGTAATTACGACTATAGAAAAAGCATATGCGGTTTGATATTCAGGGGCAGAGTTTGTCCTCGAAACCAAGAAAATACATCCAGGTACAAGTAAATTTCAAATTTAGCGAGCAGTCTCTCAGCAGTCATTGTAACGAAATGACGCTATGGCCTTGAGTATGAATCAAGAAATGGTATTCAGGATGGAGGTATAATGTCGGCAATAGTTTTTCAGATCATTTACACCAGAAGGATTGGGTACGAATTGAGGGAATAAGAGTAGGGTCGAGAGAAACCTGGTGGAAGTTTGGCAGTAATCTATTCTTAAGGCCCCTTCACCCTGTTAGAAAAATACTGGTAGTCAGTTGGTTAAGGTACACACTGAGACTAACCACTGCTTGAAGGATCTCAGGTTTTCCCGGCGTATGGTGTTCAAGAAGTTTTTCCCACCGGGTCAGGTTGCAGTGCACCGACGTTTCGAAGGCTGACTCTGCCATTATCTTCAGGGTGAAGTGAATCCTGAAGACGATGGCAGAGTCAGCCTTCGAAACGTCGGTGCACTGCAACCTGACCCGGTGGGAAACCCGAGAAAACTTCTTGAATAACCACTGCTTTTTTCAAAGTCCCGAATAATACCAAAATAAACACCTACGCTATGCACAATAGATCATTCTTCATTTATCCATACTTTCTGGCTCTCGTCATTGTCCAAATTCCTATTATTTTCCTCCCCCACCTCGCCTGTCAAACATTCTCCCCTCTATACAATCCTCAGCATCCCATCGCTAATCACAATGCCCCACATCCACTTTTCCTTCCTTCTTTCAATTCATTCTAACGATCTTCTCTTCCTCCTACTTACTATCTTAGTATGTACGGGACTCGTCGTACTTCGTTTGTTTTCTTTTCCGCGCGTTATAATTTTTCCATTCTTCTCCGCACCTGAATTTCAAAAGCAGTCAATCCAGGCTGTTACTCTGGTCTCAACGACATTGCTTCGGAGCCATTGAAAAAACCGCGCTCCATATCAGTCTTCACTACTCACTCCCCAGCGTCTTTACTCAAGGCCTCAATCCTCCTTGCATTCAAATGAAATTTTGTCCGGCAAAAATTGAAATAAACTTCCAGAATACAAGAATGTTTCATGTTATGCAAATCCCAAGATTTGAATGAGGACTGGCTAGATTTTTACGTAGTCAAAATATCTTTGGAGACATTACATACCACGCATTATCCTTTCAGCGTAACTGATAATCAGGTCGTTTATGGATGAGACTTACATGAATTAGAGGTTGATGCCGACAAATACTTACGCGTTAATACACGGGTTATTCGCACTGAACCTTGACTGATTAATTCAATTCAAGAAAATTATGCATTGATGACATTTTCGAGCAAGAATCTGAACGAGGCTTTAGAAGCAAATTAAAGCTTCCCATTAGATTCAAATTCACACAGCTGTGGTATGACGTCATTTTCATTCGAGTTTCTTGCATGAGGTATCTTGAATTAAGTTGGCTTAAGATTTTTATTGAGCGAGAGAGGTTTCGGAGAAGGGCTCCAAGAAGTAAGCACCCGCCTCCGAAGGACGGAGTAATGAGTTTGAAGTGCTGTACTCGAGGTCCCTGTAGCAACAAAACAAACCATCGTCTCTGGATTCCGAATCCAGATTCCACAATTGTCTTGTGAGTTTATCGCTGCCGTTCCCCACAAAGGCCATCATTTGCTGAAGACGCCAAGCTGAAGAAGTTAAACACTTCAATGCGATGAAATTAGCGAAGTTATTCATCAACCCGTCGTGCTTCAGCGATTTCATGGCCTCATTAAACATTAGTTGTTTTTGTACAACAAAAACGACATTTTAACATCACGGAAAATCGATAACACATTTGCTGTAATTTAGTTGCCTCACATCATTTTCCGAGGCGATTCCTGAGTTCCATTGGGCTATATAAGGTGTAAAGAGTTCGCTGACATCATTACGACGCCAATCTAAAACACGCTCATGAATATTCATGAGGCCAAACCCCAGAAATGAAGAGCGCCTTCTTTCTTTTTGTGCAACCCCCTCACTCTCTCCAGCCGAGACTGGCCGAGATTTCCACCGCCAACTCCGGTTGTAAAACGCCTCCTTTATGATCGAATGTAAGGTACCTCAAACGCTCCGACAAGATGTAATAAAACCGTCTGATAAACCGACCAGCGAGCGGGAGAGAGACAGGGTTGAAAGGATGCGAGGGTCCAGATGAGGAGGAGGCAAGGAACGCGCCGGCAATGAGGACGCAATGATCGTGGAAAGGGGATGGTACGGAGAGGCGGAGCGGGAGGGGTTGGGGCGTTGCGTGGTGGAGGTGGAATGAGAAAGAGAAACGGGCGAGCGGGGTCTGTGGAAAGGAAGGTTGGGACGGCAGGTGAGATGAGCGATGGGGTGGGAGGGGTGACTTCGAAGAAAAAGGTGACGGCCTAACAAGAGTGAGGAAGATGTTATTACGTTGGGCGGCGTTGAGGTTTCGGCGGAGTGGGAGCTATGGGCGGAGGGGTAAGGGGATGGCGGTCGAGATGGAGAGCAGAGAGGGGGGAGTGGCTATGTGTGTGTGTGTGTATTCTTTGAGAGAGAGGAGGGAGGGGTGTTGTTTTTTTTATACATATACAGGAGGTGGAAAACGAGCGTGTCCGAGGAAATGGACCGGCGGTGGGCTGATAGGTTTGCGAAGGTGGGTGGGAGGGAGGTGGGTGATGATGGATGCCAGAGGAGGGGTTGGGGGGAATACCGCGCCCGCAGAAGTGTTAACAACGCGTTCCCAGAGGGGAAAAACAAAGAGTCGGATGTTAATAAGCATGGAGTTTTAAGGGAGCTTGCGGCGGGTAATTTGACGCCGCGTCTCTTCCCTTCGGAAATTAAGGGATGAATTCTGGACGGGCGGGCGGCAAAGGGCCAAGCGGGGGACCTGAACTTGCGGGGTTTGGGGCACACTCTAGTTTTTTGGGTGGAGTGTAGTTTGTGATGAGCTGTTTACACACAAACACACACACGAACGAGCCGGTTTCATTTATTTATCTATACGCATTTTTTCCTACCCGATTTTTTTATCCTTATACTTCTTTTCTCCGACGTAACAAATATTATTTATTTTTTCTCGTAGTTGGGAGGAGCTCCTCGTTCCTGACGGACCGGAGTACTTGGGAGAGGAAGGGGTTTGAAGGTGTTGGGAACGGATCTGCTCTGGACATCCACCCATACCCGAATGTAATAATGTCCACCTTCCCCGGAGTATATACGAGGTGTCGGTTCCAAGGGTTTAATTGACGAATAATTGATGCAAATACCAGGGCTGTTAGGGATATAATTTTTGAGGCAAGGTGAAGGAAAACGAAAAATGTCGCACCTTCTCACGCCATGATAATCTTGCTCTAAGGAGTGTTAATCATTTTTTTCTCCAATCATCTGGATCTCTTTTTTCCATCCGGAGGAGACGATCGAGGAGATATTGGGGGAGGGGGAGGGATAGTGGGAGTGTGTTGGAAAATGATCACTCGAGTGCCGGACTGCCTTGATGATTGTTGATTGCTCGGTTTGTAATTTCACCTGGAAATGAAGCTCTCCCGCGGAGAGTAATTTACTCGACGAAATGAAAAATGAGAAGTGCGAAATGGAGGATGGCAGACCCTCCTTAGAATCCGTCCGAAATTCGATCTCACCCTCTTTGATTCCTCGAGCCAATTTCGATATAATTCGAGGGCAAGACCGCACATTACCCACCCATTTGAAATTGCAGTTGTTTTTTTGGACATTGCAAAGGCGTATGAATTTTCCTGCTTGCTACTTACAGCGCGTATTATTGAAGCAAATGGCTTTTAATTACAGTATTCGACAAATGTGCTCCGAGTTAAACCTCATACTTGAGTCGTACGAATAGATTGTGTGCTGAATTCAAATATCTGTGGCTCCATCACGCATATTAATGGTTCCATTAATCCAAAGTTCACGTCTCAGACGTGATTTTCTTCAGCAAGCTGAAGCCTGCGAGATAAATTGACACTCGAAATACTCATAGGTTCCATAAAAAGAAAGGGAGAGCTTCTAGAGATATTTTAAAAAATAAAAAACGTTCAACTTTCATAGTTTTTTTATCAGCGTTAACTGTTGATGGATCTCCGCGCAGTATCTTTATATTTATCAATTTATCTAGTTATGTTATTTTAGATGCTAAAAATCATCCCGACCTATTGGGGCTCTTTGTTCAAGAACAAGGAGGCCATAAACTTTTTTTCATCCATTAGGAAATTATTATGAATTTATACAGTCCACCAAGTCGAATTGTATTAAAGCCCATGAAAGTTGTAAATAGTTCAGTTTTAATCTAGTTTATTTTTTAGTTCCTTTTTGCTTGGTTTGGTATTAATTTATTAGTATACCAAAAATAGAAAGTTCGTTTTGATTTTTACCTTTTCTTACCAAAACGTTTTCGTAACAATGAGAAAATATTATACCTCTTTAAAATTGATTTGGTGAATACCAATGTACCCGCCTATATTAAAATTGATAAACAAACATTTTAGCATCTCCGAACTCAAGTCTACCTGACGTTAAAAAAGACATCCTTGCCCTCGGTTCTCTTCGTGACTACTTTTGTTTACCACGTTTCTTGGTCAAATTTATTTCGCCACAGCCCTGAATATTTTCTAGAGGAGCAGTTTCTTGAAAGAGTTCCTGAATATTAAATACATTTCTTGCTCAAAAGCAATATCTGTGGACGCCCGAGTACTTTCCTCATTTTGACCAAAACTATATGTGAATGTTTCATTCGTAGAAGGGAATCCGCGAAATCTACCACGGGACAGTTTCTTTGTGTCAAAGTTTTCTTGTTGTTTGGATATAACCTCGTTAAAGTACTCTGATTGGAAATCCTCATTTAGATCACATTTAAGGTTTAATATTCTTCCTTATGATGAAGCGTCGTCTGGCTGTGGAATTACTTGGAATTTCTTTTTCGAGTCAAAATTAAAAAAGGCGAGGAATGTACGAGCTTAATGCAACCGCAGCAAATCCAGTCCCGTGGCCGATTTCCTCGTGTCGCATGACTCAAAATTCCAACGGAATTTTAAAATTTTCTCCTAACATGTTTTCGTCCGCTCATTCCCCAAATGATAAAAGTATTAGCCCATACATTATGTATTACTTTCGGTAATAAATATCCGCACAACATATTTACTAATTTAGACACATCAAACTTCAGTCAACCCAAGCGAGAAAATCTCCATTGCATAATCATTTTTGCACTCTATGAATACGCATGTGCGTCGCTAAATGAATAATAATGAAATATTTTTGTAACATCGAATAGCTCAGAAAGCAAATTTTCCGAAATTGGTGGCACTGGTGATTTAAATTCCGGACGTATTCAAAATAAAATGTACGAGTAGTAATTGATCTCCAAATTATAATATTCACGTGGAATATATTAATCTGATACCAGTTATTATTTCCACCCTTTTTTATCCTTCTCTGTAGTATCTTTCGTAATTTCTTCTCATTAAAATGTGTTTACACTTGGTCTTCCTCCTGTGATTTAACCGTCTACAGTTCCCTAATATTATGTTGCTCATGGATTGTTTCTTATATTTGAATTGTGACGCTTTCTACTTCATTGGGTACAGTGAAAAAGAGGAAGTAAAGATGTGTGACAATCGTGCATTTCATTCTAACAAACCACAAATTTATATCTGGAGATTTCTTAATAATTTAATTCGCAAATCAATATTCTTACTAGAATTCCGAAGATATTGCTGTCGAGGAAAATTCACGCTGATAGCTGCGGTAGAATTATTAAAGCAACAATATTATTTTGTTCCCTCTCATTCAAATCATGGATTTAAATGTTTTACATCCCCAGGCATTGGGATCAAAATTTTCGATAACGATTCATCAAAGCAACTAAATCCTACAATGACCTGTATTTTTTTGTCTTTAATGGTAAAAATATCTAATATTTTTTACTCACATGGCCCCAGTGAGTTATAAAGACGACCCTACACAACTCACATTGCGGTTCACTTTTAAATAGTCCTTATGTGATTTATGCGATCACGAAAAGAAAAATAAAAAGTATACCTGATATCTAATATAATTATAATAGATGAATAAATAGTAACTACAGGAATTATAAAAATTCTCCTAAGACAGGAGGAAAGGGAGAAGAATCGATCAAGACTGCTAAGTGATTGTTGCCAGGTGATAATTTAACATTAAATTCATCGGAATGTTTCATTGTCTCGGTGAAATGTTCGTAAGCTCAACGTTTTCATTTCAAACATTTGGCTCTGCTCTAAGGAAGGAAACTAAATTTTCAACATGGAGAATTCAATTGCAAAAAGCATCAATATCAACTGCTGATATTTTTGTCAAAATTCAAAGTAAAATGCACAGTAAATAAACTCCTACGTATTAACTCGAAATTTAGATTTAAACTAGGAATTTCCTTCTCATTAAATGCTGAACCACAATTACCTTTATAAAGGCAAACTACTTGCTCTGCCATGCAAAAAATACAATATACGCACGTAGTAAAACTCTACATAGCGAACAAAAGATCAGATTCAATCGTCAAAGGTGGCGAAATGCTGAATTTCTTAATTACACATGATTTTGATTTTAATGCAAAAATAAATCCTAAGGTAAGCAAAGTCCACAAAATACTAAATGATCCGTAGCATCTAATTAGATTTTAGCCACGAATATTGTATTATAATGTAACTATTCCAAGGATTGAAGTCGATTTTTGATTACGGCTTATCCAAAAATGTACACGATCTTTAAGTCACTACAGTTCTTCAGTTTTATTTATTTAGACTGCTCGTGTATTGTTTCATCGCTCGTGGATTGAAAACTCACATGTAAAACTATGCCCAAAACTATTACATACGAGCGTTTCGTCATATTTTACGTAGCTATAACTGTGATCATGAATATGCGTTTGCAAGATACATATAATAACATATTCGATTCGGTTCTGAAAAACAGTATTTAAATTCAAAACATTCGTAAGTGGATAAATACCTGGAGTCACATTCACGCCATGGCGATGACTTTTATAGTTAGGCGTAGTTCTAACACCACGCCTTTCATGGGGAGAACATATCAGGAAATATGCGGATCCGGTTTTAAAAAAACTGGGCTTCATTACACGGGTGAGGGGGAAATGCAATGATAAAGTTAAAGGAAGATGTTATTTTGCTCTAGTTAGACTATATTTGATATATGCCGCAAGTATTTGGGATCCATAGGTGAAAATTTGGCTAAAAGAATTAGATAAAGTCAAGAGAAAATCCAGAGAAAATCGTTAAAAATTCTTATAATAAGAACATAAGTGTGACAGGTCTCTGAGGGGATTTAGGCTGAGAGCCACTTGAAATACGAAGAGAACGAGCTAGACTTAGACTTTCAGAAAGATTCAAACCAGCGAGTTTAACGACGACACTAAAGGAATTATAATGACTCCACACTACTTAGGTAGATCAGACCACAAAGAGGTCACTTCAGAAATAGTAAACACATTTAATTTACAAGTCTGAGCCAAATTAAACATTGCAAAGACATCAGGTATAATTGTAGGTGTATGTTAGTTGGTATATCGTGTGTTTCCATGCGTGTGGGTTATAAGGGTTGCTACATGAATGTACACAATGTTTTGTTTGTGGCTTTCGCATGCGGTTTTTTTCTTTCTTAATTGCGAGTAGTACCCTTACATGCCCCGCCACACGCCCTTGCGGCAGCTTGCGGGGTATTAAGTAGATGTAAATGTATATGAACAGTGCTTTTAACGTGACACCGTCACTTATGGCCACCCCACTGGTGTCAGAGCCCTTTGTAGTCGCCTCACTGAGGAAAAAACCCTGCGTGGACTACCTTTCGTCTGGCTCCTAACCTTTGACCTATCTAGCATGAGTGACCCTACCAGGAGCAATAATCATTATTCCCGCCAGCACAGCTATAGGGGCCATCGGAACGCAAAAACCCTTCCACCACGTCAAGGTTATGGTCCATGGGAGGTTTAGGAGTATGCATTCCCTTAAAAACATTACCACGTTTTTCTAATTTATGCCAATACCTACACTCGTTCGATTCTCAAATAAGTATTCCAATCAAATTATCGAAATAATTCAATAAAACTGGAGCAACTTTTCAGTCTTTTTGAGTGCTTATTCTTTAGCTAGACAAGTCAGGAATAATCCCATTTTAAACTTGGAATGCAATGTTTAGTTCACCAAACTAACAATTCTTATAGTGAAATACTACCTTGAACAAAAAGTTCCCGGAATAACCACCGTGTGGCGCTCCCATCGTTCCGATTTGAGTTCTGTTTTTTTTGTTAAATTGGTACATCTGTTGTTGATATTCCCTTTAAATCTTAGTGTCATAACTTGACATTTGCAAAAGTTATGTAGCCAAGAGTACATCTATCTCTGTGTGTGTTGGCGATTTTTTACAATTGCAGAAATGGATTTAAATTTGCAACAACGAACTTGTATTAAATTTTGCGTAAAAAACGGATTTAGTGGCGCACGGATGTTGGAAATGTTGGCAAAGTGTTTCGGCAACGATTCTCTAAAAAAAAAACGGTCGTTTACCAGTGGCAAGAGCGGTTCAGAAGTGGTCGTGAGTCAATCGAAGATGATGAACGCAGTGGCAGACCATCGACATCGAAAGTCGGTGAAAAAATTGTAGTAAAGTAAAAGAAATGTTGGTCAATAACCGCAAATTAACCATCAGAGAAATAGCGGAGGACTTGAACATTGCCTATGGATCCGCCCAAGACATTGTGGTTAATGATTTGGGTTTCCGTCGTGTAGCAGCAAAGTTGGTGCCAAAAGACCTCAATTTCATGCAAAAAAGAGACCGTGTTGACGTCGCAAAAGACATGATTTGCGAGGCTGAATCCGATCCCACATTCATCAAAAGGATCATTACTGGAGACGAGACGTGGGTTTATGAGTACGACACGCAATCCAGACATCAGGCAAGTGAATGGCGTTCACCAAATGAGCCGAGACCAAAAAAACCACGTCGTTTTTAGTCAAAAAAGAAGGCAATGCTGACGGTTTTCATGGATTACAACGGTGTAGTGCATCATGAATTTTTGCCAGAAGGCCAGGCAGTAAACAAAGAGTATTATTTGGGCGTTATGAGACGTTTGCGTGAAGCAATTCGCCGAAAGAGACCAGAAATCGTCGCACAGTGCGTCGAGACCGTCGCACAGTGCTATCATTATTCGTAATTTTTTGACGAAACATGCAACAAATACCATCCAACAGCCACCGAATTCACCTGATTTGGCTCCCTGTGACTTCTTTCTGTTCAATCGAGTTAAAAACCATTACGGGGAACGCGTTTTAGCAGCCGAGAGGAAGTAATGGAAAAATCGCAGGAAGCACTGATGGACATACCGAAAACCGAATATAAAAAATGTTTCGAGGATTGAATCAAGCGCTGGCATAAGTGTGTTGCAGTCGATGGGGATTACTTTGAAGGGGACAATATAGATTTAGATGAATAAACTTGTATTTTTAATTTTCTGAATAAATTCCGGGAACTTTTTGATCAAGGTAGTATACATTAAATTAAATCTCGCGATCAATTGAAAGACCACACCTCCCGGATAAAATAAGATTAAAAATCTTGATCACGGACAAATCAAAGTAAAATTTCTTCCTTCGCATAAATAAGCTCATGACACGAGAAGAAAAAGGTTTAGTGCCCGGAATAACTAGATTGTAATCCGACATTCTCACTAAAAACAATCAGATTTACCTGAACATACGAAGATAGATGATGACCAAACAAGTCCTACCGCACGCTTCAAGGGCTTTTAACTGCAATTTCTATATCCTGGATCATTGCAAAAGAACCCAAAAAGATTGGAATTTAGGGAGCATTCTTCCTACTGTACAAGCATGAATAATTTAGTGGCTAGAGTGAGAGTTAAAGTTTAGTGGTTAAAAAGAGAGTTAAACTCTTAATTAATCAAGAGCCAATTTCAATTAAAAAGAGTTGAATTATTTACAACCAGCACGAACTTCGTTGAAAAATCAATACTGAACCTATCATGAAGAAGCCTGTCAATTACTTAACTTTGCCATTTACGGAACCCATCCTTTCATACTGAACTAATACAAACACTCAGAACAAAATCAATTATTCTCCCTGATCCTCGATTTTACAACCTCTACCAGCCCATAGAACCTTTTGGTCTCGATTAACATTACTTGGAGATACTTTCATTCCGTAATTATCTTCATAATTCTTAACTCCATAACGCTCTTCATTAAGATATGGGGTTTAGTGTGAAAGTGACTTGAAAGAATCAATCCTCGAAAACGACGATGCTTCGACGTCGCAGTCTAGGTAAAACTAAATGTGTTTATAAAATTGTTGAGTTTATCCAATCCGATGAGCCAAAAAATCTCTATTGTCGAAGTTCGACCTCCATATTTTAAATAATTTTTTGAGATTGTCCGACGCTACGAGGTCAAAAACTCGTTATTGTCGACGTCCGACAATAACAAGTGTTCCTCCTGGGGGGGACTCTTCGGAAAGCAAACAGAATTGTCGAGTTTCGACTATGGGGAAGTTTTTACTCCATCCTCTGAACAGAACGCGAAGTATGAGTTCACACGAATTGGAAGTAACCCAGGCCGCGACATTCGAGCCTCAATATTGCCTTGAGGGACACTTTCGAGGACCTACGAAAGAGCGCAATCCCTTCTTGGCGCCGCGGCGGGGGGCGAACCATCTACCGAAAGGCACGCGCCTTCATCCTCGAGGGGCGACTGCGGGGGGAAGGTGGAGACGGGATGATGGAGAGAGGGGAAAGTGGGGAATGGAGAGAGGAAGGAGAAGGGGGGAGAGGAGGGAACGGACCGAATTCGGGACGCCCTTGGGAGAGAACGCCCGAGATTGGATTTTTTCGCGAGCTCACCGCTTGGACGCTGCTTCGGGAGGCACGCGTGAAAAATGATTTTTCACGCTCCCGCAGGACCACTCCCACGGGCGGCGGCTATTTGGTCGAGGGGAGTGAAAGGGAGGAGGGGATGGGAGGAAGGCGAGCGGGGAATGGGTCCCCACAGGTACACGTGAAGGGCGGAGGGAAGGAAGATTGGCCCCACGGCGGGTGGGGTGCGCCTTAATGGTCAGCTCCCCGGCGGACGGGCCGGGAAAGCACATCCGAAAGCCGATTTCGAAAGAGGAGTTGAGATTTCGGAGATGCCGTGCTGGAAAATTGGAAAAAAAGAAAAGGCTTTCCGTAAGATGAAACATCAAAAGGATCTGATAAGGTTTTTTAAATATATCGGACAAAACATCGTGGAAATAAACGATTTCGCTAAAAATAAAATCTATCGTCATTACGCTTCCAAGCTTATTGCTATTTGTGTGACATTAAATAATTAATCCGAATTTTCCTGCACAAAATTTTGCAAGAATTTTCGAAACATGTTGGGCTCATAAACAGGCGTGGTAGCCTCTTGGGAAGCTCACAGTTATGTACGAATAAACGCAAATTCATGGATAAATGACAGTTGCCCTAAAACCTCCCCGTCACACGCCCTTGTGGCGGTTTTTGGGGCATTGTATACGAGATATGAAGATAAGCAATCAGCTACTGGTCGTACGGCCTGGGTTCGATTCCTGGTGAATTTCAACATCCCTGGCTCCATTCAAGCTGCATGCTTTTTTGGGTGCCAGATTTTCTTGGAAAGCCGCAGGTGGCACAGAGAAATTAACAACACCCCCCCCCCCTGTACACTGAATGTGCGAATTGCACACCTCTTTCGATAAGTCTCAGTACGATTCAAGCACTACCCTCACCCAACAAACCAACCTTATGGTAGATTACTGTGGTTGGTGATATCCTACTGAAGAAAAAATTGTCATTCCCGTTGGGAAAGCTTTCAATCGCCAATCAGGCAATGTAAAGAATGAGGAGTAGAATCATCACCGATACGTATTAAGCGGCTCATTGATCAGTCTGCGTAAGAATCTAAGAAGTTTGTTCGAAGCCGGGAATTACGGTAAGTAAAAATTTGAAAAGATCAGGAGAATGTGTTTAAAATCGATCAAATAGTAGCATAGGTACATAAAATATTATCCGTATGGACAAACGTAAATACATTATGGCAAAATAATTGTGCGTTTGGAATTAAAGACAAGAAAAATGTTTCCTGTAAATGAGAAAAGGAATAAAATTTGGCACTAGAGATTAATTTTTACAATATTAAATGACAAACTAATGCGCTCGAGTCAATATGAAGTGATGGAATAGTGTAATGAAATGTTAGGAGGGTGCTTGGTGAAACAAAATATTGCTAGCTATAATATTGGGATGAAAAGTAATGAAATACCAAACATTTTATCTTAATCCTGTGCGGACACGCACGGTTAGAGGCGAGTTGTGTTAGAAGGCGCGGTGTCTAGAGAGACGCTGACCACTGATGTCACGTCCGCGATCAGAACTATAATCTTAGGGATAATTTCCCATCGCTGGCCACACGGGAAAGAGCGTTGGGGGCAAGGAAAAGTAGCCTTCAAGAATATGCGTTAATAGTTTTATGCGGTTAACAGGTAGATCTAAAACAACAAAAAAAGAGATTTTGAGAAGGACTGCATTTATGGGATGATTATGAACAAGTGAGTTCGTAGATAACTCTTGAGCCATTATGATAGTTCAGTAATTGTACGGTGCGGGGGGCTCTGAGATATTGGAAATGTCAGCGCTGCCGGGTGGACCAGGGGTGAGCTCATAGGAGCGTTCAAGTTCTCTCATGTGAATCGTTCCGTCTTAATGTCCTCACAAATCAGGGAATAAAAAATTCATGTGGTGTAAATTTCGTTCTTAGGAGAACAATAATACATTTTTTAATTCCAAACTCTCCACAATGCGGCAATCAATGTGGTTAATTTGATTTTGATGATGCCTACTTCCCTGCGATAATATGGCGAAGCACTTCCAATTAGACAAGTACGAGAAGTAGTTTTCGACTAGGAGATCGTTTGCCTGGATTCCACAAAAAATACATGAGATTCGGAAAATGCATCCTCAAAATCGTGTACCGATTAGAGATAGGAAGTCAATGGCGCTTACCGTAAAGTTGAAGCAATCCTAGGTTGATGTAATTTCACGCAAAGAATATTGAAGAAACATTTTGTTATCCCTTGTTAATGCCACTATTCGACCGAACCCAAGTGCTGCCTTCTAAAACTACTGCTTGAGGATGCACTCTAAGTGCAATGCTAATCCATCGGTTTTCAATGAAAAGAGGTATATTTAAGTAATCAACACAGACAATATTTTACTTGTGATTCCTCCCATTTGCACGCAAGCATCACAACATTGGCGTATCTGAAATATTGATATTTCGACAAAAATACATTGGAAATATTGAATTAAAATTGTGATAACCAAAAATATCAACTGTTGGATGACATAAAAGTAGCTCTTTTTCGCTCATTCTGTCTCGCCTAATTCTGAATTTAAATGAGGATGGAATAACATGAGGGCATTTAATACTCGTCGCTATTTTCGATGTCCACCATCATAAGTGCGATTAATTCAGTTCATCATAGTTTGTTATTATTTAAACTAATATTTATTTCATAAAGTGGTTCATTCACGTAAAATGCATAACATGATGCTGAAGCCTTAAGGGATAACCGTAATCTAAAGCCTTGAGGATGGAGAAGCATCATGCGTCATCGCCACATACTATAGTACTTATAACAATGCGCTCATTCCCATAGTACCCTGCTAAGTAAAAGATCTAGTACACCTTCATTCCTATGAGTGGTCTAATAGTTCAAGCAGTAGCCATTAGCATTGAATCAAATGCGCCATGCCTATAAGATTGAGTAAATAAATGACACACATTTAACTCGGAAGTTTGCTACTTCAGTTTATCTTTCGATTAAATCATTCATTTTAGTGGCTACACGCTTCCCGGAGACTTCATTTTTTACAATCCTCCAAAGCGTCAGGTATATCATGCTGGAGGCTTAAATTCCCTAGGGCGGCACCTGCACGCGTGCGTCGGAAAATACCGACACAGCGCAAGAGGCTCGGCATTTACGCTCGAGTGAGCACTCGATATTTCCCAATGAATTTGAAGAATGATAGTCCCGGGATAGCATACATCTTTCATCGTGATCGACAACAACTTACATCATCATCGCGTGACAGTAATGATGAGAAAATGTCAGAAGAATTCGGAATACTGTATCACGCCTTGGGCTGATTTCACAAGCCTAGTTTCACGATCTGTGAAAGGCTGGACGATTCGAACAAAAAAATAAATGAAAGCGATCGAATGTATTTCAGACATGGCATTTTTGAAAGAGCTTGCTGTCTAAGGTGCGGTGAAAGGAATTTAAAAGTAATTAATTTCATTTCATATCTTCAACGTAAACACATCAAACCAACGATTGAACCCTAGTTTGTTTAAAAAAAACACAATTACCATCGAAATATGGCTATGGGAATTATTATTAACGGTGATCTATAGCAAAATTAACAGTCTCTCACAAGGTAGAAGGAGATACAAAGACTAACCATACAATACAATAATAAAAACCGAAATATCCTACACTACAATACGGAATTCAATTTCCTAAACCATCTCCTCATTTCGTCCAACTCGTCTCCTTTTTTACCCCCATTACTATACCTAGCATTAGCCCCTTCATCACAATGTTAATATTCCACTGAACATGTCCTAACTTCTTGAAATTAACCCAAAAACTTTCTCTCTTACCCAGCATGCCTAGCACTTTTCCGTTTGTTTTTCTTTCTGCATACGGTACTTTTCCATTCTCCTCCATATCCACATCTTAAATGTCTCAATCTACATACGCTAAACTTCTTGTCTAATTTACCAAGTTTCTGGGCCGAACAACACTATGCACGATGTAAATATTTTCACTGTCCTTTTCCTTACATCTTTACTTAAGGTCCTGTCATCAACACTCTGCACCATATAAAAATTTATTTACCCTAACCAATTATCTTGAAAATTTTAATATTTTGCCCATTTAGTCTAACACGCTTCCTAAGTGGGTGAAACTCTCTCCCAGATATATAGTAGTTTATGTCGTCCAAATTTCATATTCAATCCAGCTTGAGAACCTCAGAACCTTCGCTATCAACTGATTCATCCACATTTTATTCCGATCAAAATGGTTCCGTTGTCCGCTCAGCAATTATAGCAATAATTTGGCTTGCAGACCAACTATAGTTGGACTTTCCAAAACTTAGGTTTGACGATTTACTCTTCGACTTCCATTTCTGCCCAGAACCCATCCCACGCCACTCGTACCATTTTCTTCACGCATACTTGATAGACACGTGTGAAAATGAACAGCTCTGTCTAATCCTCCGACTATCATTTTACATTCTCCTCTTCTAACCATTACCCGCACTTGAGCAATTTGAGGCAGGCACAGGTTTTGGATTACGCGTATTTAAAGGTTGAGATTAAGATTTCATGAGAGTCCGTTCTGATGGAAGGAGTGAGGAGTGAATAATTAAGCGTTTTGCAGTAAAAAGAGATTATGATAATTCCCAATATTTTTCTTTACAATCTAACCTATTCAATACAGGTGTACCTAAAAATGCTGCAGTATGGTAAACAAATCATAAATTTAAAAAAACATTTATACAGTGGAACGATGTAGTCTTAATTCTTGAGATCTTTGTTTTGATAAGTCACTTATAGCAGAAATCAAGAAAAATCAAAGGGGAAAATAAATACAGATAAATAAGATCTCAGGTAAATAAAGGATCTGAGATGACAATATAAGTGCGGGATACGAATTATTTGTTCATTTTTTTCGTTATTTATGTCTGGGGTAAATGTAATTTAAATTTTTTGCTTGCCTACCTCATGAATATTTCATCTTTCTCTTTAAAATAAAAATTTAACTAACTTTTATTGGCAAATAAATCCGAATTCGAAACACCACCCCACTATTCCACCCGTCCTCATCCTCCTCCTTAAAAATGGCATGTAAGCTAGAAATTTCCCACTAGTTTTCTTGTGTACATCATTTTCCACTTATAAATGCTTACACATCGTTTGAATACATGCTCTTCTATTCATGGTACTGATATCCTTTCTCTCATGTCCGCCTTCTACTCGATTGCATACATTCTACCTAGTATGACCTCTTTGGTCTAACTATTTGATCTTAAAAATACTAATGACCCTTGGAAAACATTGATTTCGTCTTCCGTAGGAATAGCCACTCGCAACCTGACCACTAAGACTAAACTTGGCAGTGCACACAGCAAGCATATTTTCGCATCATAATTCCGGTGGTGTAAAAACTGAGGTGCGCATTTGAAGACGATTGCCCTGGGTGCTGGTTAGGATCTAGTTCTGGACCCGCCCGCCTCCCTCCCTCACTCCTTTCCCTCCCCACTCCCCTTCCAACGGCAACATCCCTTACTCCCCCTCCCGTCAGATGGTATCCTTGGGTAAACTGAATTACGAGTTAGTGAGGCGTGGTGGTGTTGGTTTTGTGCTCCTCGCCTCGGCATCCAACCGGGGATGAGGAAGCGGGAAGGGGGAGGGGGGAGGACGAAACCACGACGGGAGAACACAGAGAGGAGGGCTAAGACGAGGTGCGAGAGTTTTGAGCCAGAGCACACCACCTCCCGCCCATTCCACAGAGCCGATCGTTCCCTTCTCATCCCCCAACTCCCCGAGCTTTCAACCCCTTCCAACCCGCCCTCTCAGCGGACGCGAGGGCAGGTGCGAAGCTTCGCGTGCCGCAGGGGAGGGCGGAGTAGAAGGGTGGGAGGGAGTCTAAAAGAGGGTTTTTGGTGGAGGGGGGTAGGGGAAGGAGGAGGGTGAGGGTCTACCCCGGCCGACAGAAAAGGGTGGAGATCGGAATGGGGAGCAAGAAAAACACGGCGCGGTAATGGACATTGCAGCTTTCGTTTGCATCCTCGGATCGGTGGAGTGGGCGACTGTCGGTGTGAAGCGATATTTGCCGAGGAGCCGCGAGGCGCTTTCTTGAGAAGGAGTGCGGTCGTGTTATATGAAACTCGGATGGAGTTTGCAGCAACGTCCGAGGCCCGTCCTGGGATGCCCTCACCTTTTTTTACCCGGGGATTGCGCGTGCAGCGCCACGTGTTCCGGACCCATTTAGCACCACGGCACGCCTTCGGCTCGCGTGTAAACATCGCGGCCCACAGCTCTTAGACGCCGCTGGATTTTTATTATAGCTTTGGTTTTCTTCCTGAGGCGGTCGGCCTGGTCATTGAATTCGCGGAGTGGCGATGAGAAGAAGGCTCCGAACATGTCGCTCGCACCACGTGTTCCAAGCTGAATACAAGAATAATGAAAGGGTAGTATGAACTTATGTTTGTACAGCACGAATGGAGGTCTAACCTTTTCATAGTTTCACGTTTGCTCTAAAACATGAAAGTCTATAAAATTAGATATATGTATATAGCACGAATGGAGGCGTGCCATTGCGCATGAATATTTTATAGTTTACATCGCGTTTTTTATTTTTTATACTTAACAATGGCGTTCGAATATGTTTTAGAAGATATAAAAGAGAACACATACATTTAATAAATGGTTATTATTTGCTTTTATTAAATATAAAATACCCAAAATAAGGTTTCAGAGATAATTATCGTTATTCGAAACAATTAAAAGAGAGAAAACCATTTAAAGGGTGAAAAATATTCTGCATCGGTTGCAGTATTAGTGAAGGGCATTGATAAGCGCTCCTTGCGAAAGATAGAGGGTATAGATAAGAAACAGGTAAGCAACCTTTGAGAGAAGTTTTCGAAAAGAATCAAACAAATATTTTGTTTTAGTCCACAAAAATAATCTTTGCTAAGTTTTACAATAGTTTTTTACTTATTTGAATAGATGTGATGTGCACCATGTGTAGGCTTGAATAAATTTTCTGCCTAAAAAACAACTTCGCAACAAAACAAATCATCCTAGTGTACGAACTAAAATTTGTACACCTATTTTCTTAATTAGGTAATGAGCCAATTCTGTAGTTTTCACTTCATGCCTCATTGTACTCGGTTGACATCTTTTGAGTTGTAACGGGTATCGATGACCTTTAGCGCATGAGATTAAAACCATCACTCCGATTCTTCCATTTACTCCTAGAATATAGGGCAGGCCTCGGCGACAAAACGGATTGCCTATCATGACTCGTCGGATTTCAATCCACGACCTCTTTCAGTGATGACTACCCTCTTGTGTGGGAAATTGGAGATCCCATTAGAAGTCTTTGTGGGAGCGCTAACGTGTTTTCGATGATCGTCAACAGAAACCCTAAAGTTTCGTATAAACTCGCACAGATTTCCAACGGAGACGCTCCAGTGAAACATTACGTAGATGACAGAGCACGAATTTTTCCCGACGCTTAAGGTGTGGAAAAATACAAGCATCATTCCATTATTAAGCTGCTGGTGTTGTTCCTATTCCTCACGCCACCGTCAGGGCAGCACTCCCATATAATTATATAACCATAATTTTTAAACATAAGCTATAAATACAACGATTAGATGCAATGAATCGAATCTGCAATAATTATAAATTAAATAGCTTGCTTTTTATATTTAATTAACTGATTTTATCTATCCATGAGGATGGCAACAAATAGTCATAGGATGGAAAGTCCTTTAAATCACCGCCAGAAAAACCCTCCCTCTTCACCTAATCATGGGGAGTCAACAAAGGACTGCTCATGACGTTCAAAACTCCTTCCTATATGTGAGACGAGTTTGAAACCTCACTGTGAAGTAGCGCTAGTATCGGACTTGACCAGAACGCTAGCTACTGCGCTAATCCAGGAAAGATTTTCTCAGCTAATCTGCCGCCACAGCACCGGTGCCTCACGAGAAAAACCATGGTGTTCCATGAATCTAAGGAGTTCTGTGTAGCGTGCTTCGCAGGTCAATTAACCAACGAGTGATTAAGTGTGTCTCGAGATTCTGAAGCAAACATTGCTGTACTAAATACGTGCTCGTACGTATATTAAGAGGCACTGCCCAAGGATATCATTTTACGTTTCGTTAACGGTCAAGGACCGACTAAAAACGATTAATCTGCGTTATATCACAATGACTGGTAGAATTCACATTGCCTAGGTTCGTGGAGTTTGTCGCGAGAGAAAACTGTACTTAGTGAAACTCACTAACAAGGTCACTTAAGTGAATAGCTATGAAGTATGGAAAAAAGTGCGACAACTACAAAGTAGATACACAATCACATAAAGCTATGGGCATTGGCACTAACTCCTTCGGTGGAAGGGTCAACGTTTTGAAATTATGTTTTGTTGATGTATGTAACAGAATTTTTTTAGTGTACAATTTGTGGAAATAGCGTTGGATTTTAAGGCATTAACTTTATTAAAAAGTATAAAAAATCTCTTTGCGTATTTTTGAACTGGCTCCGGAGTAACTCTTCAAATTGTGATCCCGTGTGACTTGTTCTCCAAGGTGAAAAAATATTTCTCAAAGGATTTTAAGGGTTATTGGGTGCGGTTACAAAGATTTACCTTGAAGAAATTTAGAAAAAAACTGTTGGCTGCACTTTTCATTCCTAAATTAATTTTTTTGATTGTTTTGACGACACTAATAATTGTTCTTTTTCAGTAGTTATACTCTCCCGAGAGGCGTGAGGGATCTTTTTCAGCATCATTATCGTTTAAAAGCGTGAACCTTCTCCTATGGATCTCATTCGCGACTTGCGTTTCAGGCGGTCTACACCAGACGAAATGGAGTTGAAGGCAAAACTGTGTCGAGAGGGGTTACTCAATCGCTGCACGCACGGAGGTCGTTCGGCTAGAACAGACATACGTACAGGACGAGCACGGGACGAATTTGGAGAGTCGGGAGCGAACGGAGGAAGAGGCCGAGGAGGCGGCGGAGATGACGGTGGGAGAGGAGGGAGTGCGGGTGAGAGGTGCGAGATGAGAGGGGAGGATGGATAGAAAATTCTCGGGTCCACGAGACCCCGGGGGCGAATGGGCTCTGGTGCCTGCTTCGCTCTTAACGCCTCCCTTCCTCCTCACTCCCTCCCTCTCACACCGTCCCTTGCTCCCTCATCCCATTCGTTTCTCCCTTTCCTGAAAAAAGGGTTTCGCATTTCATCGAAACTCCACTTACATGTTCCTCTCCCTCCACAACTATTTTTTTTTTTGCTGCCCGACGCCCAAAAACACCTCCCTCCGCATCTGCCCGCGCTTGGGTAATAACTCGGTTAATGTACATAACTACTACACATTTACATATATTTTAACCATGCGAGCCTCCACGCGTTTGTGTGTGGGTGTGTGGCAAGGAGTATTTCGACAAAATCCTTCAAAATGTAAATTCAGGTCAATGTTAAGTGTTTTTAAAGAAGTATTTCAGTTTAAAAATATGTTTTTAGAGGATATTCGATGGGGCACTTAACCTTGCTATGATTGCAAATTGTACGGTGCGATATGCAGAAATAGTATCTGATTTATGCATACCGAGGCCTATTTTCTTAATTTGTTCGCTTGATCTAATTAGTCTCTACAATGGGGCCCAAGTATCGCAAGTATGGGGCCTCAGTATCACAAGTAAACTTAATATCTAGTTCCTTTCTAAACGTTTTGACCTCATTTGATCTTTTTGCTTTTGGAATTAGGACCTTTTACCCTAGTTTTTCATGAGGTACCATTGAATTTGATTTTCGTCACAATTTATGAAGACTCTTGTTGACCTTCCTTTGACCTATTGTAATTAATTTCATTCACTTGTGAACATTAATAGTGACCAATTACGGGTGCATTATACCTAAGTGCTCCTGTGTTGTAAGTGTACACGTGTTGTAAGTTTGTTCATGTTGTAAGTGCACGCGTATTGCAAATGGACGCGCGTGTGACTCGTATTGTAAGCGTACAGGTGCGGGGGTTATTATTCTCCTGCGCTAGTACATATTTGCATCTTCCGCGCGAGAGCGGGATGTTCCGACCACGATTTTTATTTCATGGGCATATTGGGGGGATGGGAAACGGGACGAGTGCCGTCCTATCCGATAGTGCGTAGGCAGGCACACATGCATTGGGCCTTTGTCTCACGCCTCGAGGTGGGGCGTTTCTTCTTGCGTTCGTTTCCTCTGACAGCGTTTTGTTATTTTTTTTACACCCCTTTCCTGCGTTCGAGAGGGCCGGGCAGAGCGGCGGAGTTTTCGAACGGTTTGAGGTGGGAGACGGTTTTTTTTATTCCGGAGAGGAGAAAATAAAAGAAGGTTATCTCGTTATTTATTGTTTTCCGCACCGGCTCGGGAGAGAGAGAGAGAGTCGAAGGAATGTTTGTTTTAGGCTACAGCAGGCACTTACGTGTTCATTTGATGGTTTATATTTAATGCGCCCAACCGGTGTTGTCCTGGGAAGATTGTTTCCTGGCGGGCCTTTGATATATTGTTTTCGTCGCCATGCCAATGGGCGAAATTGTTTGCTTTCCTCTGGAATTCAATTGAGCGAGTTGTTTACCAAGTCGTTCGATCGATGAGACGTGTTTTTCCCCTTCCATAGGACAGTTCAACCGTGAACGAATGCGGAGTGACGTGTTTGCATTATTCCAATTTCCATCCATTTTAATGAGATTTCTCGCACATTGCGTTTTGTCCCAGTTTTTCGAAAGTCAAAGGTTTTTTATTCAAATATGTGTCGAGAAATATTTATTTACTCTACTCTTATTGCTTATATTCTTTCACTAATAACTAATACTTAGAACTTATTTGTGCTAATTCTTCATTTTAAGACCACGTAAGATTTTCTCTATCCAAGTTTGATCAAGAGATCAAGAGAAAATCTTAAGCATAGTTCAAGGTATGTGACAAATGAAATTGCATTGAAACTTCTGGCTTCTATTAATGATCATTATTTGATCTAAGTAGGTATTCAGCCATAATTTAAGCTAAGAAAATAAATAATAGGCTTTGCTCTATGGTGAAAAATTTGTCCTCACCGGCATATATTGCTATTTAAATTCTCAGTTATCACTGAAAATGTTATTACTGATTATCCAGTAATAGTGAATATATTTCAATGAAAGAAGGAATAAATTGGACACATTACGCCACATTTTAAGAAAAAAGTGAGAAATGCTGCTTTACATTCAGGTAGTTTTTCTTTGTCTACTTTATATCAACAGGTAATGGCTATTTTGTTTTACAGGAACATAATGAAGGCGATAAAAGATAGCGTGTTCATTTTTTAGCAGCAAATATTCATACTTTTATTAGACTTAATACTGTAAATCTTTTTTACGATAGTGTTTACCCTTAAATCCTCCTTAATACCCACCAACTTACATCATTCACACGCACTTTTTTGGCCTCACGATTTTCCTCAAAACAGCTTGAGCTCGGAACGACGAGTGGACGCATGGCCCACGCGAAAGTGGATCCTCCGCTCTAGTATTTGCTTAGCAGGGCAAGCATGCAGGTGGGAAGGAGAAAGGTAAAAGCACTAGGGAAGTCATTCTCGCCGCATGCTTGGCTTTCGAGCGTAAACATTGGACTTCTAATGTTGAGGTTTAAGATTTTAAAGCGAGAAATCCCACCTGGTATCGCAGTCATTCAGTCCTTTGTGGACTCTCTTTTGATAACATATAAAAGCATAAACAGATCGTAAACAGCTTTGCAGCTTAAACCTACTGATGTGTTGTAAGTATCTAAAGATTTGCCTTTTCTCCTTGCCAACAAGACCCTATTCTTTATTACCTTTTTTGATTATATTCAAAATGCTGACTAGGTAAAATTGGTAACAATACACTGAAAAGAGCAGATTGATATATCATGACCTCGGGTTTTTCACAGGAGTCAATAATTTCGTCATAGATTAGCCCATATTCACCGGACAATATATTTGTTGCGTTTCATACAGGATTACCATATCTTCTATTCTTTTAACATAATTTTATTCTAATATACTCGGAATTTAAATAACAAGTCAGTACTTTTGTTTCTTCTGATGAAAACGGAGCTAAATTCCGCCGAAGTTATTAAGAAATAACGTGTGAGTGATCTTTTTATATTTTCTTATATTATTTGTTGCTGTCCAAGTTTTATATATATGCGGGTCGCGGTGGTCTAGCGGGTAGAGCGTTGGACTACTGACCGGAGGGTCCCGGGTTCGATTCCCGGGCAAGGCACTTTGGGCACCTGCAGCTCTACCCAAGCTAGTTGATTTTTCGGGTACCAGATTTTCCTGGGAAACCATAACCGGCACAGGGAAAGGAATTGGCCCCCCTACCCTGATGTGTGAATATTCACATGCCGTCGGGCTTGGTACAAGGGTGAGCTCTACCATCACCTACTAAACCGACCTTCGGGTTGATTGATGTTTATGGTTTATATATATATATATATATATATATATATATGTATATATATATGTATATATATATATATATATATGTGTGGAAACGCGCAACAGTCACAGTTCTAATTGCATTAAAGGGGTACAGCACTTTTCACATGTGGAAAACTTTGAAGTAACTGTTTCTACTTTCTGGTTAGTTGGATGACGACACCGAAAAATGAACATTATTACTAAATAATTAAAAATTGAGACATACAAGAGTAGTCAATTATTTCAAATGGAAACAGGTTTTCAGAGATGAATTCCTTTAATCATTCCTCAAGATATTTTTTCAGTTGGAGTCTGCAAATGTCTAACTGTAATTCGAGTACAAGACCTGTTTCACTTATAATATTTTATAATTTACAATAAAATTTAAAATATAAATAACACCTCGATTATGTCCTTCAAGAAAAATATTTTTCCATGTGTCATCCAAAGGTTTGGTACACGTGTAAAAATAATTGATATTTTTCTCCCAGTTAAAGTAATTAAATTATGAAACCGGGGGCTAAGCACTGCAACAGTTCCAAGTTCATCCTAGCACGACTCTTGATACCATAAAATCACACATAATTATGAGCCATTTTTAACTGAACACACTTTCTTTCCCCCCGCATTTCGTCTTACATGTCTATCTTTCCCTCACTCAATCTTACTTGCTCAACTTTCTCTTCCCCGCAACAGTACTCAATATTCTATGAGTGTTGCTACTCAGTATGCCCGGCATCCACTTGTTCTATCATTTTTGAATTTCTTCTAACAAACCTCTTTCCTCCTCTGTCATTCCTAACATTTGTTCTTTGGTTTCCCTTTAGATCCATTATATTTTTTAAGTACAATAGACCTAGTATTTCCTAACTGTACCCATGATCGATTCGACTTATTTATTATTTTAACTTCATTATAACCCGACTAATGAAGTCTTCCTAAAAGAATACATACAATTATTGGCCATATCACATGGCACAACGGTTTGTTAAGTAACGGAATGGTAGAAACGGGGTAAAGAAGGACCTCAAGAAACACCAAACCAAGGAGCGAGAGTAAAATTTGCCAATTACGTCAAACCGCCCAAAAGTACGTTGATAACAAGATATCACCAATGATATAAAACTCTACACTGGGTCATGAGGAACCTTAAGGGGAGCAACAAATCCACTAAAGAATTAGCATACACTTCAGTTGTAAGACCAATAATGGAGTACGCAACAACAGTATGGGACCCTATGGTAAAGGTGCATATAAATAAGCTTGAGAAAGTACAGAGAAAGGCAGCTAGGTACGCTCTAGGAAGACATAACAGGACAGATAGTGTGACAGAAATGTTAGAGACACTAGGATGGACACCGCTCCGACTCAGAAGGAAGCTGAACAGGCTATGTGGGATGTTCAAGATAGTAAATAAAGAGAAGGGGTGGGAGGAGCTCTCAGAAAGATTAGACAAACCAAATTACATTGGGCGGAAGGACCATCAGTTCAAAATAAAACATAGAGGGCACAAAACAAACATTAAAAAAACTCCTTCCTCAATCGTGGAATAAAAGAATGGAATGAGTTACCTGAGGATATCTTTAAGTCCTTACCTTATTCATTAAATAAATTTAAAACGAGGTGTATGCTCGCCTTAAAAACGTGTGAGTGAGAAATAAAACCGTATGTACTTGTGCTATGAATAATGTGTTAACGGGACGCGATTTTGAACGGTATATGAAATTGAAGAGTACGTGATTACGGACGAAGTGTGGCGATGGACGGTGCGTAGTATGTACTCGTGTGGTGTACACCTAATCCTTGTGTGATGGTAAAGGAGAGGTCGGTAATCTTAAAAGTGTCATTGAATATACGAGCATTTTGTCTCATATCTGTTCTTCTTGTGTGTGTATGTATGTGCATTGTAAGAGTGACCAGTGATCACACTGGACCGTTGCCACCAGGAAAATTGCCTAATTGCAACGAAGTATGTAAATAAATAAATAAATATGAGACTGAGTAGAAATGGAAGCCACTATTAAACAATCCTAACATTAACAGAGACGAAAACTCTAGCAATTTTCCACCTACAAAAATTTATTTTCGACGAGTTTCGATGCATTAAATCATTTTTGAAGTTTCACTTGAAAATGATGTCGTACATTGAAACTAGTCGGAAATAAATCTTAATTAAGTGGAAAAGTGCAAGAGTTTCCGTCTCTGTAATTATGGAACGGCTCCACCACACCAGGATTTAAACCCTGGTATTATTTAAACATGCCATTAACGCGCTGATGTCTTCCTTAAAATGTATGCAGGAATACTACATGAGGTTCAACGATTTTTTTAATGAATGTTAATTCAATGAGTGACCTGGGAAAATATTGGAAGAACTCGAACATTGAAGGAGTGACGTATTTTTGCGCATTTGATTCATTCTACGTGACAGGGCACCCCCTTTTCTCTCTGACCACAGGTGACGGCAGGGAGAGAGGAAATGATCGCGGAGCACTGGTACCGGATGTGCAACTATTCTATGAGCGAGAGTCTAATTGTCCGACTCCGTGTCGATTCCTCTTGCGCCCTTGTTACGGTTTGTTTGCGCAGCTGCGAGGGCCGGACGCGGTGAGGATAAACTCGGCGAGAGAACGCCATGGCCTCCCGCCCAGGCTCGCTCCCTCCGATCCCTCGGACACTTTTCCTCGAGATTCTTCAGAATCGAGACGAGCAATCACTCATGTCGTCTCGAGTCTCATTGAAATCTGAAATGGAGGGGACGGAAGAAAGAAGAGGGGGTGAAAGTGTATGTGTGTGTGTGTGTGAGTGCGTGGATGGATGGAAGCAAAAAGGAGGCGATGAGGAAAGCTGTGGTGTGAAGGGAAGGACCTAAACAGTCTTGAAGGAGTTTTAAAAAGAGGGGTGCGGTGTGGGAAGGCCTGGGAGAGGTGGTAGGGCAAGGAGGGTGACGCCTCAGGTGACGAGTGGAAGCGGGGAAAAGGCAACACTTACTCATTTTCTAGACGCCGCCGCTGGACGCAGAACTCGAGAAAGGACGGACCATTCCCCTCGAAGGCGCTGGCCCTCCCCCCCTTCTCTCGTCTCCATACTCCCACCCCATCCTCCACACACTCCCCTATGTGTCCTCTCCTTTTCACCGCGAAGGGAGTTCTCTGTGCTTCACCCTTCCCACTCCTCTCCAACAGACACCCCCCACCCCCAACCCCCGCCCATACGTATTGAGCGGAGGCGTGTCGGAGGGATCGGAAAATGGTCGAGGAGGGGCCGGGGCCCGGGGCCATGACGTGCGGGGGCCACCTCCCCTCTTCAAACATTGACCCCCCGGCTCCATTTCCTCCTCTTTCCCTCAGAGGGCCGATTCTTGACCCCGCGCCTTCTCATTGTGTGCATACACATTTTGGGAAACTCGAGAAAACGCTCCACTCCCCGACTCCTCCCTCCAAACGGCGGCGTCCGCCTCCGAGATTTTCACTCGCGAAACGCCGTCCGATCTGGACGTTTCCCTGCCTTGGGATGTTTGAGAACACCTCACCGCAAGAACGAAGAAGACCCCTCGAGGGCCCCGCACTGTTCTTCAGTTTGCCCTTGTATTTATGGCAAAATTTAATACGCGGATGTGATCCTCCTGCTTTGAAACGGTCCCGATAATGGATACTTTCCTCAGTCTGCTTGGAATGCACTTTGAGCTTCGTGCGTTAATCTTTTCTGCCCACGCAAGTCCGACGCTAAGAATACTCTTTAAGTACAAAATTAAACCACCTAGAATTTAAATTCTCGAGAACTACCAGTCAATTTGAATCGGAAACCCACCTCCTCCGTTTTATAGAGATATTTATTTGCAATACTTTCCAACATTCTTGACAACTTAATGTTTGAATATGTCTCGGCTTAAGATCAGACCTTTCAATCCGAATTGATTTCAATTAGTAAACACTACGTGTAATAAAAACTGACATCGTGTACATGTTGAACTATGACTATTGCTTACCATATTAAATAAAAGAGAATTAATCCTAATTTCTATTTCAAGGTTAAATAATTAACTCAGGAAATGCCCTAACAAATCCAGAACCAGAACATTTATAATTTTAAGCAATGAAGAAACAGCAGCGATTGAGGTTACAGCCCACAGCTGTAAAATTAACATATAGTGCATTGAGTAGATACACAATTACTTTTGAGTAAATTAACGACATCAGGAATATTTGGGGAGTAACTCTAATCTGACAGTAAGGAATAGAATTTTCCCTTAGGATTGAATTAGCGTTAATCCGATTTCCTCATATTTTTTCTCGTTTATGTAGCTTTGTCCCCTCGTGTTACGCGTTTTATCCTCAGGACGAAAATGTTATTCTCTTTTTGTTCGAGGGATCATAAGTTTTATCTTCGTTGGTCAGAACCTCGTGGATGGCATTTTAGTAAAAGTGAGAGCATTTCATTGAGTTTGGATAATTACTCACGTTGTTGGAGACCCGATAATTAAAGGGGACGCACGGAAAAGCTTCGTCTGTGTCGAAATCTAAGTTACTTCATTAAGTAGTTTGCGGCACACCGAACTGGAATGGACCGCAGAACTTTCCGTCCGCATGAGTCCGTCACGGAAAGAACCAAATGGCTGACCATCGTCACGCTGCCGCGAGCGCACATACATCACGGGCCTAGACGAGAAGTCAATCGTCAGCTCGCTGGACCGCAACACGAGTTCCTCGAAGCCTCCCTGGCAGAGAGGCCTGGCCTCCTTTAAACTCCGGAGCGCCTCCTCATCCCCCCTGTTACCTCGTCTCTCCCCCCCGCACAAGGTCCAGCCTTCTCCTCAGACACCCGGGTGCACAAAACGCCCCCCTCAACCCTCGGGGACGCCTCTTTGAATTCAATGACCGAAGAGTCATAAAGCAACCTCCGCTTTCGGACGACTCCCTGTCCCGCCCCCTCTCCCCTTCGCCTCCAATTGGGGTAAAGGTCTCGCCATAGTTGCCCTTTCACAGTCGGTCAACGATGCGGAAAAGTCGACCGGTGGCAGTGACGACAATGGTCGGGTCTTCGAGAGAAGAGTGAGGGCGGGGGGGAAGGTTTTGCCCATCCGGTGGGGGTCGGTGGGTGGAATAAGGGATAAGTCGGGACGGGGACACTGCACGCCTCCAATAACGTGGACGAGGCAAGGAGTGAGAAGGATTTTTGAGCAAAGAGTCGAAGCGATATCAACATGAGTGACTCCGACTGACAATAAATTTGACTTTTATAACAAGTCATTTAAGAACAGCTACCGGAACACGGAACCAGTCAAATTAGCGACTGACTTCCGCTAGCTAGAAGGACCAACATCATGCCGGGGCATTACTCCTTCTAAAAGTAGTTCTGGATGGTTTCTTCGTGATACTCATCAATGACTGAGTGGAAACCCCCGAAATTGGCTTTCTGCGTTAGACAATCCTCACGAGACTTCTCTCATTGAACATCATCATTACAGGTACTGACGTACCATTCAGTCGTTCCGTGAACCATCCCCATGATCGAATGTTTTCCTTATGCTAATTAACAGCTTCATTTATCGATTGAATTCGAATGATCTACTAAAACATGAGTTTCAGGCGATATTACTCTAACTTTAATGAAATTTCTTCCGATTCAAACCAACACGCTCATCGGAGTGAGTGAGATGACAAACCGTTTGCTATAGGTGAAAGTAGATTTTTTACATTGAGTTTGATTCGACTCCAGTCTTTTTCAAAATCCAAAATAAGTATTTAGATTATTCAACATGAAATAAGTCAGTAGTTTGTCCTTTTTCCATGACGATCAGCATCGTTTCAGATTCACCCCGTAGACTATTTGTAGACATCGTTGTCGTATTCCAAAATTAGTTCTTTGGGACAAGGTGCTGAATGATTGGTTATTTTTATGTCATTTTACACACGACGTTGGATAATTGGGCGAGGATTGTGAAGAAATTGAAAGTCAAAGAGAAACCTGTCATTGACATTAGTGAATATTCAGATATCAAGTAAATCAATATTAGATAGCGCTTTGTTCCCCCTAATTCTTTATTTCAATTCATAAACAATCCCTCCAATTAATGTTTTTTCAGGAATAATCTCTCCCGGGAGATAATGTTATAAGTATTAACAAAATATTTTGTGTCCATCCTTTTGCCGGCAAATAACATTCCGCACAAAAAGTGTACTTCTTTGCAATGAAAAACTTTTGGGGCAAATTATGGATGAAATTGCCTTCCCAAATTAAAGTAGAATGAATTGCCCTCAGAGGCATTTTCCTATGGGTACTAGCAAACAGTCACACTGAGTATACTGATTAGGGCAAAAATCTAGACTGCATCATATGTTAAGAGATGAATGGAGATATCCCTATTCATCATGGTGATGCATCATCGAACTGATCTTGAAAACCCAGATTGCCGCGGATGTAATACAAGTCTGCGGAAGGCAAAAGGGAATGGGAATATCACTACTACACCACCTTAAATATTCGATCTTCTACAGATGTAGAACACTGGCCCTCGGAATGGACAGCAAAATCATTACCTTCCCAAAAATACAATCCAACATAAGCCTCGTGCTACAACGTGTGAAATACCCGGAACTTCAATGCTTTGTTTTCCAGAGGTTCAGAAAATATCCTATTCGGAAACATTCGCAAATTCCGCGATACATTATAGACTCAAAGTGAAATGAATTGGTAGGCCAATTAATAGTGCTACAGGTGACATGGTCAAACTTGAAGATTTATAAGGCTATAGTGATGGACTACGTGAAGATTAAAAGTTACTTCAAAAAACGAAATAACTTTTCTGAACGACTTCTAAGTAGTATGTCTGCGGTTCTCATCCAGTAAGAGTAGATACTCGCCACACAAGAATTTAGTAATCATGCCATCAGTACAGCAGAATTTTAAGAATTTTATCCTATTTTACGGGTGGTGACCTAACACCCCCCGCCACATGCCCTTGCAGCAGCTTTCGGGGTATTACGTAGATAGATATATAAACGTCTTTATGATGTATATGTAGTTGAATCCTGAGGAGGTGAAAAGAAAAAATCTAAATAAATGGCATTGCATACTCATTTGCTCACAGGAGACTTAACAAAAAGACAGAATTAAACATAAAATCCTTTGATTTTTTTGGAGGTATGGCGAATCTCGTTCGACTTCAGGCCTTTAAGCTTTCAATTAAAAACATCACCGAAAGAAAAATTATTAAAATGTACAGAAAGAGGTGAATAGTAAGGAAATATTCATTTCACTAGGGTTGGAGAATGTGTTTACGCAACTATGAATGGAAGAATTAAGAATAAAAACAATACAAAATAAAAAATAGAAATACAAAATACTTTTTAAGTATTTTTTAAAACAAAATAACGACACATTCAGGAAATATAAACAATTTGACAAGTAGCTCAAATCAAGTCTCCGCGTTTCGGTGATCAGGCTTGAATGAAATACGAGGGTTTTTTTTTGGGTGCATCGACAGCTACGGTCATTTTGCCTGAAATACGAATAAACATTTAAAAAATATTTATTCCAAAAGTCCCAAAAATGTAGTATATAATTCATTTTTGGCTTTGTTCAAAGATTCGGCTCATTTTATGATATAAATCAATTAAAATTTAAAAATTCAATCGCCCAATAACAAAAATGATGGCAATGCGTATGAATTAAGAAAGTAAAAGGGTTTATTTCCCTCTAACATCACTATGGAACATCAAATAGTGGTAAGAAAAATTTCATTTCGATTCCTTGGGACGGGTTCGGAAGAAATTTAAGGTAAAATCAATTGTTATAAAATTCCACCAACGCGATCGTAGTCTCAAATTTATTCAACCATTAGTCCATACTTTAAAAGATTTTTGAATTATTTTCGTTTAAATTTCTGAAAAAGTTAAAAAAAATGGAATGCGCTAATCTCATTGGTCACAGGGTAAATATAGACCTAGAGGAAATTGACATAGCAGAGAATGGAATGGGAAACTGAAATTAATTCAGGAAAAAAGTAATAATTTAAAACGGCCTGAAGGAGATGATAAAAAGAAGAAATATGGGATGCTGGCAGAAGAAAGAGAAGAGCATCACAGAGAAATGATGAAAAATTACTGGCAGAACAGAATGGAGAATGGACGGAAATCATTAAAACGCTATGTCACGTGGTCCATAGATGGCCAACTTGAAGATTGAAAAAAAAGACACTAACTTATTAAAAAATTAACTACAATCTGTCAAGGTAATGCATTTTTTCAGTACAAATATTTAATCAATACTCGTCTATGTGATAATTATGAAAGCGCCAATGATTACGATAGGAGGCAAATGGAAGGGGGACGGAATTAAGACCGAAAATAACCCCATGGTATTTTAGGTTATATTATGAATATGGTAATGGAAAACTGTGACGTTACTTAAATATCATACTTACTTGGATCCTTTGAATGATATGTGAACTTTGCGAGTTATATTAATGGCCAAAGAACAAAGAGCTACACACCATCTCATTTCTTCCATTATACGACTAAAGTAAGATATATCTAATTCGGAATACGCATAATAATAGAATATTCAGACTTAGAATACACAAATATTTTAAAGACGGGCATAAAGGAGTATAACCATAGCTGATTTGGAATTTTAAAAGCGTTTAAAAATGAACACAAAATATATTTTAAAAATGACAGATTACTTATCAAAATTTAATTTAACTTCCATCCAAATGTCTTAGTTATTTATTATGATTGATATGAGCACATCTGGGTGTATTTGCCAGCGCAAGAAAATTTATCTAGCAGTCATTGCCCTTACTTGGGTTAAATAATAGGAGCATAGCCATAGATCTTCATTCATTTATCCTTTCACGATTGCCTAGAAAATGAACCTAGAGTTAGTAGTTTGCAGCCCGTTTAGTAAACATCTCCATAATTATATATAATTTCTCTAGTTTATTCAAATACATAATGGATTCAAATATTAATGGGTTCTTAACGCTTAAATAATCGCAAACTAATTTGAATTCATTTGTGTTAAAACTTCGTATAAATTATTTCTGTGGGAAGTTCAAAAATTTTATCTCCCTGAACGTTGGCACTTTATTGATAGAAAAGATCTAGGTGCTCCTGCTCAGATTATCCAAGCGAAATAAATTTATTCTTCTCCTCTCTCATTGTGAGTGCCTAAAGCCCGAAGTGAAAAGGCGGGTCCCGGGCGCGTGCCCGGCGGATAAATGCTCCCAAACCGCGGTCGGCGACCGGACTTTCCCCCGCCCTTTGTGTGCCGTGGGCCGCTGGAATGACGGGGTCGAGGGTCTCTTCCTTCCTCCTCCTATCCTACTGGACACCCGTTGAGGAGGGCTGTGGAGACGTGCCCGATTCGCGGCCACATTCCTTTCGCCCACGTCCCCCAAAGAATGAATCCCACTCAAAAGTTGAGACCTCCGAAGAGGGAGGGTGACTTCATAGCACTACGAATCGAGTCACACGAGGGATTCCCTCCCACCCGAAGGACAATCGGCATCGTGTAAATCGAACATTGATTTAAATATTAGGACGGGTGTTCGCGCTGCCTGGGTCCTTTGATTGTTCACACTGGCCGCGTGTTGGTCAATCGTTCTCTCTGTCTCACGCACCCTCCAGTGCCAATGTTGATTATTAGAAAATAATGCCTTAAGAATTAACGGAACTCCGAAATATATTTGCAGGGCTGGATTTTAGCTTTTAAAAATAACTAAAAATAAAGGATTTTTGTGAGTGGAGTGGGCACATGAAAATCAAAAGGATAACAAGTCAAAGAGTAAATTGTACTGTGAAACTGGTATAAAATTCAGTTAACAGTAGACATTCAAAGAACAATACTGATTTTCACAAGCTCTTAAGCTCCATCGCATATGACGTATCTTGTTAAGACGTTTTGGTTGCAGACGGAACCTGACAAAATATACTCGTAAATGCATGCTGAAGGGAACTGATGACAGGGACGTTTGAGTAAGAATGCCAATAGCCGATTAGTAAAAAGTTTTATCTGAAGCGTGGTTTTGTACGATGTGGAAACCTGGTCCTTGACGCAAGGAGATAGGCGTGGATTGGAGGCTTGTGAGATGTGGGTGTGGAGAAGGATGGCAAAGGTGAAATGGGCGGAAAAGAAAACCAACGAGTACTAAACCTGGTGGGGAGGAGAGAGGATAGTTGAGAAAAACCCAATGACGCCAGGAAAGGTGTACATATATGGGGGGTATTTTGATTGATGATGGAATGCAGAAGACTGATACATAGTGGATGACGTTAGGCAGGCGAAGTAGGTGTGGAAAAAGGGATTGGAGCATTGAGGGAGGAAATAGGCATGTTAGACATAATGGAGGGACGCAGAAAGTTTGGAATTGAAGAAAAGTTTATTGTCGTGTGGGATGTGTGGTCGTGTCTTGTTAGCGGAGAAATGTTGGGGTGCTCACTTAGTGTCCATTGTAACTCTTAAGCGAATAATATGCGGCGATGGAGATAAGTGTCTTGCCGCATTCAAGCAAACATAAATACGTAATCATGGAAAGCGCTAATAATATGAATTATGCTGTGGGTGTCACGGCTGGAAAGAGTATACATGTAGTACCTTACTTTCGGATATGTACGATACGCATGTAAAGAGAGAAAGCCACACTTTACGTTTAGAAACATACGCAGTTAATTGGTTAATGTAGTGGTGAAGAGTTGAAAAGGCAATGAAATAATATATGGATGCACCTATTCACATTTCCCTGCCCTTCAAGCTGTCACCCAACACCTGTGTTATAGACGGGAAAATATAAAAAAATATCAAGATTGGTAAAATACCTTTTAGTAAAAATCATATTTTGTGTTAATCTCCCGTAGGTGTGAACGGATTTAACATTATTATTGATTTAGTGTCAATATTTTGAAATATATTCGTTATTATAATCTGTTATTAATATAATTATAGTCAGTACATCATTTTAATGATGGATCGTGTTCTATGCCTCGATTTACCACGTCAGTTGGATTAGCCTGATTGTTGTTGGGATTTAAAATTCGGTCTGCGATAAAATAGGAAAATAAAGAGAAGAAAATGCATGAAGAAGGAGTATTTGTTGGGAGAAAGTTAATTGTAGAGCGCTATTTATACCTGGTGTATGTCAGACATTTCGTTTAAGTTATAGTTAATATAGAGTTAAAGGAATAAAGTCTAAGACAACTCGTGAGGTAGCACGACATGGAATACACTTTTTATGAGATTTAACCGTATAAAGTAACTACAATTCTACAGGAGTTTAATTTCCAGCATTGAAGTTAGTCCATAATTAAGTGCTTTAGCAATTGGGTGTGAAATTATGCGAATATTTTTCTTGCATCAAACCTGTTTACGGCGCAACAGGAGGCGATGGATTAGGCTATGAACTGCGAGAGGTTAACTATAGGCACAAGAAAACATTCCTCGTCTTACACCTGCTTCTGCACCTGCAGGCGAACGAAACTCTGTTGTTCGTAAATGAATCAATTTTTTAAGGGGACCAGCAATAGTCCTCCGAGAATGGAAAAAAAGTTTTCACAAACTGATTTATTGGCATGATGCAAGCGAGGAGAATTTTGTTTTGTACCATACGCATTACTTGGCGGTATTCAAATGATACGAAACATAAAATTTAGTACCCAATAAAATAATTTGGAAGCAGCCACCCTTTGACCATATCTCAACTTTATTTTAAAAGATTGTTAGCTAGATACGTCTGTTGGTCTAAATTAAAATTCAAGATCATCATTTTACTCCAGATACCACTAATAATTACTTCCTTCGAAAAACGTAATTGTCCAATAAATACTGGATGTGGATTACTCTCATTCATGTTACCGTACAATGTTTTCTTTCGCCACTCTACCTTTGCTGCGAATCAAGTTTATGCAAAACATCAGCACCAATTAAAATTACACGTATCAGCTTTTCGGCATGAAATTTAGTAGTATTCCTTCAATGCGTTTGCAAATTTCTTTCACTGCAACGGCATCTTGGAAAACAAGTGAAAACTCAAGCTTACGCTTAGGAGTTTAAACCGCTGATGAGTTTACAAATGGCTTATGAGTGACTATGAAAAATATATTGGAAATATAACGAATCAATCGGCTAAATCCAAAACCTCCTTGGAAGAAAATTACAGGACCATTTTTCTTGCGAAAAACGGTACGGCATGATAGGTTCATCGTGTTATTTCATCGCCTTTCTTTTTTGTGTTCCAACTTACTTCAACGAAGGTGGGAATATTAGACGAAGAAATCGAAAAAATACGATTCCCCGTCTTCCCTCCTGCTCCTCCCGAGGATGGATGTTTCCGTTTTGATTGGCATCGAAACATCCACTTTCCGAACTCGTCCCATTCTCCATTCCTCCGGAAAAAAGTTAGATATTTGCATTCGTGTTTTGATGATTCTCTTGTTCGGGAGAGCTCGTGAGGATTGAAGACGGGTAAGGGGTGGCAGCCGCTTGTATTCGCCGGTTTGCCCCCGGCAGGGGTGGGTGGGTTGAGGGAGGCGCCGTCGAAGCGCCGAACCGTAGTTTCTTCAGCTGCTGCCGTCTGCCTCTCTTCTCTCCCTCTCCACCCTCTCCACTACGCCCCCCTCATTCTCCGGCGCCCCTCCCGCCACCCATCGAGGGCCCCGCCCTCTAAGATCTCCCAACTCATCAGTCATTCCCCAAAACGGTCATGTCGCGCGGATCCGTCGCCACTCTGCCACCCATGGTGGATCACCCAGGAGACAGACAAACTTGTCTAATTAAAGACAAGCCATGTTCCAGTCCATCCACCTCACCCACTGGGAGTGAAACATTGAAGGAAAAAGCTGAATGGCATAAGGTTACGACTGCGTGAAAGTTCAGCGCAATGAAAACAAATAATAGCTCGCGATGTTTATTTTTTGGTAGCTTCTTTGTGACATCCATATTTCATACGGCACCAACTCTTCAGCTCGAATGGAGAAATTTGGGGATGTGGTACCGGGGAAATACACATAACAGCGAGAAAGACAATTCCTCAATAAACTTTCTGTTTCTACAATTATTCTTACTCTTCTTACGCAGGGATTGACTGACTATACCTGAATTCGGGAAAACAAAGCGATGCTTAAAAGGGTTTCATGATTTCTGATAATATTGAGAAAAATCGAGAATAGTAGTATTTACGCGTACGTATTAGTATTAGTAATAGTATAAAGATTTAGCGCAGGTTTTTGATTAACCCAGTCACGTATTTTCACAAGACCTAACAAACATGGCACAATATATCTTCAAACTCTATTATATTTAAATAACTTCTGCTTAAGCTCTGTATACTTTCTACGTCCCCTAACTCCGTCCAAAATATCTCCTTTCCATCCCTCCACTATGCTTTCCCAATATTTTCCCCTCTATTACCGTGTTCAACATCCCATTGGCTCTCAGTATCTTCTGCATCCACTTGTCATGCCTTATTTCAATTTCTCCCAACATTCGCCTCTCTTCCATTAGCATACCTAACACTTCGTTTGTTTTTACGCTTATCTTCTTGCCTCGAAGAGCAAGGCCCTGGCCATAAAAAACGATAAGTATTTGAGACCCTCAAAAAGAAAGTGAAATATTGTCCACCAATATTAATTGGATAGTGGAAAATTAAAAGTTGGGTAACCACAAATCCATTCCAACGTAAAATTAGATTGTCATATTCGACACTGTTCTATTAATCCAACAAATTTCAGTTTTTTTTGTAATGGATTTTCTCCAATAGCTTTTTGCATTTTCGATCGTGAAAAGGAGTTTGGAAAAAATGTCTCCGAATCGAGTGATTAATTAACCCATTTCTCATCTCTAAAGTATAACAGACTGATGTGATAGAAAGATAATTTATCAGATATGGTATGAAACTTGCCTTATTAGTGTACCTGTATTTTAGAAGCACATATCTTGAATACGATCTGTTTTTATCGAGACAATCCCATCCTAATTATGTACACATTGTATGAATGATTCAGTTTGTTCAGAGGATTCTTGTAACGAATCGTGATATTTTTCTTTATAAATTGTTTAATTCACAAATCAAACATTTAATTTGTATAGTCAAATGGTTCGAAAATGATTAAAAACGTGAGTTAATTTTTAATTCATAACGGTTGTGTAAACATTTTTATTCCAATGTTTCTTTATATTAATAACCCTTTTCCCTTATCGATTCCATTTTCTTTAACAAGATTACACTAATTCAGGTCTTACCGGTAATTGACTACGAATTTAACATTTTAAATGCTTTCCTCAAGCAAATGGTGAAAAATATCATTCGCCATAGGTGATTTAACAAAGAAATTCGTTCAAATCCTGGAGCCAACATGTATTTTTCAGTGACATCCCGACCCCTACTTGAGGTGCTTTGTGGAGAGCACTTTGAGTGAGTATGACGTCCGTCGGATGGGACGTTAAGCTGCGGACCCCTTGGCGCCTTTCGACAAGAGCCCTTCCATCCATTCCTAATGGCGCAAATAACCTTAGCTGTTGGACGCCTCCGTAACAAAACTACTACTACTACAAAGAAATTCAAGTTTGGGAATGTCGGAATTTAGCCTCTAATCGCATCAACAAGCATTGACTAAGCTAATTTAATGGTAATAAAATATTATATAATCAGTCGTTTATATAAAAGCGATTGTGAAGTAAAATCTATAATTTACATTGAACATGGACATCCCGGAATAGAATCGAGAAATGCCTCCGAATGTGCAGAATCGTGCTCGGGTAATACGTTTTCTGGGTGCTAGATATTCCTGGGAAAAATATGACAAAATAGGGACATGCAATACCAATAAAATTTATCAAGTTCCTTAAACTTTGATACATTTTTTCATAGTTTTCTCAATACTTTTTATATACTAAATTTATTCTATGTTCGCCTTTTTTGCAGATCAAACAAGTAACTACATTCAAGGCTAAAGAAGGGCAAGGTTTACTCGCTGGGAATGTGGATATAAAACGACGGGAATGTAAATTTTTGTAGTAATTGACCATTATGGCCTTCTCGAAAATCGTTTCAGTCATGGTGAGTTTTCCAAGTAAAAGCATGTATTTCACGTAACTAGACGTATTCTGCGTGGTTCCTGAAAACTATTACAAAACGCTTAGGACTGACAACCTCGTAAGAGGGTATAAAAGTTCTTCCCTATTCTGCGTCCTTTCCCAGCTACTCAATTTTATTTTTAATGCCCTTCATGCCATCCAAAATACGTACAGCCGCTTTTTTCCTCCATATTCTCCACGTACTCTTGTCTCTTCTCTATAGTATGATTTAACATCCCAATACCTCTCAAATCTACACCAATCAACTTTTCTACCTTCGCTACATTTTATCCTATATTCTCTCTTGGCCATTAGTACCTAAATTTTCGATTTCTTTGTCTCTCTACAGCTTATTTTTATTATACTTATCCACATCTTGGGAGCCCAATTTATGCTCATCCTCTTTCCTTAAATATTAGGTTTCGTAACCGTAAAATTTTAAGTATCAAGTTCTGATTGAGCCAACCCTTATGCATTTACAAATATCTATGTTTAACATCCATGGATCCTGTATAATAGGCTCTTTGTAATCGATGAAAAGTCGGTCTTAACTGAGTGACCTAGTCATCAATTCAGTCCTCTAGGACAAGACTTATTTGGCGAACGGATTTCTTCCCGTAAAGTTCTCTCTTTTAAACATTCATGTCCAAAATAAATAAATAGTGTCCTCGCATACGGGTATAGTTATTCTGACCCCCATCATTCATAGCAAAAATTAATATCTTAAATCCATCTTTTCAACTCTTGAAATTTCTTATCTTATTTACAGCCTTGTACATGATCTCTCCACCTGTAGTACGATTGGGGTAATAATGCATTTTAAACATCAACGACGAAGAAACGTTCTCTCAATTTATGCAAATGATTTAATCGGATGATTCCCCACCTAGTTCCTTCAACAATCTTGATGCGCTACTCAGTTTATCATCATGCTACAGCGTTTTAAAAATCTAGTTCCTCTAAACTGCACGCGATCTAACCCAGCAATCAATCCAACTTCATCATGATCCTATATAGTAGCATCTTCTAAATGAGGCATAAATAGCGAAAGCTAACATAACCCTTTAGCCTACTCGTCAAATCTCCCCGATACACTTCTAATAAATCCTAATTTTTCGCTAGTTTATCCTCTTATTCCCCGTATATGTTTTACCCTAGAAAGGTCGTTTGTAATTATCAAAATATAAATAAACACGCAACCCATAATTATTAATGAGAACAAAAATAAATTAGCACAAAATTTGTCATGTTTCCCCCCTAAGAAACAATGCCCGAACAAAGCTCGACGAAAAGATACATTTAAAAGGGGCTATTCAATTTCTTAAATACATGATTCGATCATTATAAATTTTATCAATTATGATTAATTTTCATTTCATAAGTTTCATATTTATATAAATAATTAATATGATAGTATATGTATATTATTATTTCAAAAAATATTAATTTCCCTAATCATATTTATTTATTTTTAACCCAAGTATTCATTCGAGTCTACACTTTCTATTTTGGTATTTTTGATGCAGGAGGCATTCGAACTCCTACTCCAAAAATTCTTCACAGAACACTTTTTAAAGTTTGATTCTAAATGTCATATGTTGCACCATCGTACCGTTGGCATTTAGGTTAACAGCTAAAGCTACTTTATCCTCAGGACTACGGAAATCTCTGTAAATCACTGGGTCGTCGACAAACATTAACCACGCAGTTGAGGTCCGATATCAATACCCTGAGGAACGCATTAAGAGACTTCTATTACATTTGAGCCAAAACCATCAATGTCTATAGTTTTTCCACGACCTTGCAAAAAAGTCTTCAATCCAGCCTAGAATATTCTCATTGGAATGAGTCATTTATTATGCGGGAACATTCAAATGTTATGTGTTGTTAAAATATTCCACTGGCTACCATTGTTCGACGCACCAGCTGTCGGAACAAGTTTTCATACAAACGTGTCATTATCAAATATTCGAGGGCCGAGAGTAAACAAGTGGTTTCGAGCAATGGAGGCTTTGCCGAACCTAATAACATAATTAAAGGGCCAGTCGGTGAAAGTAAACACCCACCACCTAAAATCGAATTTCGGTGAGTGTGTCCAAACACATCCTTATCCGTGAGTGAAATATCCCCGTTATATAATTACCAGCTCATGTTTGACGGCGAATTTCATTCAGGTAGTATGATTTTTCAATAATCAAACAATGCATAAATACCGACACCCAGACATTCAAGAAAATATAAGCAGGAGTCTTCAATTTTGGAACGTCATATGTTATCGTATTCTTATTAGGGTTATGATAGTGCTGGAAGAAGGGTAATGCAAAGAGAACCCACCCCATTAATGATCGATTTTTATGGATGCCACTTGTAACAGCCCGCAAAGGATACCTAGCTCTCTGTTGTCATAACTAAGGACAGGTTACGATTCTGCTGGGAGCCTAAGTGGTGATCTGCACTCCGTAATTCGCTCGGACCTCTATATCAATAACAGGAAAGAGGATGCTCCTAACCAGCAAAACCACCTAAGCAGCCTCCTCCCACCAATTCCCATTTCTCCTTTCATTTCTACCTCCTTTGAATATTCCCGCTACAAGTTCATACCCAAAAAAGGAAAGAAAGAAGAAGAAAGAATTTTCGTGACTGACAGCGACCAAATACGGCCGGAGAATGATGAAATCGAGAAATTTTAAAACGTAACCTTGGCGTAAACTTGAGTTCAAATTCATAGTAATGCAAAATAAGATATAGTAATGCAAAATAAGTCATTTAGGTGTATGAAACTCAGGAAGTTCCTACAGAGTATAATTCCTTTTTTTCGCCAGCGAACACAATTTTTTAAAGATGTGATCCAAAACACTAATGTTTTTTAAAATTTCAACACTTTTAATTAATGCTTGGTGGGACGATGGATATTCTTATTTATTTATCAACGAAGTAAATTACTCAATTAATGGATTTTTTATGGTTTATAAAAATTAAGGAAGGGTGAGTCTTTTTTTAATACATGATATCATTCAAATAATGAAAACGGACAACCCTCTCTACCACCATAATGAAAACGAATGAGACAACGAATTACTCTCTACCACCGTTTCTTCTTCATCTTCTCATCTTCATTTCAAAATGTATCAATGATGAAATACGTAGATTTGAAACTTAAATGTCGAGACGTTCCTGCCCAAATGAGTAGGGTGTAAATTAGTCCTGAGGTTTATTCATCAAGATATTTTGCCTATATTATTTGCCTACAGCCAGCCTTTGAGGACGCATTCGGTGATAGGTACACTTGCAAAAACGAGAAAGTTAACAATTTTATTTCATTAAAAAATTCAACGTGGTAATTACATTTATATCGACTAATGATTACAAACACGCTAAAATTTACAACAAATAGAGCTCTCAGTTTTGATCAAGATTCACGTAGCACAATAACTTTAACTGAACAAAGCCTTGCAAATACAACTACTTACTATTATCGCCTTATTTTGAATAAGCAAAATAATTCACATGTAAGCGCCAGGTTTTAAGAAGTTTTAATAAATGAAACAATGAACCATTACATAATAAAAGCCATAGTGTATTTTGGAATTTTGGCTTAGTTAATCACCCAAGTTAGAATACTTGGGTGGTTATCATTTGAGCAGCGAGAACATACACGTGAGGATAGTTTTTGCTTAGCTGGAAAACTTTTGTGTTGATAGAATAGAGCCTGCGAGAATGTGAACCCACTGTGCTCGATTCGAAAATATTTTATAAACGTACTGAAAATTGTCAGAGTTGATGACGGGGACGTTGAGTAGGGATGTTAAGACAAGACTCGTAAAAACTCTGATATAGTATGGAGCGTAGCTATGTACGGCGCGGAAACGTGGTCGCTGAAGCAGGAGGATAGACGTAGATTGGAGGCTTTTGAAATGTGGGTGTGGAGAAGAATGGAGAAGGTGAAATGGACCGAAAGGAAAACAAATGAGGAAGTACTAGAAATGGTGGGGGAGGAGAGGGGTTTGTTGAGAGAAATCCTATGGAGGCAGGAAAAATGGATGAAAGGCGTACTGAGCGGTAGTGGAATGTTGAAGAGGGTAATAGAGGGGAGAATGTTGGGCAAGCGAGGTAAGGGTAGGAACAGGATAGGGATGTTGGACGGGATGAAGGGAGGAAAGAAGTACACCGAGATGAAGAGGGACCTGATATAGATTAGTTTGCAAGGTGGGGAGTCACAAAATGTTTATTTGATAGTTGTGTCCATCCAAAAACCTACCTTAACCGGTAGATTACCTAATAATAACTGAAAATTGATTATTTGCAACGAGAAAACCAGTTGAAAATTTAAAATTATTTTTTAGGAAGTAATAAATAGAAGCAGCCAATGAATCTTGTTAAACTTGAATTAAAAATGAGTACATAATTACGAGTATTTCTAACCCATTGCTTTGCAGATGATATTTACGCATCAAAACTAATGTGGTGTTCGTAAGTTAAGTTTCCTTCAGGTTTCACGAAATATTTAATTTTAATAAGGTACAAAAATATTTAATAAAAAAAATTTCAAGTGTTCCACAAAAGGAAGAAAACTTGGTAACAATCGACCGTCATATCTTGATTGATGCTATTAAATTGGACGACTCAAATTTACTTATTTAATTCTACAGAAATGATGTCGGAGTAAAATAATTCTCATTAATTAATAATTTCATCGGTTTGTAGATCTCAGAGTTTTTGTTCCAACAAAATGCACATGCACATGAAAGATATGAACTAAGAGCTAGGGCAGGGCCATATTTTCCTCTGCGATTCCCATCCTTTCTTCTCAGTTTCTTCAATCTGCTTCCCCCTATGTCCGTCGATTCTCAGGGGCCAAACTCCTCCCTTCACCCTCTTGCCTCCTCGTCCCACCAAAATTCCTCCTTTCCCTTTTCACCACCCACTCCAAAGAACGATCTTTCGAAGGACGGCTGGAGAGATCTTTTATGAAATTCAACTAACACCATACTCCCCTCTCTCAATCTCTTCCCGTCACCGTTTCCTTAGAAACTGAGGAACCACCCCCCAGTCCTCGTCACCTTCTGCCATTCCAAGCAGCGTGGAGATTCTTCCCCAGTGCCACCCTTTCCTAGGGTAAGGGGGGAGGGAGGACTGGGGACATTGGAATAGAAATGAATGGGGGGGGAGACGTGAGGAGGGTCCAAGTTCACGGGGGGGAGGCGGGGTCCCCTTTTCTCGTCTCTCGTCCCGTGGACCCAGAGGTCCATTGGCCACGGAAAGAGTTTTAAACGACTGCTTGACATTGAGGCGCTCTCAAACGTCGCGTGAAATGCACGTTCGTGGGTCGGCCGGTTATTCTCCCACGGGACGCGTTTTCTCTTCTCCTCGCATGCCTATTCCATGACCACCCGCCCGCCGGGGGGTTAGTGTGGTGGGTGGGAGGCGAGCTTGAAGGGAGCGTGGCTCGGCTGTACGCGTGCATTCAAGTCGACGGGAGCGTCCTTTCCCACCCACGCGCCCACTCCCGACCCTCCACCGCTCCTTTTGTTTACGCTCAAACGAGAAACCTACGAGTTCTCCGAAGTGGGACCATCTCCCTCCCGCCGAGAACCGCCCTTCTCATTCACGTGCCGTCGCACCCCTTCCAAAGATTTTCCCAATTCTGAGTTTTTAAGTGGTTTCTGAACACCCTCCGCGCGTTTAATGAATAACCCGAGCGTGAAAACCGAGTGCGTGGGTGAGTGTGCGTGTGTGAATCATTAGATATTTGTGAAGCTTGGCCGTTGGGGTCCGAAGAAAACGACCCATCGCAGCCTTCGGCAGCCGCGGCGCGCGCTCCGCCAATCGGAGTAGCGCTAGGTCCTCTGTTAACTTTTCTGCGAAACCTCCCTCCTTGTGCATTCATTCATTCGATGGTTATGGAAGATGGGGAAGAGAAAAGGGGGACGGGCTGGGGAAAGAAGAAGAACACACAAGACAGGGCCCGAGGTGTGAAATCTCGCCCACAAATCGTTCGACCGCTCAAGGATAGTGAACTGCCCACATATGAATGAACTCTTGGTGGCTATTTAGGTGCCATAGAACCACGGAATTCCTAGGTAGTCAGGGCTGTGGGTGTGAAATCAGCTTTTGAAGCATGGGCAGAGCTCGCAGCTGATACCTCATGAGATGAAACCCTCAAGTCTCTCATTCTCCCCACGGGCGTTGATTTCACCTCTACCCCTACTAAATACCGCGCAAGCCGCCGCAAGGGCGTGTGGCGGGGGGGTGTTAGGGGACCACCCAACATTAAGAAAAAAAACCGCATGCAAAAGCCACAAATTTATAGAGTCCACAAACAAAACATGGTATACATTCATGCAAAAACCCTTAAATCAAGCGTTTCATTTTAAGAAAGTCTTGGGCAAAAGAAACTGAGGAAATCTCTCCAACGTAGTCGACTATGTGCACAAATTGAGCAATGTACTACTTTTTATATGGTTCTCCAATATTTTCAACAACGGAGAAACAGAATGCAAAATATTGAAAACCCGAGTGAGACTTGTTCAGTGGACAAATATTTAGTACAATCCCGCGTTTTATGGAATTCGTATAGTGTTCCTTGTCTAGTGCCATAACCCATGAAAAGCAAACGCAGCATATCTTAAGACAGAAATATTGTCACAATTCAAATAACCTCTTATATAATATTGGCATTTATCATTGTTTTTACGAACGATAAGTAGCAGCAACGAACTTTTACGTCTGCGTAATACTCTGCAAACCGCCACTGGGGCGTAAGGTTGGGGGTGTAATGGTACTAGCAATGCACGCAGAGATACTAGTTCACGCATTCAACCGGACAATGACTAGCCAATAGACAACTCTCGTACACATAAATGCTTCCGAAAAATTCCATGACATGTGGTTGATCAATTCATCATATTATAATGTTGAAGTTAATTTAATTTTTCAGTCTCTTGGGTCTGGTTTTGTTAGGATTGTCCGGCGTCGAAGGAAATAATATACTTGAATTTCTCTCTGATGGTATCTATCTCTTATTTTGTCAGGTGAGTCGAATCTACCAGTATAATTTGGTGCCATAATAATTTTCTCGGTGTCATGAGAAAACACAGGTTGTGCCTTGCTAAAAGTCCAAGTCTCGTCTTCCCAAACCTTGCCGAAGGGGCTTTCAGCTTGATTCCTCCAGCATATCCGTGACGCTTATTCACTTTTCCTTACAACTTTTAACAATTCTAGCGGATTTTCTCGTCAAATTCGTTAGTTAAAGTTTTCTCCCAAAGATCCCAGACAATTGCCGCTTATTCTAAATGTGGCCTACCTAAAGCAAATAAGTGCCTTCTCTCCTATTTTTTCCCTGCAACCCGTGTAATAAATCCCAGATTTTTTATTACTGGCCCGTATATTTTTCTAATGTGTGTACTTCCCAAAACCAACACCTAAGTACAACACTCTGGTATTTCAACTGCTCTGAAATGATGAACTCGATCCCATCTATTTTATACGAGATCATTTCTTCCAAAACTCCCGTGCTGTGTATATACGGATATGTAATTCTAACCCCCATTTTTTCCAGCCAATCCGATATCTGATCTAAATCGCTAGAGAGCAGCAGGCTATATTCCAGTGTCTTTATTTTTCTGTGAATCGTTTTGCTGTCTGGAAATAATGTAAGATTATTCTAGCATAGGCGCTTAGTTTGTTAATAAATAAAAAGAATAGTAGGAACCCTATAACACTTCCCTGTGTCACACCTGAAACTACGTTTGCCTCTAATAAACTCAAGCCATTGACACCTACCTTTTGTTTATGGGAAGATAAAGTGCCCAATCTAAGTACGGACACCATTACAACTTGGGTTGAGTATCAATTTGTAATGAAGGACCTTGTCGAATCCTTTCTTGAAATCTAACCGTGTGTGTTCCCTTCCCCCGATTTCACGTTATAGTGAATAAAAATGCTTAAGTGAGCTTCATATGATTTGCTCTTTCAACCCGTACTGGGTGCGGTGTAATAATATAGAACAATTCTATATTCTACAATTTTGCAGGGCATCGATGTTAAAAAAAACTCGCTCAGTATTTTTTCATGGTTTCTTTCTATCGCCACCTCTGTAGGATGAAGTACGTGAGTTAGAGAGAAATTTTGGATTATTCGTGGGCTAAATTTTATTTTTACGTAGTCTACCATTTAAGGTAGGTTTTGGATGGATATATCAAAAACACCAACATTTACAATCCTCCCCAAATAAGACACAGTCCGATCTCACACACTACAATATAACCTTCTTCCATTCCGCAAATTCCCTCTAATATTAATTCCTTCTAACATTTCTATCCGTTTCTTCTCAACTTTGCTCGTAACGTTCTCCTCTCATCCACAGTCATTATAATGACATCGAAAATCAAAATACTCAGCATCCAGTTTTCTGTCTCCTTTGGATCTCTGCCAATAATCCCCTCTACTCCCAAACCTGCCTATTTCTTCGTTTATTCGCCCGTCTGTTCATTTCATCTATTCCATTTTCTTCACACACACAATTCAAAAGCCTACAAGCTATGAATATCGTATTGCTTCAACGACCATACTTCCGCCCCTTACAATACAAACAATAGTTTATGCCTTCATATTTCAATGGTTAACATAACCTCCTTTCTGGAAGATCTCATATTATAACCTATAAGTATTAAATCACATGCTGCTGATAGGTGAATATTATTTCTCGGAATTTATATTTGACAAAGTCATTATCTTTTCCAGCAATCAAGTTAAGTGGGTGAATTTCAATCATTTCACTGGCCAATTATCCTCTTGTACTGTACCTATAGGTCCCATATTGCGGAAACTATAGGTAAGTTAGCATCTACTTGTGAAATTGTTAAATGTTTTCAATGCTCCAGATTACTAAGAAGATTAAATGTTGTGAAAGGCTAATCAAGGATTTTTTTTCCTTCGTTCAGAGGATGACAACATTTTAATAGTTAAACTTGATAAAAACGCAGTAAGGACAAAATACAAAGTTGAACACCAGACCTAGCGAGTGTGTGGCCAAATACGTGGCGATTTATTAAACCAATATGACAATTTCAGGCGAATCAATGCTAAATGCGCTACACTTAAATTACGCCAGTGTTTTACCCGGTTTGACTCAGCTTCACCATCATTTCAATTCTCCTTAAAATGACATCACCTCATGTTTTTTCATTTAATCTTCATTTCACTAACGATTAGGATTTCATTGATTGTGCTGTAAGCTATTAAGACAGATGAATTTATATATTCTTCATAGGCTTATCACACACCAGTAAAAGACAAGTTGAGCAAGCGAACACTTCTCAAAGAGAAATATATTCGAAACAGGATGTAAAATAAAACATTCGCTGAGCTGTTGCCATTGCAATACCAGTCTGTTTGTTCTGTCTGTCACACAGTGGTGCCTTCAAAGATTCAGTGCCTGCGAAGGAGACGGGAGATTTATCTAGTCGAGTCGCACCTACTGTGAATTCGTTATTAACTTAACCCTACCTCGCTACAAAAAAATCGTGACGTGATTTATGGTTGGCGCCATGTCAATTAAAAAGTAAACATTTTGCCTTTAAGTTGCTATGACTGGAATCTCCGTTTGGAGAAAATATATGCCAGTGCGACAGCTTTGAGAGATTTAGAAAACTCCAAGGTGTGATAAATTCCAGGTGTCTGGGTGGGACACACGAGTCACATCCCAATGCTCCGCATCGTTATCAAATAGAAGGATAAATTTGAGGTCAAAAAGAAGGAACCACACGGAGAAAGATCAATTACTCTATGCAAAATAAAAATGAAAATTATGCTACTTACCGAATACAACAGTTCCACATCAGATTAAAGGAGAATTAGGACACTTAAGAAGCGATAGGCGATATGAATATAGCCCCAGCAAACACCTAGTTGATATCAACCGTGCCATATCTCTCGAAGACATTTAAAAAAAAACTCTCCTAATCAACTTCTTGGCAAAAATCGATTTTTGCAATGTAATTTAATGAAACAAATGTGTCAGATCAACCTGAAACAGAATCAAGATTTTGCTGACAATGATATATTGAGGACCTAGCTCTTAGCAGACAATTTATTGCTGTGTTACCGAACCAGATAACTCGGGGCCTTCTGAGGCAAAAAATGTTTTCACGTATTCTTCTACAAGACTAATTTATCTACAAGTCTCCAATCTACAAGCCTGGATAAGAATTCAAGAGAGTTTGAGAAGACACATAAAATAAACGTTTCAAAGCCAGAATTTGTGGATAGTTTTACCTTCGCCTGGTTACTCGCGCCACTGAAACCATTGGAATGAAGTGCTGGTACTCTCGGTAGCCAGTCTATCCATTGCCATCCTCCCGCGGCTCTTCGAAAGTCGAAACAAATTCAATTTTTGAAGAGTAGGGGATGGTGGCAATGGGTAGACGGATAACAGAAAGAGGAATGCCAACGATTTCAACTTGATGAAAACCTTTGATCGCCATCATGCATTCACAAATAGTGTAATCCGTAAAGGTGTACGTATGTGGAAGCAATTAGGGGCTATATATACAATAGAAACGGACCCAAGCTGTAATTAATTTGAGTACGTAAACATAATCTCCCGTACTTAATAATGCTGTGATGTAGGTTCCCCTCTCAAGCCAGTCTTACCTTAGCTGATCATTGCTTAGTAAATGAAAGTTTGTGAATAATTAACACAAAAAATAATTAACAGGTCTCACTTTTGCTGAATATTCGTATACAATTACTGCATTTGGGTACATTCATGGCAATGTGCTCTGAGTTGAGTCAAATGGAGATAAAACAAGCTCTCTCGTAAGCCGCGGGTTTTGATTTAATTAGACCTCCGAGGTATTGGCTCTTGAGTTCGGTACTTTTTCTTTTGTTATTACCGCAGTTACTTTTTAATTGTGCATGTGAGACTCTGAGGATCGAGGAAATAACGGTGTGGTGTTTTATTGCAGAAGAATTTCAATTCCATTCTTAAAAAGTATACCCGAAATGGGTACGCAGTCCCTCGTTACTCACGAGCTTGAGAAATTAGATTCCTTCCTCGTGGCACACAAAATCAGGAAGGCGTGGGTACATCCGCTTCTCAAGGTCGACGAAACCAATCCGTGAACTTTATTATGCGCGGCAGTTATGGCACCCGCTTTCCTTTTGTTCGAGCCTTCGATATCCACCCTATTTTTCCCATCCGTTTCATTTTTTACTCTCTCCCTCGTCCCCCTCACCTCAGATTATAAATCCAATCGAATGAAATGAATGAAGTCGACGGGGCTGACAGACTTCTCAAAAGAAAGCAGGTGCGTTTCACGCCAAATCGAGAGAGACAGAGAGGGGGAAGGGGGAGAGAGAGAAGGTTGAAACATATCCATACACACACACACACACAAATACACAACGGAAAGCAATTGGCGTCCGTGAGATGGCGCGATCGGCAACGGAGCGGGGGAATGCGGGCGGCCGATGCAAGGTGGGAAGGGAAGAAGATTGGCGGCGGAGGAACGGAATGGCAAAAAAATTCGAGAACAAAGAACTGCAATCGAAGGGTACATTTTTTTTTCGGCGGCCGGATACAAATCGACATAGCGTCGTTACCGCGTTTGTTACCGCAACGGGCGGTGGCGAGAGAGTTTGCACTCTCCCGCTTCCTCCCCCACTTTCCTCACCACACCCCCCTCCCAGGAATGATCGAGATGAACCATTTCGACTTGGGGCGTGGGGAGGGAGGGAGGAAACATCCCTGAGGAGTTCGGCCAATGTATTGTGTGTTCAGCCTGCGTGTGTGCAAGGGAGAGAGAGAAAGGGTAAAGTGATGGATGTACACGGGATGAATTGAAGGAGGGAGACGGGAAAAAAATTAAGAGTTAAGGGTTTCCCGATATGCTAATCGGAGAGAGGGCTGCTCGGTGGTCCATGTCCCCAGCGTTCACGCCAAAAAATTTGAATTGAGAAAGGCGAAGCTCACCAAGACGTCGGCCATGTTTCAATAACCATTAGCAGATCACGAGCACTTCCATGTCCCTCAATATCAAAACTAAAAGGTACTGATCATTACTAGGCCATAGAGGTTGTTGGTCTCTAGATTTTCCAGTGTGTTAAACAGGGGTTGGTGGCTAGGGATAGAAAGGTAAGTACCACTACCTCTACACCAGTACCTATCTAGAGCAATACTCCTAGTTGCCAGTCTCTAGCGCAGGAATCGTAGGTATTTTTCTGTATAAAATTGCTCATTCTATTTTTTTAGTCTCAAGGATTAACATAGTAATTCATTCTCGTAGATATCCTACGCATAATTCTTTATGACTTCATACACTAAGAGTGTGATAAGGAATACTAAAATAATGTCATAATTTCTCTTTGACCAATAAAAGTATCTATAGGCAAAAGGGTTAGATATTCGCAATTTTGATTATTTTTTTCGGCTAGGACTGGAAAACGAGAAGTTTTAATAAGTTTGCAGTTAGGGTATTATCAAAAAATTGAAATAATTTCGTTAAAACCAGGTTATTCGAAAGAACACAGATACATAAATTTACCCTGTTTTAAACCTTGCGTTTTCAGAAAAATTTTAATTGAATTCGGACACACTTTACCAATATCCAATGATTTCAAGTCCGATTCAATTTACTCATGCCTGAGATTTTTTCAAATTAAATGTTATTTTACATAACTCTTCCAATCAAAACTTTCATCCCTTTATCACTTAAAAAATTCAGCGGCAGTTACACCTAAAAGAATGAAATCCGTATGGCATTGACGAAAACAGTCATGTATTTTCACCTTATTTTCCACTGCATGGTGAAGGTTAATGATTCTTATATCCTTCAGGATGAACTAAGGTACAACTATGAAACCCCAACGTTGGCGTTCGAGATTAAGTTTTGAACTCCCTGAACATTTTTCTCCCCTTCTAAATTTTTCAACGCATCCCAACATATCTTCAGTGTATCTGTCGAAACAACTGATAAGGGTCGTCTGGAACGAATTCTAAAAGGCGAGTGGACATCCTGGGAAGTCAAAGTACCATTTGGATGTGCTCACGCATTATGAAAATTTATTTAGGTGCCTTCACCATCCCCGACGAGTCATTCGTCTTGATAAGAAAGAAATATTAGGAGAGAAGGAAGAGGAGGAATTGGAATTTGTAACAAGCTATAGATATATCGGACATTACAAGCGTGAAATAGGCAGATAGCGCAAAAATAATTTGACAATGACTCATAGGATGAGAAATTATTTTGGAATTTGGTACCCTTCCCATTACAAAATCTTATTCTGGAAAAAGCCTAAGGATTTCACTGTTTCCAACATATTTATGCGAATGTTTACTTAAAAATTAATGTTATTTTAATAGTTACAGAAAAAATACTTTTGATTACGCATATTATTTGCTAATTTAGACCTAAAACGGATAAAATCGGCAATATAAAATTATTAAGGCCAGTACAATTAAAATGTTAGATGGTAAACACGTTTCATGTAGTTGGTTGTGCAACCATAACCTCACCTAAATCTATGAGCTTGATCCCGCCTTGAGGATGACTGATCTGCTATGGTATCGTTCTCAAATATGAAGCATATATATTCACGGTACAAATCAACTTCAATAATTAGAATATCTCAAATCCAAACCTACCACCTACGACCATGAGCGAGAAATTTCCCTAAGGCGGAAGATTAAGTACCATATCTACACGTCGATTACGACGATTGCGTCGTATTTTAAGTAGTTTACGGGCTTGGGATAGGTGTATAGGATAGGGATAGGTGTGATAGGGATAGGTGTGATAGGGATAGGTGGTAGGGATAGGGATAGGGCTTGGGATAGGTATGACCCTGAGATTATATATTACTGTACTCGTACGACCTAACCAAAATTACTCCAAATACTTAACCTTAAACCGCATTATGCATATTACAGGAACTCATTCTTTGGCTCTCAATACTTTCTACGTCCCCTAAATGGAGGAAGGAACCATATGGCCTCAATTTCGCCCGAATAAAGATGCTTATCAATCTGTCTAATTCAGTCCAAAATACCTATTCTTTTCCTCTCGCCAACTCTCTTTCCCAGTATTCTCCTCTATATTACCGCTTTCAGCATCCCATTGCCGCTCTTCATCTCCTGTATTCATAAAAAGAGACGTTTCAGGCGTGATATGGTGGAATAACATGATTAATTAAAATTAGGAATTGCTAATTTTAATTACTCCTGTATTCACTTGCCCTGCCTTATTATTTCTCCCAACAGTCATTTGTCATCTCTTCCATGCTTAGAACCTAACAGTTGGTTTTCCACGTATCGATCATATTGGATATTGTTTAAATAAAAGTGGTGGCCAAATTTTTGTTTTTTTCTTGCATTAAAAATATTTATTCATATTAATAATCTTTTATGTCTTTCAGAGAACTCGAAGAAAAGTTAAACGATGGCCCGCTGAACAGAGTCGTTTGATCGACCGGAAAGTTAACCATTTGGTTTACTTTAATTGGTAATTCATACAATTTGAATGGGATTTTTTTGTGATCAATTTTAACATACATAAATCATTAACCTTGTTGTAACCTTAAATTGGTGTTCATTATTCAATGTTGATCACAAAAAGAGAGAAAGTGTGACGGAGTTATCAGGATTTTAAGATGAAAGTCTCCCCAAACGTGATGAGAAAGTGAAACAAAAATACATGTAGAAAGGTAAAGCACTCTTGAGTTTACTTGAGACAAAAAGATAGGACGTTAATGAATGTTTCGGCGGGACGACACGTTATATCGACAGAGCAAACCATTCGGATGAAAGAAGAGATGTATAGTTCAGCAGAGACTGATAAAACATCTTTTTTTCAAAAAAGAAAAAAACTTCTGCAACTTTTTCAAGGTACATAATGTGGTGAATTTCAAACTATTGTTTTATTAATATGAATACCTCCCACTACATCTGACCGGACCCAGTGAACTTTACTATTTCTTTCCATTCACAATTAGCAATCACAAGAAAAACAAGTTTAAGCATGCCAAAATTAATTACCTAAGAACCAAATTTTCCTATAATCTTATTACTGCAAACACACAAGGTATGCGTATGCCTGCAAGGATAATGCTCACACACGACTTTGACATTCACTCAAATTAACATAATGATGGATAAACACCCTCACAGAACAAGGCATCGGGGAGAGTGTCCGAACACCCTCAAGCACACCTCCTGGTGACGGCTGCGGGGGTACAATGTCAATTCAAATCTGGAGTATCACAGTGGTGCCAATAATTAGAAGTTGTATATGTGGAATATGTATGTACCTAGCTGTGAAATGTGGTGCCGTCTCTATTTCTAATTCTCAGGTCTTTCGAATGGAAGCATCTGGATCCAAATAATGCCACGATTTTATCATTCTCTCAGAGTTTTAAAATTCAATAGTTTGTTTCTATACTGGAATATTACATTAAACTTGCCAAATTCTTCTTTAGCTCTTTCGGGTAATAGTTCCATCGATGGACTCATCAAACTTATTCCTATGAGGGTTTTTTTTACAGATCAACGGACTGCCGCGTAATACTTTGTCGATGACTGTCAAAAGAAGAATTTAAAGGCGGAATTATGAATTATCAGGCGAGGAGAGAGTAAAGTAGTATCGTAAATTGCCTGTATTTCCCCCTTGTACAGTCATGATACCTACAAATGCACCAAGTTTGCACAGTAAATATCTAAAAATACGTACGATGGATTCTGTATGAGAAATTACCACTCAAGTGTCAATATTAAGTAATTTGTATTCAGTAGCAGTCTTCATTTAACGTTAAATTCTCTTTAATATTAAGTATGAGAACGGATATTATATTAAAATACTGCTGTGCATTTGGCATAATTTTTCAGCTTTTATTATATCAATAATCATCTCTCATAAAGTGTTATAAAAATAAACTGTATTGGATGGAATAAGAATCTTTGGTCTCATTATTATTTTAAAACTTTTTAAACCTATGGTTAGTTTATTGTTTCCTCTAAAAAATATGAAATATGACTACCACAAATGTGTGCTTTATTTTAAATTTTTTATCATTAAACCTCATTTTACGGTCGTATAACAGACCTCTCCTCTATGCCCATCATATTCCGCACCCCAATCAACCGACTTACTCTTTAGTCCGTGAAAGAATGTGCACTTCAGTTCGACGATAACCTATTTTACATTTTACTAGATCTCTCTTTTCTTTTCAATTGTTTGCAATAACTCCTATTTATATTGCTTGTGTATATATAATCTTATGTTCCTGAAGAATTTGAATTCTATTAACCTCTAACATAGGGCTACCTACGATCTGAATTATCCTCCTTGGAGAATGTTAGTCAATCATATTCTTCCAGTATTACATCGGTTGAATTTAATGATATTTAACAGATCCTTTAAGCATCTGTGTTTACCAAGTGTCACGCCCAAACAATTACTTTGCAGTCAATAGTAAAATGGAATAAATGGGATTTAAATTTAGGCAAAAAAATGTTTCGCAGTAAAAACAAAAGGCATGAGGGCAGATTCTCGCCATTTGCTTGATGGAAGATAAAAATATTTATGATGGTTTTCTGACTAAAAAGATCTTGGATGGGGTAACAGCCTAAAATGAGACACAGTCAACAACTGCGCGAGGACATTACTCCAAGTCGAATCTTTTTTTCCCATTCTTTCGCAGTTCCTTCCTGAGGTACATTTCCTTGGGACAAGAGAAAGTTACGGTGGCAATATCACCCAGTCGATCGATTTATTTGTCGTTCGACTTCCGATCTCCCGGATCCTACTCCTCAAAGCACTCAATCCGGTGAACTCACTGCCTTTCATCCGTGGCGCCGCAATACAAATTGAACGACCCTTTCACGGAAGGCAGCATTCCCAAAGCCCCGCCTCCCAGCACTGCCGCCAAATCCTCCTTGCCCCCTCGCCAACTACCCCATCGCCACCCGGCGACTCTTTCCCACGTGAAGAGCGACATTCCGATAAACAAGGCGGCGGCCCCACAACCACACCCTTCCCGCGAACACCTCTGATTGCGACTGCGAGACGCGCACTCAGTCACCAGATTAGCCATTCAGTGAGTGAAACCGCCTTCCCTTCCCCACCCTCTTCTCCGTGAAAAACCTCGACACCCCTCCCCCCACCCACAAAGCCCTCCACCCCTTTCCTTCCTCGTTCGCACCATCCGCCTGGTGATTTATCTTGCGGGTATTCAAATGTCGGGACGACAGGTAGCTGCGTTGGGAGGTCGGTCGCGGACCATCGGGGGGGGGGGGGAAGGGTGAGTGACGGGAGGGGAGGTGGAGTTTTCTGGAGGAGAGGGAGAATGTAGAATGGGAGAACTTTTTTCCCCCGAACCGTTTCCCACACCGCCCACCACCGTTCTATCAACGGTGGGTCAAGAGGAGGCGAACCCAATATTTTTTTTAGAATGGGGAGTTAAATTCCCTCTAAGGAAACGCACCATTTTCCAAACCAAGTATTAGCAAACGCGCCATATGTGAAGTAGAAGTTGATTAGCGAGTGAAATGCTAATTTACGGTGGTTCCTTGTTGAATGCATCCAAACCGTGCAATAATTTAATTGCAAATTATAATTTCAAAGAGAAACATTAATGCGCAAGGAAAATCTTTGAAGGCACAAGTGAAAGTGCGAGAGATAATGTATTGGTTTTAAATATCCTACGATTGTTTTATATTTAGAATTGGGATCAAATGAAAAAAACACAAAATAATTAGAGAAAATGGCACATTGATAATGCTTAAAGGTAGAGAACCTTCTTAATAGCACTAATAATTAAATATGGGAGGGAATAATTATATTGATTAACAAAATCAAATATACAAATTGCACTAATAGAAAATGCCAAAGCAAAGGTAGACCTAGCAAGTTAGTAAATAAAAGAACATATATCATGTAACTAAATCAATAGCCCCATGATAAAACTATTCAAACATTATTAAATATGAAAGTCGTACGTTGTTTTACTTCTACATAATAATTCATTCTCTGTCAAAGCTATCCTTCAGAAGCCATCTTGAGGAATGGTTGGGCATTATGTTTCGGAAGCTAAAAGTTTCATTTTTGCTTTGTTCCTAATCCCTTGGGAACTTAATCGAGTCTGACTAAGTTAATGAAGGCCTCGAAACCTTAACACCTGTACATTATATAGGTGTGGAGTGCAGCCTATTTCTTTCCCCTCAAGTCAACCCTTTGCTTACTTTCAACCTTTTTCCGTTTTTTACCCCATTATTATTGATATTCCGCACTTAATAGACAACTTCTTGCCCTTTCTCTGTGTCAATTTTAGTCCAGAAACATTGAGGAAAAGATTATGCCGGAAATTTAAAGAAAAAAAATCCAGTATTCGTGCCCATATGTGGAGGGGCAAATTTTATGCGATGGCCTCTACTACCTGTGTAAATAAGGAACTTCCTGTCGATGGTAGGATCGAGGTTTTTCTCCCGCCTCAAATTTTCTTTTTTACCCTATGTTTAACTTTACGTCGGCTTTATTCAGATGTTCTCGGGCAAAGAAATCTGCCGCTGTGTATCAAGCATTCGATAAAAAAAAGTAGTGAAGAAAATCGTAGATGTATCTAAAAATTTCGCAGGAAAACATCAGAGAAATGCCCACCGGCAAACATTGACCGTTTATCGGGTTCCCTTATGTTTATCATCCTTTAAATGTTTCATTGAAGTTCATTTGCAGATTTTTACGCATATTTTACCCACCACAGTGAAAAAACCTCCGTAGAGAATGGAAATTATTTTCCGCATTACTGGAAAACTTCCTAAATCTAGAGTTAGTCTAAAGAATTGTACCATCCCTAAATTAGACTGCCATGATCTCGGTGATAAATTCTGAATGTTAAACGAGATTTACATTATTACAATCAGGAATAATACCTGATATCCGAACGATAAATTATTTGCTTAATAGACCATTAGATCATACTTTCGAATGCTTGACTGAAAAGAAGAAACACATTCATATTTGAATCTTACTAAAAAGTCAGAGGGTGAAATTTCAGAAATTTACTTAAAGTACCTGCACTTTTGTAAGAGATTTTTCTCTAACTTTTGCTTCCAACTCAAAGAGAGCAATTCTAGAACGGATTGATTACATAACGGCGATCACCACTTATTTACTCGGTAGTATTCCTAATATACAAAATATATTTTTACCATGGTACAAGCCATGTGGAAAGTCATTGAAGAATCCGCTGAAAATGTCGTCCTGGTATATTTATTAAATAACAGAATCGTATTAGGATCTTAAGCTTAAAACATTAACGAACTCCGTTATCGTATGTGGGTTTGAAAAATAAAATAAATGCTATAAATAGACATACGTATTCCTCAATTTTTCTTGGAAAGCTCCGACCTTAAGGTATACTATATTAAAATCGTAATAATGTAAATTCAACCTGTTTGAGTAGAAGTAAAATATGTCCCAATGCGATATACAGGTATCTGTAAATGGCAAATTTATGAGATAAAAAATTTTACACTCATTTTTAAACATAAACTATGAATTCTTTACAATATAGCTCATGACATCAAGAGCAAGACTTAACTGAGTTTTATTTGCTGAAATATCGAAGTTGGCAGCTTATTTATCTTTAATTGTCACTCAGCTGTTAAATATCACAACAGAAGACTGGATGGAACATGTGAATTTCAGTGTCGGAATAAATTCCGCGGATATTAAAGTGATATTAAAGTACGTGTTTTGAACAAATAATTGCGGGAAGATTTCACACTAACACGATTTCAAGCAATCATAGCATTTTAATGCCATATTGCATTGTAATGGGGCCATTGGAGGGAATTTAAGTCATCGATAAAATGTTTTAATAGTCATGTTTTAGAAAAGATAACAAATCTGCTTCCTAGACAGATATACAATATCACCATGCTCACAATAATGAGAAAGAACTGCACACAGGGTGGTTCAACGCCAAGACTGTGGTTCATACTGGTCTTACGAAGGAAAGGGCGAATTCGAAATTTCCTTAACAAGCATCGGGACTCGGTTGGTCATTTGAAAGGAGAGACTTCCGACGCGACGGCTGCCCCATTATTCAAATGACGAGGGAGAGATATCGGTTCGATCACGGGGAGAAGCAACTCCGCCCAAGTCGGGCGTGATTTTTTGCTCCGGCAGCATATCGGTTCCGTCGCGACGGGGGAGTTATGGGAAAGAAGATTAAGGGTGAATGGGATCCGAGGCGATAATGAGCCGGCGGCGGTCGGGGAGCGAAGGGATGGAGCGGGGAGGGAGAAAGGGTTGGCCGGGTGAAAGAAAGGGATGGAGGCATGTGGACTGCCGGGTCCCCTCGTGAATATTCCGTCTTTTTTTTTGGAATGGGAGGAGAGTGGAGGATGGATAAACCCTCGAGCGAGGTCTCGAGATGCATAATGGGTGGGTTTTGTGGAACAGGTGCGGTGTGTTTCTTGAGCGATCTGATGCTTACCTATGGCCGATGAACGGTTGGTATTGGGAAAGAGATCCATCAAAAAGGCGTCGTTAATCGATAATCGGGTATTTATGCATACGGGGGAGACATTCATACGGGAGGCACCGGCAATTTTTTCACGGGGATCAGCGCGGGAAAAAAGACACCCGGGGGGCTTGGTGGTCTAAAGTGAGAAAACTTACGGATTAGAAGGGTGCGAGAATTTAAAAAGGCAGATTTAGAGATTGGCGTCGAGGGGGATCTCTGATTCTCTTGAGCATCGTTTGGCATTTTTTTCTCGTGAGAGAATACGTGATCACCACCGCAGGAGGAGGCTATTGGGGGGGGGGGGGAGGGGAGTTGTGTGGGGAAAGAATTCATTCTCAATGTTTGAGATGAGTGCGTCACCTTCATTTATTTTACTTGACAATGGCAAGGCCTTTCGATCTTCGCGTCAAGTATGGTCCTTTTGATTACAAACGCAACCGCAGTCACCGGAGAGCACGTATGGATACCCTTCGATTAGTGGAATTGGATCCACAGAGATTTGAATGCGCTCTTTCCAGCAGAAAATTTATTACGCTCCGCGAATGTAGCCTATTATTATGGCTTTTGGAGACTTAATTTTTTGCAACCTGTCGCAATATGTTGCAGTGTTTGGTTCTGCGCTTAACGTTTTTGTCATGGAAAAATGGATTTGTATGGAAAAATATAATTGAAAAAAAAAATGAAATCACTAATATGATAAAAAGTTTTTGTCCGGATTCTGACTGATGGATGAATTGGAATTTGTGAGTGTGGTCTAACGAAAAAATGTAAGCACGGGTGTGTCCAAGCATTGCTATTGCAGGTTCACGCGATTTGCCACATTGTGCATCCACGCTATGAGGCCTGAAGGCAACAGTGTTATACTATATTTAGTGATGTTAGTCATGGTTCGTATTCTTAGAGATTATAAATTCAACATATTTTTCAAAAATAAAAATATAATAACATAGCATGATGTGTTCCAAGATTATTCGGGTCTCCCACCGGGTCCACGTTCGTAGGTTTGCCGACGTTTCGATGGCCGAGTCGTTCATCGTCCTCATGGCATGCCCGGTAGGAGACCCGAATAATCTTGGAAAACATTATTCGCCGGGAAAGTACCTGATCATTCTTAGCATGATGTGGTTTTCCAGAGAGTAGGGCACTGGGCTTCTGAACGGAGAGCTTTGGTTCGATTCCGGACGAAAACTCGGAGCGCCCTTCAGCTTCACCATGTTGAGTGATATTTCCGTAGCGTCACAGGGAAAGGAAATCACCCCTACCGTGATGTCTGAATTTCAGAAGCCGTTGGCATAGCATAAGGTGAATCCTACCCTCACATATGAAATCAACCTTCATGTTGATAACTATGGTTTTTTATAGTACAGAGAAGGTAGACTATATTAATTCATCTATGATTTCCATTATGCTTTATAATCCTAAGATACGGTGACTGCTTCAAGCATTACGCATACCTTACTTGTGCTTCCATATTTCAACATAAACGTATGCTTTATAGGCGTTGATAACTATGGTTTGTCATCTCAATAGTTTCAGCCTCAACTTTGTGGAAGTTCATTTTAATAAATGAAAGTAGAAAAACTTTGTTACAATCCACCACTTTATTTTCTATACTACTAGTTTCGACGCTACGGCGTCATCCTCAGTACCTGAGGATGACGCCGTAGCGTCGAAACTAGTAGTATCGAAAATAAAGTGGTGGATTGTAACAAAGTTTTTCTACTTTCATTTATTACTATGGTTTGTTATAGCACAGAGAAGGTAGAATATATTAATTCGTCTATGATTTCCAATTATGCTGTACAATCCTAAGATATGTCTACGGTGACTGCTTTAAGCATTATACATGCATGTACGAATATATGCATATGTACGTATATGCATATACGTATATATGTCTGTGTGTGTGCCTATTAGAAGAACATGAGAGTAAACGAAAATGTGTTTCAGCAACTAGGGAATATTGTTTTAAGATATGTGTAAACTAATAAATAGGTTATTTGCTGTGAGTCCTTACAATTTCACTCTTTTCATCAAAAACCTAAAGATTTTGCAAATATTCAATGGAAAATTACTTCAGACACTATAACACCTTAAGGCTGCATTCACATTCACATTTTATTCCCTTTTAATGCTCACATATAGGCAATTATACACCTGCTCTTATTAAGCCGTGCACACTTTCACTATTTATGAACCTTAATAATATCAGTTATTATTATTCATGTTCATCTCTTTCTACGTTTCTCATTGAACATGTTTCACTTAATGGTCTATCTAATCTCTATCAATGGTAAATTTTCTTTAACAACAATGCATCCATGCACTCGTAGCATAATTTCTTACTTTAAATTTTGTTAAAAAAATTTATTTTACAGCATATGGGACCCGTAAGCCGATTATTTTCTCGGTGTAAATGATCAAAATTTTCTACGCAAACTTACCGGTTCACGACATTATAGGTCTAACGAGGAAAGAACAGGAATTGAACTCTACGTATAGAGTATACCGTATTCATGTTGGCACCATCCAGTTACATGGGACTGTCCCTCCCTACGACTTCTCGTCAAGCGATCCTTCATTTGCTAGAAAGAAAACGCATTTGTGACTTTTTTTCAAATAATACACGTAATTTCTAGAGTGGACATCCCTTCGGATGCCATCAAAATTTACAAAGCCATATTTCTACACACTCCAATAAAAAGCTCGGCACAAAACACATGCGTGCTTATCCTTTAGCAAGAGATCCACTCGAAACGACGAAATGTAGCGGACTTAAAGTTTGCCATTTAAATGATAAAGTGAAGTGAGGATCGCCAATTCTTCAGTCACTACCTTGTGCATTATAAAAAATAGTAAAACCAGTAGAATGCTGAAAGTTATTTAATGATATGTTACACTTCATAACGCTTCCCAATTTATGGAGATAGTTAATATTTGAGAGCGTGATTCGCAGAAGCCAACCCGGACGAGAAAGAAGGGAAGTGGTGATATTTAAAAATAAATCTTTGATAGATGCTATGGGAATGTTTTCAATCCGGTTAGACACGGGGATGATGCTTCATCAAATTCTCAGTAGTTCCAACGTCGAATTTTTCCTATTGCAAGTCTACCAGCCTAGGGCAGGTTTTGCATGGTCCCTGGAACTAAACATTACTGTGCAACTAAGCCCTAACTAACATGAAACAAAATATTTTCGCACCACATACTTCATATTACAATAACTAATTCTTAAGCTATGTATACATTTAATTCAATCCTAACAACTCTTCTCTTTCGCCCCCCATCTCCCTCTCCCTGCTGTCCCTTCTCTGTTCTCCCTTTCGGTATCCCGTTCCCTCTCACTATTACCTACATTCACTTCTCCGGTCATCGAATTTCTCCAAAAAACTCTCTATCTTCCCCTATCAATTGTATAATTTAATCGCTGGTTATTCATTTCCTCCATTTTATTTTCTCCATTCTTCTCCTCAAGCATATCTCAGCTTCCAATCTTTTTTTTCTGGACTCAGGGGCCAGGTTCCCGAGAAAAATGACGCTCCACATTAAAGCGATCAAAGTATTTTGTTTACGTCTTTACTTACGGTGTCTGTCATCTGCTCTGCGCCTCTGTTAATGGTTTTTGACCGAACACATTTCTTCTTCCATTCTCCTTACTAATTTGCTCCCCTTCTTCCGAAATACATCATAATTAGCTGAACTTGTTTATTTATTCAAATTTAGCAACCAAACCTTATTTTAATCAGAGTTCATAATTCTTAAAAATCTCATTACTCCCTTTTTTATACTTTCAATTCTCATCCAAAGCTATCACATTGATTCGGCTTTAAGCTAAGTATTTTCATTCATTTTGAACAATCTTAATCATATGCAATAGTAGTATAATCTTCAACATATATGATTACAATTATAAGGTGATTTATCGGTTAAGGTAGATTTTTGGATGGACACAACTACCAAATAAGTATCTTGTGGCTCCTAACAAAACACAATACAGCAACCCAATCTACATCAGGTCCCTCATCTCCGTGTACTTCCTTCCTCCCTTCATCCCATCCAACATTCTGCCCTGTTGCTACTCTTTCCTCGTTTGCTTAACATTCTCCACTCTATTACAGTTTTCAGCATTCCACTGCCAGTCAATACGGCATTCATCCATTTTCCTGCTTCCATAGGATTTCTCCCAACAAACCCCTCTCCTCTCCCAGCATACCGTGTACTTCCTCATTGGTTTTCCTTTCGGTCCATTTCACCTTCTCCACATGATACAAAACAGAATTACAGACAATCAATACAGATACAAGAACAGGCAATCTTCAGGAAACACCATAGGGGTATGATCTTCCCAATATACAACAGTAGTATAAATTAAAAATTATAAATGGAATACTCATCCTGGTCCTGCGAAGTCAGTCAGTTCTGGCTTGACAGCAGGCGCCAGATAATTAAAAATTCTAGCTTGAAGTGTTGCAATTCTAAAGCTGCATATATTCCGTATTAAGTTTTTCTCCAAGTCCTAGTCCCTTCTATTTAATAGCCAGTATTATATTCTCCCTTTCACAACATTTAATGACTGTAATATTCTTAAATCCTCAGGCATTTCATTACTAATTACTAAAGGTTTAATACGGGAGCAAGATAATTGAACCATGCGTCTACTTAATGTTGATAAAGGTTGAAAACACGACATGATGATTCTAAAAGTAAAACTACTATAGCAGCTGGCATCACTAAATGATGTATACGCGCATTTCACCTCTGTTTGAGGTATGTACGTGGAATGACCCAAAATTCATGTCCAAAATTATGCTAAGGTGTTACATGTCGTTGGCACAAAAATCCCATCGTTAATCCTTCCAAGCGAGAGAATTTCTAGCAATATTTGAAATTGTGGCGCTTTGCTGACAGAGGAGATACCATTAAGTTCAACGGTTTCTCAACAGAGGGCAGCACGACGACCACTGGCCGGACAGATCCACTTGGAGAGTAGGGAGTCAGATATCCCAGAATAATTTGAGCCCACATGGTGAAGACTTCGATACATACAAGTAATCCATGACTAGGTTATTAGAATAGAATCAATTCCTGTCCATGAAATGCTTAATTCAATTATTCCAGACTTGAATTTCATACTCGCGTGTACATCGTTATCTAAGTCAAGTAATATGGTATATTCTTGATAAGCGAACTAGTGCTTGAGTAATATTTTCCTGAAACTTGAGAACGAGATTAATTAGTACGAGCCAATAAGGGATTTTAATATTGCGTCATGAAATATTCCCCTAGTGGTAGGACATACCTATAATTATAAAGGTAAAATAAACCCTCACATAAAAATGACTCCGAAGGGATAAACGTTGGGATAGCTTAAAATCTAATTAGCTTGAGCGAAATTCGAATTGGGTACACTAAAATACACTGAAAATTATCATTATTTGTAATTTATTTATGCAATAATTTGCCCAATATTTCTTTGCCAAGTGGGTCTTTTCGACTTCGCATATGTCTTTGAAGAATGTATTCCGTTCCCTCTAATATTTCTAGATGTAGAATGACACTTCATTACACTCCATTAATGCTACGTAAATTGTAGATACGACGAGAAATTATAAAAGAAAACCATATCACTGAAAAACTAAATGATAGCAAATCATTTCGAGTAAAGGTTGGCTTTTTAGGGCTACCTAATTTATGAGCAATTGTGAGCCAAGTTGAGCTTCGAGGATTTAATTGAATCAGTGTTATCAAGTGCAAAAGAAAGCAGTAGGTTTTATAACGTCTTACTCCCGTGACATGCGAACGTCTTACGCTCTCGGATATCCCATTTTGTTTAGAAATTGAATATCCCTATTCTTGTCGTACGTTTTGCATCTAGTCTGGTAGTACAATATTCCCTGCAAGCCACCGCTAGGGTGTGTGGCAGGGGGTCATTCAACATTAGACATACAACGTTTACGTTAAACTTTTCCCTAATGGTTATTTACCAGTAACATGGAACATATTTCAAATAATGTAGGCAATGATAACTACAGATATATGCAGTATTATATCTTAGCGTGAGAAAATGTTCTACGCATATGAGACGAGCTGCTGTTTATTAAAAGTAGAGCAATAAACTAAGGTTTGATAGTGATGGCGACACACAAGGCTGCTTAGAATGATAGAAAGAAAAATATTTTGATCCCCTAGTGAGATCTTTTACCGTTATTCATATCCCTCTTCTACATCTTACTTTGATGGCAACCACGACGGCGAATTTGGTCAACAGCTTTTAGAGTGATTGATGGTTCTTTCTATTGTCTCTCTATGCTAATATCGTGAGGGACGGATTTTTTTTACGAATAGTTCACGCCAAATTAAGTTTTGGCACTGATATTTTTTTCAAAATGTTGAGTACTCGCTGTTTTATCCGAAATAAAACTCAACTTTCACACGAACAATAGAGAGACTCAATTCCTTAAGCGTTTGAATCGCACATACCGACCAGAGTGAAGACGCCATTTTTTGAGAGACGAGAATGTACAACACAGGATTCTGCCCACCTGCCTCTGAACAGGTAGGGACTTGCATGACGGTGACAATAGTGACCTGGGTTCTCTTTTCTCTTGGAATCGAACAAAACTAGAAGAAGCGATATAAAATATCTCGACCATGTGGTTGGGCACTTTTTTTTACCTACTTCAACTTGACCGCTGACAAGATACAATTCTAAATAAAATTATCGCAGCATGTTATTGTAAAGCAAAGATCATTTCATTGATCAAAGAATATTTGGATAATTTCACGCAATTTCGGGCATAAGGGTTATAAGTAGATATTGAAATATGTACGATTTGTTCTATTGTTTCAGGCTTCACTTGGTGGAAGTATTTAATATCCATACTAAAAAGAAAGACTTGTACTTTTCCACAGATTTTATTAAATGGTATTACCATTTAATAAATTCATTTTAGTATGGATGCACGATTTGATGTTTTTCTGACGCATTGCGGTAAAGCATTCACGGGTTTCCCATTGGGTCAGGGTATCAGCTACTACATGGAGTCGTCGTCAAAACGAATGAATTTTGCACCCTGACCAAGTGGAAAACCCGCAGAGACCTCATAGCGATTGAATTTTAATATTGCTCCATTAAAACAGCCAATTGCCGAATTGAAAAATAAAGGTGGCGATTATAAAGAAAATAACAAATCTAATTGAACAGAGACAAGGGTACTTACAAGCACACAATTAAATTATTGGTGGCTTGATTAAAGACATCGATTTTTTATAAGAATCTAAATTGCATTGTTTTAATCACGTTATAATTATACATTCAACGGAAAGAATTACAAAGATGAGCCAAGAATAGAGGTATTATTGTATTTGCAATGCATTTTAAAACAGGAGTTCAAATGGTCGTAAATTATTGGTGCGATTGGTGAGAATGGTGTGATTGAGCTAGGTGAAGTGCCGCTAAAAGCAATTATTCGGGTGGCTATCTGAATAGGATGTTAATTAGGCCACGTACCGGATTTTTTATTCTTGCAAAAGATGGACGTGAAGTACTTATGCGGCGACCTATATTGACGATTTATTAGTTATCTCATTTTAGATTTCTTAAATGTATCTAAATTTTCTAATTTTCGTAATGGTACCTCCACTGCTTTGCCTTCTGGCTAGTTTAGCATTGATTTTACAAATAAGTCAGGCATTGCGTGCACACTCTGTGGAGTTGCACGAGATTGCCTCCGGGTGATGCCTTTCACCACCCTCAGCTTCGCCCAAGCTGTGTGATTTTTCGAAATTCGAGTTTTTCAGATCTTCCTGGAGGTAAACAGGGAAACATACTGGCTTCCCCAAACTCATGTGTGAATTTTATACAGCGTAGGGCTTCAGCATTAGTCGAGCTCCACCCTCACCTACCAAACCGACCTATAATAAAGGTGAGACGATCAACACAACATCCATCGTCCTCACGCTCCCCTTTGAAGCTCCCTAAGAAGGCGTACATAGGGTTTGAGTATTTACCTGTAAGATGCTTCTTTCCGAACTTAAAGTCAAGCTTTACTTGCAGCGGATCAAATTTCATCTCTCAACGACGGGCGAGTAAGCCAACCCGTTCGCGTTGCGTCAAAGAAAAACAGAAACACGATGGGGTGATGTGTGATTCTGAACCTTTGTGTGTGAATTGTGAGAGAGCACACTTCGTGTATGTCCACGACTGCCATAAAATTCCAGAAGAAAAGAAGATTATAGGAATAAAAAATACTAAGTAAACTTCCATACCTAGAAACGCAAAAGAAATATAGGCAAATAATAGCACCAACTTTTTCTCGCTCTTTCTCCGCTGTCTCTTTTCAGCCAAAAAAGAAGGCTACAATCTCCATCCAGGCGGATGATCAATGCATTTAAACCAAAAAAATCTACTGAGAGCTTAAGAGCTTCGAAAAACGTTAAATCAATAAGCAAACAAGCGCCGAACGCGTCAAAGGAAACAAATAAGTAATAAGTTACTTAAGACGGTAACTAACAAACCTAAAGACATGTCATCGTTTAAAAATAATGAAAAAGGGCACAAAGTCATGACCTCCTCTAGCTCGTCACGCGGAAACTTTTCTTGTGTGTGGGAAATGGAATATACATACTATATATTGTACCTTCGAGGAACGGACAAGTCCGCCTCGCAAGGCTTAAAAGGAAAAACGTATGATCAAAAGGTAATGTCTCGGTCTTGAATGCTAGACACTGGAGAGCTTCTTCTCTTTCAATTAAAATGCATTGTTTGTATGTATGTCAATGGATTTTACAATAAAATTGTAACGGTTTTTATGAACACAACGGGGTAAAGAGACATTTTAATATGAATCCTTGCATTTTTCCTCACGAATCACGTTCTAAACAGTCGGACAAGATTATGATAAAAGGTTTCCGTGAATTTAAGATGGTTGACATCGCAGGCTTAAGGACCCGAGAAGGTTTTGCCATAGCTGTTCGGGAGACCCTTTACATCTCCCGAATTAATTTTCAAACACCAGTAAAAGCTTTTGCTGTCACCGTCGGGGCAACGGATACATTTCGTAAAGTATACCTTCCCGAGAGGGCGTCATGTAGAAGGATAAACTTTAACGATTTCACCCGACAACTCCCGAAACCATTCGTGCTTTTATATGATTTTAACCCTCACGACCTCTAATGGGGAGAAACAATTATCTTTATCGATCAAAGAGGGTGGATTTTCAAATATTACACTGACAATTTAAATATCAATTTCATTGAAAAACGAGGGAAGACACATTTTAACTATTGTAATGGAAACTTCTCCTTTATTGAAATAGTCATATCCTCTGCTAGTATCACTGTTTCTTTCGAGGTGTCCGTATACACGGATTTATGCGAGAGTGAACACTTCTGTAAGATTTTAACAGGATGTGAATATTTAAGGTCACTTTTGGGTCTTCGGTACAATTGAATTACAATAAATGCCAATTTTTAAGATTTTAAAAATATTTTTACTTTGACCTCCATGAGGATCTCGATGGCTCGAGTAACGTCCAATCTCTGACCGAAGCTATCATTACCGCAGCCTATGGAAACACCTTCACAAAATCCAGCAATGCCCGACAAGCCCCTTTTCCACGGTGAACCAAGGAATGTGTGGATGCCATTTGTAAGAAAACTAGCACCACGAGAAATACCCTTATGTACAACTATGTAACTAAGGTTTAATCAATGACTAAGCATCCAAATTGAAATGCTATTTTTAATTCACGTTTTTAGACATATTCAAATGTTGGACAAGGTCACTTATTATTCTTTTTCGTCATTTTATTGAGAAATCTAATTTACAGCTTCCGGACATTTATTCAGCAGGCCGCTCAGACCCAGCTCCTGGGAGTTCTCCGCAGCCAGAGTGCTAAGTGTTGTTAAATATGTCCCCAAAATCTCTGACAACAGCAACCGAGTATCAGTAGCGATTCAAGGAAACTGAATCTTTCTTTTAATATGTTTACATTTAAGTAAATTATTCCATGGTGACTAAGTTTGTCCGAGTGCACGTTCAAACTAATATCTGTGTAGAGATGTAATGGATGTTGCACGCATGACTGGTAACTTAAAACCCCTCGCCACACGCCCTTGAAGCGGCTTACGGGTTATTATGTAGATGGTGATGCCACATCCAACTATCATGGAACCATTATCGCAAAGTCCATGGTGCAGTATCTACACAGCGGAGCTCTTTGACATCAGGATAACTCATCGTGATGTCAAATCCATATCCTCATCAAATCCGTTCTTTCCTAATTTTTACTGACTCAATGAGTGCGTTGCAATGAATTTTCGGCTTTTTTTCTAATTCCATCTTATCTCCCAGGAAATTTGTATATTAATCCTTCCCCACCTTCCACCCTAAGGCTGCTTACCGTATGGTACTGGTTGCCCAGAGTACATAAGAATTACCGGAGAAGAAAAGACTAATTCGTTCAGCTAAGGAGACCGATAATGCTACTGACCTAGCACCTTCGATGATTACGGCCAATTCTTTAAGGGGCGTTGAAGAACGTATTCCATACGTAAGTTAATAACACTCTGTGGATGATTACCTAGTACAAGCTTTGCACCGCAAAACCCGTGGCTTCAACGTGGTCATATTCTGTCAAAAGTATACGGAGAGAGGAGGTTGCCATCATGCGACTGAGAATAGGGCACTGACTCACTCCTAACTCATCAATGAAGAGAAGGCCCCCACCTCTCTGTGAAGACTCCGACGGCCATCCCATACTGACGGAATGCGAGAAATATCGGGTGGCGCGCGGTAGGCAAAACATTAGGGGAGGCCTAATTTATATGCTGGATGATAACCCAGATGCCATTACTCGAGTGATTGCTTCTTTAGAGGAATCTGGTTTCTTAGTCTCAATCACATGAGTGATCATTATAAAAATAATTTTTTGGCTTTAATGCCATTTTTAAATTAATAAATCACTTAATCTCTTCCAGTCCCATACCTTTCTTATGACACTATTGGGTTGTGCGCGGTGCAGAATGACTTTAGTAGTAGGATCACTCAAATAAATTCATCTCTGCGGCTACGACTAATTAGAATATTCAGGCAGGTTTGGCTGGGACACAAAATGAATTAAATAAATGATAAATATTAGATCGCTCTTTGTAATAATACAAATAATAGGTGGCTGCCTGCTTTCATGAATATGAAAGTATTTCTAAGAGCCATTAGAAAAAAAAACAAAATATTAATTTAATTTTGCTCTCAGTCTCTATTCTCCAAAGGTAGGGACATTGACCATTCTGTTAAACCTAGCAGACACGTAACAAAAAATAAATTTAATAGACAAGGAAAAATCATTGACCAGGATTCCGGTCAAGGCGAATGATTTTTACACTATGCAATTGTTGCACTGTAATGAGCATATTTTGGATGACCCCGTTAAAAATTACTGTCACGGCATCTCCTAGTTTTTTGGAATTAGTAATAATGCTACTCATAATTCTGGTGTCTTTTAAGGGACTGTGGTTGAAGACCTATTCACCAGAAGAAAAGTACAATTATTCTTACGTAACCATGGAAATGCACTGAAAAGTTACAAAAACACGATTCTCAAATTTCTACTTCACCAAATTAAAGGAACAGTTGTACCCAAGAGTAAAATTAACCACCAGTATCTTTGTCGCACCGCCCTTTCATTCGTTGCTATAACTAAGACAAAAGGCCTCCTATGAATAGCAAATGATAAATGACTGGGCGTACAAGCAGCGTACCGCTCAATTAGTCTCGTATGACGTCTGAGGAGATCGGCGAGGCACGAATCCTTTTGTTTGCTAATACCGGAAGTGTTGTAAAACTCGCCGCGTCGCGTGCATTATTCCAGGCGTCATTCGGACGGCCAAAGGCGGTCCCCGTTTCCCACGGCGACAGATACCGCTGCTTGCCAAGGACGCGGACGGGGATAATTCCCTACGACGTGCGGGTCACCCCGAGCGTTCAGGCCTCCCCTCCCCACTGGCACACAGCCACGCCGCTCAACGGGCGTTGAAATCTCTTTGGCATTCCGCGGCCTCCGCTCGACCGCGGAGCCTTCCAGTCGTCTCTTTGGCATTCTGTCCTGGCGTCTCTCCCTCCCTCTCCTCAGGCTTCTTTTCTTATTCGCATCACGACTTCGTCCCGCGCTCCCTGATAGCTTGGCTGGTTCGCTGCTGCTCCCTTTCTCCCTGTGCTGCCACCTCGGCGATAAGCCATCACGTTCCAACCCTCCCCCAATCGCGAACGTCCTTGCTCGAGGCGATGACCTCACGCGAAGGACGTGCGCATTTGCAGAGGGTCAAGGTCGCACGCACATCCCCCGAATGTGTGTGTGTGACTGGAGACCTCTTCCGTGGCCGTCATCCCTCCATGGGACAATGCCTTGCGGATGGAAGAGGGACAAAAAAAAAGAACCAGGCTCTCGAGCGTGATGGCTTGCTGGGTGGAGTGCAGAGTTGCGCACGTAGTGGGACCTTCCTCACTCCCACACTTGAATTTAAAGGTGGAATATCCTTCCAATACCCCCTAAGGACATTCTAACGTAACGCGCACTTGAAATAAAAGAACATCAGGCTCTGGACAACTGCGCGATCATTTTACCGATCGGATTGAAATTCAAAGCGCAAAATTTTAATCGCACATTCTTTCATCGACTCATGCAGTCTTTCAAAGAGAGGATTTTAAGTTCATGAAAGGATGCAACCCACAATTTTACGAGTCAAGCTTCTAAACCTCGCAAGTACGTGATGCAGGATGATTTTATGCGTGAGACAGTTCTTTTGCGTTCCCCACAGGGATTCGACGCGATAAAGTAACGGGAGAAGGGATATTATTGCATTGTCTCTTGGCAGCAGACAATTTTGCGACACCCACGTAAGCGACAATGAAATACACAGACACGCGCAGTGTACGAGGGAACTTACTAGCTCGGTATCAATGAACAGCCGTGCCCATTTTAATAGCCACGGGTTGGCTGTAATAGATCCCGGAATTCGTAATTACGATCTCAAGGACTACACTCGATTTAACAAACCTCATCTAAAAATGAGTCCGCAAATGTGACTAGAAATTTGCGACTTTAAAAAATAGATGCAGTTCGTAAAAAAATCAGTGGCTGAAATAGTTTAACTTAACTCTTTTCAGCCTAAATATATTTTAGAAGTTGAAACTGACAAAATAGTAACTGGAAGAAAAGTAGAGTGACAAAATTCAATAATATATAGAAGTAGCACGGTGGCTAATTTAATATTTCGAACGAATGTGCATAATCAACGCAAAATAAACGTTCACGAAAACATATACTTGCCATTTTAATTCCCTCGTGAACAAGTGATAACATTCTTAATTTATTTGACAACGGTTTCTATAAAATTATTCCAAAATGCAGGTTAATTGCAGGCACTCATGTTTCAATTATTATTCTAAGAAATAATCTCATTTTACGCACATGAAAAATCGATGCCCCAACGTCAATGGCCACATTACCTGGTGGCGGAAGACAGGGTATAACGTATATGTAGATGTAGTACAAAATATTTAAATTTTCAGAAAGGTACAGGCCACCAACGTTCCTTGCGATACCGAGGAAATCAATATGGAGCCAAATTGAGGTGATAGATAAAAACGTGGGGATATAATATGAGAGAGGCAAAGTAACAGAAAGATTCAAGTACTCCCTCTTACCTCACACGAACCGCCGTCATAATGGAATCGAACCACCAATATATTAAATTAATGATGAAATTTCATGGTTTATTTTTTGTCCAATACCAATTATTGCATTATGCATGTATGTGAGCATGCACGCCAATGTGTTTGTATATTACCAAATTTATATCAATTATTTAAATGTATGCATGAAATCATATTTGACTAGTGCCTAAACATACCCCGCTACACGTACCTCTGGAGACTTACAGAGTACTTTAATAAGTATTTTATTTATTTATCGACATAATTGGGTGAGGTTGAGACTTATAGTCCCTTCTTCCACCTAAGTATTTGAATCACGAAATATTTTCAGAATTAGATGCACGTATGAGCCGTGATAAGTAAAGCATATCACAGCTCAAGTGGCTGATTCACTAGTTTCCTTAGCCAAAGCTCCGGGTGTGAATCCCAAAGTGAATGCCGGGTTTGTCCAATGGAATTTCCGGTTTCTTCTCGGCTTTTGTGGAACGCCACGCGAAACGTCAACCGTAAGTGAGTAGATTTCATAAACTTTCTTCGGTCTTTGTCACCCTGCAAGGTGAGCGGAAAAACACGGAAGTGGACATTTTATCTCAGCCCTTTCCCAATGACGAAAATAGCTATTTTAGGTGATCGCGTATCACTGACTGCCTACTCTTCGGGTTCAAAAAACATCCAGGGCTTCAGGCGGTAATGTAACTTGCTAGCTAGTTGAAACGAAATTTGCGTTTCTTCAATGGATTATAGTATTCTATATCTACAGAATAGCCCACAAGCCGCCTCAAGGGCGTGAATTAGGACACTAGTTATAAATACAGAATTATTAGGTTTTAACTTCACAAGAATATATGTTTGCCCAAACCAAAAAACATTCATGCACATACTATAGTCCGATGCACATTTATAGCGTCGATATACTGCCTCGATAGCTTGATTGGCTAAAGGACTCGGCCGGATATCGAGGGATCCGCGTTCGAATAATGGTTAAGGGGATGATTTTTCACTTTGAAATTGTTGCATTGCATATGAAATTAGCGGATAGCTCCGTCGACTATCGCGGTATCTCCCGCAGTTTCTTTGAATTTGTCAAAAGTAAACACCCTAGAGTTTAAAAGTTAGGTTTAAACCTCGTCGACTGTGGTCCAACACGCACGACTATGAATAAATTGTATGTGCGGTATTTCATCAAAGCATCATGTTCCTCTAAAGCCTACATATAAAATTTTTGAGCCTAAGAGGAGGCCCCGCTACCTAAAATGGCTAAAGCCTAAAATGACCGAAGGTTCCGGATTCGAATCTTGGCCAAGGTGAATTTTAAAGTTCAAGATCTACATCTAAATTGTACCTCATAACTCGTCCCAAGAACGTGTGGTAGGGATTTTTAGGTCACCTACCATACTGTATCTATTCCAATACTTCCGTCAAGTGCCCTGTGACCTGTCGAAAGGGTGCGTGCAAGGGAGCGAGGGAACACAATTCATGCAACCTCCATTGGACACATAACGAAACTGTTAGTAACTACAATATCTTAGTAACTACTTCACTGATTACACGAAAGAGATAAGTAAGGAAATTAAAAAGTGCGGACTGACATACAACGCAGTTATTAGGGTAACCTTCTACTCATGTAGGAAAAATATTTGATAAATATACAAGATCTCAAACTTTATATATACGACACCCCATGGCCTGGCCAATAATAATGTGGCATGGAAGCTAAAGGTGCCAGCCATTATGTCAGTTGAGGGGAAATTTAACTTACTATTTTCTACTTATTTAATACTTAATTTACTATGACTATTATTACGACATTACTCGTACTATGTCGTTATTACTTTCGCAAGTGCTTGCCCATTTCTGTCTTACTGTTTCCTCTTTCATTAATTGGCGCGAATATTGCTCTGGAAGAACTAAATCTTGAATCTAATCGTTCGAACAGTCTATTTATCTATTTTTGCGAAAACTTTCTATCCTGCTTATATAATTGGGAGGGTCATTTATGTCGGATGATAACAAGATTTTAACTGAAAAGACATAAAACTAAAAGGGTGTACTTATTTAAATGTAAAAAGTATTAAAATGGTTTAAAAAATCTCTATTTCACGAAGGGGATCAACGATGGCGAAATTGGTGATATCAGTTTATGGGGTAATGCTCAAAGATTTTTCACCAAATTATTCTCTTCGTTACATTTCATACAAATATCTGCCAAAAGCACGCTAATGAATCATGGTGGAGCCCATGAGATGGTCTAATAATGGTTTAATTAAAAAAATAATTCGTAGCGTATAACTAAAGTAGATTTTTCGATTTGAAAGCTGTTTGAAAATTTCTAACGATATCTTGTGGCAACTGAAGTGGGGCCGTAGCAAATAAGTGCTAGATTTCTTATTGTAATTGTACGAATCATCTCGTACGTACTGAGTTTTGACAGAGTTAAAAAAAAAACTTTATGCGACCAATCTAGAGCGTTTTGAATAAACCACTTCTGTTTGAAGCCTAAGTCGTCCTTTAGGAAAATCGTTCAATCTAAATATAAACTGACCGCAAGGGTACATTTTTTTGTGAGCTTTAGGAAACTGGTAATAAAATCCAGGCATTAAAATTTTCTTATTCCATCTTCCACTTCATTAATAAATATGTTCATGGTTACGTGCTTATTCTAGGCTGGACGAAAAAGAGTTGAATAATGGAGAAAGTTTAAAGAATCATTATTTTATGTGAAGAGATAGTTCGTCGGTTGAAAGACTCTGGTATTGGCGACCAGGCTGAAATGCTAATATGAGATGAGGAGACGCGTTCGGTGAACAGGTGTTTTATTCCTCGGGGTTCTCTTTGAAGAACAGCATCGCAATATGCAGCTACTCAATGTGTTACTTTGGGGGGGGGGGGGGGGAAGGTTAGGAATAAATTTGAAATTTTAAGAAAATGCATACATTTTAAAAAGACGTCGCTTACTAAATTTGAAGAATCTAAACGATCCTAGAGGGTTTACTACCGTTTAAAAAGTCTAAAGAATCATTTAGAGAATCTCTGAACGTCTTCAGTCTCTCTTTTTACCAATATGATAATAGGATAGAAGGTGATCTTTAGATGCACAACAAAGAGCACATTCAGATGCTTTTAAACGATTTATAACGACCCATTTTTTCTGAATAGTAACAATAGATATAGTTATTATAATAAACAATTTATAATTTACCGGAATAATCTTCTTCGCAGGAATGAATACTTATTGAAAGCCGTTTCTCTTTATTGGGAACGCTCTTTGAAATTAACCTTTGAAAATAATTTAACATAAAATTCGAAGCTTTACTTAAGGATAAAAATGATCTAGTACCTCTTACGAATTAACAATTATAGTTTTAATGCAATAAATCGTGCAAGTGTATGGCAATAATTATGCACATAAATATAGAACGAGTACTTGAATGTGTCTGTGACAGTGCCTTTTTCTTTAATTTTATCTATGCAGTCGAATATACAAAGTGTGCTTTGCGGCCACAATACAATAAATACATACGCTCATTTCCTATTCGAGGCAATTTTTAGTAAATATAGCGAATTTTCTCATAATTTTAACCAATTTTTGAACCAATGTTTTCTCTCACGGATCCTAAATACTCGCCACGTATTTCAGATATGGTGTAACTGAGGCGCAGTAACATCTCTTTTACCGTCGTTACATTATATTTTCCTGCAACTCGTCAAAAGAAACCTCATTTTTCGAAGGCGCTAAAGCGTGTAGATTTTGATTGATAATCTATCGAAACATGCATTTTTGTCACACGTAACATAGTATATTGACGGAATGTTTACATCATTTCTAGGTATTTCGTTTTTCCCACCAACATATCGGCATTCTACCCCTCTTCTCGAGGACCGGAGGACGGCAGGGGCGGCCGACGTGACCGCTCCCACCATATTTCGCCGAGCGTTCTGTTCTCCTCCCCGCTGTTGCACGAGGGAGGCGGCGCGGTGGTGGGACGACGTGGACAGAGTTGGCGATCGACCGCGAGAGGAGTGCCGGGTGGGTGGAGGTGGTCATCGGCCGCCGTCCCCACACACTCTCACCGACCCCGGGAAGGGCGTCCACCGCGGCGGGGAGTCGCGTCCGCCCGTATCCTGTCCGCAGGTCTCCCACGCACAACGATGCGAGGGAGGGCGGTCGCTCACGCGTCGAGCCTCCGGTGACGTGCTGCTGAAGATGCTCCCCCCTTCTCAATCCCCGCAATTCTCACGTCGAATTCCCGCCAACTATTATAGTACCTACATCTGCATTTATGTCATATCCTACGATCTGCCAAGGGGAAGGACGATAAAATTGTTTGAACGCTAGCATTGGTTACGTAATTGTAGGTGAACGAGTAGTGTATCCCATAACAGATTTCGCGAGGTATTTGCAATGGCAGATGAAAATAAGATTCTTAAAATACAATTTATGAGGTCCTGCTTTCATTGTTATACTGACACGTTATCAAAAGAGAACTCGCCAAGAGTTGTGCTGGCGGCAATCATATTTAGAAGAAGAAGACTATCGATCACAATACTCCAAATCAAAATATAGAGTAAAAGTATTGTTAGGAAGAAAGAGAGGAGATACCTGGGAGTAACACTGTTGCGAATACCTGAGTAGCGTGCGAGTCTCTTACCGCTATTAAAAAACCCAGAGATGGATACATGTACTAAGTTACATGTGATTAAAATGGTAATTAGTCCATAATTGTATCACGTGCCTCAGATCAGGATTAGCTACAAATTTTCAGTTAACAAAACTAAATGAGATGGTCAGGTTCTGCAATCTTATCGTACTGGAAATGTGTAGAGACACAAGTCAAGACATTACTGACATCTTCAGTAGATGCGAAAATACAATGACTGTGTTTGAAAAAATAGCGATTGATTTTTTCAAGAAACAAAGGGACAATAAGCATATAATAATAAAAAACCAAGCAAAATGCATATCAAATACAGGATAAACATAAGAGACCGTTTGCCACGAATGGCGTGTAAATTAATAAAGAGGGAGATTTATAAAAAAAGCGAAAGGCTTAGCTTTACAATCTAAATTATGAGAGCAAAACCAACAGCGGCAGCACAGAAGACGCTAAAGAATAACACAGAATTAGAAAATTGGAACTTGGAATTCCAGGAAAATATTGAGAATGGAAAAATTAGAGGATAAAAAGCGATAGATGGAAAGAAGAAGTATTGGAGTTTAAATACAGCGTGGAGGAAGAGAGCCAGCGAGGGATTGCAAAAATATTGAATAAAAATGTAGGAAGAAATGTAGTCGATCTACCTGTAGAGCAAGCAACAGATAGGATATTATTAGTAGAGGTTAAAGTAGAACTGACGAACTTGTTCATCGTTCAGGTATATATGCCACCAATCAATCATAGGGTGGAATAAGTAGATAACGTTTATGATAAATTAGTGACTATAATCTAAGGTGCTAAGAGAGTGAAATATTTTATGGTAATGGGGGATTGGAACGCGACGGTAGGCTAAGGAAGACATGGTAGTGAGGTGGGGGACTACTGTTTAGAAAGACACCACAAAATGCGTAAATAAATATGGAAAATGTCTGGGAATCAGACTATATTATGGTCATAAGGTTTAGGAACAACGTGATCAATTCGCACAGTTTCCGGGAGCTGGTGCGGATTAGGATTACAATTTAGTAATCATGAAGTGCAGTGTCCGACTGAAAAAGATACAACAGGATCGATAGTTCAGGAAATGGAACAAAGAGAAACTGACTGAATCGACATAGAATGAGTGTCAGCAGGGCTGTTCAGAAAAATATGAGTGAGGAAAGAGATCTGGAAACTATACAGAAGAAATGGGAGTATAGTATATCAAAAAAGGTATATTGCGTGTCACCAAAGAAACTATAGCAATATTTAATATGAAAAGGACAAGGAAACCATGAATTACGGATGAAATGGAAAGATATACAGAAGGAAATGGAAAATTATAAAACCAAAGTTAGATAGATATAAATATAAAAAGCTCAATTATAAACTACGACGCGAAAAAACAAGGCGAAAGAAACGTGTCGGAAGACGCTGTGTTAGGATAGGGAATATTTGTCAAGAAAGAGTGAAATTGGTGCGCTGTAGAGAAAAGGCGAAAGCGCTGCCTGGAAGTAGGAAAGGAAAATTATTGCAAGATAACAAAGAAAATTCGGGAAAAATATAATTTGAGCCAGGGAAGATTCAGGGGCTATGGAAGGAATATATTGAGGAACTATATGTTGAAAACATTAGACCAGCAAGGTTAGACATAGATGAGTACAGCTTAGGTACAGGCTTACTTGATTGCGAGACGGAAAGGATGTTAAGGGAATTAAAATAAATGAGACCGTTCGGGCAAACCAATCTCCCGCAAACCTACTTTAAGTTTTAGAAGAGATAGAAAGAAGTTTATATTGAATAATTTGTAGTATTTATGAGAGAAGAATTTGGCCCAAAGATTTCATAAGATCATTTTTAGTTCCTGTACAAAAAAAAAGGGGAAGATAGCCATACGTGAAGACTACAGAACAATAAGTTTGCGTCGGACTCAGCTAAAGTGGTCTTCAGGGATATTAATAAGAAGATGGAAGTAGGGCAAATGAATACTAAGGAGATGATCAATTTGGGTCCTGAAAGGGGAGAACCACGCGTTATGCTACAGCAGTAGTGAGGTCAATAATAGAGGGGAACATAGAATACAATCAACTTTTCTGTTCCGTACATTTCAAGAAAAGGGTCCAAAGAGTGAGGTTGGGTAGAATTAATTAATGTATTTCAGATAATAGGTGTAGATTGGAGGGATAGGAGAGTTATCCGCAATGTGTACTTGCCTCGGACTGCCAAGGTGTGGGTGACCGTGTCGGGAAGATGGGTAAGACAGGAGTATCCATTATAACCTGCACAACTTATATGCGAAGGAAATTGTATAAGAGGCAAGGGAAGAACTGGAAGCAGGGATGAAAATTGGTAGGACACCATGAAATCATTTAGATTTGCGGATGACCATGCTTTCGTTTATCAGTCAGCCAGAGGTTTTAAAAATTTGCTGAGAGCATTCGAAGATCAGTATGGGATGAGGTTAAATGTAAATAAAACAAGGTTATGCGATTTTCTAGGAAGAGAAAAGCTGAATGTCAAAATACAGGGTCGCACCCAAAAGTGGTAGGACTGATTTTCTCTGGTGCGAACGGAGCGGTGGAGGGGGGCTGTCTGGCAGGGTAAGGTGGAGGAGGCTCTTAGCAACAGACCGACACCAACCTCAGTCGCCTGCGGACTGTGCTTGAGTGAGGACACCGTTTTTAGTGAAGCAAGTTTTTTGTCCGCGTCGAAAAACAAAATGAATATGAATTTAGAGCAACGTTATACCGTGAAGTTTTGTGCGAAACTAGGGAAGACGGCAACTGAGACCCTCGATACGATCAAGTAGGCTTATGGGGACACTGCCTTAAGCCGTTCCACAGTATTTGAGTGGCATAAGGTGTTTAAAGTGGGTAGGGAGCTCGTTGAAGACGACCATCGCTCCGGACGGCCGTCGACGGCAAGAACCGACACGAATGTGGACAGAGTGAGGACACTGCTGAACACAGACCAACGCTTAACCAGTGAAGAAATTGCAGACAGTTGGGTCTGTCTGCATCCAACGTCCAACGCATTATTTCACAGGATTCGGCCATGCACAAGGTGTGCGCCAAAATGGTGCCGAAAACGGCGCCAAGATTGTGCAGCTCCTGGCCAAATACGGCGTTGCCACCTTGCCGCACCCGCCCTATTCCCCCCCATTATGGCACCACCAGTTCTTTTTCTTCCCCCTGATTAAAAGACAGCTCAAGGGATGACGTTTTGACTCGATAAGGCCGTTCAAGAGGCTTCGACGAGGGTCATCAACGGCATCCCCAAAGAAAATTTCCAGCGGGCGTACGGGGAATGGGAGCAACGTTATACTAAGTGTGTAGCAGCTCAATGAGCATACTTTGAAGATTATTAATTCTATGTAAGTATATCGTCAATCAAATTCTTGTAAAAAAATTAGTCCCACCAGTTTTGGGTGCGATCCTGTAGGTGGGTAAAAACTAGAGCAAGTGGAACAGTTTAACTATAATGGAAGTGTTCTAGACCAGAATGGTCAAAGTGGTGGAGACATAAGACGAAAATTGCGTTAGGCAAAAGAGCTTTCATAAGGAAGAGATTAATGACGGAGACGTTGAGCAAGGATGTTAAGAAACGTCTCACTAAAACTTTATAACGTAGCATGGTTTTGTACGGTGCGGAAAAATCATCATTGAAGCAGGATTATATACAAAGATCCGAGGCTTTTCAAACGTTGGTGTGTAGAAAGATGGAAAATATTAAATAGATTGAAGGAAATCAAACAAGAAGGTGCTAGGTATGACGAAGAAGGAGAGATGGTTGTTGGGAGAAATTCAAAGGAGGCATAAAAGAGAGATTCAGAGCGTTTTCATTGGGAATGGTATATTGAAAACTGATAGTTGGGAGAACATTAGGCAAGAGAGGAAGGGGCGGATAGGATAGATATGTAGGATTGCATGAGGGGAGAGAATTAGTATGAGCAATCGGTGAGGGACTTCCTGTTTTGTCCGACATTGGGTAGTATTTTCTGTTAGGAGAAGCAACTAAATGTATTTCAGTACCATTGTATTGGCTGTGTTCATCCAGAACCTATCTTAACCGGTTGAATATAAAAAAAGCCTTTATTTGCTCATTGAATTTACCCACAACTAGTCTAAAAATAGCAACAATCTTCAAGGTGGACGAATAGATTCTGTATATGTGCGGCCCTTAATAGTTTGTAGGAAAATGGGACAAACTAGTGCTTGACTAGAACAGGTTTACTTAATTTTATGCGTCTAATGCATAAGCATACTCATGTATCTTAATTCATTTTCCCGAATGTGTTTAGCAATTTAGATAAATTCTCATTCTTTATAGTCGACTCAGTTTTAACCAAAGGATGAATATTTTACCATCAAAAGCATGCCTCATTATCGTCGTGTAGAAATGCGTAGTGGTATAGTAAGACATAAAATAATATCTGGCTGATTTTTGCCCTGGGCACGATTCCTAGTATCAAACCGAGAGGCTCATCCTCGTCAAGTCGACCTATTTCTCTCGCGAGCGGAGCCTATCTGGCACATAATCTTGGAGGTGAGACTATTATCGTTCCCAGTTTCGGTGTAATTCAGTCCAACCCTGATTTAGCGATGATTCCTTTTTTTTTTTAACTCGCCGTCGGCATGGGATCGGACCCGGGGGGAAAACGCGCGCCCCACTTTTATAGCCGCTCTTTAATGTGAGGTCGGGCGCTCCCGATCCGAACCGTCTTTCGGTCCGGGTCGGGAAAGGCGGGAGGGACGAAGGAATGGAACACGTGCGTGATACCTTGAATCATAAAATACGTGGAACTGAGACACCCACTCCCCAAAAACCTTACAGCCCTTTCCTTGAGACTCTGGCCGAGCCGCCCTATTACAGTCGTCTCATGAGGCATTTTGAAGACGGGAGCGAGCGGACTGGTCTTGAAAATACCATTCCGATGATGACAGAACTTAAGCCGTTTGTACGGGCAATCACTCCCTAATGGCATAACTGTTAACGAATTCCCATGCTTAATGTATCACTGCGCATTATCGATCCTAAAATTCTCAATTTTCCCGGCGACTCGAGACGATGATTCGGACTTCTTCAGCACTGACTTTTAGGTTAACGCAGTGTCACGATTTCTAGGCATATCCGAATTCTCATCCGGAATTTCGATATAGCTACGGTCCCAGAGTCCTAAATTGGCATTGCAAAAAAATCTGTAACTATACGAAGAATTCTCATTAAGAAGGTATTATTGACGGAAGTCCAAAAGAGAATGCCTCGCTGATATCTAAGCAGTTTCTGAGTATCGTAATACGCAAAACATTAATAAGGGAAATTTAGATTTACGTATGAAGTCGTTAGAAAAACTACACGTCCAAAGTCCGCAAAGCAGACTGCAGGACTATATCTGATGTGTTCACTTATCTAACACTCTCCAATATGCTTACATGGACACCTACAAAAAATTAGTGATTGTATGTAACTGACGAGGGCGTACTAAAGTCGCAATGCTGAACAATAATTAAAGTAGAGCGGAGAGTGTAAATCTAAATTATTTTGGAATGCCTTAAGTTTGTAATCAACACAAAACATGGGCGAACCTACTTCATTAACTCATACTTCCTAAATGCCTTCATGCCTTCTAAAAAAGATATTCTCTTTCCTCCTTTACCCAGCTTACCTAGTTTTCTCCATTGGGTTAACATTTTTAACACCTTATTTCCCCTCAATATATACCGTACCGACTTTTTCTGTCTTTTTGGAATTCCACGTATCAACTTCCAGTTTTCTCTAGCCATAATTAAAACTTACGTCGTGAGTCTTCTCCTCTGCATAAATTTTACCCGGAATTTTTCTCCATATATACAGAATAAAATAGTTAGCTATGAGATAGCTTTTAGCCTTCGGAGCATGGTAGATTCACTTATTGATGCTATTATAGTTTTCAGAAATTTCTTGGGTAATTCTTGAGGAGCCAGATCATCCAAGACAGGAAACCATAACCACCCCAGACTCTTCGTCATTTGGGGGGAAGCTTCAAACTCTCCAAGGAAACCACCTCTTTTCTCTCCACTCCTCATCCGCCTAGTCCTCCAGGAAACTCTTCTTTGAGCCCCCCCTTCTCCTCCTACGATGCCCTCCCGCACTGTCCCTCTTCATGGCCGGAAAACTTCTTCCTTTCCGGCATAATAGGTGCTCGATGAGGGCGGGTGTCATAAAAAACACTTTTGCCTTCTCTCCCTTACACTTCCTTCCCGGCATCCTCCTATCCCTTCCCTTCCACTCTCCCCACTTCACTCTCTCTCTCTCTCTCCGCCGGCACTAATATCCCGAGTTCCCGAGACTGTTCGCTCCACACCTCACACACACGACTCCAGCCTTCCACACTTATGGGAGGGGCGGGGAGGTGAGTAGGGACCACTTCTATGGCCCAACCCCATCCACCCATCCCTTTGAGGGGAGAAGCCGCCGTCTCCACCGGAGCGAACTGGGGAGTCTTCGGGTTGCAGTCATCCCCCGCCCACCCCCTAACTTCACCTCGTGCATCCCATCCAACCCCGCCAATATTACTACTCTCTCGCTCACCCCTCACGACCGTCTCCACACCACCGGACCCGCTCTGCCGCCTCACCGACTCGGATGCTTTTCCGACCCACCCCTATGAAAACTCGCACGCCTCGTCCCCACCCCTCCATCACTCCCTCCTCACCCTACCACCACACCGACGTCAATTCCCACTACTCCCACCCACCCGCTTCCCCGGAGCTATATTGCCCCCGTCCGCTACCTTAAGCTCCCCGCTTATTCTCCCAGACTTTTTCCCTTTCTTTTTTTTTCTCTCACTCCTGCTCACTCGCCTTCTCCTCCACGCCTCTTTTGTCCCACATAACAACCACTTGCGCTCTCCCGCCCACTCCTCCTCCACCTTCCTCCCCCTTTCTTTCTCTTTCCCTCTCGTCCCTCACTCCCTCTCCACCCTCATAGACATTCTTTTCTGTTCTCCCGCGCGCGCTCTTTACATGACAAGTGTTATTTCACGGCGTCCTCCACGTGGAGAGCCGCCGCGGCCGTACTTCCTCCCTCATTCGTCCCTTTTCACGTGTGCCGCGCAGTAGGTTCTATTTCGGCGATAAACAACTTTTACGTGGAACGAGGCCTTCTTTCTTCGATTCCCACTTTCTTTTTTTGTTCCGGCGACGACGACCACGGCTCCCATTTTTGTTAACTTCCCGGCCCGATTGTAATTTAAAATATGGAAATCGTGCATATTATGAGGGCTTTGTGAGACAGAATTTGCTAGCCTTTCATATGGGATGATGTAATATCATGTATAATCGATTAACAGAGGATTGCCTAAATCTCTCAGAGGAAAAACGAACAGCAATTGTGTTGTGATAAAGCACAGGCTTCAGGCTCCGACGTTTCCCATTAATGAACCATGTCCAAAGTAATTGAGCGGAAATAGGACATTGTGTAGGCGTACTAAAGGTATAAGAGGCTTAACAAAATACTTCAAGAAAATAAAATATATTCCATGACCCTGGGGTGCTTGTATTGTAAAAACTCATCAAGGAGAAAATAGTTCGTGATGAGTCCGAATCAGAGACTTGAAGGACAGCATGAACCGCGTTACGCAATAGTTCAGGCGTAATTTTTTATCATTTTACTAAAAATAAAAGTTTTACAAAAAAACAGTTCGATTTTTGAGTGCATACGAGTTTATTAAGGAATTATTTTTCCACCACATAATTTGGAACCCCAACTCAAATCGATAAGTCGATCTTATGCACAATAAAATTATACTCGACGCTGATAATAAAATTATACTCAGTCTGGCAGCTAAACAACCCCTACCTACACTCTCCGGTAGGATTGAATGAAATTATACGTAAATATATCTAAAACGATGTGAATAAATATATATAGGATGTGAATATACATGTGCTTGTGTGTATGTAGATAATGTGCAATTTTACCTTCGGGCGGGACCCTAACTTGACCTCAGCACGATGTTATGGAGCTCTTTTCGTTCAAGACTGTTTCTTCGAAGATGCATCATTGATCCCCTGATGGACTCCTCGGCTAAAAGACATTAATTCAAACTATTTCCTTGAAAAGAGTATCATTTAGCAATGGTGACTACTTTTATTTTATCGTTCTAATTTTTTAGACATCTCAAGTCATACTTGCGAACCAGTTTAAACAATAGATAGGCACATAGTTTTAGCTTTTAAAATAAACATATATCTTAAGCAAATAATTAATTAAAGTGTAATACGAGAATTTTAATCGTAAAAAGAAAAAAATAAGCTATTATTTAAAAATTTCAAGGAAATAATGTCATTGAAGTTTTAGCGTTTTTAATTTTTCGTTGAATGTGAACGCATGTTTTGCAACTGCCTTTGATCTATATTGAATTTATGAAAAATTTTCATTTTTCCAATTTCCGTTTTATTCGTAATTTTTCTTATCACAGTTATTTTCTTCTTATTTCAAATGCATAAATGACCTAACAGATGTACGCCCCTGGCCAGTGACCCTGCCGCCATATGCCCTTTCGGCAACTTGCAGGGTCCTGGGTTGATTTAGAGAGAAACTCGTAAAGAATATCGGCAATTTGACCCTGAACTACTTAACCTGCCTTATCAAGAGACCATAAGAAAATTTCAAGCTTAACTTTAAAACATAATTAATTTTTTAAAAACTTAATTAATTTAAAAAATTCCATTACCAGTAGCATTTGCAAAAATGATTTCAGGGTAGATTTTAAAGAATTACTTGGTCGCGAAAGATTTCAAGAATAACGACAATGATGGAGATCTACTTTTCTGCTCCAGTTTATTCACTCGTCCATTTCCTTAACCCTGGCTCATTTACAAGCCAATAGGACAGTAGGGCACTACAACGCAAAATCAACTATTTATCACAACAAGCTTGCCATTGTAGGAAAGAGAAAGAATAGTATTTGTTGAAATTAAAAATACTAAGTAAAATTAATTTCATCCCTTTAATCTTCATAGCTCATGTGACATCTGTTTTTGGACTTGTACGATTAGTAATCATATGCCAAAAATGTTACGACTTCACTTATCTAAGTATGTTTTCTGTTTCACACGATACGTTTCAGTGCGCTTTCAAGGTCTTGTTTTCTCATGAATTGAAGCATTTTCTCAGAGTTCCACGCAACAATGAATACGTGATCGCGCACGGGCAGGCGCATAAAAAGTAGAACGCCTTCGGTTTTCTGCAAATTTTCTTGAGAATTTTCTCTTGAGAATCTTTAAAGGATATGTTATCATGCATCAATTCATTTTCATAATGAAAATAACAAGTTCTGCTAAAGTTACAAGGTACTTTCATGGTATTACATATTTCTTGATGCATCTACACCTTCCCACTTTTCGTATGCGTTGTGGGAGCATCTTCAGGTCTCAGGATAAGGCGAGGATATAAAATCTTTTAAAGAATGTTTGATCTTGTATTGGCAGAAGGACAGGAATGATTAGCAGTTATATAGAAAAATTATAACCACCTATGAAAAAAGGTCCTTTCTAGCAAAACACATGTTTTTAATGATGGATTACAGGCAATATTGTCGTGGAGTCTACAGAAAGTTCAATCAGTTTTTGGCAAAAGTTAATAGCGCCTAAAATGTGGGAATGCTATCATTATTACCGAAAACTTAACTTTAATAAAATGCATGCGCGTTTGTCATTGCCAGCCAAGCAATAATAGCACCAGTAATCTCCCATGACATATGTACTTTATGTGCGAATGCATTTTCGGGGAATTTTTTTATTCATTTGAAAGTTTTCTTTATTTTATTCATGCGTTTACGTTTACACGAGGAATGTATTGTTTCCGTGAAAAATTCGAATACGGAATTAAAACAGAAACGGACATATTTTGAAGTTTTCTGAACACGTGTTGACATTTTCTGAGGGATGTCTGTGTGCATGTGAAATATTTTTGTTGACAGAATAACTGGAAAACTATTATTATTATTTTGAGAAAAAATAAATTTAATTTCTATCATAATTTCTAACTTCAGATGAACTGACTAGAGTTTGAGCTAGTGAATCTAAAACTTATTTTACAGAAGTGATCGGAATACCCTTGAGGCACATTTTTATTTGTTTCATTACAAAATGATAGATTGTAATTATTAATGGGATATTAACCATCATGGTAAAAAAGGATTACATTATTTTTTGAGCTTCATTTATCGTCTAGAGCGCCAAATGTTTATAAAAAGCTATAAAAATGACTGAATTGGCTGTTTTTTTGTTCCAAATAAATGCTGTCACCATGGTTACCCCGTAGCCCGCGCCGCATCTTTCACCTTAGCAGGGTGAATGCAGAATCCATTCCGCTGCCAAATAAATATATTTCTAAAGAAACTACGCGTTTAAGAATTAACTGCAATTTCTTCAAATTGTCTTCCTTAGGGACAAAGAAAAACTTTAATAGCACTGATAAATGCTAAAAATTACCATTTACTGGTAAAACTGTCCTTATTCTTTGTAAAAAAACTGTAAACCGTACGGAAAAAGTAATTTGCAGGCCACATAAGAATTTTTTTCTCTTCTGTAGGTGTTCACGGTTGCTATAATCGCGGACGCACTTCGATGCTGCCAATGTTTGTGTGAAAAATTTCCTACCGATAAAATCCTGCACGACATGCGTGCGTACAACAGAAAACGTGGATGTGATCATAGTTCGGCTGATTTTGACCGCTTTCTGCTCTCATTTGAGGTCGCTGCTCATCAACAGTATTTCAATGCCTGCGCATGTTTTCCAGCCACATTGACCCCATAATCCACCCCCGCAAGCCTTCATCATGGTCCCCGGATCTACTTCTCGGGGGTCCCTCTAAGCGCTGACTGTAATTCGGCCACTTACCCCCCTCCCAAACCACCCACCAATTTCCACCAGAGACTCTAAATATGTCCTCCCTTCGGCCCCTTCCCTCTCCTGTATTTCACTTCTTCTCACTCCTCCCCTTTCTGCCCTTCTTTTTTCCCTTTCCCTCGGAGTCAACTTCCATTCCCACTCCAACATCCTCCCCTCCCACACCCATTAGACCCTTTGGAAAAAGGGACGGACACCTCGAAATTCGTCTCACTACGGAAAAAAACCCGTCGGCGTCCTTTGGTCTCTTTTAAAAGTGGAAATGTTCTGGGGAGGGAGTTTATTGCGGCCCGGGTGCGGGACTGGAATGGGTGTGGCACCCGAGGGGTTGGTTGGCACTCTCGAGGGTCGCGAGTTTGGGGGAAGGGACGGGAGAGTGAGGGGAGGAGGAGTGAAGAGTTACGAGGGGATCTAGGGATGACCGGGTGAGGCTGGTGGTCCGTCCATTTGTCGTGGTCTTAAACTAAATAGATCTTCGTTAGGTCAGTTAGTCAGGGCGTGGCTAAGCAGGCTTATCCCTAATTCGAGAGTTAGCTGATCCTTTGGGATAGTCGCGTGAGGTTTTCTGTCACCATAGAGGGGGGAAGTACGACACGGAGTAAAACCAAAAGGCATCCTCGAATACCGACAACGGCCGCCACATTAAGAAATCGCCAATTCCAGTGGATGCTTCTCGAGCGCACTAGTCATTAAAACCGTTATCATCAGTGTCAATTATTTGCTATCGAGTAGCAAAAAAATAAACGACAGGCATATTCTAGCATACAGGTAAAATACTCTTATACTAGAAGAATTTTGGGAAAATGTGGTGAAAGGTTTGAAAAGAATAATCATTATCCTCACTATCGAAAGATTCATTTAGAATGTACAGCTGTTTTGAGATATATTTGAAGATTATGATATCCTTTACGAAGCCAGTGTGATATCAAAATAAGATTATGTGCAGCGATGATGAGTAATATTTTCAATGTGGAGAAAATTAGTAGCACATTTAAATTATTAGAGCATCTAGGTTGTGAATCACGGACCAAGATTTTTTTAAAAATCTCCAGCATAAATTTTAAGCAAATTTCTTTTGCGATGATATTGAAAATTTATCATTAGCCCCAAATAACGTGGCAGTAGTCATCATGAAAATTAGCTTTGAGAGATTAATTGTAGATCTGACAGTTTTAGGATATAATTTTTTCCGGAAGAGATTATGGCTTGAGAATAAATATAAACGGCCGCGAGAGGGAAAAGAAAATTACTGTGCGTAGCTTAGTACACTTTTCGTCATAATTTTATCTAACCCTTATATTATTGTTCTTCATACTCTTCTCGAAATTGTAAAGAAAAACTTCACTCTTAGATACCGCAGTGCAAGTAGCTATTATAAAATATTTCCTTGAATTACTTAACATATTTATTGGTAACCAACAGAAAAGCAAAACTTAACTTTGATGTTACATGCTGAGTGTGGAATTATCCCCTGCAACACATCCTACCGGCTGGTTACAGGATATCTTGTAGATTTTGACGTAAAATACAAAGGTTACTGATAATAACAACACAATATTTTATCGAATGATGAGGTCTCAGGCGTGATGTGGTGGAAGCGTAACATATTAAAACCACAGGTATTGCAATTTTCCACTAGATATTTTATTTCGACACTACCGGTTTCGATGTTTTGACATCATCAGAAAACATCGAAACCGGTAGTGTCGAAATAAAATATCTAGTGAAAAATTGCAATACCTGTGGTTTTAATAAAATTAACAATATTTTATTCCTGATTGTCATGAATCCCGCTCATACAAATTTTCTCCCTATAGTGACGATCCATTCTCAGAGATTCCATTTATTCTAATAATTCCGTTCATTATCAGGTTGATCCTAATTAATTTCTCCCTTCTCAATTCTCCGTCATAAAATGCATGAATCCATATCCAATATTGAAGCATTGTCTAAAGGAGCCTATTCACATGCGTCAAAAGTTTATTTTAGAACATACTGTTATAATATTCAATGTTCTACGGCCCGTTTTACCTTACCAAGAGTGCCTAATGAACGCCTGAAGACGTTTTCTTCACGCTAATGACGAGTAATCACACAATATCCTACCTTACAAAACATATGGCAAGGATATCCGGAAATTTGTGTCCAATTTCTTGTGGGGGAATGGATAAAAAAATTCAATACGACTGATTTATTCAAACCGCGATGCCCTTCAACCTGCAAATCAGTGCTCTAAACACAATTTTTCGAGTACTATTTAGCCAAAAACAACACGCGCGTGCGACCATATCCAAAGAATTTAATGAGAATTATTACAGTAACTTAAGATGAATGTCCATCAAAAATTCACAGCAGAGATTCAGTAGAGACTGAAAGCACTGATTTGAAAGCATGGACGATCTCTATAACATTTTTCCCAAGTGAAGCAAGAAAATCAAAGAAATTACCCACGTGTTAGAGATGGGTTATGCATTAACCGTATGTTGGGAGAAGGTTGTCGTCCTCGATAGTGCGTCGAGCCCATGAGCAGGGAATCTGGAGGTTTGAATTGCGGCATGTAAGTGAGACTTGAGAGAAGACGTACAAGGGGAAAGAGTGGAATCGATTTCAGTGGATTGATTGCATAGCCATTTGGAAAGAGCGTTGAACTTGCCTTCCCTGAAGGACTTCCGTTAACAGCCATCTGAAATTCATTGTGGGTCGTTCCCTTGAACTCCCTTCGCTAATCATTTATAATATTATTCTGCAATATCTTTTTCGTATGTTCCCTATTTACACTTGAACACCTGCATACTTTCCAACACGTTTGAAGGATTTCTCTAGCGGGCATTTCTTTCGAGCCTGGTGCTTTGTTGGCTTGTATACTTCGGTGTTAATGTTCTATTCCTTTTTTGATTAGTGTTATTTCCCCATGTGTCCCCGAGTGAATGTGAAAGCCCGTTTTTTGCGTTTGTATCTTTATTGTAGGCACTCTGGAAAAACTTGATTATTATACATTAATATTTGCCTTTTTTCGCCGCGTGTAATAAGTTCGCCGTTTTCCGTCTTCCAAGAATGTACAATGGGACATTTACCTTCTATTTCTCTGTAGTAGAACCAGAATGACTTTGGATTTCCCTCAACACATTCGCATAGAATTTTAGTTTTGAAGGAATTAGAGCTTCGCTCATGGTGCTTTTTATTTCCCAACGATATTCTGTTATTTTCACTCAGGTATATTTATAAAAACTTTCTTCGAAAGATAATTAACCTTCCATTTATATAAACCAGTATTTATTTTATAAAAAACGCTTTTAAATTAAAAAGACTTTCACATGCTTCGGTTAAAATCTTTAACGGTTAATTTTAAGTAGTTAATTTAAAATCCAGAGAGTTTAATTAAATATACATGTTTTATATCATTAAATCCTTATTTTGAAGATTTTTTATTTAAAAGGAAACGAAAATTTAAGCCAGTGATACTAGCGCTTCCTATGTGGGATTTAAGTAAAACTTGGAAGTCTCCACATATCACACTCGAAATTACCGACTGTCAACCATCTATATACCTGTAGTTCGTACGTTTCGATTATCCCTCGAAGAAAGTTCGAGAAAGTTATGTAGTTGTGATAAAAACCAGGAAATCGGTCATGTATCATGACAACAAAAAATCAGTATATACTTCCTCTCCGACATCCTCTCTACAACATCGGTATATAATTAATGACAAGATGACGTAAATAAAAACAAAAAAATATTGACATCAAATGATTACCTTCGCACCAATCAACTATCCTTTCATTATTCCCTATTGAATTACCCACCAGCATATTGCTATAAAGAAATTCACTCTTACAATGTATTCACTTCAAATAGTAATACCTTGTCTCTCTGTATCCGATTCGCTCTTGAAATTATGTTGCCAGACAGCGAAGGCTGGTCAGTTAATGTCTATATTAAGTAAACGTATTGCGTTATCATTTATTTACTTTTTTTAAAAACTCTTTCAGCCTACATTTAGGGAACTAAATTATAAGTCAATACAGTTGTATCCCTATCTCTCATGGACTAAATGTGTGGCATAATGTGAGCTCATTGATTTACATCAGCTGCGTCATCTCTCATCTTTGAGACTTTTGAGTGGCTTCCGTCATAGTGTGAGGGTCGGTGACAACCCTAGAAGTGACACATGCAGGTATAGGTATTCCTCAAAGTGGTTCGGCAACCCAGTCGATGACCCTCCAGCCAGGCGCTTGAGGCAAATGCCCTCCCATTTCCTCCACATCTAGCTAACCCTGGATTTACAGGGTCTTTGACCTTGCCCAACCCTTGGTCATTGGCATTGAGTAGTAACGCAGGGCATAAAAATATCGTTTTACAGACTTCAGGAACATTAGATGAGCATTCCACATTCAAATACTATGTGGAAATAATGCGTCAATACCTAAATCTTTAGTATGAAAATATGTACATAGGCTATAATTCTCTTAAAATACACGTATTACCGTTAAAAACGATCAGTTACTCCTTAAAAAAACACAGCTCTTTTGAGAAGATCTCTTTTTATGTTGTTACATTTTTATGATGTATCATATCGTTCGTCGGAAATTAAATATATATTTCTTGAAAACATGAAGAGTTATTTCAAGCATTTATTAAATAGAAATAATTCATTAGGTTTATTTTTCCCGTTTGGTTATATTACTCACTTTAGGGATATAGGGAAAGAGGAATTAGACAACCACCTAAGTGATCCGACAACCTAAGATTGATCCAACTCCTACCGAGTAAAATAAAATAGTTTTACTCTAAAAATTGGAAATACATCATGCATATGAATAATTTTCCACCAAAATGAAAAGGAACTTGTGAAAATACTTTAATGAACTTTATTTATAAAAATAGAGACTTTAAATGATTACATTAATCGGCTCACAAAGTACAGTTGCCCAAGTTTGGCCGATTCACAGTGTTGCCCATTCCTTATTGTAAATCGTTAATTTGTTCCCAAGGAATTTGGTTTCCGAAAATCCTCTGATCTATTAACAACGCTACTTTGAACTATGGGGCTCCACAATTTTAATCGCGTGTAGAATTCACTAAAATTTTCAGCCGAACTTTCATTGTAACGTTCTTGCTTTTCCTAGTTACTTTATCCCTTTTAAACTGCAGGTACACAATTCTATAATACAAAACATCAGAAGATATAATAAATAATGGACAATAGCATGTTCCACTAGCTAGGTTTAATTGTATGACCGAGTTTTGATATATCACCTGAAGGTGATGTAACACATTGAAACCCGGTCGTACAACTAAACGTATCTAGTGGAAAATTATTACTATCCGTTCTTTATTATGTTCGAATTCCACCACACCACACCTGAAACTACTCAATTTGATCAGAAGTTATACTCGTACATCTAAAGGAGTGCCGTCAGTTTGTCCCCATTGATTTTAATTCAACTTTTTTTAAAATTCTACCCAATGCTAACGAATGCAATCCCATAACCGAGTTTCAAATATCTGGGGGTGATCCTCCCGCAGTGGTTGCAAGTAATGGAAATTTTGCAAGTGTAAACTCACGAATTTGCATCCGTGACTCGGAATCAAGATTTTTTTCAGGACTTACCTACTTGTCCAACACAATATGATTTCGAAGAAGTGACACAGAAATTGGCTTGGAATCATATGACTAAGGTTGTAAAGACCACTATCTACTCCGTGCATCGAATTTTTGAATTAGGATTAAAGAGCACGAGTACGTGAAAGGCCTGACAAAGCAGAACACAAAAACGGGATAAGTATGACTCAGTCGTGCCGTACTGCTTACTCTTCCACAATGCAAGGAATTAGATTGACGCAATTTTCAAATTTAAACCTAGATGGTCGAGAACGATAGAGAGCATAGAGCTTCATTAAAACTGTTAGAATGGCATAATAAAGAGGCAAAAACCTCTTTTTTCAAACTGACTAATTAAAAAACAAAATAAAACTCATGGTGATATCAAACTCAAAATACTTCCATCTTATTAGTCTTAGTACTTACATCTTTTGCATCAGGGTTATCCATGAAAACTTCATTTTTCTTTGAATGAACACAACATTCACTTGAATCTCATTAATATACCCTTCGGGTACATCTTTAAAATGGCTTTAATTGGAAGGTACGTTTTTTGACGAAAAGCTGCCAAATCAGAAGTGATAATTTTCTCTAGTTATAGGTTTTCTAGGGTGCATGGCAGGGAGTCATTCAACAAAATTCATTCAACATCAAAAACTAAGTTATTCTTATTAATTACAATTGGCAATTTTCCAACAAATAAAATTTATTAATCCGACCGGTTTCGATGTAACTACATCATCTTCTGGTGATTCACCAGAAGATGATGTAGTTACATTGAAACCGGTCGTATTAATAAAATTTATTTTTGTGGAAAATTGCCAAATTTAATTAATCATGATATTCCACCATATCACGCCTGAAATGTCTCTTTTTATTACGTTATTCTTTAATTGTAAGTTACAATAAAATTGTAGCATAATTCAAATGATGTATATCGTGATAACTGCAGGTGCATGTAATACGCTACCTCAGGGTAAATTCCTCTCTAAACATGCGAGACGAGCTGCTAGTAAAATAAAGAAAAATAAACTCAGCTTAGATGAAATTATGACAACATACCAGGCTACATATATGAAAATGAAAATATTTTTTTGGCCCTGGCACGGTCGCTTACAGTCATTTTGATCCATTAAAAATGTGAAATTCAGTACATTTGAGATTTCATTAAAATAGAAACAAAAAATTTTCCTTTTTCAGAAAACAGTTGGATGCGTAGTAAAATCGTCAACCCGTAGTCGCATAATGTCCGCAACATAGATATTCATTCCATTAATACATAGTATTCCTTACAGAAAAAAAGTGAAAAGCCTGAATCATTGACGTACAGCCTTATATTATGGTTAATATGTGCCATCTACTATGTACTACAATTTCAGTTCCAAAATTTTAGAATAAATGGAAAATTTTATATTTAAGTTATAATTACTGAAATGCTGTCTAGGCATATTGTGTCTATGTGCATATGCCTTTATCCTTGCTGATAGAAAATGAGACTGAGACAGGTAATGTACTATATAGTGGTACTCACTGAAGTATAACCTTTTCTACCGACGGACCGAATACCAGATATTTTCAGTCTGCGCGTTGCGAGGGGAAATTTGTAATAGTACTCCTGTGCCTGAAATATTTTTCACATTATTATAAGCATAAATTACCTAAGAAACAGATAGTTTCATTTCAACCATCAACAAAATTACTGCAACCTTCGAAATATGACAAAATGGTAGATCATGTAAATTTTTAAATAATCTTTAATTATAACAATACAAATAGTGTTTGCGGTCAACATAGAAAGTACTGTCAGATCAAGTTTTGCATCAATGGGCTACGAGTATTTGGGAAAAAGGTCTTTTAATAGTGGTCCTAAATCTTTCTGATGCGATAATTATTCCTTAAATCGGTTTTATACTAAAATATAAATAATAATTATCATTTTGAGTAACTTGTAGGATTTGAGGGGCACATTGAACAACTTGTACAGGATATAAAAGCTTATTTGTGTTGAAAAATTGTTGAAATCCGTATCCCCTTAAATCTCTCTCAAAAGTTTAATTAAGAGTGCTCTCATTTTTCTCATATTCGAATAAAAAATTAAAGATCACCTCATTATTCTTGTGATTTTCTCTTTTCTTCGAAATGCGGATTACAAAATGTGTGTCCTGTTATGAGATCATGGATATCTTTAAATGGAATCGTAAATGTTAGAAACAAAATCCGGCGTCATTACAAAGAAATCGGGTAAAAGAACGTTTCCTTTCAAGCGTAGAGTACACGCTCACTCCGCCTTGTCCACGGTAGCCCATTCGCACTCCTATATAGATGAACTAACCTTTTTTTCTTGTGAGGAAAATGGTCACGTTTCTTGTGGATTTCAACTTGTTCCCTCTTTCTCTTTTACGGTTGTTCATACCCGTACTACTTGTCGGAGGACGGGTGAGTTGGGGGTTGGGGAAGGTGAAAAGATTTCGGCACCAAAAGAAAACGGTCCCTTTCTCTCAACGCTTCCACCGCTTTCAAAATTCTCGTTGCGCGTCCAGTCTACGCGCCCACCTCCCTCCTCCAACCCATTGTACCCCTCGTGTCCTCCCACTAAAGTGCTCTTGTGCAGCAAGTCGGGTCATCCGGTGGGCGGCTTCGTCGTGGTAGGATTCGGAGGTGGGAAGAAGCGGGACAGCATTCTACGAAAGATTTATTGGCTGCGTCCGGACGACCCAATTGAACTTCCAAAAACATGTCCTAAATTAAGCTTTAGCTATCTCAAAGAGTTACAGATAGGCAGCCGATTCGACTCAACACGTCATTTGGAACGGTAAAAGTTGCATCTTTCTACAACGTAGAGCTACTCCTCCGATTCAATTGCTTACTAGAAGTAAAGCAGTGACCAATTTCAGTATTTTAAATAATTTTTCTTTAAAAAAATATGAAATGGTCTGGCAATCATATCTTCACGATGACAGAATTATTATTTATGATTTTCCACCGGATAAGGTAGAATTTGGATGAAAACAGACTATACAGCAGTACAAGGATGCATACAATTCCTTGCCTCTCCTTCAAAGCATAGCCCAAAATCCAACACTATGTACAATAAGTCCCTCTTCAGTTCGGCATTCTTAATTCCTCCCTTCATTCAGTCCAACATACCTGTCCTACTCCTTCCCCTTCCTCATTTTCCTCGCGTTCTCCACCCTATCACAATATTCAAATTCCCATTGCCATCAAAACGCTCTACATCGCATCTAAACGCATAGCATATTTCCTGTCTCCTTGGGAGAATGAGCACTAAATTTTTCGCTCTGTACTTCGAAAATTAACGACCATAGTAAGGTAATGTATCAAGGTAATGACCACCTTGGATCATTATCTTGATAATGACACCAGTTGTCGCAATCAAGCCCAGTCCAATTTGAAAATACAACGTGAATAATAACACTCTGTTTATCCAACTATCTTGCAATTTAAAACTGTCGAATTTTTTCATTGTTTTGAATGAAATTTACCCGCGGATACTATATATTTTTACTAGTGACTCCCAAAGTAGTATTATATTAACAAATATAAGATAGCGTTCGTTAGCGAACGTTCTCTTTCACTTATACTACATATGTAAACTCCCTGGAAGTGTAATTTGTATTTTGAAGGTCAAAACAAATTTTTAGTAACATATGCAGTCGTTATGAAAAACATCAACCTCAAATGGAGTGTCATGAATCAAAGCAATTGTTTCCCAAGTGTTCCACACACTATGCGTCAGTAGCATGAAAAACAATCCTTATTCCTTTAAAATGGACCAATCTATTCCCATAATTTCAGTCACATTTCTTCTTACGAAGTTTCCCTTTACATAAAAAATTCCGGGAATATAGAAACAAAGAAATTGCTAGCAAAGCCAAAATATTCTCTATTTTATACATTTTTCTGGGTACAAGCGACGGTTAATAAGATTATTCGTATTTGTAAACAAATAAATATTCATAATGCTGATCATTGAAGCTACCTCATTTTGTATGAATTAACTTAATCCCACGGTCCAAAAATGTTAAGATTTGCAGTGCATACGAAACTTCATCGTGGGACAGTTGCGATACAGAGGCTCGACTCGCATTTAATTCGACTCCTCGGCCCTTCTTACCTCTCGCTCCCACACGTCGTTCTATGTCCCCCGTGACCAACCATTCTCCCCCTGCCCGCCCCACCACACTCCTCACTGAGTGCACTCCCACGCATGTGCAATAAACCGGAAGCCGTCGTCTCCCGGCCGAGCCCACTTTGACCTTTCGGGAGTGGCGGCAACGGTATGCGCGTGGTTTGCACGCTCCCGCACCTGTGGGCTCGCCGACAGGCGGGAGGGTGGGATCGGGAAAGAGGGGTCTGGGGTAAAGGAAGAAGAAAGGGGGTCGGTACGCTCTCCCATCCCCTTCTACATCTCGGTGCTCACCCGGAGTTGCCAGCTTTTCAATGAACCCCAGAAGCGGGGAGGATGAATAATGACAAAGTCGACGACAGCGGTTTTTTTTATCAAACCCTTATTTTACTTATTATATTCTCCACTGCAGCAGCTCCTAGGATATCGTCTCGCATTTTTGACGAAATGCTTTAATTAGACAATGTAGCGCATGTAACCGGTTATAAAGATTATCCCCATAATTAGAATCATCGAACCTTTCCATCTGGAAGGAGAAAACCGTGATAATTAAGGAAACCTAATGAATTATCATGGTCACGCATTATGTTAGAAAATTGGAACCCCTTGAAGAAGTAAGTGAACTAAATATGAGCACTGAAATATTTAAGCACTCTACTTCAGTTTTAGGTGCTTCGACGACTGATATCATTTGCACCTTTAAGTAATTGCACTTCCATCGCCCGATACACCACAAAATCATACGTAACCTCTCCCACTACTTTTTAAATTCTTGAAAGAAATTTTTAGACGCTACCCGAGCACGCCCGTTATTGTATGACGTAGATTGGCATTTATATGTCTTAGTGTATGTTTTTGTGAATGTGTAAAGAATTTGTATTTATGTATCAGTGATTCTACCTGCCCTTCTGGTGGCTTTCGGGGCATTGTGTAGATGAACGGTGTCATCCCTTCCATCTGGCTTTCTGGGCATGATTTACAAGTAGGATTCAATTTAGCTACTTCTGCACACCTAATTCGCCAAAATAATTCATGCATTACAATCAATATGTATAAATGATGAATTATTGCTCTTTGTCCATAAAAATTAAACTTAATATAATGTAAATACGAGGGAAAAAATTCTTCAGAGAACACTGGACAGTCCCGAAACTCATCAACTCGAATATAAAACTGCATATTTAGTTAATACAGGAAATTATTTTAGAGAAAGATTCCGGAACGTAAATCATGTGAGAATTTTCATTAATTCTTTGCTAGAAAGATTTTTATTAAAAATTAATATCAATATTTTTCGAGTGAAAACAGAAGACACATAGTCTTAACCTTAACGAAAAAGAGGTGGATTTGGCAGTGTTTAGGATAGGCAAAAATGGGAAAGTTTTTGCAATGAGCATTTCAAAAGAGTGTCACTTAGCCCTTTTACCTTATATAAATAAACTAAAACTTACTAATGCATGCGCATTGATATTCACTGTTTTATATAGATATTAATCATTACAAAATAATTTACGCAATGTAGTCGGCATATTGGCATGAATTATTTGAAATTTTATGACGACAGAGGCGGAGAACATGATGCATAGTTCATGTCTTAAGAAATACTAATTACAGTGTTAAAAATAATCATAGGGGCACCAGTAAGTAAGTCTAATATTAGTGCTACTTACTACGAGTTACGGTGTCTTGAAACGGACTAAATAATAAGGGTTAAGATTTGCTCCCTGACTTCTTTGAGTATTCTGAAGTCGCTTTCGCGTCTTCCCCACACTTTCTTCGCCTCCCTTTTGACTTTAGTGATGGAAAGTCGAAAACCTCTCCGCTGCCTTGGCGCTAGAAAGCCCTCCCGCATACTCTTTTTCTTTCTTCCCTCCCTCCCATGGGTCACAATACAATAAAGCCAATCCACCTTCCGTCGCCTGCCTGGGGCTTTAAGGACGGGTTAGTTTTATTGCGATGCACTTGTTTACGTCCTGAGAGTAGGAGAGGGGGGTAAGAAGAGAGGGGGAATTCGGGACGAGGTGGACCTTGAGAGAGACAGTTTTTATTTCTGCCACTTCACGACGCGACGCAGGAAGGGGTGCTCGAAAGTGGCGCTGCCAAATTTTTTTTTCACGAGAATGGAATACTAATTTTCCGGTGTCCTAGAACTGTCAAAGACCGGAGCGTGCACAAAAAATCGATTAACTTGGCCGGTAAAGAAACCTATGCCTCATGAATGGTTCGAACTTACTTAGATCGGTAGGAGACCCTGAAATCAGGAAGAGATCATACCAAACTAAAACCACTAGAAATGTGCAGAACCCGAGTTTACTTGTATTACCGAGGTAATTACCATAGTTCCACATTGTGATGACAGATCATTACTGTCATTGAAGGATTCAAGTACTCATTCTTCTCTCGCGCAATATGCAGTCGTAACAAAATCAAATCTGACCACCCGAATCTTATTAATTGAAAATGAAAAATGTTAAGACTTCCTTGAACATCCACAATATTGAATAAATGAAAAACTCCTGTTTACGGCTATTGGAGTTTTTCATTTATTCTATACGACTAGCCGTAGGAGCTCAATTCCTATCAATACCCACAATATTGCATTACGTTTATAGACAGGTAAAGGCACGGGTATTAGTTGAACTTTGTTTATGTGTAATGTAGAAATATATGATTATGCATAAATGGCAGGAGCTGGTACCACCGGGCACAAACCCTGGCACACACCTTGCGGGGAGGTGGATGTGGTTCTCCCTAGGTAGCTAATGTCATTATGAGGCTGTAGAGAAAATTGAGCGGCAGTATAGCAGTAATATTTAAGAATGAAGGGTATTTTATCTATATGATTCCCTGTGCCACAACGCTACGGTGTACAGCAAAGGCTGATCTAATACCAGCCATGCGATATCATAAAAAATGACCTCGCGATCGCTCTTCTTTCCAACTTTTTTATAGATAATACAGTCATCTCCAAAAATTATAATTTCCCCCTAGTGTGATTGCTTACAGTTATCATAAATCCTTATCGAACAGGTAAAACAAAAAGGAGTTCCGGTTGAAAAAAATAGTCTCAATAGATATGTATTTTTTATTTAGGTAATCTACCGGTTAAGGTAGGTTTTTGGATGGACACAACTATCAAATAATATTTTGTAACTCCAAACAAAACCCAATTTAGCAACCTAATCTACATCAGGTCCCTCTTCATCTCTGTGTACTTCCTTTCTCCCTTCATCCCGTCCAACATCCCTATCTTGTTCCTGCCCTTTCCTCGTTTACCCAACATCCTCCCCTCTGTTACCTTCTTCAACATTCCACTACCGCTCAATACGCCTTTCATCCATTTTTCCTGCCTCCACAGGATCTTTCTCAACAAACCCCTCTCCTCCCCACCCACATTTCAAAAGCCTCCAATCTACGTCAATCCTCCTGCTTCAGCGACCACGTTTCCGCGCCGTACATAGCTACGCTCCATATCAGAGTTTTTACGAGTCTTGTCTTAACATCCCTACTCAACGTCCCCGTCATCAACTCCCTCCTCCTTGAGAAAGCCTCCTTGCCTAGCGCAATTCTTCTCCTTACGTCCCTACCACTTTGACCGTATTGGTCCAAAACACTTCCGAGATATGTAAACTGCTCTACCTGCTCTATTCTTTCCCCGCCTATTTTAATATTTAGCTTAGCCTTTTTCTTTCTGGAAAATCGCATAACCTGTTTTTTATTAATATTGATTCTCATCCCATATCTATTGCACTGAACCTCCAATTCACTCAGCAATGTTCTCAATTGATATAACAAATAAATTTGAAGAGAGTTGGGTGACTGAAAATTAAATAGTTGAAGAATAATGAAAACAAAATAGTTAATACTTCATAAAAATATGCGCTGATAAAAGTGACTTTATTACAAAATAGTTGAAGACCAAATTCAAAAGCCATAATATATAAACAAATTAGTTTTTTAATTAAATAAAAATAAGCCAAAAGGTTTATATAGCACTCTATAGTATTGAAAATATAGGTGCGTCATTGTGTTTTCTATGAAATCTGACAGAGGAAATGTGAATTTCACTTACACAGGCACACACGTACATCAATTTAATCACATAATGGGAAACATTTTCAACATTAAAAACATTTCAAGCTTTAACGTTGTTTTAAAAGTATTTCAGATTTTTCAAATAGCAATGTGAGGAATGACCGCTAAACAAACTTAAAAGTGATGGATATTCTCCCCTGTCCAGGTAACCGAAAAATAAACTTAAAAGTGATAAACTATAGAAGAGAATTAAGATTCTGAGTTTTACTTTTTAAATTAAATCTATGATATGAATAGGTACTTAGCAATGATAAAAAATAAACAGGGAATAAAATGAGAAAAAAACCTTGTTTTAGTATAATTGCTACTCAAGGCTTTCTGCTGCGATAATTATTATTATGTTTATGTAGTATTTACTTTTCTATACTTCGTGGAAGTGTAGCATCTACAGAAACACTTAAAATTACTCTATTGCGTTGAGATTTATGATGTGAACTCCATCATCAATTCAAGTATTTACTATTAAATTCAAATTCGATTTTTTTTGTTTCTTTGGTTTTGTTAAAAACTCCTGACAGGTTAAACCAACTGAAGTTTACACCTCTGCTTCAGTAACACTCAGAGACCCATTCCCTTCTCGCCAGTGTTGTGAACTCCGTGTTCATTGAAAGGAGTTTATGGCACAAAATGATCTTTGAACTTTTGAATTTAGTGCCCCATTAAATGCTAATGGCACCGCAATTTGGAAATCTGCCATTGCCTAGCTTAGTCGATAAATGTTTCTGAATTTAATATCAAGGCTTACGGTCGGAACGAACGGAGTTAGCGATAATTTATTCCTCAACTCCTTTTTCAGTTTTTCCTATCAAAGAACATTATGTTTAATTAAAATATTCTGAAAACATACTCTTACCCTTTAAACTTACACTTACCAGTATTTGTAAGTGATTTCAGGTTTGTCACCAAGAATTAAAGAAAATCCTTCTCCGACGGATCTTAAATATAACTAAATACGTATGATACGATTTATGTATCAAAAATATTACTCTTTGATTTCGTAAGTATATTTTTACAGCAGCATATACTTCCAAAAAAGTAAGGGGAGAAACTTATTTTTGGAACAGCCAGGACCGTCTATGACGAAATCGTTTCCAATTCGAAGCTCCTCCACGTGCGCCGGATCTCGGGCACGGTCCACGTTTGACCTTTTTGCCAGTCAGGCGATAAAATATAAGCTAAAACGACCAAAGTACTTCGACGCGCTCGACTGGATCTCGGCATATGCGCCCTCGTACCATAGGACGATATATATATATACGGCCAATTAAGCTCGAATGTGGCCCAAAGTCCCTGTCGTCCTTCCAGATTCTGCTTATTACCAATTTCAACTTCGAACCTTCATTCCAGACTCCCGTCAGCTATTGGTAGGGAACTGTGACAGGACGTTTTGGATCTATATCTATATGATTCCAAATAACCCATCACAAACGGATGTGGAAAGGCGTGATTCCACACTACTATCCAATATTGATTTAAAATTCGCTTCATTGTTATTTACCAATCAATATGCAAAATATTTCAAATAATGGAGATGATTAAAAAAACAGTTACATGAGCTACAATATCTAAGTGTTAAAGACTGTTAAAGACGAGCTATTAGTAATAAGTAGAACAATAAAATAAGGGTCGATACAATAATGGCAAGGCGCCAGACATTTTACTTAAAATTTTTAAAATTCTTCCTGGCGCTGTAGCTTTCAGTTATTCGGTCCCTGATAGTTTACGGAAAAAATTACATACTACCTTGAACAAAAAGTTCCCGGAATAACCACCGTGTGGCGCTCCCATCGTTCCGATTTGAGTTCTGTTTTTTTTTGTTAAATTGGTACATCTGTTGTTGATATTCCCTTTAAATCTTAGTGTCATAACTTGACATTTGCAAAAGTTACGTAGCCAAGAGTACATCTATCTCTGTGTGTGTTGGCGATTTTTTACAATTGCAGAAATGGATTTAAATTTGCAACAACGAACTTGTATTAAATTTTGCGTAAAAAACGGATTTAGTGGCGCACGGACGTTGGAAATGTTGGAAAAGTGTTTCGGCAACGATTCTCCAAAAAAAACGGTCGTTTACCAGTGGCACGAGCGGTTCAGAAGTGGTCGTGAGTCAATCGAAGATGATGAACGCAGTGGCAGACCATCGACATCGAAAGTCGGTGAAAAAATTGATAAAGTAAAAGAAATGTTGGTCAATAACCGCAAATTAACCATCAGAGAAATAGCGGAGGACTTGAACATTGCCTATGGATCCGCCCAAGACATTGTGGTTAATGATTTGGGTTTCCGTCGTGTAGCAGCAAAGTTGGTGCCAAAAGACCTCAATTTCATGCAAAAAAGAGACCGTGTTGACGTCGCAAAAGACATGATTTGCGAGGCTGAATCCGATCCCACATTCATCAAAAGGATCATTACTGGAGACGAGACGTGGGTTTATGAGTACGACACGCAATCCAGACATCAGGCAAGTGAATGGCGTTCACCAAATGAGCCGAGACCAAAAAAACCACGTCGTTTTCAGTCAAAAAAGAAGGCAATGCTGACGGTTTTCATGGATTACAACGGTGTAGTGCATCATGAATTTTTGTCAGAAGGCCAGACAGTAAACAAAGAGTATTATTTGGGCGTTATGAGACGTTTGCGTGAAGCAATTCGCCGAAAGAGACCAGAAATCGTCGCACAGTGCGTCGAGACCGTCGCACAGTGCTATCATTATTCGTAATTTTTTGACGAAAAATGCAACAAATACCATCCAACAGCCACCGAATTCACCTGATTTGGCTCCCTGTGACTTCTTTCTGTTCAATCGAGTTAAAAAACCATTACGGGGAACGCGTTTTAGCAGCCGAGAGGAAGTAATGGAAAAATCGCAGGAAGCACTGATGGACATACCGAAAACCGAATATAAAAAATGTTTCGAGGATTGGATCAAGCGCTGGCATAAGTGTGTTGCAGTCGATGGGGATTACTTTGAAGGGGACAATATAGATTTAGATGAATAAACTTGTATTTTTAATTTTCTGAATAAATTCCGGGAACTTTTTGATCAAGGTAGTATTCAGTTCTACCCTTGAGTCTTTCCCTAATCCTATTTTGATGATATTTCCTAAGTAGTACGATGAGGATTATGAAGTTTTCACCATCATCGCTAAAGACACCTGCTTTCAATTAAAGCAACATACGAGTATTGAATCTGTATTCAAACCTACGATCCGTGAGCAATTTCTAACTAAGTGCCTCCATTACTCCAGATACGCTAAAGTTATCCTGATAGCCACCTCTAGGGTGTGTGGCAGTGAGCGGTTCCACATCAGACACCCAGGAGTAATTCACAACCTAGTTCGTCAAATAAACGAATCACTCCTTTAAGTTCATCATAAAAACGTTTTTTAACCCAGCTCCTTTTCGGTGAGCACGACCTTATTCGATTATCAAAGTGACTTTGTGAGAATTCCATTTGACAGCAGTATGTTCTAAATGAGATCTGACTAATGAAAGATATTGCCAATTGCTAAATACCAATCACTATTTTATATCTCGTCGAATTTCCTCAATATTCTTCCGAAAAATCCCAATTTTTTGCCACCTTGGTCACATATTCCTTGTACATACTTAAATTGACAGCGGTCCGGAGAAAGTGTGAAACACAAGTATTTTATCGAGTCCACATCTTCTATTTCGGTATTTTGATGGAGTAAGCATTCGGGAGAGAATTAATCCTATTTTTATTTCCTACGATAAGGTATCTCGTAATGATACTTTATCTTCAGGATTGCATATAAATCAATAAACCACTGAGATTTTGGAAAATAAGCAAATTTTACCATTAACCACGGTGTACAAGCAAGGTGTATTGTATACATCGATAAAGTAAAGAAGGAATAAAAGAAATCCCATGACACATCCTTGGGGAGCAGATGAGCATTTTATCGAGTCTACCGTCCCTGGCGGCGCCATGACCTGAATTCCTTCGGGAGACCACCACGTTGCCATTCCGTTAATCAAAAATTAATTTGTAAATAGGATATAAATAAGATTTTCGGTGAACGCTGACATCGACCGTCAGTGACAGTGAGGTGGAGGGAGGGTGGGTGTCGTTAGCCCCATAGCCATTCTGGTAAACGAGTATTTCATTGACGGCAAGTTTTTCCTCGGCGCAAGAGAGATTTCGCAAGCTGATTTAAATAATATTTTGGACTTGGGAGTCTGCTACGCTATTGAATAAGAGAGAGCGTTTCTTTACTCTGTTTCGTGCTATGTGTATGTTGTCACTTAACCATTCTTAGACTACCATTCGGTAGCGATTACATCTATTTATTTAGATCTCGGAAGAGTATTCGGTGCTTATGCTCACCTGATACTGAACGCAAAGGATATGACATGAACAGGCGTGGAATCCTTTGATGACATAATCCACGGGAGATATCGCTAGACCTGGCGTCACGTTAACATTTTCTGCAAGAGATGAGATCACTCAAGTTAAAATAATGTATTTGAAAAAGTCTTTGAGAATAAATGAGGGTATATGCTGAGCTTCCACTTGAAGAACAATTAATTCCTGCTGTAGTGGAGATTCAAACATAAAGATTTGAATTCCGCAGGGAAACGAATTTCTCTGGAGACGACATCTTGACGACCTAAGATGTATATGATATTTTCGATGCTTGTAACAAACCGAACAGTATTAGGGTTAACCTTGTGAATTTTATCCATGATGGAAAGGAGACAAACTATGCAAATTTCACTTGAATAGAGATTAATTCACGACCCGGGTCGTGAATAAATCTCTATTCAAGTGAAATTTGCATAGTTTGTCTCCTTTCCATCTTCGATGCTTGTATTGATTTCTTGGTAGTTCAAATGTCTCCAGGAAAAACTTAGAATGAAGGTCAAATATTTTTATACGTTCTCGGCTCCTTATCCAGAGCTTATAGGTAGAGGATTCATAACATTAGTTAGGCTTGCTGATGATCAAACATTAGTTCCCCAGTCAGCCAAGAGTTTAGTAAATGACCTCTGCTGTTGGTCACCTCCCCTGTATCTACTAATACTAAAGTGATGGAGTGAAAGCAAGGAAGATTATCGGAATAAGAGTATTAGAAGAAGAAAATAAGGGGAAAATAATTATTCTGTAAATAGCAGAAACATAGAAGGGATTAAAAGGGAAGTTTCTGTCTTTACACTTTCCAGAGCCACTTTTCTTCCGCCGTGCCGGAGCTATGGAATAAAACTGATCTGCAAGGCAGAAAACACTAAGTATCTATAAAGATATGGGACGACCTTGGAAAATTTTAGAAGAAAAGAGAATTAAACGATAAACAATGGAGTCTTTTACCATTTCACTCATTTTTGCATCTCCCATACTCTCAAAACCTTAATGTCACTTAATAATCATTCCCCGAAAATTATTGTAAGGTGCATTTGCGATAGTCGATAAATTTTTGTTATTTGGACCCCCTTTACAAAAATATTTGTTGAAATTCCTTTTGAAGCAAATTTTTTGGTACATTAATGTAATGATGTTTGCAATAAATCATTAACAATTTTGGTAAATTCGTAATTTACCTTTACAAAAGGCATGCAATGCCGCCGTGGAAGCTGTGCAGTGATCAGCGCAATTTCTACGAGAGAGGGACAGTAAAATTACAGGAGTAAGTAGCAGCATGATTTTTTAAACTAAACATTGTTTTATTTTCAACTGAATAGTGTTACATGAACAGTACTGTAGTGAAGACAATGAGGTGAAAACGACAATGACCATTAAAAATAACTTTAATTTTAAAACTTCCAAATATAGCCAATTTAATTTTGATGGGACTAATTCTTAAACAGGCTAAGAAAGTAAGGATATTTTATGTGAAAATAACTTATATATCAAAAAATTTGCAAACAGACAACGTATTCAATCATAATAGTCATACAACAAAATTTATAAAATTAAAAAAAGCAAAACCTTTTTCCGATTTTGTGCTAGAATATGATTTCTTTTACTGTTGGCCTTCTTAGATTTGGTCCAACTGTTCGCCACAGCTTTCACGCTGTTTCCTCGACTGGATCAGGATAATTTAAAATAATTTTTCCGATATTTCTCTTCCTCCAGGGTGGAAGAAAGGACTCTTCGATGCTATCCTGCTCCAATTGACGGAACCAGAATGCAACAGACCAGTCAAATAAAATTCTACCATGTTCTCGAAGCTAAAGACACCCTTGCTGTCCTTAACGCATCAAAATAACTAGTTAGCTTTGATACATATTTGAGAGCCGACCTGATATGTGGCAATTATTATAGAGAAACGAAACCAGCTAGCTCTTAAAAAGTGATTGTGTAAAAAAACGAAAACTAGAGAATGGAAAATATAGAATGAGTATAGTTCATTGCAGAAAAAAATTCAGGTGTCTTGGAAGTGTCTCCGTACCCGCAAGGAGAGCGTGAAATCTAGGGCAAGTATCATTGAATTACGATGCCCCAACATTTTTATGGCAGTGAAACTTAATTCACGTAATCAAACCCTAATGCGCATGCTAATGTCAATGTAACATATATTGAAGGAGAACTTTGAACATTTAAGGGAAAAACTGAGACTTTACTCCATGATTTAAGAGCGTTTGCCCAAGGGGATGGATCTGGATTCATAAGGAAGAAGCGATCGGGCGACTTGAGCGCCACGCGTGGTGTGTCTGTCTGCATGGATAGGGGACGGTTGGGATTTAGGCCTCACCTCAAAAAACACGTGAAATTACGTGCGCCGAATCCTTCCCCGGAGAGCGCCGGACAAAAGACGGAGAGATGGGAGAGACTGGAGGGGGGTAGATTAATTTCCGTGTGGTGGGGGAGAAGAAATATATACCCGTGCCTCCGAGGGTGGTCCGTTCTTTCTCTCACGGCGGACACTACGACGGCCTCTCCACGGGCGACTCGGCGCGGTGGTGGCGAACTCATTGGAATTAAAACTAAGCGACAAGCTTTCGAAAAGAGTGACTGGATGGAGCAAAATTAAATGGATGGATGAGAGGGAGGAATTAATTCAGTGATGATAATATTTTTGTACTCATGCCATCAGAATTGGAAAATTATTTAATTATTATTTATTATTTTTTTATAAACTTCGTTGCAATTAGGCATTTGTCCTGGCGGTAACGGTCAAGTCTGGTCAATGGTCACTCTTACTATGCACATACATACATACACCACCACCACGTAATGAGTATCACTTGGAAACAATTTTAAATTATAAAATTAGCTAGTCTAGCCTTCGGATGACCAATGAATAGCGTTTTAAATGGGCCTAAAAGAAAATTACAATTAGAATCAACTAATTTACGTAGCCGTGAAAATGAAGCAAAAAATGCAATTTTATATTCTACTTAATTTTTGCTTTAGTGATGTAGTTTTGTAGGCAAACGATTTTTTGCTCCACTTGACCTTCATAAGATTATATATAAAACCAATTAATTAGATCTCAACAACATTATTAATTAATAATAGGAATATTTAGGAAATTACCGGACGTAATTACAGTTACCTTGACGACGCCGGTACGAAATTTGAAATGCATTGGGCTCCTCTATCTAACTCTAGAGCAACCACGACTGCATTAAAAGATTACAGAAAATCATGGAAGAGGCTTAATCTTCCATTCAAATTCCATCCCACCTCTCTTTCTAACGCTCACTCTCCCTCTATCTATCAATCTCCTCTTAGCCCCCCATTTCCCGAGACAGGGTCACTGGACACATAGGAAGAGAAATATCTTTTCGAATTCCACCTAGCGACGGTGTTCTCGGAGAGAAACTTTTTTTCTAACTCGCAGACAAACAGGCTGATAAACCGTAACCAATAGGCATTATGCACGAGGTTAAAAAAAAAGATTCCTCACAGGAGGGGAGGGACGCACGCGCGCGTGTGGGATATTTCGGTCGCACTCCGTAATGAAAACCCAGCCGCCTCCTGGGGGAAAGGTATTTTTTTCTCACACAAAACCCTTCGTGTGAGGTTCTACCCGTCTTCCGTATAGCGCCGTGTGTGGCTCCTTTTTGTGTAATGCGTTAATTTATTTCTCCGGGAGGGAGGTGCCACATGGATGGAGTAGGTGGCGTTTGTAAAAGAATCTCCCGAGAGAGGGCGGGAGTGTTTGCCTGGGGAAGGTGCGTGCACCTTGGGTTGGAGAGGAAGGGAGATGGGGGGCGGCGCTGCTATGGAACCGGGTAAGGTAAATAAGGATTGGCTTTATAACGACCCGACCCCCCATCGAGACCGGTAAAATTAGCTAGTCTAGCCTTCGGATGACTCTGTTGTGTTTTTGTATTGCGACTGCTTCACCTTTATCTATCATGCACACAGGGTTATTCAAAAAGAAGTCCGGGATTCGAAAATTTATTACTTTTTATGGAGGGTAATACTGATGGAAATTATAACCTGAAGGTGTAGAAAACTTTTTCCAAGATTTTTACTAAGAAGGTAATAAATACTGTATGTGAGGCCCTCGTATTAAAAAGCATATATCTACACAATACCCCGCAAGCCATCACGAGCGCGTGGTGGGTGGCGCAAGGGTCCTAGTCATTTATAAATATGCCCTTATGCATAATTATGACTGTATATTTGCATATTTAGAAAAATTGAACGCAACCTTTATTATATGATGTAAATAAGAAATTACGTGTGCTTACGCACACGTCTATAGTGCGCGCTCAACTAATCATTTATTTCTTTTTGAAAAAAAAATTTTAAGTATCGAGGTTCGATTTCGTCAATAAATTCGGGTGTATCGTAGCCTCGCCTGCTCTCTCCATAACTAAAGGGGACCCCATCATCTTTACCCCAGCACACCCTTCACGCTTATCATTATGTATTAATCGTTTACTCCAGGTCACTCCGAACCAGCCACCATACTTATTTACACCAAGACCAACACCATCAATGCGGAAAAACATGTTCTTATCAGTGGTGCCAGTCGGTCAATGATTTTTCACTATACTTAGAAAACCGATTTCCCTAACGAATTGCGGTTCCGATAACGATTCGGTTTCACCGTCGAATCTTTTCGAAATGTATTCTTGAAATTTAATAAACAGCCACTGCGGGCTAGGTTTCGTGAAGCTGATACAAACTGTCCTGTTTTCTCTTTTCTTTTAGGCTCCAATTTTCAATCACTTTTCATTTAATGTGCCTTGGCGGAAATATTGATTATGAATGCATGGACGCAGCAATCTGAGGGACGATTTCAAACAAATCTCGAGATGATTACAAAACATATTCGCTTTCTTAACTAATAGCATCTCTCCTTTGCCTTCTACTAAAAAATCCTGAAGCAGCTGATCTCGTATTATACAATAATTATTTCAACGGTCGCGATTATTTCACGAGGTTAATACATTAAAAAGGCAGTCTAATTGTACAACACTACCGTTGTGCCACGCGTGGGGTGACAACACTTATCTTACGGTGATTTATTTGTTGGCAGTTTAGTACTTAATTATAAATTGGTGCAATTACAACTTCTACTTGTGATTACAAATGCTAGGCACTGATTTTCATTCGAAATATACACATTCACGAGACAGAAGAATGTTGAAACCAAACAACATTAAGTTACCATTGCAAAATGATAGCAAAAATTTAAGTCACGCTACGACAACATTATGTAAGTATTCATACTCCTTAGAAATTAAACAGAATCGACGGAAATTATCACTTTTCATGGAAACTTTAGGACTCCAGCGTTCATCTGACCTATGCTTCATGCATGCATCTGACATGCTTCATTGCACGTTTACCTTAATTTTAAGGATAAATAATGTGGGGAAAGAAATATCAAGAAAATATTGGGCGAGAATAATATTACAAAGTAAAAATAGACGCATCGGTCCAGTTTCTCACAATGGGATTAAAACTGGAAATTACGAGAGTATCTCATTTTTCAGCAATCATGATGGACTACATATGAAACTCAGTTGCAGCTCATTTTTTTCTCTGGCAGAGGTTTCTGGTAGTAGACATTTTTTGACTTTTCTTAAGTACGAAATCATTTTTATTCCCACAGCAACGTATTAAATCATTTTCAAATACAGACCAGTGGGTTGTACTTAAAGTATTCACACATTAAAGCCTTGGAAAAACAGGAAACCATTCATACAACTAACTAGCCAGAATCATCTCTTTGGGAAGGTAATCGATCATAGTCACTCAGCTCATCCAACAAATCAACTGACTCCTTTACGTCTCCATGATACTCTGCAGAACATTGACCGTGCCGAGGCATGCACTGATCGCAAAGGGCTGCAGTCAAATGCCGTGCATGAACCACTGGTGGTTACAAAAAACTCATGTCATAATGTGAAATGAAAAATAGCAGTTAGGGAAATCGTGGCAAAAAGCCCATTTACATTAGTAGAGAGATGACGCAAACAAAGACATCGACTCCAATATATATATTCCGTAAAAAGTCACTTACCTGCGATCTCTAGGTTGGAGGTTTGTGATTTCACAATTGCATCAAACTAAGCCAACGAATTATTTCGCCATCAAAAATGTCAACAGCCACCTGAAATTCAAACGTTTAAAAATTATCTCGTGAGAAATCTGTGAACTGCTGAATAAAATAAACTGTCAATATGAAGATTAAATTATACTTAAAAGAGTCAGAATTTCGTCCACGGTTAATTCCCAATCGTTAAACATATTGTATGATAGCCGATGATATAAAAGCAAGTTCCCATTCCGATTTTAAAGTGAAAACAAAATTCATACTCGTTTCAAACGCATTCTTCATTCAAATTCATCAAATTGAATAATTTAATCAAAAGTCAAATTTAAAAAGTTTTTTTTTATATTTGGGGACAAAAATATTTTGATGAATGCAAATACTAGAAGTCCAAATTTTCCTTTGACTTGATCAAAGTCTTGGAATTATCAAGTAAACAGTTCGTGGGTAAATAAAACTGATGGATGGATGAATTACAAGGTTGCAGGATTACAGAATCGCAAAGTCACGGGATTAATACTTGAAAAAGGATGAGAAATAAGAGCATATGATGGGAATATGTATACATTTACCAAAATGAAGTGTATTTAAAACCCTCAAAAACTAGGTATGACTGAGCATGGAAAAACGAAATACATACCTACCCCTTTTCAATCTGAGTTAGCAAATTTCTCTGATAATACACTCCATGGTATCAGGCTTGACTACGTGGGAAATCATTTTCGAATGAAAGTAGAATACTAATTATTTTCCTCAAAAAGTTTTATTTGGTACAACTAGGTTCAACGCATAGGCGTCGCCTATGCGTTGAAGCCAGTTGTACCAAATAAAAATTTTTTGCTGAAAATAGCTAGCATCCTTTTTCCATTCATCACTGATAACCAAAATTTCCATTAAAACTGGGGAAAAAAATCAGCGTAACGAAATTACGAAAAAAAAATCCCAAAGCATGAAGTACCTTCCATTGAAAAAAATTATAATTCTTACAAAGCAGTAAATAATATGATATTAAGGATTTCAGCTGGAAGGATATTTCCAACTGCCTCGACTCTCTCAGACTTGAGTAAAAATTGAGTTTAATTTCTTCGAGCAAAAAATTGACAAAGTTGTATAAACATAGTCTTCAGTAATAACAAGTTGGTTTCTGTGAAAAAATAATTCACGACTACGAGTAGAAAATGATTCATATGGAGGGTTTGTATGGTTATTACGCCTTTTTTCTGGCAATTACAATTTAAAAATTAAGGCTGATACATACCCTATACATAGATTGAAAATTTTTTTTGCCTAAAACATTGCTTTTACGGAATATAAGTCGATTACGAACCGATTTTCACTGTATTGTAGCATCGCCAGTTCTTGGGAGGTCTTTTATCCCGCCAAGCACGCGCTAGCACTCGGAAAAGGTTCATTTAAATATATTAAAATAACAATTTCATCTCTTTAGAGAGAAGGGTAAAACGTCTACGAAATTAATCTATATGATGCGCTCCATTGAACTTCATTTTACGGAATAAATGATCATTTAGGTGTCCCTAATATTAATATTAATGTATTCCACGGTCATCAGATAATCAGGGAATACGAAATACCTCCATGAGGTTTATCAGTGGTGTGAGTCCCATTATGACATTTTTCATATGATACGTAATTTGAATCGAAACTCAATTGATCTCCTTTTACTTAACATCTAAATATATTAACTTTCGGCTAGTCTTAGTCTTAATTCAAAATGCGCATGGAAATGAACGTGAAATCAGCATTATTTAAGATGGTCCTAGAGGAATTGTTTTTCATATTGGATTAAATCACATTTGGATGTAAACCTTTACATCGACATAAGTTATCACTCATAATGAATGAATTACGCCGCTCTCAATATTATTTTTTATTATTTTCAATTATTTTAAGTTTCGGAGAACTTGTTTTTTTACTTCGCTCGAATACTTGTATTACTCATAATTATGGAAGTGACATAATCACACATTCTTCTCTAGTCAAAGCATTAGAGAAAAACTTTCTTCTCTTTGGTCATCGAAGTGCATGAATGTTAAGTTATCATGATCTTCATTAATTATTTTTAAAACACAAACCCATGTATGCACACACACAGATATATATATATATATATATATACATATATATATATACATATATATATATATATATATATACATATATATACATATATATATCATATGTATATGTATATCGTATATATACATATGTATATATATATATACATATATATATATACATATATATATACATATATATATATATATACATATATATATATACATATATATATATATATATATATATATATATATATATATATATATAAAGAATATGTAAAAATACTACGTGGGTCGCGGTGGTCTAGTGGGTAGAGCGTTGGACTACTGACCGGAGGGTCCCGGGTTCGATTCCCGGGCAAGGCACTTTGGGCACCTGCAGCTCCACCCAAGCTAGTTGATTTTTCGGGTACCAGATCTTCCTGGGAAACCATAACCGGCACAGGGAAAGGAACTGGCCCCCCTACCCTGATGTGTGAATATTCACAAGCCGTCAGGCTTAGTACATGGGTGAGCTCTACCAACACCTACTAAACCGACCTTCGGGTTGATTACTGTGTTTATATGTACTACATCTTTATTTATACATATTACTATATGCATAGTTTAACTTAGCATTTCCATTTGTCAAAAACAGCATAAAATTTGTTTTATTTACATTTTTTTTCATCCCACACCTATTAAATTGACTCTCCAATGTACTCAGCAGATTCAGCATTCACTTGGTTGACTGACACACTAAAGCTTGATCATCCGCAAGCCAAACTGAATTTAAAACTTCCCAACCGATTTTCAATCCCATTTTCAGTCTTTTCATGCTACTTTCATCATTTCCTTCACACATACGTTGAACAAGAGAGGTAATAATGGCACCCTGATTTAACCCTTTTCCTAACACTCCCCATCCAGAGTCTCTATCCTCCACTTGCACCTGAGCAGCGGCAGGGATAGGAGGGATTGCAGACGTGCAGTTTACTGATGTCTCCAATAGCTCCTATTCCTCCAATCTACTCCTATTTTCTGCAGAACATTCATTAGTTCTCCTCAATTAACTCTATCAAACGCCTTTTCGAAATTCTCGAAGCAGGCAAATATATTCTGATGATATTCTGTTTTCCTCATTACTGAAATTGCACCACACGTGCTTCTCCCCTTCCTGAACCAAACTGATTATCCTTAAATAATCATTTTCTCTACGTTACAACCTCTTCTTGATGGTCCTGAGAACCACTTTATCTGCGTGAGTAATCAAATTTATTCTTCTGCTGTCCGTATATTTGCAGTCTTTACCTTTATTGGTATAGGAACCAATATTGATGTAACGAAGTCCACTGGCCAATTTTCCTTCTCATAAATGCTACGAATTATTACATAAAAACTTTTCCTCATACCTTTCCTAAGCCAGTAATGTCTTTATCATCCTCGGATAAAGTGACCTCAAATTAACGTATTAAATTAAATCTGTATTTCTACCTAGCATTTCTACTGATGGCTCCCATTCTAATTCTCCCAATAATGCCGCGATACTGCTACGTAGTTTATAACAACTTCTCACAAACCCAGCCGCTCTTTATGGCACTCAAACTAGTTCTAAAACTAAACCTACCTCATAGATTCCATTCCCTTCCAGCGTACTCAGGGGAAGCCTAATCACGTAAAATAACTGAGAACTTGTACCATCTTGTTACATTTCCCAAGTATCATTCCCATCGTTTCACCCCAGGTAAACATCTTCGGATTCTGGAAATTCGATATTTGAGAATTCATAACGATTTTGTGAAGTTTCCCTCGCCCAAGCTTGGGGCAACTTTGAGCAGGAAAGAAATACGAACGGTAATGTGAAGGAGAAATATGAAAGGAAATGCGAATGGGAAACACACTTTTTTAAACGTGCCCAAGAGTTTAATTTCGATTTCTTGAAAAAATTAAATAAAGCATGACTCGTATCAGACAACGAAATGGAATGGCACTCTGTTGGTTTGGTAGACTAGATAGCAATGACTGGAGAATCTTGTGTCCAAATCCTGGGTTATTCTTTTACATTAACTCCATCTAAAATCCAGGCGATTTTCTGGCCGCCTGAACTTCAATGGACACCGGAAAGGAACTTGCTCCCCTGTCTTGAATGTGTGAATTTCACATGCTAATTCAATTGTACTTTAAGGACCCAAGCTAGCTCAGCTAGAAGAAGGAAGTGTGGGACGGTTCAAGCTGGGTGATACTTTTGGCATAGAGAAAACAATAATATTTATTTGAACATAGTATACCTAAATAAATATGCGTTAATACATACAGGCAATTTATGATTCATTCAGGCAATTACGAATGTATCGATGAAAAGTTAACTTTGGCAACGAATATTAAAAATTTAGTACTAGTCACGTTTTCTTTTCTACGATTATTACGATTAGTTGACCCCGGTGGCGGCGGGGTATCCGTCATCCACTGTCAACCCAGAGGCCAAGGTTCCGATTCCAGCCTAAGTCGGTGGACAATTACTAATAGCTAACCTAGGGCTTGGTTCCTTGTAATTTTCCAAAAGTAATGTTTAGGGGTTTGGTGGAATAGGAGATTATAAAGTCTCAATATCGTCCCCATTAAGTCGTTAAATATACAAATAACTTATGATTAGCTTAATGTCGCGCAAGTGAAGAACAAGCACTTGAATCTATCGGTGACGGTTTGAATCTCTTTAATTTTATCCTGTGGTCCAATCTACCAGCGTAACGTGGGTCCACAATAATTCTTTCGGTATCACTAGTAAACTCGAGTATTCCGTTCTTATTCAAAATCCTTCTCTTTTCGTAATTAACTGGGCTCCCAACCTGATTCCTCCGACATACCAATCACGCTTACTTTTCCCCCCAGCAATTTTTGGCTAAACATTTTTCTCTGAACTTATTCCAATTCCTTAATTGACGTTTTCTACCACGAACTGAATTCTCATCCAATACATATTCTCCACACATACTTCCCTCTTCTCTTTTAACTTTTCATTTATCCGAAGCCCGTCTATTTCTTTAAGGCTCATCCTAAAACTCTTGATGTGTACCCCGCACGAAAGGTTTTCTGTAACACCCAAGAAATGATATAAGGCAAATAAGAGGAAGTTCACACGACAGGTAGAAGGTATATAACGGCTCGTGAGGACAACCAAAACACTTCTTTAAAGTAGATTACCCTTGAATTTACTTTTACCGTACTGCAGTGGCCGGGTAACCAAGGTAAATAATCCCAAATCAGTTCTACATGAAAATATAGGGAGTAATGAATATCCTGGAGATAGTGGACTGTGTGGCAACCTCAAGGACCCCACCGGAAGGCAAAAACTCCAACTAAGCCCCTGCTGAGTCAGCTCTAATCTCACCTGAGGCAACCAATCCCAGGATTGAAAATTGTGGTTACAGTTGCAATGAAATACATTCTTAAAGCCAAAAAAAGTTTGGGATTTAACGGAAAAATGTACTGAGAACGCGGAGAATCGTCTTCGTGAGTGACCTGGTGGGGATTAACCTACGTCATTATCTTTACAGTCATAATCAGCGCCAATCGTCTCCAACGAGCGTCACATGATTACAACTGGGGAGTAAAATTCGTCGCTGCCTTAAGCATGGTGCATGAAGAAGGGAAGGAAGGCGTTGGCGAATGGGGTGGTTGGAAAACAGGAGGGATTAGGAGACTTGTTTGCTTGACGAGCGAGTCGGAGGGAGAGAGAGGGGAGGTAGACAGGGTGGTGGAGGGCGAAGGAAGAGGGTGGAGGGAGGGTAGAGACAAGGGAGAAGACGAATTATAAGCCATTAAACCGTTCGCGACCTCCGACGCAGGTGGCACCGCCGCCGCCCCCTCCCCGTCCCTCCACCCGCCCCTCGTCCAACAGGGGCGTGTCCCGTCTTCTCCCTCCATACGCTCACGTGCAAACATGCCACTGACGTCATGGCGCTGCAGTTGTTATCGCGGGAGCTACGCGCTGCACGACGGAGGGCGAAGGGGGAGGTGGGGGCGCACAGGCGGGACGTTGGCAATTAATGGTTCCGTGGGAACGAGGGTGGGTTCCCAAGGGGAAGAGGGGTGGGGGCGTCCGAGGAGAGAGGGGGGGAGACGGTTGGGGTGGGTGAAGGCCGCGCGCGGCAAAGGTTGAATCTACGTCAGCGTCACGCTCTGCGAGCCTCCGAGAGAGCGTGTGGCAGGGGCGTTGGGAATACCAGCTATTAATTACGCTAGTCGGGAAGTGTTCGAAATCTACAAGTGTACCGGAGCGACCGCTTGAGTGCGATCGTGATTCCGAAGCATGCGTGCACTACCTTCTACGCACAACATCAAATGCTTGATCAAAAAGATATTTAATGTAATAAATGAAAGATATAACAGATTACAAGGGTTAACCAAGGTTACCAATGGATTTCATCTACATCTACACAATACCCCGCAAGCCGCCGCAAGGGCGTGTGGCGGGGGGTGTTAGGTCACCACCCGTAAATAGGAACAAAACCACATGCAAAATCAACACATACATGTAAAACTACACCCACATTGGCATAGACATTCATGCGAAAATCCGTTCATTCTACGCGCATACAAATGCATATACGAAACTTATACTTTACATCAACTCCTGCTTTAATCATTGAAGAATATATGCAAGAATAGCTTTTAGTATTCGCTTTAATGCAATTAAGGCGGGCTTCTTCTGAGATACGAGCATATATTTGACGCGTGAATACAGAAAAACCATTTCCCCACTAAGGGGAAATAGGTAAAAACAGTACGCAAGAGAGTTCCGGGTAAGAGCAGAAAAACCGTATATTGTCTAGGATGTCTAGTATAATGAGTTTGCAAAAATTAATTTCACCATGATTTCCTGTATTTTCAGTTTGAAACGGAGTCAATATTAGTTATTTTTAAGTCCTACTTTTTCATTAATTCTGATTCGGAGTACATATTTGCAAGCATGAGTCTTTTTTCTGCAACCTGGGTTATCAATCCGAAGATTAGCTTGATAGGTGAGGACTAACCCTCGGCGTCTAGGCAACAATTAGTTAAACTCAATTGCATGCACTTTCACTAACCTCCTGTGTGTTGTGTCAAAACCCTTCCCGCATGCCCGCATTGGAATGCCATTAAGTAACGTATTTCTGTTTACAGTATTGTTTTCTCTGCTTTTGGTACCCTAAATTTCCCCTTCCATCCCTTGTCCCTCTCCGTGGGTGTGCCCTCCTCCCACCTGCAGCGTTGGGCCAGGTTCCTCACCTTGGGTGGGAGAGAGTTTTGTGTGGAACGTTCTTGTGGTGGTGGTGTTTCGCCTGGCTACTTGCTATAAACTAGCTTGCACGTTCGTGATAAATTTCTTGCTGCATCCTACGGTAAAATTATTTGTTGTAGTTAAGCGTATGTACTTGCATGCTTGTGGAGTGAAGGTAGGTGAATGTGTGTTTGCATGCGCGTCGAATGATGGGATGTTACGATGAATGTGTGCACTGCTGTGCATTGGGGTTTGCATGTGTGTGTTGGTTTTGAATGCGGTATTTCTTTCTTCCTTTTTTGGGTGGTGACCTAACACCCCACGCCACACGCCCTTGCAGCGGCTTGCGGTGTATTATGTAGATGTAGATGTAGATGAGATGTTAGACATTACCCGTTACTAAGCCCAAAGGCGTGTGGAATTCACACATGAGGGTAGGGGGGACAGATCCTTTCCCTGTGCCACCTATGGTCTTCCAGAAAAATCTCGTACCCGAAAAAGCACAATGGGTGAAACTGAAAGTACCCAGAGGTTTCTCCGAGAACCGAACCCGAGCCCTCCGGTCAAGAGTTCAACGTACAACGGCCAAATGTGGAGAGGCAACCATCAACCCTGAAGACGATGCACGACTCGGGCATCGAAACGCGGCCAACATGGAACCCCTAACCCGGTGGAAGACCCGAGAATCCTTCATGAAGCAAATATGCCGGGAAAGCACCAGATCTTGCTTCATAACTACTGAAGTTGGAAAATGTTCAGTTCGTCTAAATGTGAATTTCCGAATAAAAGGTTTTCTGTAGTATTTCTTTACACTAGGGAACAGGGATAATTATTCACATGGGACTAAGTAGGCTTGGACTACAAGAAGAATGAAGAACACATTCCACATCCATTCTTGCTAAATACTTAGCGACAAAATATACGGTATACGGTTGTGTATCATCTTGGTACAGTATCCAGCCTGTTAATTTGAAATGTCTCAACTTGAAATGCATAATGCCTGGGAGAGTATTCAGCACATCCCTATAATATGTTCCGTTTTTTGTGCAACTGCTACGTGCTTAAACACCATTTACTGACTATAGAATCATGATATGACCATAGTTTGCCTAGCAGAAGGCACTTTGACTTACTTTGAGGTTGGTGAAATCAGAAATTTCTATACAGTGCTTCGCTGTTCGCTCTCAAGATCAAAATGAATCAGCCAAGTTTCATTTGCAGCAATCATCTTCGAAAGAAACTCTTCATCTTACTGTAACAACAACGGAACTGAGAGCAAAATTATACGCGAACTTCTTGTTGCTCGATATGAGCAGTCTCGGAACCCACCTCGCAAAAACACGCCTAGTGTGAAATTTTTCTATTATCAGTGTGAGGGTGGCACCTAACGATTTTAGAAATATTTCTGATGGTTTTTTTTAACATTATTCGGCGATTTTATCTAAAATGGCAGTGACATTTTTACTTCCGGAAGAGAAGTTACTATAGTTCGGGTCCATTGTCCTTTAAAATTGCTTGCCAACTCTATTTAAACATTTTAAACCACATTCCATTTGTGCTATAGAAAATAAGAGACTCTTCATAAGGCTCTTGTGGCAATAAATAGGCCATGGTTGACGATTTGTTAAGGCAAGATTTCAATATAGCCTACTTCAGCGTCACCTGTTAACTCCATGTTTCCCTTTCGCAAAATTAACATATTTCAACTTGTAACTGTCGGAGCTCACATAATGAGGAGAAAATTAATGAAATGTATACAGCATTTACGTTACACATTACGTTAACAGAATAGCAAAAAATTGAATGCTTCCACAATGATTTATTTGAATACAAAATTTATGAACGCTTAATTTAAACTGTCTCGTTTATTGATTGCATTTTGGATAGAAAACTTCGGATAAATTGTTCAGGGACTAATTCAGCTAGGAAATATCATGCAGGGACGAATCCTCTGCAATAGGAATTTTACGAGAGCAAGCTAAGCAATCCAAGCGTTAAGATATAACTTGTATAATTTTGTATTTAAAAATACATTCGATCCTGAAAAACGATAATAAAACTGGAACTGTGAGTACTTCTCTTATTTACTCAAAAAACACTTGATGCTTAGGCAAACTTTATTTTGATCAATACAAGATTAATGTTTCTACCTTTTCTTTACTCCTCTTTATAAAATAGATAAAAATGTAAGAAGCTACTTTCTACCAGCATATTCAAATTTAGTTCATGATTTATTTAATATGCAATTCAACGAACTACGACCATACTTATATTGCAGCATAGGAGTCCAGAGGAATTATGCAGACCATGGGCATTTCGATCAATTTACCTAACACTGAATTTTTCCCACCCGGTACTAATGGTATCATACTTCCACTATGTGCCAAAATATCAACTTTCTATTATTTTATTACTACTCTGCGTTAATTAAGCCCCGTTGTTGAGAAAAAAAAGGCATCTGCGCGTGCTGTAAAGTTTATTTGCATGCAATTCCCTATCTCATCTTACTGCTGCATTCCTTCGGTGGGAGATGGGCTCCGAAGGCTTTGTCGACTTATCCCTTTGTGTGACTGGACTAGCGGGGGGACTCTCTATCCTCGGCCCTCGAGAGGAGCGGCAGAATATGGCGACGGGGCACGGAGTGTGGGAAAAGATGACAGGGTACATGTTGCAGCGAGTGGGAGAGAGATATTTATTACGCGTAATATATATAAAGGGGAGAGAATGGAAGGTGCGGTGGGTGGGGGAGAGGGGAAGAGAGATGTGCGGGGGGCGATAGGGGAAAGTGAATTGTCATGTCGGAGCCCGAGTTGAGGGCGGGGTAATCCGATTTCCGTGCGTGCGTGCACACGTGTGCGTGCGGGTGTGCGTGCGTGTACTTTAGCGACGGGACGTTCGCGATAGAGAGGCAGGGCTACGGCTATTATTCGTAGCTTCCAAGGACGAAGCGATAGTGCTTTTTTGGAGTATTTTTTACGATAGTATTTGTATGATTGTAAGTATGTCATAAATATAATGTATTACAGAAGATTAAAACAATTTATTTTCAATAAAAAATACCAAAATAACGGAAAATATTAAGAATAAAATTCTTTTATCTTTTTCTTTGTCACCATGTGTCAACTGATATCCTATTGCATTTCACAACAGCACACTAAGATTATTTTACGAATTCATTTCTCGAGGTCGGACTTTTTTCGATCAGTATTTTCTATGTTCTCATTTAATGTCAGGAAATATATGTGTACCCAAGTTAATTGGAAGTTAATCTTTCTTGACCTTACACAGATCGTGCCTGTGCCTACATAGAACAGTATTATAGTGTCATTTAATAAGGTCTCAAGGTTAAAAACTTATTGGAAATTGAAATACGCAAGTATTTCCGGAGAATATATGTCCGTTTTTAATGCCAATGGACATTTTAGAATTATTATTTCGGGTAGAATAACAAAACATATATGATAACGGATTTTGATTTCGGATGTAAGTAATAAGACTAGAGAGTCTGCTTTGTAGTACTTAGACCAAATTTAGCATAAGATAAAATTAATACTCCATTAATTAATAAATCAATACAAATAAATTTTGTAAAGTTCCTGAGTATGTTTTCATAATTTCCCTGATCATCTCTCAATACTTTAGTGAATATATTTTTGAATTTTTTGGTCAGGATAACGCCAAAACTTTGAATTAGAGAAACGTAATTTTTAAATATAGTATTTTTTAATCGAAGAAGTACTAAGATATGCTGGAACAAATAAAATCACTCGATATTAAACTTTATAAATAATCCTTTTATTGTTTAATCTATTTACTCTGTTAAAACCTCAAACCTTGGGTTAATTTTTACTTTTAAATTCTAGATAGGCATATTTACATAATTCTTGTACCATACATTTCCAAAGAAAGCCATCATTTAGATTAAGTATCTTTCTTCCAAATCTATCCTTTATATCTAAATCGAATTAGCAGCTTGGTAGAAAACACAACTTTCCTGTAACTTGCGCTCCAGAAAACGTAAGCTTCGCTACTTCCACGCAAGTTGGAACTGAATAATTTATTTCTTTTCAATTAAAGCAGATTAATGGCAATAGAGGTGCATTTCTTGGTATAATATCGCTGCAAGGGAAATTAAATTACTATTGCCAAAAAATACAAGAATGATAAAAGGGAATATATTGGGTACAATTACCGAAAAGGCCAACGAAAAGTGATGGAAAATTGATGTAATCACTTGGTAGCAATCGACATGTACCCCCAATTTTTATTTTAGTTTTGCATTAGTTAAAATAAGGGAATTAAAAGTATGGAGAAAGAACAAAATTTTATCGCAAGAATAAGAGCAGGAACCCATGTCCCCTCTTGGGGAAAACGTAGCTGACAATTAAAAAAATATTTTGGATTTTTTAATAGTGTGCAGAAGTGTGATGAGATGGCAAGGGGGCGATGGAATCGTTATCTCTACATACCACACATTAAATGTGTCATTACTTTCAAGAGCTATCACTAGGAGGATTGATTTTGGAATTAGAATGAACGGAGCGAGGAAGAATTATTTATGCTACTATGTAATACTGATAGAGTGAATACCTTGTATTGTTGGACTATACTGAGGACTACAGGGCTAAAATTAAATCATGGAGTAAATATAATTAAGTCATCGTAGCCGAGCGGGTAGAATTGACTGAAGGACCCTTTTGCTGGTGTCGCTTCAGAACGCCCTCAGCTTCTCCAAGTAGTGCGATTTCTTAGGCACCAGATTTTCCTGGGGAATACAGGTGGAACGGGGAATGGAAGATCGTTTTTATTGATTTTTATTAGAGTGGATATCAAATTGGACACGCGTAACCTGACCTTTGGAGTGTAAATACTAATACCAAATAATGTATACCATATACATGTATTCTCACGAAGATGCTCAGATCAACATTTGAAGTCTATTGTGAAAATTACTTGGAGATATTTTATTAGTTTAAAATTATAGTATTTTCTTTGATGGATGCTATTAATTTCATTATTTTATGTTTTATGGTTGGATATGAATACGGCCCTTTTTTTGACACAAGTTAGGTGTTTTGTTGAATGCTCGGAGATCCTAGGATAAAAACGTATGGGACCGGAAAAAGAGACAAAGTTTAAGAAGAAGCGTCTCAACGAAATTGCAGTACGGACCGCCAGAATTTCCTTACATTCCCTAGATTTATCTTTTCAGTTTTAACGAACAAATTTTTAAGTTTCCAAATCCACGTCATGTTTGGCGCCGAAGTCTTCCCTGTTTATTTTCGTACAGTTAAAACGCCATGAAAATTCTTTACGCCACCCTAAACTTAAGGCGAAAAGACTATACAATGGGCATTTCGAATACCGAAACCAGGAGGGACAAAGCAGAAAGCCCTCTGGGTCACCCAAGGAATGCGAATTGAGGAGGAAGAGGAAAGAGATTTGTGTGGAGGGAGGGAGAGATGGAGAGACAAAGGGGAAACGGAGATCTAAGGTATGCTTGCGGTCATTCCCCGTTTCCATTCGTCGGAAACTACGGTCGGACCGCGCACTCGTGTGTGTGTGTGTATTTGCCTCGTAGTAGCCCCCCGCCCCTTGGGAGAAGTGCAGGTGGGTGTCCCATTCTTAATCGCTTCCCGCCGCCGCCGCCCACGAGGTGATTCCCACGGAATCGCTTCATTAGACACCTGTGCGCGTTATCATTTCAGTAATCTAGGAATGGATCAAGCAAGGAAGTTGTTCTTGACTTTGGCAGTTTCCGTTGTCTTGAGGAAGTGCATGTGTGTATACATTTCCTGACATTGTTTTAGGATAGCTGGTGGAATTGGACTGATCACCCGAGGCACCGTTCCACCTGAATGTCCCGTGGGCAATAATCGCCCATTGGAGGTTAGTCCCTTAAATGGTACCCGAGACTCAATGTCTCAACGACTTCAATAAATTATTATTATCGCAGTATTCTACTGGTTAGGATAGATTATTCTCGGATATAGGGAATTATGAATATAATTATATATAAAAAACCATAAACACAGTAAAAACCCGAAGGTCGGTTTAGTAGGTAATGGTAGAGCTCACCCGTGCACCAAGCCCGACGGCGTGTGAATATTCACACATCAGGGTAGGGGGGCCAGTTCCTTTCCCTGTGCCGGTTATGGTTTCCCAGGAAGATCACACACACATACATATATATATATATATATATATATATATATATATATATATATATATATATATATATATATATACACATATATATATGCGTCGCCGGAGTGCGTCATTTTCAAGATTATATATATATATATATAATCTTGAAAATGACGCTCTCCGGCGACGCACAAACACACAAACACTAAGATAATAGATATTACACCCACAGAAACATAAAAGGACACTTACAGTAGATATTTACGTTTCGACGGCAGGGCCGTCGTCATCAGAAACATAAATATATATATATTTGGGTCGCGGTGGTCTAGCGGGTAGAGCGTTGGACTGCTGAACAGAGGGTCCGGGGTTCGATTCCCGGGCAAGGCACTTTGGGCACCTGCAGCTCCACCCAAGCTAGTTGATTTTTCGGGTACCAGATCTTCCTGGGAAACCATAACCGGCACAGGGAAAGGAACTGGCCCCCCTACCCTGATGTTTGAATATTCACACGCCGTCGGGTTTGGTACATGGGTGAGCTCTACCATCACCTACTAAACCGACCTTCGGGTTGATTACTGTGTTTATCGTTTATATATATATATATTTATACCCCTCCCATGGACTACAACTTTGTCCTGGTGGAAGGGCTTGTGTGTTCCGATAACCCCTAGAGCTCTGCTGGCGGGATTAATAATAATTACTCCTGGAAGGGTCACCCATGCCAGATAGGTCGAAGGTTAGGAGCCAGACGAAAGGTAGTCCACGCAGCGTCTGTTCCTCAGTGAGGCGGCTGCAATGGCGTCTGACCCCAGTGGGGCGGCCATTAAGTGATGGTGTCACGTTAAAAACACTATTGAGGAAGGCAAATGGAAACCACCTCAATTATGATTCCCAAGAATATAATGATGGGCACTATAGATAATATGAGTCCTGGCAACTACGGGACTCGGCCCAAGAGGCCGTGTGTCGTGCCCGGCAGCGGGAGAGGCAAGGCTTCCGCGGTCGTCATCCCACGAAACCCTTGAGGGGGAAGAAATAACTTCAGTAGGACAGAAGACTCAGAAGAAGGCGAAAGTAGTTAGAATAGGAACCTGGAACGTCAGGACAATGTTGAGGAGAGGCAAATTAGAAAATATTAAGCGAGAGATGGAAAGAGGTAACATAGATGTTTTAGGCCTCTGCGAGGTGAGATGGAAGGATAGCGGGGATTACTGGAGTGACAATTATAGAGTAATATACAGCGGCGGGGACGAGAGCCAACGAGGGGTTCCCGTAATTTTAAATAAAGGGGTAGGAAGAAGCGTAGTCAACATAGAGCAAGCGACAGATAGAATTTTACTCGTAGAGATTAAATCAGAGCCGACGAACTTGGTCATTATTCAGGTATACGTGCCACCGAGCAACCACAAGGAGGAAGAAGTCGATAGGATGTATGATGAGTTAGAGGATATAATCGCGAGTGTTCCTGCAGGGAAACGTTTGATAGTGATGGGGGATTGGAATGCGACGGTAGGCGAAGGAAGAGATGGTGGTGAGGTGGGGGACTATGGGTTAGGCACGAGGAATGAACGCGGGGAGAAAGCAATTGAATTCTGCAGGAGACAGGGGTTAGTCATCACTAACACATGGTTTAGACACCACAAAAGGCGTAGGTATACATGGAAAATGCCAGGTGACTCAGAAAGGTATCAGTTAGATTATATTATGGTTAGGCACAGGTTAGGAACAGTGTGATAAATTCGCACAGTTTCCCAGGAGCGGATACGGACTCTGACCACAATTTAGTTGTTATGAAATGTAATATTCGTTTCAAGAAGATAAGGCAAGGGCGGCGGGTTAGGAAATGGAATTTAGAAGCAGTAAATGGATTAACGAGGAAGGAGTATCAGGAGGCTGTAGAGAAAATGATGGATGACGGTATAGAACTGAGTACTATCGAAAAAAATGGGAATGTATCAAGAAAGGGATATTGGAAGCCGCTAAAGACACTATAGGAACCGTTAACGGGAAAAGGATAAGGAAACCATGGGTAACGGATGAGATGATTACAAAGATGGATGAGAGAAGAAGATGGAAAAATGTAAACACAGAGTTAGGCAAAATGAAGTACAAAGAGTTAAACAATAAATTGAGAAGGGCCACAAATAAAGCAAAAGAAGAATGGTGGAAAACGCAATGCGAGGATATGGAAAGTTTACAGAAGAAGGGTGAAATTGGTGCTCTATACAGCAAGGTTAAGTTATTATCGGGAAGTAAGAAGGCAAGATCTGTGCTAACAGTTAAAGATAAATGGGGTAAGATAATAGTTGAACCAGGAAAAATCCAAGAGAGATGGAAGGAATATATAGAAACACTGTATGGTAAAGAACTTAGGCCGACAAGGTTGGACATAGAAAAGGAACATGACGTAGAAGAAGATAGCTTAGGTCTAGGCATACTCGACGATGAAATAGAAAGGGCATTAAAGGAGATGAAAGCAAATAAGGCTGTGGGGGTGGACAATATTCCTGTAGAAATGTTGAAATGGTTAGGGAAAGGTGGGAAGAAGGCCATACATGGACTTATTCGTAGTATCTATGAGGAAGGAATCTGGCCGAAAGATTTTGTGAGATCGGTGTTAGTTCCTATTCCAAAAAAGGCAAAGGCTTCGTCATGTGAGGATTACAGAACAATAAGTTTGATATCCCACGCAGCTAAAGTTATTCTCAGGATCATCAACAAAAGGATAGAGAGTAAGGCAAATGATTACTTAGGGGATGATCAGTTTGGGTTCAGGAAAGGAAGAGGTACGCGTGATGCCATTGCAGTAATGAGATCACTAGTCGAGAGGAATATAGAATACAATCAGGACGTTTTTGCCTGTTTTGCAGATTTCGAAAAAGCGTTTGATAGAGTGAATTGGGAAAAATTAATGCGTGTATTGCAGAAAATAGGAATGGATTGGAGGGACAGGAGACTGATCCGCAACCTGTACATGTCTCAGACTGCTCAGGTTCGAGTGGGGAACCGTGAGTCCGGATGGGCAGTGTTAGGAAGAGGTGTAAGGCAGGGTTGCCCATTGTCACCGGTACTGTTCAACGTATATGTAGAGGAAATGATTAAAGAGGCATGGGAAGAACTGGAGGTAGGAATGAAAGTCGGGGGGGAATTCGTAAAATCGGTTAGGTTTGCTGATGACCAAGCATTAGTTGCTCAGTCAGCCAAGGGGTTGCAAGCATTGTTGAGTGAATTGGAGGTTCAGTGCGATAAATATGGGATGAGAATAAATATTAATAAAACAAAGGTTATGCGATTTTCCAGAAAGAAAAAGGCTAAGCTAAATATTAAAATAGGCGGGGAAAAAATAGAGCAGGTAGAACAGTTTACATATCTCGGAAGTGTTTTGGACCAACACGGTCAAAGTGGTAGGGACGTAAAGAGAAGAATTGCGCTAGGCAAGGAGGCTTTCTCAAGGAGGAGGGAGTTGATGACGGGGACGTTGAGTAGGGATGTTAAGACAAGACTCGTAAAAACTCTGATATGGAGCGTAACTATGTACGGCGCGGAAACGTGGTCGCTGAAGCAGGAGGATAGACGTAGATTGGAGGCTTTTGAAATGTGGGTGTGGAGAAGAATGGAGAAGGTGAAATGGACCGAAAGGAAAACAAATGAGGAAGTACTAGAAATGGTGGGGGAGGAGAGGGGTTTGTTGAGAGAAATCCTATGGAGGCAGGAAAAATGGATGAAAGGCGTATTGAGCGGTAGTGGAATGTTGAAGAGGGTAATAGAGGGTAGAATGTTGGGCAAGCGAGGTAAGGGTAGGAACAGGATAGGGATGTTGGATGGGATGAAGGGTGGAAGGAGGTACACAGAGATGAAGAGGGACCTGATGTAGTTTAGGTTGCTGGATTGGGTTTTGTTGGGAGTTACAAAATATTTATTTGATAGTTGTGTCCATCCAAAAACCTACCCTAACCGGTAGATTACCATAAAAATATATATATATATATATATATATATATATATATATATATATATATATATATATATATATATATATATAATCTTGAAAATGACGCTCTTCGGCGACGCAAAACACGCAAACACTAAGATAATAAATATTACACACACAGAAACATAAAAGGACACTTACAGTAGATATTTACGTTTCGACGGCACGGCCGTCGTCATCAGAATCTATCTATTATCTACTGTAAGTGTCCTTCTTTTATGTTTCTGTGTGTGTAATATTTATTATCTTAGTGTTTGCGTGTTTATATATATACATATATATATTATAAATAGATGAACACTGATATAGAGTTTTAAAACATAGCAACACAAAGAAACGACACTCACATACTATACATATATACACATAGTATGTAGTTTTCTAAACTACAAAAAGGCTACACACGCGAGTGCCCTTTCTTAGTGTTTCTATGTTTTAAAAATCTATATATGTGTTTTTTATATTTCTGCGTCGCCAAAGTGCGTTCTATTTCGAAGATATATATAATGTATATGAAATTGGTACTATTGGGCTAAGACAAAAACAGAGAAACACACAAAAAAGAAGAGAAACTCACTAAGTTTCGAATTTTCGGTGGTCCATGCCACCTTTCTCAAGACAGAGAGGTTCTGTCCTCAAAACGGACGCTACATTTCATAACAACTAAATTGTGGTCAGAGTCCGCATCCGCTCCTGGGAAGCTGTGCGAAGTTATCGCACTGTTCCTGAATCTGTGCCTAGCCATAATATAATCTAATGGATACTTTTCTGAGTAACCTGCCATTTTACATGCCAATACGTCTTATCTACCTCGCGTCTTACTTACCTACCAATGCATGTAGCATATTATATTTCTGCATGTATGTGTGTTTTTGCATGTACAGGCTCTTGAAAAACTCCCACGTCAAGCAAATAAAGTGGCTTACGGGATATCGTGTAGACTGAAATAGATGTAGATTTCTTATTTACGGGACAGAGAGTGACTAATTTTGTCATATATCGCCCATTAATGACCTTTGCCTCCAGGAAATGTATGCCTACATCTTACCCGTCATGCCGCAATGAGAACCTATTGCAGGGGTTTGTACATTACCAGTCAACAGTCATATATCGCTCATCGTTAATGGAAAAATGCGACCGGAATGGACGCCACTTCACCAGGTACCTTTAGAGCTTATAATACCGTAATCAACGCCTTGAGCCATATTGTTAAGGGCCTTATCTGCTAAAATATTGTCCGATAGCTAGATTAATATACCCTAGGACTGTTTTAAAGGGCAATTACTATGACAGCGTTCCATTTAGGCATGACTTTTGGTATATCTACCATGGAGAAGGGTCAGCGCTCTGGAACTATTTTAAGAAAAGATGGTGAACAGCGATATCATTGATGCCTTACCGATTCCCATTATCAAGTGCATTACTCAGTTAACTCATCTCTTGACTTTCCACCGAATTTGGTCATCCAATCTTTGTCTATCGGCTCAGGTGTGCATGCTGCCCTAATTAGTTTAGCTAGAAACGGAAGCCAGAGGTTGTCGTTACTGCTTGGATATAAATTGTTTCAATTCAATACACTCAGTCGGGTATTCGCCTGCGAGCTCAAAACCCATGAAAATCTGTACCTAGTAAATTCCCGAGGAGCAAATCGAAAACAACTTAAGGTTTACCTGCATATTAAACATCGTCCGGACAATTATGATAACGATAGGGATGCATCGCGACTGTTGGTTGATTAATATTGCAATATATCGTAGCAGTATACAAATGTACATCACTTAATTATTATAATTACTATTGCGTAGCATAATAAAATGCATCGCGGCGTATGATTCGCGAGCACCGAAGCCACACACAACTACAGAATATTATAATGGATAGCCCAAGGAATTTAAAGGAAAGGAAAAAAAATACGATAATTGCTCACGATAGCCCGCGTAATATCAAAATTTTTTTATTTCATTTGTGTGCTTTTATCGAGAGGTTGGACGAAAACCTAAGGTTACGAAATGCTCAAATATAATCTTCGAGCGCGCTGATGCACGAAGCACAGGACTGCTTCAAAACCCAGCTCCGTGGCAGGTGAAGATAATTTTTGTGGGAGTGCAGTTTAAATTTTCGCCCGAAATGGTTTTCATAATGACAGCTCTTACGAGTTAATCTCGGGGTGTAAAGTTGCGAGCGGGATTGCAACGGAAGAATGCTCCCGGTATCATTACTCTCCAGACCGGGAACCGCCCAGGCCGACCTTGGGAGAGGGATATCTTCGTAAAGAAGTTGCTATAATCTTGCTAAAAAACCTCATAAATTAGGCTTGTGTATCTATTACATACTTATGAAACTCAATAAAGCTTCATATTCGACGGGCGTATAGTATTACGAGGTTTAATAATCAACCTCTTTGCCTGTTGAATTAGCTTCTTTGATGAACTATTGTAAATCATCCGCGGCGAAAACAATGGCCATTCTCCTAATCATGAACGGGATTCAATGTTTTGAAAGGATCATCTTTATTCTGGCAGATTTATAACCTGGGCATATCGTCACGTATATATAGTATTTTATAGCGACTCTACAAGAGAGACCGATTAAAAACTTGGGAAGAACCACTGATGACCAATACGTTAAAAAAATCTTTTAGTTCATTCTATTCCGTCATATTCCGATTCAAATAAAAGACCAAAACGGCTTGATTGAAATTAAATGAATTCATGATTGAATGAACAAATAAATTTATCCAGTTCGTCCCGCCCATCTCGGAAAATATTAATCTGATTTCCATAAAGTTTCTAGTCCTTGACGACGCTTGTTCTACCAGCGTACGAGTAACCTCGGGGGTGCCTCAGGGAAGTGTTATCGGACCGTTACTATTCTTGATTTTTGTTAACGATTTGAACCGCGAAGTGAAAAGTAAGATAAGGATGTTCGCGGATGACACAGTGATTTATCGGGAGATATCTGGGGAGGAGGATCGTTTAATTCTAGCTCGTGATTTAAATAGCATTAACGAATGGTGTTCAAAATGGGGATTGCCTTTAAATCTTAATAAATGTTCGGTGGTAAATTTCTTTAAAAGATCCACGGGATTAGTTTACAAATTAGCTGGAGTTGACCTTGATGTAGTTGATACGGTGAAATACCTAGGTGTTACATTCACTAAAGACTTAACTTGGGGGACCCATATACGTAAAGTCTGCGGGCAAGCATATAAAAAATTAGGATTTATTAGACGCATTGTCGGCAGAAGTGACTCCAAGGTCAAGGAACGTTGTTATCAGAGCAATTAATTGTTCTTACATATACATCCAACTATTGCCCTGCAAATAATTGCAAGGATGTATGGAAAGGGCTTTTATGCCACCAACCATTCTACCTCTACTCCACTACTTCATCTATATCTACTGAATACTCCGCAAGCCGCCGCAAGGGCGTGTGGCGGGGGTTGTTAGAGTACCACCCGCATACAATGAGACCCGCGATCCACCAAAAGGGCGCGTGAAAAGGGGGCGGCCAGACACCATTCAAGCAACACCCATAGTACACATTGCAGGAGCTATACGGTCAGTAACCACCCCACTGACTGCACAAAGATAGGAAGCCTATTGTAAAGGGTGGTCTCACATGGTACGCAGCCACTAATTACCAGGTAGCATTCTACTTATGCAGGACGGACGGTTCATAAATGATTAATTAATGTGAGCCAATATGCATTCAAGTGCAAGCACAAAAAATAAATTCCGCATGAATGGCTGGCACCTCGACACCCTCCCTAACACGCCCCCACGGCGTACCGTAGGGTACTGTGTAGATGTAGAAAGATCTAAATCTTCATACACGCAACACCCCGCAAGCCGACACGGGTGTACGCGAATGGGGTTGGGGCACCAGCCGTAGAAATACCAGTTCACGCATACACCCGAATAATTCCTAACTCATACACAACTCTCGCACGGATAAATGCCTCCGTACATCATTCAATAATTGTTGCCCTAGACCAATTCATCAAATTCTAAAACTCTGGTCAATTTAATTTTTTCGCGCTCCTGGGTTCGATTTCGTTTTTTCGTATCAGGCGAGGGAAAAATGAGTATTTGAATCTGCCTATGACTGTGTATAAACCCTTTTATTTTAGCCCGGTGGAGGAATCTACCAATAAAATTTGGTGCCATAATAATTCTCTCCGTGTCGAAAGAAAACTCAGGTGCCTTGTGCCTTTCTAAGAGTCTATGCTTGCCTGGCCTCTCCGAGAATCAAGAGACTGCTAGAGATATTTGAGGTCATAACTTCGCGAAATTGCATAAAATTCCATCTGTTCTTTGAGACCAGTGTATTCATGTGTACCATGCATCGGGTAACTCCAATTACATGTAACAAAATGGGCATATAAGTATATAAATGAATATGTTTAAAACTGCAATAGAAACCCTTTGTGTAAAGATGTCGTGTAAGTCAAACTCCAGTTTTCTTGCGTTATAATGAGACCGGCTAAATGGAGATTTTCATGAATCCGACTGTGAAATAAAATCGTCCTTGCCTGTCATACTAATTTTACAAGGTTCACGTTGAAGACTGTGAAGAAAAAGGACAATAAAAAACTGGATAGATAAGATAAATGGCCTCAAGAAAGAGTGTTAGTGGCAGGCGTCTCCACATTCATAGTTAGTATTTGCCCCGAAGTATTTTGACTCTCCTGGAAACGCTCCTTCCACTCACCGGACATTACAAATATAACCGGTTTGCTCTGCTTGTGAATACGAGAAAATTTATTCATTATTTCAGAAATTAAATAAGAAGAGCGTGAATTAATGATCGTGTTTCAACCGTTTACGTGAAATAATTACTGCTCTTCACACTCTTAAGAATATTTTCCATGTTCCATATTCACGCACCTCTGGGTACTTAAATAAAAAAGTACTCTAGGGTGGCTGTGGACAGGCGACTTTATCATCCGTATAATTATGTAACTACCCAGTATATAGCTATGTTGCACCTGGCATATCCAGTTATAAAAAAATGGGATTCCAACGTCATTTTAATGGCGTTTGTTTGTGTAGACGATGAGTCTACAAGCAAATAAGGAACTGCAGAACAAACCCTTTAATGTAAAGATGGGTGGGGACCTATTTTGTCCGACTCATTGGTATAATTTATTATGTTATTTATTGAATATAACCCTAGCTGTCCATGTGATACAAATTATGATACAGAAAAGCTCCAAAGAAGACTCACCAATTTTGTAGAGAAATGCTACGAAGTAGAAGTCAGTGTAAAGTGTTTATAAAGGAACTAGCATTGAAGTCTCTCTGCGGACAAATGTGGGAGAGACGAAAAGTACGGAAGAGAGAAGAATTTGCCTTATGACTTCGAAGAAATCATTAAGACCCCTCATTATATCGGTAGATTACACCATTCGGATGAAATAAGGAAGACGGACTAAAACGCCAATAAATTCAGAAAACCTCTCTTTCCTTATACGATTCGTGATAATAAAAATAAACAAAGCTTAACAACGAAAAAACTACCAATGAATCTGGCTGCAAATCGCTTACCATGAACAATTGTCAATTTAGTTACTGAAGGTTAGTGGCCTAATAACCCCTGCCACACGACTCGTGCGTGGTTTGCAGGGTATGGAGTAGATATAAAAGCAGAATTTCGTGAGTCTCCTCGTTTGGTCCACTTGGTTTCTCTTTCGTTAGAGAAGAATGGATTTCCGAATAATTTACCCGTCAACCACGGTTGGTATTCTGTTTTCCAGAACCATTGGCGCAAGTGGTACGTTCATGAACATTTTCGAAAATGCTTTCCAGCTAAAGGAACGGATGAGACAAAACAAAAAAAACTAAGAGCAAGGAACATAAGAATTCTGCATAAAGAAGCAAGTGTATGGGATCCTCATGAAGTAGGCTTGACTTTGGAACTAGATCGAGTGCAACGAAGAGCACCTAGGTTTGTGAAGAGTTGTTATGAACAAGGAAGCAGCGTCACTACATAATGGGAAGAATTAGGATGAAAACCACTATTTGACCGTAGACTTAAATACACGTTAAATTTGCTGCGTAAAGAGGCAGGTTACTTATCTGAGGATACTAAGGACATATCTAACCCCCACTAACTATGGTAGATCAGATCAGCAACGTAAAACCAGGGAGATTTATTGTAGAAAGGATACATTTAAAATGTCGTTTTTCCTCGAACCATTTGAGATGATAATATAAATGACAGCAATCGCATAGGAAATAATTAGAATTGGTAGTGTATATTTTTGCCGATATCCTACATGTTTTATTCCTGCATGCTATTATTTTTATTTAATAAACTCATCTTTTTCTGTTCTACAGCATGGTTTGAATGTACGTATCCTGCTATTAAATATTGTTGCATTTAAGTACTTTCTTTCGTGTGATTAAGGTTTGTGGAGTGCCAACGTGTCAAAAATTGGCTAGGCAGTCCAGGGGTGTTATACTACTGACCGGAGACCACGGATTTGATTCCCAGGAACTCCTCAGGGCCTTATCAGCTCCACCTGACCTGTGTAAGTTTTCGGATCCCAGAACTTGCTGGGAAACCATTGGCGGCACAGGGAAAGGATCTGTCCCCCCTACCCTGATATGTGGATTCCACTCGCCTTTGGGCTTAGTAACGGGCAATGTCTAACATCACCTATCAAATCGACCTTCAGATTCATAACTGTGTTTAATGAGTCAAAATACGTAAGTCTATAGGATTTTGCCTTTTCAAGCAAATCACCTTTTTCACGAAATACCGCCCAGAGTACAACAAATGTTTCCAACCGTATACACAAGTACATGTACACACTACCCCGTAAACCGCCGCAGGGTCCAGTGGCGGGACATGCAGAATATACAGGGCAGCAGCCTCTCATGCATAAATGTATTCTTATATGTAATTATACTTGAATATAATTCATAAATATGTAAACATTCAATTTTTCAAAAACACATACCTAACTACACACTGCAATATTGGATACGTTCAAGTTAAGTTTACAATTTCGTTTCTTGAATTTATAAAGTAGGAATGGTTAAGACTAATTTTGTTTAGACAATGTATCTTAAGATAGGGGAATAAGCAAATTAACCTGCCTGTCATATTTTCTATCTTTAACTTATTTGATCCCGGTGGTTGAATCTACCAAACCTAATTCGGCGCCATATCAATTCCCTCGGTTTTTCAAGAAAACTTAGGTGTTCAGTGCCTTTATAAAAGCCCAAATTTTTACTTGTGCTCTTCCCGACTAAACTAATTATTTCAGCAAACCTGTCACGCTTACTCTTTCCTCGTTGCAATTTCACAGAACGAGCGAATGTTCTCTGAAATTTTGCCAATTACTTAATTAACATTTTCTTTCATAGATGATAAGATTTGGGATCTATGAAAGAAAATGTTCATAGATCCCAAATCTTGTCGCGTATTCCAAATGCGGACGAACTAAATTATCACTAAAAGGCGTGCAAATTGCAACTCCTCTTAATGCACCCATCCATTATATTTTTTCCCCATTAAAAAGTCATACGAATGCACAGGGTGGGGTGATGGGAGGAAACGATCGGAGAGGCGCCGTCAGGCCGGATCTCTTCCCGCTCGAGAGAGCCTGAGAGACCGTTGCACAGGCGGTCCCTCACCTCCATCGCCCTCACGTAATGCAATTCCGGCAGATTTAGTAAGTTCAATTACTCCCTCGACGAGAGAGAAATGGCAGGTGCATACGGATTTTTGCCCTCTCCGGGAAGCGCCCGGGAATTATTCCTTGAAGAGGGCAATTACGTCCGGCCTGTAAACGCCTCTCACCCTCCATCCCCACGCACACACAATCCTCTCCCAACACACTCCGCCGCCCGCGACCCACCCATCCCGGTCGAAATCTCTCTCCCTCTCTTTCACATCCCCCATCAATCACCCCATCCCCACCCCCCGCACCCCTTATTACCGCCCGCCAATCATCTTTTGCTCGCGCGCGCGCGCGCCCGGTTCTTTTCCCGCGACCGCGAGACGTGGCTAGTGGGTGGCTATTCGGAGAAGTCTTTCACGCACGGGACGGGAGATTTTTACATTTCGCACGGCCGCTTTTGGCCGGTCACGAATCCACGTTAAACTCTGTTTTTAAGTGGATCGGTCCCATTAGCGCGGGGCCGGACGGCGGCGGGATCGCTTCTTGCACGCCTCCCCAACGAACGCCCGCACGGCGTCGTTATGCCCATTAAAAGAAAGGAATTTTTAAAAATTCTCTTGATTCGACGCCCCTTTTCGGTGTTCGTAATGGTAAACTCAAATGGTGTTCGTAATTTGAGGGCGAATGTGGCAGAAAAAGAGCAAAGGGTAGTTCCCTGTAAGAAATGGGAAGGGCAGAGGGTCGGGAGAGCATGGGCAGGGTCGCGCTCATTGCCACGTATCTCCCGATAGTTCTAATTTAAAGTTTCTTCAAAGTTTGACTGAGTCTCGCCCGACGTAAGAATACATTCATCGTTATGGCCATTTTAAATGTGTTCTATTTTCAGGATATGGCACAACAACCTATTTGTTTAATTTTTATTATGTGGTCGATTTTTGGAAAACGATCCCACACTAATAATTAACATTGACGAATGCGTAAAAAGATGAAAATAATGACGCTGAGACTTTTTAACAAAAGTTGCGTGAATTAATAACCCGTGGAACCTTTTTATAAATATATTTCCTCTGTCTACAGCTAAGTGAAGTTTCGCCAACTTAGTTTCCACAGCTTCTCCTAATATTATCCGTTATTATTAGCAGTGACCTATGGATTATTGTGTATATTTAGCCATTGTTAATTATTGGCGCTGATTAACACTAATATATTCATACAATATCTTTTGTATTTCTACTACAGTTTGTTGCCATACAACCAAGAAGCCTAAAATTATGATACAGTGGATATCACATTATGTAATTACTATTAAATCCAATAGCTTTTCATCCATATGGAACTTTGGTAAAATGTGGAACTGCAGTTCAGATAAAAGTCGTGTTGTTGTCAATGTTAAAAATTGCTGCAAAACGCAATGGAATCATTTGAGCCGTAGGTGCGCGAGAGCTTTCATTCATTCAATCTTCGTTAAATAGTAATCATGAATTTTTTCATCGTATATTTGATTGGAAAAAATAATATGACGTTATATTGTCTTACTTATATATATTGGGAATGTGATACACGTTGTATTGAATTGACTCCAGTATTACGAAGGCTGCAGCCGTTGCAAGTTGAAACATTCGCCTACGCAAAAGGTGAAGGTAACACGGGACGCTGAATTGAGATTTTAGTTTCACCGGAACAAATCGTCAGCCAAGGTCTTTTAATGCTACTGAAACTTCATCGAAAATCTGCACTTCCCTATAGCTTAGCTAAAATGGGGTTTTAAATATTTAAACACAGAATACATTCAATTGGAAGGGAACGTAGAATCGGAGCTCCTAGCACTACTACATTCTGCAGATTTCAAAACCGACACCATTGATGACATTATTAGAGAATATCGTCAAAGAATGATAAAAGCACTTCAGAAATGCTGAAAGATTCATTGGATGACTCTTACGCGTTGGTATTTGTTGCCTCATATTATCTATCTATTATATTATCATATTATCGTCAGATATTGTCCTTGTTACTAACAGCTCTTCTCCTACTTGTCCTTGTTACTAACACCTCTAGATAAGTACATCTCTCTTGGATACCTTAGGGCACGTACCTGTTGTTGTCATGAACTTCAATATTCGAATTATTATACACACATATCTACTGTTATTCAAAAGTCAGAAAATCTTCATTTCTGATGTTGCATGATGGGTGTTTATGCACCTCCAGTCACACACCCTAGCAGTGGTTTGCAAGCTACCATGCACAAGTAGAAGTAAAAGAAAAATTGCACAAGAGATGTTCTCGAGCGCATTTAGTTCCAAAAACCCTCACCTAAATCTTGACTGTCTCGCAAATATTAATGCAACATGGATTCCTGATCCTCTCTCCAGGCAAGATTTAGCCTAATTTAACTTTTCTTGCCTAATTTGACTTTTTTTCTTTTCCCCAAAGCGAAGAGACACGTTGATGGGAAGATTTTTTCAACATCAAAATCAGACGTGGGCGAACTGAACATTTTTCAACTCGTAACGGCTTGACGCCACAGATGCAAAAGACGAGTCAAATCAATCAAACTAAACCGGAGATGAGAACAGTGCACATCAAGCTAACAATACAAAATACAATTTTTTACACAGTAAATGATTTTACAATAATTTTTATGGAAATTCTTTGCTGAACAACAAATTTTAGTTCATTTCAAGATTAAGGCCTTATTTCCTGAACTCCATAATACTCGAATTTTTATGTGTAGTATATATAGTTGGTGTTATATTTATAAGTAGTAGGGACGTAAGGAGAAGAATTGCGCTAGGCAAGGAGGATTTCTCAAAGAGGAGGGAGTTGATGACGGGGACGTTGAGTAGGGACGTTAAGAAAACACTCGTAAAAACTTTGATATGGAGCGTAGCTATGTACGGCGCGGAAACGTGGTCGCTGAAGCAGGAGGATTGACGTAGATTGAAGGTTTTTGAAATGTTGGTGTGGAGAAAGATGGAGAAGGTGAAATGGACCGAAAGGAAAACAAATGAGGAAGTACTAGAGATAGTGGGTGAGGAGAGGGGTTTGTTGAGAAAGATCCTATGGAGGCAGGAAAAATGGATGAAGGACGTATTGAGCGGCAGTGGGATACCAAGAGGGTAATAGAGGGGAGAATGTTAGACAAACGAGGAAAGGGCAGGAATAGGATAGGGATGTTGGACGGGATGAAGGGAGGAAAGAATTACACACAGATGAAGAGGGACCTGATGTAGATTAGGTTGCTGGATTGGGTTTTGTTTGGAGTTACAAAATGTTTATTTGATAGTTGTGTCCATTCGAAAACCTACCGAAACCGGTAGAATACCGTATATATATATATATATTATATGCTGTAAGATGTAGCCTGTATAAAACTATCCGGATAAAATAAGTGGACTTCATAAACATCTGCATATATATGTGAATGATTTTTATGACATATGCTTGGAAAGTACGTGTTCTCTCGGCACATGATTACGACCATAACTAGAAGGTGGTTGCATATACAATGAAAGAGTTTTCTTTGAGTTCAGAGATTGGTAGGTTGTAAATAACTTGTTATTATATATCCTGCCAAAGCTCTTGGAGAATGTTTCCAAACCATCTTTGAGGCTGTTTCCATGGCGTGATGTAGATGCAAATGAGATTTACTTTGTATGCATCAAAATTTATAATTATGGTGCTCGAATCGACACGTACGTATATAAGTCATCCGCTAGTAATAATAATATTCCAAGTAATAAATATCGCTGCTGGTCTTTAATTAAACGTCACTGCACTGCGTATACACGAGAGGAGCTCTAAAAAGAATGTTTCTCTCGGAGTGCTGGACGATATTACTCAAAGCGTTCACGAAATCGCGGGGCGCTTTACTCCTTCCAAGGATTCCTCTCATGAGAGTTCAAGGCCGCGCTCATGTTGTACACAGACAACGTGCTCACGTTTTTTATGAGCGTGGGGGGTTGTTGTTTGGGGGTGAGTGGTTTAGGGGAAGGGGCTTTTGAGAGACGGGCTGGCGGTCGTCCGAAGGGCGGGAGGGACGGGGGGAGGATGGGGAGGGCGATAAATTGCCGAAAAGTGCGCCTTGGAATAAATAGCGAGAGTGGTCCTCGGGGGGGGATGGGGTGGGACAGAGGTCGGAGAGGTCGAAGTGGCAGGGAGTGGAAAGGTGGCCGCGGTGCTGACCACCAGAGGGAACCACTTCCTGCGGTGGGATAGCAGGGCGGTGGTGGTCAGGGAGGATTCTTTCCGAGTTGTGTAATCCACTTTGAGAGAAGGTTTATATCGATTTAATCACCGCTGTTAAATGAATAGCTAACCTAAATTTATATTTTCTCTCAAAGGAAATATATTTCACTGTCACAATCCTGGATTATGGCCACACCTGCGTTCCATTTTATTTACGAAACTTCATTCGTGCAGTCTCAGATGTTTTAACACTTTATGCCTTTATAATCTGATTAAATATTTTATAATATGGATACAAAATTAATATCAATAGTAAATGTTGTAAGAATATTCGCTGTTCATTTAGTAAAGGCTAACTGGATGCAGCCCTCATAAATCGTCGGTCGTGCTAGACCGCTGAGTAATCCGCTGACTAGAAGTGGAATATTATTGTTTTTTAGAAAGCAGGAAAAACAGCAAGAGAAGATAAAGGAAAGTAAATAGTTAAGTAGTCCTGAAAAAAATTAGGCATTCCACTATATTAAAATTTCTGACCGATATAAATCCCAGCGTGAAAGTACTAAAGCACATCAGTCAAACATACAGGGCATCCCTAAATGGTGTTTTAATGCTCAACGCAACTTTAAGCTACTCTTACAAAACACTTAACAGCTGCATAATAAATTGAATTTGCCAGAACAAGAGGCTTAAGGATTTCTTCACAATGTGTCAAGAAAAAATATACGGGTTCTCCTTCTTCATTGAATCAATGATCGTATTTCCCGATGAAGTGGCCGAACCCCAATAAGCATCTTTCTGTGCATTTGTTATGATGTGAACGCTGTATCTGATGGCCTGAGAGGTCTTCTAATATGATACCAATGAATATAGTTTTTATTGGGAAAAATCTTGGAGTATCTCCATGTTCCTCTAGTGACATCTACGCTATAGGAGCTTAAAGCACGATTCAGAAAGATCTTGGTAAAATTGATCATGGCTTTACACTCAGGGCGTGGCATGAGCTTAAATATCCCTCTTATATCGTTCGAATTTCTTGAGTGCCCACATCGGTCTTCGCCTTAACTTTGTTATATCCCTAAAGCTTATTGAATTAGCCTTTTGGCTGGAAAATTTTATCAATTCTATTTATCTATCAGCACACCAACAAACGACGACCAGCAAAAAGGCCTTTTATTTTAGGTAGATTAAAATAATCAAGCGTCAGCATTAGAAATATCACTTAAGAACACTCTGTATAATCTGGAGAATTATTCTTCAAGTTATTGAGTCATAATAAGTAACAGCAGCGGACAGAAGGAGATTGAAAGCATTGAAAATGTAATGCTGCAGGATAAAACTGAAATTACAATTAAAGGGTTGAATAACTAAAGGAGAATTTCTACGAAGAATGGTAAACGAAAGGAGTTCAATGACAACTCTGAATAAGAGAGGCAATAACCTTTTCGGACACATTTTGATATGCGGCCTGATAAAGACAGTCGTCGATAGATACCCGGATGAGATACATGGAACAAGTAAAGGCCAAAGGGAAAGGGACAAATTCGTTTCGGCATGAAGTCGTTAGCCGTTAGAACTATGTGGAGAGCTTCGTCAAATCACTCTTACGATTGATGAACTACAGTGATAATGATTGCAATCGAACATCGTCCGCCTACTAACTGACATTTCTCTTTCTCTTCAGGCGATTACAGATTGAAACTCATGCTACAAAAACGAAGTGACGTTGGCGGAGGACATAGGACCTTCGTCATTTGTCCCTGAAATCTGTGTACATGCGGATACAGATAAATTCTGAAATGGGTCCTTAGGTCCGAATTAGTCGTCTCTCAGTTCTACGATTCTCTTGGGACTTACTTTATACCAAATTTATACACACTGTTTTTAATGGAGGAGTCTCTTCAGGTACTTACAAGGTCTCGGAGAAAATAATTAATTCTGGCCTTAATGCCACTCAATATCTAATATATTAGGAGTCGAAGACACAGACTGTTAGTATTATTGTATTTATTATGGTTTTACATATAATTTTTTAAAAGAAATAAGAAGGCAATATTGTCCTCGACTTCCGCTGAGCATGCCATAGTAATCACCCACGACCGAGCCCAGACTCCATGAGTGGAGCCACAAGCGGTCGGTATTTTTTAATTTGAACAATAATTTAATACATATTCTATTCGAATTTCTTTAGAGTAATTTCCAGAGATTTAGTAAACAATTAAGAATTATGAGAAGCCAAAAAAAAGTAGTGAGATGAAATTGATGATGGGAACCTATAATTTGTGGAAATTCAAGTAAGGAATGAGTAAACAGATTACGAACCACTAATTTCATGAAGGCAATTCAGATCTTGACGTGCTTATATCATCGTCAAGTACATTTTTTCCCATCATGCGGAAGGTGAGAGGGCAATGAAGAGGAGAAAAAGAAAGTTATCGCGTGAACGCGGTGAGGCTGGGGTAATAGACAGGAACAATTATATTCACGAACCAGCAAGGTTCCGGTTTAATCCATTTTTTTTGTTCTTACAATTTATTCGCATAGTCTTTGGCTGCTCGAGAATTTGGGGATAGTCACTTATAAGAATGAATGTTTTTCACATGTAGGAGATACTTTTAAAATATCCCAGGTAAAGGTTAGCAAAACAAAATGATCAAAATAATGACGATTAAAAAATAAAAGCAAACATTTAATGATAAAATGCGAAAGTTAATGATTTGGTTTACATTATGATTTTAATTTGTTTGCGTAGTTCGGTTGACAAATGATTTGGGATACAAAAAAATTGTGAAGAGTACGAACTACATTTTTATTTCCCAAATCAAATTGCTAACATTTAGAGAATAGTTAAGTGAAAAAATGCATCCTAAATCATGAAATTATGAAATATTAAAATGGAGGAATCTTCATGGGGTAGCTCTAATGATCAAACAGCATTTTAATAGATTCCGAAAGCAGCCACTCTTCTGCAGATAGACTTAGGAATCCGATTTGAATAAGTTAACCGTTTTATTGGCGTCATTTTATCCCAGGTGGCCCATTTTTTCTATTCTTCAATCCCTCTTTAGTTTTGAAAATTTCCAGATGCTTTAGAACAGGCATAGGTGCCTGACAACAATGTGAAATAGGCTAAAACCCTGGTCACTTTGACATAAACCAGTGATTCGTACTAGTGTTTCGTGAAGTACGTATAGTTCCGTAGCACTGTGTGCTGAAAAATTCCGTGCTAGACTAATCTTTTTGACCACAAATTAGGTTGAAATTGCTCAGTTATGTACAGCTAAACACGACGCGACAATACGTAGAAAGACGTTCTACCGAATGGGATCTTTGGCATAATAGGGAAAAAAAATCCTTAACAAAGAGAAAATTGGTATTTATAAACCGTGTTTTAGAATTTGTTCCAGATTAAGTTATAGAGTGAATAATTCTATTCTCGTAGTACTGTGCCTAGTTTAAGTTTGAATGCGTTTTCAAAGGAAGAAAAAAACTACTGCTTGCACATACTGTGTGTGTTTAATCTGGCGTATTTGAATTTAATAATTTAAAATTTCCCCAAATCACGCATTCAAAGTTGTGAAAACGATTACTTACGTTATTAATTGAGGAGTCTTTTATCATACTCTTCCCGATGGTCCTCACATATAGCGTAGCGGAGAGTTATGATGTTCCTCTCAGTGTCAGAGTTGATCTAAAATGTTGTATTTCTAATCTCTTTTAATTTTAATAAAGACTCAAGGCTAAACTTCATAATGTAGACGTCATCAAATCCCTCAGATTTAATCGCTTAACGATTTCCTTGTCTGGAGCACACAAAATGTCAATTTTTTGGGGCTATATACCCCGCAGTTAAACTTTCAGCAAACCAGAAGTGTTTCAGAGGTAATCTTGCCTGGAAAACGTTTCCTTTAAGCTTCTGTGGGCATTGGAAACCCCAGTGAGACAATATAATTTTCAGGAAGAGGAGGAGGCATGAGATAACAATCATGGAAAGGGACTGCGGACGGCGATTTGGCCTTTACGCTTTGCCTTAGGCCACCCAAGGTTCTCCAGGTAAACGGACCACTCATTTCCCTCTGGGTAGTTTGTCCCATTTGGAAGGTCGCAGCAGCCTTATCCCATTCTAATCGGATATACAGGTATACCTGTATTAGGTATTTCTAAGGTCTTTGAACTTGTGTACAGACGCTGGGTAAGCGCTATTCCTTCAACTCAGTTTTCCATCTACATCTACATCTACATAATACCCCGCAAGCCGCCGCAAGGGCGTGTGGCGGGGGGTGTTAGGCCACCACCCAAAAAAAGGAAAAAAGAAACACCGCATTCAAAACCAACACACACATGCAAACCCCAATCCACAACAGTGCACACATTCATTGCAACACCCCATCATTCGACGCGCATGCAACCACACATCTATAGGGGTATTGTTTATTTTCACTTTTAAAGATACGTGTAACATAGCATTTTCCAGACCAGGGGAACTACGTCTTCCAAAATCGATTTATTAAATATGTTTATACTGAGAATTATATATATTACACGTGGCTGGGCGATTAGAGACCTGCCTCGTGTCCCATCTCTCAACGAGGGAGTACCTCTTGTCCGTAGGTCTGACGATTGGAGGGTTGTATCTCGGGGCAAGGGTAAGGTAACGCTGCGGCGAGGATTGGACTCTGCGGAGGCAGACACCATCCCCGTCTCCAACAGGTACCAGGTGCTGTCGGATGACAGCACCACCGTACCTGCAGCTCCTACCCCTACTCCGAGGGCACTGCCTAGAGTAAGACATCAGCGCTCGGGAAGGGAGGGAACCGTTATTTTAGGCAGTTCTAACGTCCGGCGTATAATGCATCCGCTGCGCCACAGAGTTCAACAGGAGGGAGGCGTTGGATTCTTGTCGTCCTGGTGTATACCAGGCGGCGGGGTACCCCAGGCGACGCAGGCGGCCGTCAGTAATACAGGTTGCTCAAAGCTACGCATTGTGGCTCATGTGGGAACAAACGACGCCTCAGAACGTGGATCTGAAGAGATCCTGCGCTCCTTTAAGGAGATGCACTCGGAGGTGAAACGGGTTGAGGCAGAGTTGAATGTTCCTCTTAAATTAAGTATTTGTAGTATTGTGCCACGTACTGACCGCGGAAGGCTCGTTTGGAGCCGAATAGAGGGTATAAACGAGAGATTGTTGGGATTCTGTCGGGAAATCGGAGCGGACTTCGTTGATCTGAGGCCTGTCCTCTCATCGTGTCGGGTACCCCTAAATCGCTCCGGGGTCCATTATACTGCCGTGGCATCACAGTGTGTAGTGCGTAAGTTACACGAACACGTTTCTAGGGTTTAGCATAGTTGGAAGGCAAGAGCGCAGGTCATATATTGGGATAAATAAAGTAGAATCCAGCGCTTTTTGTCACTTGAGATCAGGTTACGCCTCACAGATCCCAAAAATAACAGAACAAACACAAACTTGTTTTAATACAACATACAACCGACATGTAAAAGTAACCGACAACCCTGGCATTGACGTAGAAAGACATTTGACACGCACTTCTCCACAAACGTGTCGTAAATTACGGTCAGACACAAACAAGGGCGTGATTCAAGAGAAAAACAATCTAAATATACTTGTATTAAATTGCAGAAGCCTCAAAAATAAAATAGCGGATCTCGAGCACATAATCCAATGTCATTCGGCTGATATAATATTAGGCACAGAGAGTTGGCTTTGTAATGACATCAATGACCAAGAAATTTTCCCAACAAACTTTACAGTTTACCGACATGATAGAGGTACAAGACCCGGAGGCGGAGTTTTCGTGGCTGTGAAAAGTAATCTTGAAAGCAGACAACTTGCATTTGAAAATAATAACATAGAAAGTGTTTGGTGCACCATACTGCGATCCAATCACCCCAACATTAATTTATGCTCTTTCTACAGACCCCCAGACTCAGATTTTCAAACACTTAATACCCTCAATGAACAAATAAATAGATTTACACGCAAAAATAATAAATGCATCAATATAATTGGTGGTGACTTCAACCTCCCTGGTATCGACTGGGATAGCAATAGCGTTAAATCTCGGACCCGTGATCGCGAATCTTGCAATTCCTTACTAAAATTGGTTCAAAGAAACTCGCTTCATCAAGCAGTACGCACTCCCACCCGTGGAAAGAACATATTGGACTTATTTCTTACGAATACACCGGAACGCATTAATAGTGTATCAACCGACGAGGGTATAAGTGACCATAAATCTGTTATTATCAACTTGAACGTAGAAATAAAAAAGAATGTCAAGCCAAAAAGAAAAATTTATAATTATCACAAAGCAGATTTTGAAACTTTTGCCAGCCATTTAAACTCTTCACTACACGATTTCAAAACGCGTTTAAGTCTTGCCACCGTGGAAGAAATTTGGACAAAGTTTGTCCAAATAATGCAAAAAGGAATAACAGATTTCATCCCTGTAAAATACGTTAAAGCAAATCGCGACCCAAGGTGGTACAACAAAGGCGTTAAAAAAGCCCTTCGAAAGCAAAGAATGTTACACTCTAGGGTAAAGAAAGCAGGTCTGAACTCATCACCCTTGGACAATAAACAGCTGTTGGACAAGTATAGATCCTCTAAAGTTGAAACTAAAACACAATTACGTAGCGCTTTGCAAGATTTTAAACGTAAAGTACTCTGCGAGTATTTGAACACTGACCCCAAAGCTTTCTGGTCATATGTTAGGGAAATAAATGGGGGTCAACAAACCGTGGCTTGCTTAAGGGACTGCAACAATATCATCCATACTGACAGTGAGGCTAAAGCCAACATTCTAAACGAATTCTTCCAGAGCGTCTTCACGAACGATGTAGCCACCGCGTATCTCCAAGAAACAATATATACATCTACATCTACATAATACCCCGCAAGCCGCCGCAAGGGCGTGTGGCGGGGGGTGTTAGGCCACCACCCAAAAAAAGGAAAAAAGAAAAAGGAAAAAAGAAACACCGCATTCAAAACCAACACACACATGCAAACCCCAATCCACAACAGTGCACACATTCATTGCAACACCCCATCATTCGACGCGCATGCAACCACACATCTACCTATCCTCACTCCAAAAGCATGCAAGTACATACGCTTACCTACAACAAATAATTCCACCCTAGGATGCAGCAAGAAACCTATCACGAACGTGCCAGCTAGTTTATAGCAAGTAGCCAGGCGAAACACCACCACCACAAGAGCGTTCCACACAAAACTCTCTCCCACCCAAGGTGAGGAAGCATCCATGCATCACCACATCTCATATTGCTCTTACGAAGACGAATTCAGTGATCAAGAATGAATAATATGCCAAAATATTAATTTCTGGTCAAATTGTGCAATAGTTCAAGATTAAAAATTTAATTATGACCTGGTATCATGTCCACACTGCTGAGATTTTTAGCTGCGCAATCAGTTTTTTGCTTTAAAAAGTGCTAATATTTTGGTCACTATGTCAAATAGGAAGACATGAGCTCAGGCAAGCCTTATATAGATCTCTATTCACTCAATTCAAAGCTTTTTTTTATCAATGTATTAAAATGTCACCACTGCTCTCTCTTTTCATTCAGGCACGACATAAGAGCCTTGGACATTGCTTGTCGACGGTAGTTTTCATGGGCTAAGTAGATATTTAACTTTAAGACTACGATTAACCCCGTGAACTCCTGACAAATTGTGTATCATAGAAACTTTCGTGGCCATAGTCATACATACATACTCTCTGTGAATACATAAAATGATTATTTTGCATCAAAAGATCTTTGCGATTTTCATTAGTATCTAATCATCCCGCTTCCTCTACCAATACATTATAGATATAAATAAATATATATTTTTTTGCATACATGTATGTGTGTTTATATACATATATTCATTCACATGGAAAATATATATTAGGAAAAGGGATAGGAACACATATAAAAGGGAGACGAATCCAGGAGAGATGGGGAGGGCGGAATCGAGCAAATCACAAGTGTAACAATTTCTCCTTGACCGGAACTTGAACACTGGATCTTTCGACTTGCCGAATCGATGCTCTAACCACTTCACCTGTCGTGGAAACGTCATTTACACTGAAATCAGCGGGGCTTTATGTTACCAAGTGTCCCGATTCTTTAGCCAAGAGATGGCGTTGGGGAGCTGTTTCACCCACCAAAGGAGAGATAGACGACACACACAAAAGGAAAGGTAAGTAGGAAAGCAATCAGACAACGTGATAAAGGATAGGATCAGTACGTTTCGTGGAACGCATAGCCAGAAGATAGAGACGAGCCACATTGGCCAAACACACATTTAAACATGCAAACCCGCCATAAGACGACATACACATCCATAGCATTTAGAGCATCGGTCCTGAAATTGTAAATATGGTTACGTTTCATCAAATTTTAATAATCTCTCTAAGTCTACATCTTTACGGAAATAAAAGCATATAAAACTGGAAAAAAAATATTTCAATTATATATTATATAATTCTTGTGTACTAAATGTTCACGGAAATAAAAAAAGGTGAAAAAAATCCGGTGTTCACGTCTCGGTCAAGGAGATATTTTTACACTTATAATTTGCTGGATTCCTCCTTCCCCACCTCTCCTGGGTTCGTCTTTTATATGTGTTACTATCCCTTTTCCTTATATATATACGGCGAACAAATATTACTTCATACATAGAAATAGTTCCAAAAAAGGCAAAGGCTCCGTCATGTGAGGATTACAGAACAAAAGTTTGATATCCCACGCAGCTTAAGTTATTCTCAGGATCATCAACAAAAGGATAGAGAGTAAGGCAAATGATTACTTAGGGGATGATCAGTTTGGGTTCAGGAAAGGAAGAGGTACGCGTGATGCCATTGCAGTAATAAGATCACTAATCGAGAGGAATATAGAATACAACCAGGACGTTTTTGCCTGTTTTGTAGATTTCGAAAAAGCGTTTGATAGAGTGAATTGGGAAAAATTAATGCGTGTATTGCAGAAAATAGGAATGGATTGGAGGGACAGGAGACTGATCCGCAACCTGTACATGTCTCAGACTGCTCAGGTGCGAGTGGGGAACGGAGAGTCCGGATGGGCAGTGTTAGGAAGAGGTGTAAGGCAGGGTTGCCCATTGTCACCGGTACTGTTCAACGTATATGTAGAGGAAATGATTAAAGAGGCATGGGAAGAACTGGAGGTAGGAATGAAAGTCGGAGGGGAATTCGTAAAATCGGTTAGGTTTGCTGATGACCAAGCATTAGTTGCTCAGTCAGCCAAGGGGTTGCAAGCATTGTTGAGTGAATTGGAGGTTCAGTGCGATAAATATGGGATGAGAATCAATATTAATAAAACAAAGGTTATGCGATTTTCTAGAAAGAAAAAGGCTAAGCTAAATATTAAAATAGGCGGGGAAAATATAGAGCAGGTAGAGCAGTTTACATATCTCGGAAGTGTTTTGGACCAACACGGTCAAAGTGGTAGGGACGTAAGGAGAAGAATTGCGCTAGGCAAGGAGGCTTTCTCAAAGAGGAGGGAGTTGATGACGGGGACGTTGAGTAGGGATGTTAAGACAAGACTCGTAAAAACTCTGATATGGAGCGTAGCTATGTACGGCGCGGAAACGTGGTCGCTGAAGCAGGAGGATAGACGTAGATTGGAGGCTTTTGAAATGTGGGTGTGGAGAAGAATGGAGAAGGTGAAATGGACCGAAAGGAAAACAAATGAGGAAGTACTAGAGATGGTGGGGGAGGAGAGGGGTTTGTTGAGATAAATCCTATGGAGGCAGGAAAAATGGATGAAAGGCGTATTGAGCGGTAGTGGAATGTTGAAGAGGGTAATAGAGGGGAGAATGTTGGGCAAGCGTGGTAAGGGTAGGAACAGGATAGGGATGTTGGACGGGATGAAGGGAGGAAAGAAGTACACCGAGATGAAGAGGGACCTGATATAGATTAGTTTGCTAGGTGGGGAGTTACAAAATGTTTATTTGATAGTTGTGTCCATCCAATAATAATAATAATATATATATATATATATATATATATATATATATCTTTTTATTAACTTTGAAATTGACGCTCACCGGCGACGCACAAACACACAATCAATGATGACGACGGCCGGGCCGTCGAAACGTCAATACATTCTGTGAGTGTCCTTCCTTTATGTTTCTGTGTGTTAAATATTTTGTACCCGTGTATTTATAAATAAAAAAATGTATATTTTTTTATATAAACATATGCGGGTCACGGTGGCCTACTGGGGAGAGCTTTGGACTACTGACCGGAGGGTCCCGGGTTCGATTCCCGGACAAGGTACTCTGGGCACCTGCAGCTCCACCCAAGCTAGTTGATTTTTCGGGTACCAGATCTTCCTGGGAAACCATAACCGGCACAGGGAAAGGAACTGGCTTGGATAGTGTGAATATTAACTACCACCCTACTCTAAATATTAACCCCCTACCCTGATGTGTGAATATCAACACGCCGTCGGGCTTGGTACACGGGTGAGCTCTACCATTACCTACTAAACCGATCTTCGGGTTGATTACTGTGTTTATGGTTTATATATTTATTAGGTAATCTACCGTTTAAGGTAGGTTTTTGGATGGACACAACTATCAAATAAACATTTTGTGAGTCCCCACCTAGCAAACTAATCTACTATATATCAGGTCCCTCTTCATCTCTGTGTACTTCTTTCCTCCCTTCATCCCGTCCAACATCCCTATCCTGTTCCTGCCCTTACCTCGCTTGCCCAACATTCTCCCCTCTATTACCTTCTTCAACATTTCACTACCGCTCAATACGCCTTTCATCCATTTTTCCTGCCTCCATAGGATTTCTCTCAACAAACCCCTCTCCTCACCCACCATCTCTAGTACTTCCTCATTTGTTTTCCTTTCGGTCCATTTCACCTTCTCCATTCTTCTCCACACCCACATTTCAAAAGCCTCCAGTCTACGTCTATCCTCCTGTATCAGTGACCACGTTTCTGCGCCGTACATAGTTACGCTCCATATCAGAGTTTTTACGCGTCTTGTCTTAACATCCCTACTCAACGTCCCCGTCATCAACTCCCTCCTCCTTGAGAAAGCCTCCTTGCTTAGCGCAATTCTTCTCCTTACGTCCCAACCACTTTCACCGTATTGGTCCAAAACACTTCCGAGATATGTAAACTGCTCTACCTGCTCTATTTTTTCCCCGCCTATTTTAATAGTTAGCTTAGCCTTTTTCTTTCTGGAAAATCGCATCACCTTTGTTTTATTAATATTGATTCTCATCCCATATTTATCGCACTGAGCCTCCAATTCACTCAGCAATGCTTGCAACCCCTTGGCTGACTGAGCAACTAATGCTTGGTCATCAGCAAACCTAACCGATTTTACGAATTATCCTCCTACTTTCATTCCTACCTCCAGTCCTTCCCATGTCTCTTAAATCATTTCCTCCTCATATACGTTGAACAGCACCGGTGACAATGGGCAACCCTGCCTTACCCCTCTTCCTAACACTGCCCAGCCAGACTCTCCGTTCCCCACTCGCACCTGAGCAGTCTGAGATATGTATAGGTTGCGGATCAGCCTCCTGTCCCTCCAATCCATTCCCATTTTCTGCAATACACGCATTAATTTTTCCCAATTCACTCTATCAAACGCTTTTTCGAAATCTACAAAACAGGCAAAAACGTCCTGTTTGTATTCTCGATTCCTCTGGATCTCATTACTGCAATAGCATCACGCGTACCTCTTCCCTTCCTAAACCCAAACTGATCATCCCCTAAGTAATCATTTGCCTTACTCTCTATCCTTTTGTTGATGATCCTGAGAATAACTTTAGCTGCGTGGGATATCAAACTTATTGTTCTGTAATCCTCACATATTATATATATATATATTCATTCATCAGACTCAGACCTGAAGAAGGCCTCGGAGTAGGCCGAAAGCTTAAATCATCTACAGTGTGAGTGTCCTTTTACGTGTTATCTGTTTTATTCTGTGTTCTATTGTGCCGTCCAAAAGTTATATTGCTCTCGTGAGTACTTCCGCATCATTTATATATATATATATATATATATATATATATATATATATATATATATACACACACATACATAGTATATATACATAGTATATATGTATGTATATCTATATATGTAATACCAACGCATATGTACAATGTAAATATCACACACATAGTTCCATGCTGGCAGCTGAAAGATCTAGCATTAGTGTTGATATACAATGAAAAACTGTTTTTCTCAACTTTATGTCTAATGAGTTTTAAAATAGACTATTCCGCACTTGGATATTATTCAGATCTTTTTTCTAGACTTAACATTTTTTAGCTTAAAACTCTGTATTTCAAATTCTTATTTCCCAAAGAATTTTGTTAGTGAGGACGGAGCAGAAATTCTGTGATTTTTTTGTGCTTGGGTGAAAACATTGCCACAAAACGACAGCTGGAGAAATCTGAGAAGTTATTCCTTCTTTTGTGCATAAAGCGTTGGTCAATCCCGCAACACTTTCGAAGCACTCATTTTCATGTCACCCCTCTTTGAAGAAATAAAAATAGCCTTGCGTTTCCGCGTGTGCATGCATGCGCCCATCGCGGCTTTTATCGGGGTGAAAGCCAATCCCTCTCTTCTCCCGCCTCAACGAAAGCGCGGACACCGCGGGGGGCTGGAGCGCTGGATGGAAGCGAGCCGAGTGTAGAAAAAAAGAAACTGCCGGGACGAGGTAAAGGTGGTCATGGCATGAGAAGAAGAGGATAGGAAGGAGCGCGGAGGAGGGAAAGGTCTCTCCTTAATTCCCGCCTGCTTCTTTTCTTCGCGTCCGACCCTCCACGACCCCTGACGAAGGAAAGAAGGGGCCCTGGACACGTGGCCCGCAGCCATTCACACGCGACAAGTTTGAAAACATGGGCGCCCTTGCTCGCTCTCGGAACACATTTCTCCCTTTCCGCTCCCCTCTTCTTCAACCCCCCCCCTTTCCATACTCGCCCGCTAGTTCCAAACGTCACCCGTGGCAATTTTTTCACTCCCGTCCTCTCTTCTTCTTCTGTGTCGTCCGGTGATGGGGACTCGGTGTGCTCTGGGCACTGCCCTGCGCACGGAGGAGGTGAGAAAGACATCCGGAGTCCCCGCGGGGGTCCGCACAGTACGCCTCTACCCCGTCCATCTCTCACCCCCACCCCTTTCACAATCTCCTCACCGGCCAATACTCCCACTAATGATGGAATCCCGGCCTGAGGATACCAAGGGGCCGCTGAAGATATGAATCTCTCGGACGGTCGTTCCTTACCGACTGTCAACCATTTTTTTCAACGCTAGGTAAGAGGAGTAACGACACCATGGATTCCGGCATGGCCTCCGGTGATGAAGAGGACGGACACGTGCCTACTGGAACCCTATTCTAACATTTCAACGGAAAATGTAACTCTCTTGATTTCCCAAGTGGCGTCTCTTCTCTAATCTGCAACTATATTTTTATTATTAAGTAAAACACGTTTAAATTTAATAAAAATCGACGAAACAGAATTATTATATAGAATCTCAGAGAAAAGGAGACGAAGGTCAGAATTGGAAGTGGTTAAGCAACACGAAACCTAGTCCAGTTTTTGAGCTAGCGCTGATTAAAAACTCACTACAACATTTATATTATATTTTTAGTTGACTCATACCACTCCAAAGGTTGCCACGTTGACCAAATAAGTTGGTGCAATTTAATACGAGACAATACACACATTCCGGAATACAAATTAAGTGTAACCAAACCCTTGCCTCGTGTACCCCTAGTTTCTTCTGACAACGGGCACAACTGGCCGCTAGTGCAATAATAATAATAACATGCAAGTGAAGTAATAAAAACAGTAAGCGTGATGGGCATGCAGGAGGAATTAAGGATTGGAGCTCCCTGAGTCATGAAGTGTGACGAAAGATTAATACTATTAGAAAAAAAATGAATAATAGAGTTTACTTGTGACACCGTAGGAATTACTATAGCCTCACATTACATTGGTAGAATAGACCTTTAGGACAAAGTAGATGGACACCGTCAATAAGCTGCTCAAATAGTCGTTTTTCCCTCAACGATATTAAATCATAATAAAATCGAGCCCAAAGACCCTCAATATTTTCCGTTAAAAAACAAAATATTATTAATTGGGCAAACACCCATTACTTCATGATTTTGGTAGGCTTGTATGTGTATAATTTTACGCGTTTATGTATATGAGCAACTAATTTATTCAGGTTCATATTTATGAAGGACTAACTGACTCCCAGGCAACCACGCCACACGCCCTTGCGTGGAGTGGTTTGCGGGGAATCATACAGATGTTGTACATCATCGAGTGAAAGATCGAAATGGCGCAAGTGATTTTTAAAATGAATTATTTCATTTACTATAATGAATATATGGCCCAAACAGGTATATTTTAACCAAAGTTTTACATAAAAATCTCTGAAACTTTTATTATTATCTTTCCTGAGGTTTTAACGGACACCAGAGCTGCAGGTTTTGATCTAGTGTAAATATTATTCACCTTGAAAATGCTCTTAAATTTCTCTTAAATTCAGTTTTCACTTCCTCACGCAAATGCACCAGTCCTTTGCTTTACATTGACGAATTCATCCATGAAAGAGGGTGTCAACATGAATTGACCTGCGATGGACTTTAGGAAAGCTATTAAAGGAAATTGTCAATCGCTATGCAGGAGTCATACGTAAGGTATACTTGTACATCCTACTTATCGTTTCATTTTAATTTGAACAAGACGCGTTAATTAGAGCCATTATTTTATTTAATTTTGAATTGGAACCCGATGTCAATTCCATGAACCACTCAAGACATTATCCAAAATCGTAGTTTAACTTTCAGTATTGAGAGTTGCAAATTATTTTCTTGTGTGATGATACATACACTTATTCTCCGATATCAGACGGTCTCTCTCTATTCCCATAAACATTTTCTCCACCGATAACGAAATCATCAAAAAGGAGTTGGTCGGTTCCGAGAGACACTTACAGTACGCCTTACACATTTTTACGGTTCTACCGCAAGCAGTTTGAAATACGTAAACACGAATTTCACAATTCGTATTCAATTCCATTAATACTGACGTATCATTCCATCCTTCATTCCACCACCTACAGGTATATCATCCCGAACCACCTGACCATCACACCATCTTTCATATCAGATGATCGTTATTGCGGAACAAGTCATTCCACTTCCTGCTGTTATGCTGACATTCTACCTGTAATAGCAATTCTTCTGTTGGACGATCACTTAAAATTCCCTTGCCACCTAGCGCCAAGGCATATTAAACTAATTTAGAACTGTACTTGAGGACTCATTTTCTAGTTAAATTACAACTTCTCTTCATCCATTGGAGGTTTTTAATGAGGTTTTACCATCTAGAGGATTGGAAAACGATTTCGCAATGAGTATTGATTTAAACAGTTAGGCAGCTTCATTTTGTAATTTTCATTTAGACATAAATTTCGTTGAGTGAAATCGAGAAATTAAATCTATTACATCCAAAAACTTCCCTCTACATAATCTAACAACAGAACCCGTAATTTACTTCATTCATTTGGATAGTAAAATAATCCCAAAATCCATTTTTGACCAACGAAGTCACTTCTCAATTAAAGCTCAGATCAAAGGGGGTTACACACAGTAGTGTTCGGTAAAAGGATAGCAGGGAAGAGATATTGCAAATAGGGCGAGCAATAGCATACTCCTAACATCAAAACCTTCTTTCTGACCATAAGTATACGATTGGAGAGCCCAGCATAGATGCCTGCACGACTACGTACTGCCAAAGATTTAGATATAGCGTACGCCATGTGCCTGCCCATGGGAGTGGTGCAGGTGATGTAAAAGCTACATCCTATTTCATGTAACTTCAGGTCAAATTATATATTCGCTAAAGAAATACGAGATTATATTCTTCATATCTAACTCTTGATATTGGCACTGAAATGCACCCAATACCAAATGTAATTCCTTGTCTGTCTGCAAACGTCATTCTTAGTCATTTGCAAATCTGAATATCTCATCAGCCTTACTCGTACAACCACATCCATACCATTCCTAAACTAGTTTACTCAGCATACACGTAAAAAAAACACCGACGATAATGGACAAGCCAGTATCATTTATCTGTCCACAAGGTCTGTCCCAAAAGTAGTAGGGCTGAGTCGATTAAAAAAATGATTTACCAGATTGGATATATTCACTCAAAAGTCTTCGAAGTTGCACTGCGAATAAGCGAAGTGCGTCCACACATCGCTTATAGCTGGTTTTCCACGCCGGGCGCCACCTTCCTTCTGGAGGGCGGCGCCCGGATATTTCTAAGCTCCCTCGTCACGGCCTCTTTTAACGCTTCCACCGAGCCGTAGTGACATTCTTTTAGCACGTATTTGAGGGAGAGAAGAGGAAGAAATCTTATGGGGCAACATTAGTGCTTTAGGTAGGCTGAGGAATGGTCGAGAAGCCCTTGGCAGATCCGCGTGTGAGTTTCCTTTCATTCGTCCGAGAGCACTCGGGACATCAAATTCGCACATACCTTTCTCATGCCCATGTTTTGGCTTACAAGTCAACGTGCACCACTTTCAGGGATGCAAAGTTCATCAGAAACTATCTGAACACTTAATCTGCGATCCTTGTCCATCAAAGCCTTCACTCTGGAAAGATTTTCGTTACTTTTGGAGGTCAACCTGTGTCCTGAACTTTCGGTGTCTTCCACACTTTCTCTGCCTCCCGAAACAATTTGTGCCACTCAAAAATACCCGATCTACCAGTAGCATTATCACCATAAGCTGCCTTAAGAATGTCATGAGTCTCTTTCCCGGTTTTCGCCAGTTTCACACAAAATTTAACGGCGTAGGTCTGTTCCAATAACCGGTTCATGACGGAGGGTAACAAGATCTCGTTGTAGAGATTTCGCAAACGAACGATCTGCACTCCGCAAAGGCTGGGAACCAATTGCTACCTGCCTCCAGTCTATACTGAGACTCTCCTCGCTCAAACCCAACCAGAGAAATCGCCGCCCGTCCGTCCGTCTATAAAATAAGTCATACTACTTTTGGGAGAGACCTTTATAATTATACAGCCACATTCTCTCTCGCTGACCCCATTTAGTGGTTAGGTGGACAAAGGGACTACCTAGTCTCAATCTCGCCCCAATAAAGACGTTTTAATATATTAATTGTTTCGTATGATACAAACTCGGAAAGAGTTACCCTCTACGAAGAACTTCTGTTGAGGGGAAAATAAAAATAAGGTGTGTATATTAATCAATGTAATTAATCAATAATAAAATTGTGACCGCTTAATAGAAAAGTAGTATTCATTATTATTAACCTTGAGAAATGTGATGAGAAGGTAAAATGTATATTATTAGGTTTTTATCCTTTCTCAAGTCCTCTACATTTTGCGCGCCATAATTTCCTAAGAATATGCTAATAATGGACTTAATTATTTTTTGAGTTCTGAATTATGCAGCGTACAGCAAATATGGGATGTAATTTATGAAAAGATAAACACTGTAGAATAACTGGATTGGTAATTAAGCGAACTGGGGAATCACTCTGAGATCCAATGCTCCCATAAACATAGCTTTAGATTAATGCATACATTTGAGGAAATCATAATACTGGAATATTTAAAAGCACATGAAAAGTAGTGCCATATTTCACGGGGTTTAAATACAATATCATAGAGACAGCGTAGAATATACACGTTCAATATGTTATTTTTCTTATTAATCTTATGAGGACAGATGCGTTGACATAAAAGTAGTCAAATGTAAAATAAACGAAATTGTTAAAAGCTATTTAGAATGCACTAGAAAAAACAGAAATTTAAAAGAAAAGTGGAGAATTTATTTTTCTCTTTTACTTTTTCGGAATATATGAGGTACACCCTTATTAATGTACAATTTTTATCTCTAATGGACGTAGTTAAATTTTTCAAAGTTATTTGCACACAAAATGGCAAAGAAAACTATATTTTTCTCAGGGCAAAAATCCACCTTCATATTTACCTTACCATTTCAGGGATATATTTAACATTTCTGAACTACATCTCAGAGATGCGATTACCAAAGGTTCAAGCAACTTTATACTCGTATATTCCTAATGGATGATGGACAAAGGGTAGTATTTTCAATATAATGGTTAATTAAATTACTGATTAAATTGATTTACGCTGATTAATTTAATTTTAATTCCTAATAGGATTAATAATGAGCTTAGTCGAAGAAAAAGTCAGCATTTATTCTTCAAAAAAATTTATGTTTCAAATATATTTTCATCGAAATGGGAGGAACAATTGCTTGAAGGCTCAAAAGTTAATTCCCACTGGTGAGCATTCATTATGCGTCGACAAAGGTGGCCACGTGAGTGGTCCTAAGCCTCCCTTCTTTTCTCCGAGTTACAGCTCCTGTGTAACCCCTGCGGTGATTGACAGTAAATATTTCTCCGAATATCTGCCAAACCAGCTTCCGGATTGGGCGCAATGATCGACGGAGCATGCCTGATGGAGAGAGCCTCCCACGGAGAGGGACCCAAATCGCCCACGGCCCCGAGGCCCATCGCGCATAATGACGTCGCTTGTTCTCACGCGAAGCCGCACACGAATGCATCGCATCATCCCCGAGTCAAACACCCCAAGAAATGAAGAGCACGCTCCGTCGCGGAAGGACATTTCGCAAATCCTATTTCCTAGGAAAAATGTCAAAAGCCTCCTCGGAGGAATCGGAGACGGTGGTGGCAGGACCAGCGAAGCCACCCCTTCGGTCCATTGTCGTCCCACCCCGCATCCGTCCTAAACGCTGGATGGCACCGAAATAACCCTCGTCTACAGTCTCACAACAATTGACCCTTTTCTCGAATCCCTTTGAAAAGATCCGTTTCAGAAGAAGACTTTTCCCCTCCCGGACGCTTGTCACACGAAGGGAAGGTCTACATATGTGCGCCCTCACGTACATTTCACCCTCCCTCCGCTGTTTTTTTTGGCGTTTCCGAAGTCGAGGGTAGTCGGAAGGGAGCGCGACGCGAGGGTTGGGTTCCTCCCCCAGGAAAAAGATCGGGAAATGACAATGGAATTTTGAAAAGGTTCCTAAAAGGGATGAAAATGGCGATCACCTCGAGCGTCTTTAAGATTGAGTTTCCACCTGCGCTCAATAAGGAAGTACCTTGAAGTGAAGACAGTGCTAGACAGGTCCAATTATTTAAATAAATATAATGTGCTGCTAACAAGGAACTGCCAGCATATTTATCGATAAACTCAACGCAGAGTAGCGTTGGGAAGTTCGTTTGGGCGATTGCGTTTAAGGACTATTCATAATGAATATTTATTAAAGTGATTTTAGATTGGTTATTACATAAACGAACTGCAAACGTTAATATTTCACATTTCTTTGAAAGATTAAACGAATTATAGCGCGAAAGAGGGAAGGACGGTGTTTAGTTGAAATTTTTATTTATTTCTTCCGAATTCATTGTGAAAAAATGTTCTCATTTCATCCTCAGTGCGTTTACATTGGTGATAATTCCCAAATTCTCGGAGGAGCAAACTAAAACTACATTATGTAACAAATCAAAATGTGAGAATCAAGATTAATTCGTTATAAAAATGGGTTTTACGTCTGAAGCTTGAATATAACGGTTCGACCCAAAACCATGTAGTTTGAAATAATGTTAATTGAGTTGGTGAAATGAGAATTTGAAAAGATTGAGCAACTATCATCCAGTTGTTTAGTAATAATTTAAATAAAGATACATTTTTTTAAAACGCAATTAAAGTACAGTATTTTTCCCTAAGTAAGGCTTAACGAAAACCAAAGTGAAAAAATTATGAATTTTCGCAATATAAACACTTTTATTGCAGATAGTTGAAAATTAACCGCAATTACTCAAGACTCAAGAATGCTTAAATCTGAAATGGAGGAGCATATTGGAAAATGGGGTAGGGGAATACAAATTTAATTGACGGTTGACGGACTACAGGGGGGTAGAAAGTTTGTGAAATTAAAACAGTGGTTAATAGTAGGATATAGGTACATGGTTGAAGGATATTCAGTGCTATCAAGGAGTGACTTAGAAGTAGGGCATAGCTCAGTCTAGTACTCACTAAAATGTAACTTGATCGGTAGACCGCTGCTAATAGATAGACCTTACAATAGATACCAGAGGTCGGAGCGTTGCAAAGAATAGGGGTAAGAGTTAATTATTAGAATATTCACAGAACTAAACTTTTGGAGGACAAGAAAATATAAACAAGACAATATATAAGATTAGATGGGATCGAGTTACGCATCTCAGAATAGTGAAATAACTGGATGTTACTTTAGGAATTTTTAATTGGGTCCAATATTAGAGTGCGGTGGCTATCGTACTGACTTCCTTCCAAGAAGGCCCGGGTTCAAATCCTGGAGACGGCAGATATTTTTCAGTGATATCCCGGCCTTTATTTGAGGTGATTCGTGGAGAGCACTTTGTCCGCCGGATGGGACGTTAAACTGGGAACCCCTTGGCGCTTTTGGTTAAGAGTAGGCTAATGCCGACACCAGATTTCTCTCCACCCTTTCTCCCTTCCCATCCATCCCTAATGGCGCAAATGACCTAAGCTTTTGGTCGTCTCCCCTAAAAAATACTACAACAAATATTAGAATATTATGCGGATCAGCTATAAAGAAGCTAGGTTTTACTGCACGAGTTACAGGAAAACTTAATGAAAAAGAAAGAGTTATTCCTTTGCTTTAGTTAGCTAGGGTTTAGAATCCTCCGCATCTGGGATCCTTGGGAGCAAACGTTGCCAAAAGAATTAGAAGATGTTCGGAGAAAAGGATTGAAAAATACCTACGAGAAGTGAGTAAGCGTGAACGGGTATCCTGGGAGAATGAGGAAGGGAACTCATTCGTTAAGGGTTAGACAGACAAAATAGAAATTTAGGAAGGTACGGAGCATATGAGTTTTCTTGCAATAGCAAGGGAATTATTATGGCACAAAAGCATAATGGTAGATTGTGTAACTGAGACAAAATAAAGAGGCACAGATGCCGTCATCGCTCGATAGGCATTCCTAACAAAATCGAATCCGAATCGATAAAAAAATTAAAATAATTTGAATATTAATTGAATTGATGAATTGGTCAAGCGCAAAAATTATTGCATAATAATTGCGCCCTAGAGTAGTACGAGCTAACATACATACTATATGTCCTAACATGTATTCAAATGTAAATATAGTCTAATATTTCTGCATTAATAGCAGAGTCCTTACTCCCCAAGTTACGCGCCCAAATGGCGGCAGGCGGGCTATTGTACAGTCGTAGATGCAGTAATGATGAAAACAGATTTAACATGATATGTAAATTGTTTATTCAGATTTCAATTTTTTTTACAAAAGTTAAATCTAACTTTCGCGCATTCCGTAGGCTGAGATTCTACGGGCATGCTTCTCGAAGTTTCTATGTAGTTAATACTCTGACACTATAAAATATCAATAACTTGCGACATGCTAGAAATAATGCAATCAATCATACATTGGTCACCTTAGAGACTTTTAATAATACCTTTTAATACAATTTCAGAGTCAAAAACGAAGTCAAGTGCTTACTACAACTTTGTGAAGAAATGAAACAAAAAACCTGATTGCCTTAATGTGAATAACCAATGTTTCACTTTTAGTAGAGCATGTTTTCATTCAATCAATTAATGGTACCTTTTTCATGCGAATATTTATGTCCGCATTTATCCTCGCCGTGTTGTGAAATTAATAATTAAGGCAGCTGTTCTGGGATTGAATTCTTAAAGGTTCTACCTTGATTCTACTAAGTGATTAATTAAAATTGGCAATTTTCCACAAAATAAATTTTTTTATTAATCCGACCGGTTTCGATGTAACTACATCATCTTCTGGACCAGAAGATGATGCAGTTACATCGAAACGGTCGCATTAAAAATTTTATTTTGTGGAAAATTGCCAATTTTAATGAATCATGATAGTCCACCATATCACGCCTGAAACTTCTCTTTTTACCACTAAGTTATATTCTATTTTTCGGTATTTTCCTGTTGCATGTCTTTTCAGGCTTGCATTCCTCATTCTAAATTCATAAAATATATAGGCCGGGTGATATACTGTTATTTTGAATAGAAAAATGTGTCTGAATTTCTGCAAATCAACAAGCAAACAAAAATATGGGAGAATTTTAACCAAAATTAAAAAATACTCAAGGCAAGAAATTTATTTCGCAATATATTTGAGGTTTTTCCTTTATGCTGTCATTTCTGTGCACGTTTACTCAAATCCAGAAATGAATCACTTTTGATCATCGTTATTTTTACTGGGCGGGCAATGATCCATACTTTAATTTAATAATTATACTGTCTATAAATAAAAATATATATACTTTTGGTTTGCCAATTCAAAGAATGTCTCATTCAACAACTTAAATCCTTTCCCTCTGAGGGAATTTCCTATTTTTGGCTCTTATCAATATTCTACTTTAGCTCATAATAAAAGTATGAAATATTATTTTCCCTGGATACAATTCTTGCAGCGAGAGGTAATATATATTCAATGTTCTGCAAAGTAAACGTCCCTTTAAAAGAAAACAAGTTTGAAACGATAATTCTTAACAAAATCAGAAAATAGTATTTCTGAAGACAAAAATAGATTCAATGAAGCGGAAGTTAACAGAGGGTTTAAAATAGGAGAGTGAGAGGTGAGATGCGTTGGGGGATACGATTCTGGGGGGGGGGATGCGGCTGGGTTAATGGGTGCGGCTGGAACGGCTGGAGAGGAAGATAGACGTACTGGGAGTAAGCCCGGGACGTCCTGGCAGGGGGTTTTCCTGGGAAAGACTTGAAGGTTTTGGAGTGCACGTCCCAACGCGTGTGACATTCATTTGCGGCCCAGAAGGAGGCAAGGTCGGGGGTCCCACAACACACCCACGTTGAAGGCGAAATATTTGCGGCCACGGGGAGCGAGGCCCGCACACGAGGCCTGTCTCTCCTTCACTCTCGCACCGACACCAATCCCCCTCTCCCACTCCCCTCTCAACCCGCGCACCGTGCCTTCCTCTCCCTCTTCCTCCTTATACAAGTCTCTCAAGGGAACCTAAAGAGTCAAAAACGAAGACTGCGAGGAGAAGAGAGAGAGAGAGAGAGACTTACGGGCTAATCCCCAAAACACCTCGCCCATTGACGACGGGGAAGATTCATAATGACGTCCCGTTCTCGGGAAAATTCTTGACAATGCTCTCTCTCCCAAACCTCCAACTCCCCCGTACAAAATGTGACACTCGCAGCTCTAAAAATCTCACCGGGGACATCTCACCATGCCTCCTCCAATCCAATGGTCCTCACCTTTCCCTTCCTTCCGGTATTCATCTTTCCCCCTTCCTAGAGATAGGGATGGTGGTGTCTTTCTTCTCCAACCTCCATGGATATATTTTCCCGACCGACTCAATTGCTCAGCTCTCTTGTGCTCGCCCGTGTCACTACAACGGTGGGAACCATTCGAAACATCTCCTGCGTCTTCGAGGCACGACTAAAGTAAAGGAAGAGAATGACCTACGCTTTCCTTTAATAATCAAACATATTGCCAGACGAATGAATACTACCTTCCGTCCAGATCGATTCAAATTGATTCCTTTATTCCTATTTTGGTCCTCACATCTAATACGTGTATCAGTTATTTTTATTGATAATCTGCTGTTTATAAGTTGGTATAGGATGACATCTATCATAAAATTATTAGGCACACTCGCGATCTTCTGAAACAGTTAATCATAACACATGTATTAGACACCTTCCCAACTTTCTTCTACCTCCATCAGTTATTAATAATGTGAATAACCAATGTTTCTGTTAGCATGCCCCTCTTTGCTAACTCCACCTCCTTTTTTTAACGAAATTCCCCTTCCATCTCATGTTTAAATATCCTGATTTCTCGGTTGAATCTGTAGCCGGTCGGGTTTGTCTGATGGGTACCTGGCTCCCCTTTTATCACAAAAATCGCGGGTTTGAGTCACGCGTTGGGCTTGGGTTTTGTGACTTCAGCTGATTCAGGCTCTGGGACACCCGATGAAAAACCTGCGGCTTATCAGGGGGATCTGGGAGACAAATTAAAAAAAAAAAGGAATTCGAGTTCAATCATAAAATATCTTCAATATCCTTCTGATTCCTTATGTATTCCAATTGTTTAAAAAAATTCCTTTCCCATTCTTCTGAAACGCATATTTCAAACTCCTTAAACCTTTGACCATACTTTTCTATTAAAAATTAAGTTTCCGATTCATGAAATGCCACGCTCGATATTCAAGTATGTCCTTCTCTGTCTCTACTTAGATGTCAGGCAGTCATCTGTTCTTTCTACTGTTAGCAAATGCCTCCTTTGCTTACTCAATGCTTAGCTCAATAGACTAACTAAATTATCTACTCTTCTGGCAAAGATTTTGTTCACCTGGTCCAACCTACATCCTAATCTACGTCTTATTATACTTGATTGACTGTTATTCTTCATAATTTTTGAGAAGTAATTTAGTTATTTTGTCTTTTTATTATTATTTACAACGGCAATAGTTTGATTTAAAAAATATCATCCCCCTACCCTGCAAAGTCACCCCTTAGTAGTACATGCGGGGTATGAGGCAGACGTTATTGAAAAACCATCAACTCGCTTGGGTTTTCATAAAAAATTGCAATCTGCTCATTCTTTGATCGCTGGCTTCACTCCGTATCCTCTGAATCTCATCTTATCTCATGAACTCTAAATGAACGAATCCGCACAAAATAAGTGAGGAAATGATAATCAGATATTTGAATCTGTTTCACTTTCTATTATCCAATATGAAACATTTTAAACTGCATTTTAAACTTAAAAACATTTCAAACTTAATAAATTTGCTGAGCTGGAAGTTACTTTATGGGAGATATTGGGGCATGGTTAGGAGTGTAGGAGTAAAGGTGGTATTTAGTGAATTAATAGCTAGTTAAATGGTATAGAGCAGTAGGTATATCGACACGAACACTAACATCGATTTCTCTATTCTGGGAGCTAACAGCGCCTATTTCTATGATATCCAATTCTCTTGTAGGAAAATCTATATATATATGCATGTGCCTAACTACATATCAGATTAAATGGATATAAAGTTATAAAAAATATTAATGCTTAACTAATGGGTGTACATTTATGGAAACATCTACCACCACAAGTTATTTACATTAATCTTTATTTTTCCGAGAAATATCTTGGATCTGGTATTCAAAATCAAAAGAATTTCTTTGAAAAAACTTTCGAACTAAAAACACCAATGATTCGAAATAAATTCACCCCAATGTTTCTAAATAACGACATCTTGGAAAACCCCTTATTCATAGTTCGAAAGTCCTTTGGAAGAGAGTCGTGGAGAGTTGGGAAAGTAGACCAAGGAAGACTACAGACTTTTGTAGTAAAAGTTCGGTAACACTGTTAATTTGGTAGGTGAGAGAAGTAAGGGGATGAGAAAAAGGACTATAAGGGAGAAGGAACGAAAAACAAAGGAGAACGAAAGAAAATGGGGCAAGGCAAAGGATAAAGGCTTACTGCGTTGACTCACAGATTCTGTTTATATTCTGCGTGACGCACACAACCATCGTTATTAAGTATTTAGGACCAGTTGTACGCATCTAATTCAGCATATTTTTACAAAATCTAATATCGACAAGAAAATATAATTAATTAAAATGCACCGAATCTCAGCTTTCTAATGAAAAAACAAAATCTGAAGACAAAGAAATTAATGATGAACAATTGACAAAGCTATAATTGTGGATAACAAAATTCCATTCATTCTGTGTGTAACAAACACCCCAGGAGACATATTATAAGAGCGTCAAGAATCAAATTGGCATGATTTTCCTGGGAAAGTGGAAGAATGGAGGCCTGATTTTAACTCCAGTTTCGAGAAAAACTGTGTAATAGATTGTAAACCGCCAAAGTTGGAGGAAAAGGGGTATTATGAAATAATCCTTTGTGTTTTTGTTACCCAATGTGAAAAAGAAATGTTCACCTTCACAGCAAATACTTTTTCACCAAATGACTCGGTTAAAGGAACACTCGCCTGCCAATATATACTTTATCATGCTAAAAAAATTATCCACGGATTTTTACGTTTAAATATTTAAAAGGTGCCATTATATTACCAAATATTTAAAAAAATCATATATTAAGGCAATGAACAGTACAAAATCAAAAATATGTAATCCCTTTAGCATGTGCACAGATATCAGTGCTCTACCAATGAGAGAGAATCTATTCGTACCCTGATTTAACAGGAGAATTCCCCGTTCTCCAGAAAGAAGTCTTTTAGATGAGCTCTCACTGCACCATAGTTAAGAGCTGAGGCATGAGTCGACCACCAGAATGGCACGCGACGTACTCTCCACGAAGGGCGCCCTTCGCCTCCCCCACAACCCTACTCCTCTCTCCCTCCAACCACTCAACTCGAGACAACCCCAAATATATAAGGATGGATGAAGGGAGGAATTGGCCGGGGCGGGCCCCGGTCCGATGTGGGAGGAGACGCGGGGTGGCACCACCATTGTCTACCCGCCCTCATTGCGGGCGGGGTGGAGAGGGAGAGGTCACCATAACCCCCGTGGAGGAGGGAGAGCGTGGGTGGATGGGTGGGGGGCGAAAAAGTCCACTCGGGGGTACGCCCAGACAAAGAAACGGAGCGAAATGGAAGAGAAGACGACGTTGGAGGGCGAGGAGAGGTAGGAACGAGGTAGAGAGGGGGGACAACTACGGCGCGCGAAGGAGTTTTGTCCTTCTCCAGACAAGGAGGGGGAGGGGCGCTATTAAGGACTGGACGCTCGCTATCTCCCACACACGCACGCTTTCCCCCCCGACTTGCAACAACCTCCCCCCCTCACTTTTTGCCCCTCGTCGTCGCCCGCCCCGCACCGAAAAGAAAGGCGACTATGTCCACCCCCCCCCCCCGAAGCCAAGATGGAGAGAGGATGGGTGGACGGGCGGACTGACGCCTTCGGTGGCCCCCATTGTTTGCCCACCTCCTCCCGGCCCATGACGGCCAACTTGCGGCCGGACCACTCATTCTCTGAGAGGGAAGCGGCTGAATATGCCAGTGTTTGTGTGTCCGTACGGTGGACAATGGGTGGGCCGTAAAACTTTGGGAGTGCGTGGAGAGGAGACTCGGTGAGGAAAGAGGAGGCAAACTTAGTCTACATCTGCATCTTGTTCCTCAAGCAGCCATGAAAGCGTGTGGTAGGAGAGTTTAGGTCACCAGGAGTTTGGAGTAATTGGTGAGCATCTACATTCGAGAAGTTCAAATTGTACGATATTTCCAACAGGTGTTCTCTTGCATCAGGTAGGGAGGAAAACCATTCCTTGCATCGATCGATTAGGCTTTCAAATGTTCCTGAGCTTCTGACTATGGTCTAGCATATAAACGTAATATGACGTCAAAATTATTCCCCCTGGGTGAGCGTTATTTTTTAGAAATATTAGTACCCGGAAGGCCACCGCTAGGGTGTGCTGTAAGGGGTGAATACACATCAGACTTATTTTGACCCGAATATTTTTACCCCTATCGCGGTTGGATAATGTTATTCTGATCCCACATCGTTCATGGAAAAAATGACATCTTTAATCTACCTGTTTTACACTTAATCTCTCTAATTTTACTCATGATCTAGCCTACCGTAGTACGATGGCAATAATAATACATTTTCAAGATCACTGCTGAAGAGACATCCATCCAATTTATTAGCGTTAAACTTGAACGACTTGTACTTTTCTAAAAGTTTGAGTATTCCAACCAAAGCTATTCAATGATACGTGCTATGCGACAATATCTATTTTTTCAAAAAGATTCTTCCCACATCTGGCAGATTTCGTTAATTTAGAAGAAAATTACATCTGCGATGGGTCTCAATGACTTAATTCGTCTCACCGATGAAAAAAAACACCTCTCACTTTCTTTTTAATTTATTTTACACCAATCTTTATTTAGATGAACTCTAGTTCCCTTTTTGTATTTCCGCAGATATTCTTAACAAGCCTTCCTATCCTAAATTTCTATCTTCGTCCCCCTCTCAATCCCATGGGGGCGGGCAGTGAGAGTAGCTAGCGCCGTCGGTGGTGGGAATCCTTGGGTGAGGGGGTTGTAAGGTATGAGGAGGAACGGGGAGAAGACAAGAGGGAGACATTGGAGGGCATTCACGAAAATGCCAGCCTGTGAGGGCGATGAAGGGAGGGAGCAGGGGATATATGGGTGAGCGGTGGTGTTTGCTCTGCGGCTTCGACAATGAGAGCGCTGAAAGTTCAAGGATGGGTCGGGAGGGCGTGGGTATGAAGGGAGGATTGACGTAACAATCGTGACCGCAAATTTAATTGCGCCTGAAACGGTTGCGTAGATGTCAACGCACGAGCGAGCCCATGGAACTGTGAGCTACTGCACCCCCCAGACATAGGCGCTAAAAATTATGAAAGAGGACTTAAGGGTCCCCGAGCATTTCTACCGATCTGTCCATTTAGTGCAGAATCGTTAATGAACGAAGAGAAGGCGTCACACAATATCGTTATAATCACATACAAATCATTTATATACATAAATATTTATATTATATTTGGTAGTTGTGTCCATCGAAAAACCTATCTTAACCGGTAGATTACCTGATAATAATTTGTATGTATGAAATATATATATATTTCTATATAAAGAAATATCTTCAAGAATATAATACGAGCCCCAACGTATTACGGTCATATGTATGTATGTATATATATATATATATATATGTATGTATATGTATATACATATATATGTATATATATGTACATGTATATACATATATATGTATATATATATGTACATATATATATATATGTAACTTTTGGACGGCACAATAGAACACAGAATAAAACAGATAACACGTAAAAGGACACTCACACTGTAGATGATTTAAGCTTTCGGCCTACTCCGAGGCCTTCTTCAGGTCAGACTGCTGACCTGAAGAAGACTGGTCAGCAGTCTGACCTGAAGAAGGCCTCGGAGTAGGCCGAAAGCTTAAATCATCTACCGTGTGAGTGTCCTTTTACGTGTTATCTGTTTTATTCTGTGTTCTATTGTGCCGTCCAAAAGTTATATTGCTCTCGTGAGTACTTCCGCATCATCTATATATATATATATATATATATATTTGTATCCATTTAAGAACAAAATTATTTATATTTATATAAAAACATAGAAAAATATAAAAAAAATTTCTTAAAGGTTACCCCCCCACCTCTTTGAAAAACCTCAGCCCCCTCATCCCTTACCTCTTCCTCCTGGGGCTACACCCCCTGCCACACACCTTTTTTGGTGGCTCGCAGGGTATTTATGTATATATGTATGTATATATATACACACACACACACACACACACACACACATATATATATATATATATATATATATATATATATATATATATATATATATATACATATATATATATATATATATATATATATATATATATATATATATATATATATATATATATATATATATAGCGGGCAGCGGTGGTCTAGCGGGTAGAGCGTTGGACTGCTGACCGGAGGGTCCCGGGTTCGATTCCCGGGCAAGGCACTTTGGGCACCTGCAGCTCCACCCAAACTAGTTGATTTTTCGGGTACCACATCTTCCTGGGAAACCATAACCGGCACAGGGAAAGGAACTGGTCCCCCTACCCTGATGTGTGAATATTCACACGCCGTATAGGGCTTGGTACATGGGTGAGCTCTACCATCACCTACTAAACCGACCTTCGGGTTGATTACTGTGTTATATATATGCATATATATGTATATATATATGTTATATATATATATATGTTATATATATATATATGTTATATATATATATATATGTTATATATATATGTTATATATATATATATATGTTATATATATATATATATATATATATATATATATATATATATATATATATATATATATATATATATATATATATATATAAAACCTGTACATGTCTCAGACTGCTCAGGTGCGAGTGGGGAACGGAGAGTCCGGATGGGCAGTGTTAGGAAGAGGTGTAAGGCAGGGTTGCCCATTGTCACCGGTACTGTTCAACGTATATGTAGAGGAAATGATTAAAGAGGCATGGGAAGAACTGGAGGTAGGAATGAAAGTCGGAGGGGAATTCGTAAAATCGGTTAGGTTTGCTGATGACCAAGCATTAGTTGCTCAGTCAGCCAAGGGGTTGCAAGCATTGCTGAGTGAATTGGAGGCTCAGTGCGATAAATATGGGATGAGAATCAATATTAATAAAACGAAGGTGATGCGATTTTCCAGAAAGAAAAAGGCTAAGCTAAATATTAAAATAGGCGGGGAAAATATAGAGCAGGTAGAACAGTTTACATATCTCGGAAGTGTGTTGGACCAACACGGTCAAAGTGGTAGGGACGTAAGGAGAAGAATTGCGCTAGGCAAGGAGGCTTTCTCAAGGAGGAGGGAGTTGATGACGAGGACGTTGAGTAGGGATGTTAAGACAAGACTCGTAAAAACTCTGATATGGAGCGTAGCTATGTACGGCGCGGAAACGTGGTCGCTGAAGCAGGAGGATAGACGTAGATTGGAGGCTTTTGAAATGTGGGCGTGGAGAAGAATGGAGAAGGTGAAATGGACCGAAAGGAAAACAAATGAGGAAGTACTAGAAATGGTGGGGAAGGAGAGGGGTTTGTTGAGAGAAATCCTATGGAGGCAGGAAAAATGGATGAAAGGCGTATTGAGCGGTAGTGGAATGTTGAAGAGGGTAATAGATATATATATATATATATAAGGGAAAGGACCTGGCCCCCCTACCCTGATATGTGAATATTCACACGCCATTGGGCTTAGTACTGGGTAAACTCTACCATCACCTACTGAAATGACCTTAGGGTTGATTATTGTGTTTTATACTTTTCGGTTTACAAAAATGACAGAGTAAATAGAATTGGGGGCGGTTTCTTTATTACCTTCAAAAATTCTTACGTCAGCAAGGCAGAGGTAATTCCAGAAAATAATTTGGAAAGCGTTTGGTGCTCAATTAAAGTCAAGAATACGAAAGAATTAATGCATTCGTATTTGACAGGCCACCGGATGACAAAGATAATTCAAAACTAGAATTAGATCAGCATGCCAAAGGTTTCTTATCCCAATACAATGACCACGACGTCATAATCGGCCTATTTCAAAGCCCCATTTATTGCAAAAATGTCAGTGTAAAAATCATTCACCCTAACCGGGATCTTGGTCAAGGCGAATGATTTTTACACTCTGAAATTGTTGCATTGAAATTCATATTAGCGGATGACTCCGTCAAAAGTTACTATTTGGAATCTCCCTCAGTTTCTTGTAATTGGCCCCATCTATAGATTAGAACACAGAAACCTTTAAAACGGGGGGGGGGGTACAACAAAGACATCTGCGAGTCCCTATTGAATTATTTTACGTTGAACACCTTGCATCAACTTGTCACTTCACCGATTAGAGCCGATGATATTCTTCATTTGTTAGCAACGAACATACCCGAAATAGTTTCAACTTTAAAAGCTATTAGAGGAATTAGTGGCTAAGGAGCAGTAATGCTAAGTTTCCCCCAAATAAGTTTCGAAAGAAGAAGCATAAAAGAAAAATTTACTTGTTTAAAGAAGGGGATTATAATGGTCTAAAATGCGTTCGACAGAAGCAATTTGCAAATTTTAAGAACGATAGTAACCACCAAAATACTGAAAATACGTGCAATCATAGAGCAAATAAGCGGAAAATTTTACTAAAAAATGATAGTGCCAAAAGAGCAACCAGAAGTTTGGAAAAGGCCTAGTCATTAAATTCCTTCTATCAAAGCGTCTCCACCGATATCTCACCGAATGTCTCCGATAGCTTATCAATTCGTGCCGGCCAACCGATGCCCAAAATTGAAATTTCATATAATGGAAAGGAACGTTTCCTGAAAAATATTAAGCCTAATAAATCCTTCGGGCCCAATGAAATACCCGCACGTGTAGTATATTTCAGAGCCTACCATCGGCCTACTCAGTTGTCACCGGTAAGATGCAGGAATTTGAAAACGATCTATATCTACACAATTCCCCGCAAGCCGCCGCAAGGGCGTGTGGCGGGGGGAGTTAGGTCACGACCCCTTAAGTAGTATAAAACCACATGCAAAACCAAATTATGTTGCCTCTACACAAATATTAGTTTGTTCATGTTCGATACAGTGGTTTACTGTGATATCCATGATCCTGAGGACACAGCTGCTTTGTCAGATGAACTTAATGCTATCCAACGCTGGTGCGACACTAGATAATTAGAATTACACCTCAAAAAGTGCGTAGTCATATATTTTTGGAAAAAGAACGATTCCCACCCGAACGCCTACTGCATTGGAAACACCGAAATAGAATGTCTAGTACACATTACTCAATTAAATGCCTAAGGGTTACCCTCACACACGATTTCTCTTGGGTGAAACACATACGGGGAATATGTGGGCAAGCTAACAAAAATTTAGGATTATTTGAAGAGTACTGGGTGAATGTGATGAAAATACCAAAAAATATTATCTTAAGCTGGTTCTTACTCATTTAGAACATCCTGCTAGTATATGGTCTCCTCACGAAGTTGGATTGATTGCCGAACTGAATCGTGTGCAGCGTAGAGGAGCCAGATTTGTAAATCCTTGATATAATAAACTTAGTAGCGTATCCAAAATATATGAGGATCTAGGCTTGGAATCATTTACAGAACAAAGGTTAAATTACAGATTAAATCCCTTGTATAAATTGGAAGGACATCTTTTAGGAATGATGAAAATGTATTATTACTCCCATCATAAAACGGTAGGTGAAACCATTTCAATAAAATTAGAGAGATTAAGTGTTGAATAGATAGATTTATTATGTAATTTTTTCCACCAACGATAAGGGATTAGAATAACATTATTCGATCGCGGTAGGGATAAAAATATTCGGGTCAAAATTTGTCTGGTGTGTATTCACTCCTTGCCACGCACCCTAGCGCTGGCTTTAGGGTGCTAAAATATTAAAATTTCAATAGGCAATCAATATAAGATGTAGATGTACATTTTTTCCAAAAGGTATGTTCTACTCTTCAACCTTTTCCGCTAACCCAAAATTAGTCCTCTCAGCGTTCCGCATTCCACCACCTCAAGACACGGTATCTCATCCAAGACTGTTTTCTCCACCTGCAAATATTCTCCATGATATACATAACCTGAATAAATTATAATTGTATATCCTTTATTGTTGGTGGGTTAACCTTGTCGAGATGTACTAAGATGACCAAGAATAAAAGAATAAACTCTCTATTTGACGTGGTGCTTTCGACTTTTTCGTGACACATCATAGTCTGTAGTCATACATAAGTCTCACTCCGCGGTTTTTGAGGGTGATTTATGAGTATTTTGCCCCAAAATATTTAGCTAGATATCACCTGAAATCAACCCCCATGAAGCATTTGAGCATACTAAATAAAGAAACTGCAGGTGTGCACAGGGTGTGCACATGAGTGATATCACGGAAAATGGTGAACTTTAGACTAATAATCTCAGCACAAATAGCACTTCCCCGGTCCCTTGCTTTGGAGACCATAAAATTGGACGCAAAACATCCATCAAACTGTTCTCTGAATCCAGACTAGTATTTTGGTGAATATTAAACAGCAGCTACCAATTGAACAGTGGCAGCGAAGTCGAGAAGATTTAAAACCTGGCATGGCTTAAAACAGTAGTCGAGATCCAAAGCCCGTAGGTGAACCCTCAACGCGATTTTAGAGAACCAGCAGAAAGTGTGAAATATGGAACGTCAACCTGAAAAATCACTTCCGGTATAGTGGGTTTGAGAAAAACGAGGAGGGTAGGCAAATTGCTCTCAAATTTATTCGCCCCCCCTCCCCCAGATGTCTTTATTATGCAAAAAGATCACGTAAGCCACCATGTGAAGCTGCTTTAAGCCACAGAAGCATTCAAGATGACCTGACCGATGATCAATACAAATTGCTAGCCACTGCTCAATTACCGATGCAAAATGATTTGTATCATGGAGAAAAGTGTGGTGTGCGTACAATCTTACCACAAGCACTAGCTATGGCCGAAAGTTCGTGCCCAAGCATGAGTAAAGTTCCTGTTTTGAGGATTATAGCCACAGGACAATTTTTATATCATCATTATTAAGTAATCTACCGGTTAAGGTAGGTATGGACACAACTACCAAAGTAATATTTTGTGACTCCTAAAAAAACATAATCCAGCAACCTACTCTACATCAGGTCTCTCTTCATCTCCGTGTACTTCCTTCCTCCCTTCATCCCATCCAACATCCCTATCCTGTTCCTGCCTATTCCTCGTTTACCTAACATTCTCCCTTCTATTACCGTCTTCAACATCTCACTGCCGCTCAATACGCCTTTCATCCATTTATCCTGCCTCCATAGGATTTCTCTCAACAAACCCCTCTCCTCGCTCACCATACCTAGTACTTCCTCATTTGTTTTCCTTTCGGTCCATTTCACCTTCTCCATTCTTCTCCACGCCCACATTTCAAAAGCCTCCTATCTACGTCTATCCTCCTGCTTCAGTGACCACGTTTCCGCGCCGTACTACTATTGCGCATAGTTACGCTCCATATCAAAGTTTTGACGATTCTTGTCTTAACATCCCTACACAACGGCCCCCTCATCAGCTCCCTCCCCCTTGTGAAAGCCAAAACACTTCCGAGATACGTAAACTGTTCTACCTGCTCTATTTTTTTCCTTCCTATTTTAATAAAAAGAGACGTTTCAGGAGTGATATGGTGGAATATCACGATTAATTAACATTGTCAATTTTCCACAAAATAAAATATTTTTAATATTAATACGACCGGTTCGATGTTACTACAGATGATTCTACAGATTCACCAGAAGATGATGTAGTAACATCGAAACCGGTCGTATTAATAATAAAAAATATTTTATTTTGTGGAAAATTGCCAAATTTAATTAATCCTATTTTAATGTTTAACATAGCTTTTCATATTAAAGAGAATACAAACGCACAGAATTCGGTTCAAATACTGGAAAAATTAGAAGCATACTTATATAGTGTATTTTTCTAGCATGGTTTCACTGAGCAAGTACAGGCAATCACTATTTGTGTCAGTTATGACGGAAGGTACAAAAGTCATCAACAAAAACAAAACTTACAAACAATCGAAAAATCTCTATTTAATGATTAACTAATGGTTTCCTATTCTTTAAGAACCAAATAGAAATGTCTTTATATAGTATGTGGCTGGCAATATGATATGTATCACCAATACAAGGTAGGTCTTCGTCGACTGTTTTGAACGCGTGACTTTAGCTGGATTATTTGGAATCCCATAAATAGTTCATGGTAAAAGCGGTGGAATCCGAAAAAAAGAGTCACCACAATATACAAATGGAATTTGTGGTGACTCTTTTTAATTAATTCGGGTATACAGAGCATCGCTTATAAATTTGGATAGCACCGTATTTGGCTGTTAAAATAATGACAAAAATGGCAAGAGCAAGGTGTCGAAATAGAAAATCTATATTCTTACTGTTATTGTTATTAAATACAAAAGCTAAATCGTCTGGAGTAAATAAGGTAACGATATTTTCATTGATTAGGGTTATTCAAGCGCATAAAATAAATACCCATGGAATGCAGTTAATTTACATTAACAATTTACATTTACAAGTTTTCATTGAAAGAATCGATATTCGTTATTTTTTTGTTTGCAAGGGTTGCTCCGTGATGAAAAGAATGCTTGGTATATTTTAGATAGTAGCCAAAACCTTAGTCTATTTTAGATGCAAGTATTCACCATTTCTCAAACGTAAATCGAAACATTCTTCTACAGCATGCATGAAAAATGTATTCTTCTTGCACAACAGTATTCACAATTGATGAAGTTATCCATATCTCACTGGAATTTAATCCAAAATCTAGGAAACAAACGATTAGTTTACGATTAACGCCTGATCTGTTCGCTATTCTCCACCTCACAGTAATCCATGTAACTTCATGGGCAGAACGGAGTCATTTACGTTACGGTAACGACGTACCTGATTTCAGTAGTAGCATAACATTAAAATGGGGATTATATCCACGGGTCTAACCATTTGAAAAAATGTCGGCATGATATAAGATCTCACATATATTCGAGTAGTAATAGTAGTATTTAGGGGAGGCGACCGACAGCTAAAGTCATTTGGGCCATTAGGGGTGTACAGGAAAAGCTGAAGAGTGGAGAGAAACCCGGCGTCGGCATTGGCCTACTCTTAACGAAAGACGCCAAGGGGTCCACAATTTAACACCCCATCCTACAAACGGCGTACTCACTCAAAGTGCACTCCAAAAAGCACCCGAAATAGGGATCGGGATATCACTGAAAAATATCTGCCGCACCCGGGATTCTAACCCGGGCCCTTGGGTGGGAAGATAGTACGTTAGCCATCACATATTCGAATTAATAAAAAAACTCAGTAATTTATAGAGCTTGCCTATACGTGAACGACTCATTGCCCAAATGAGAATTTTAGCTTCTAATTCAATCCATCAATGATTACTCATAATTATATTTGTGAACTACTTCGACATTTATAATTTGTCTCTGAACGCACTACGTGGTCAATCCGCTAAAGATATCCCGATAAATCACCCTGGGCTTGTCATAAGGTTTCCCAGAGGCCAAAATCACTAGGAACTGGCAGCGCTCATGCCTGAAGTTGGAATCGAATCCACGACCTTACAATTATTAGAAAAGCGCCTTGTAACAAGAATTTTCCTTCCACTTATAGTGTGGTTGGTACAAAATTTTAAATTTCCCACAAAATTTGTCAGTTCAGTCATCAAGGGGAATATGTATTGCAGGTGGAGTAATACCATTATATTAAATCCTCAAAATAGTGTAGGAGAACAGTAGCTCGGCTGTCTTGGGTAATGCTAAAGAGGAGTGCCAACACGAAAAATCCTTAATCAAATCTAATGAATTTTCAAGAAAACCAATTGTGGCGCGACAAATATCATCTAAGGCCCTTTAAACCCCTGATTTTTAAACTAGTTTCAATTTTCGGGAAATTTCGCATGGCGCCCAAACCAAAGCTAGTTACCGGCAACGCCTGTGAGAGGTTTCGCTCCCAGGAGATTACGTACTCTTTTTGTCTCTCCCAGCCATAACCTTCTACCACCCTTCCCTGGCCCAACCACTCATCTCTGCCGCGGCGATGAAAAGGGTGCGCCGACGCGAAGGTAAGGCTCTGTAATCAGATTCTCATGTGGGCTCCCTGCTCTCATCGAAAGGCTGCCGAGAGGTCTGGAGACCGGAGGAGGAATCCACCAGCAGACACACCTCATTTCCAGGACCCCTCATTATTCCCACTCCTGTTTCCACCCCTTCCATCTCACCTCCCCCTCCGGGGGTCCTCCGGGCCCGTACATCACGGCTGTCTCCCTGAGTTGTACGATTCGCCAGGATCTTAATTGGACCCAGCTCTTCGCCCGCCTTGTTCTCTGCTGCCCACTCGACCTCTTCCTCATGCACACCACACACACACACACACACGCCTCGGGACCTCCCGACATCCCCGCTGGTCTCCCCAAACTGCCCCCACCCTCTTAACATCTTAACACTCTCCCTATCTAGGGAGTCCTATCATTCACCTCCTAACCCCCTCTCCCCATCAGCTCTCCCTCCAAACCTTCCTCCCAATGTTTCCTCCACCTCTTCGTTAAGTCGGCCCATTCCTCTCGCCCGCTCCCTCGCCACGCTCGTAACTGCATACAGGCCGCGTCCGCTGTTGTCGGATTTGTTCCCATAATTTCCTCGCCTTTCCCCTCGGGGGCTACCGGGAGAATTTCATAAACTCCAGTCCAGAGAAGCAGCACGACTATCTAGTCTGGCGCCGTAAGTAAATTAGAAAGGTGGTTTAAAAAATCATCACATGGAACTGTGTTTTTAAATTGATTCTTTCACTTTAATTTTCTGAGGGTACAATTTTGAATTTATGAAAACATAAAAAAAAATGCTCTGATTAAATGCTTGGATGTATGGTCATTATTAATGCTCCAAATTGCTTTCTAAAACAAATCTATTTGATTGATCAATATAGATTCTCACTTGTGTCATCTCCAAGTATTGCTCAGCGCGCTTGAAAAAATAGTTGACGGCTTTTTGTTAGGCTTGAATGAGCCTATAGATCAATGCGACGGAATTTTGTTAGATTTGAAAATGTGTTTATTAGAGTGTCTACACCAGATACCATAATGAGGATCCTTAGGGAATAAGAGACCCAGTTCATCCGAGGCCATCACTATCGCTCCTGTGGTCAACGGTTGCCTCTGTCAGCAGTGGCGTGACGTGACTGCTAAAAGGTCTTCGATGGATGTACGACATGTCATCATATTGTTTTATGTTTGAATATATTATTCATATTACGAGTCTTCACCTGAAAATCTTCCCCCCATGCACTTACACCTTGGCTAACAATTCACATGAATCTTATCATAACCATTCTGTAAACCTCACTGCCCACCATCAATGGTTCCCTATGTTCTGGTGTTCTTGAGCGAGCTTTCTGTATTCATGACTAGTCGCTCAATTGAGGACTCCATCCCATACCTCCGGTAGTGACTCAGCTCAGACAACTGCCCGCTTCATTTGCCAAGAGACAGTGATATTTATGACGTACGTACATGCACATACCCACGTCTGACTTTATTCATGGTGAGAACCCGTTCAATTGTATACGCAGCAGAGAAGAGATAAGTACTGCTTTCATTCTACGCAGGCATGCCCATTTTCATTCTCATCCGTAAATGGGAACGTTGTGCGGGCAATGCATAGTAAAGGAACAATCGCTTAAAAAGACGATATGGAGTAATCGTATTAATTTTATGCACCCACCCGCTGCTCTATACCGTACTATATTACAAACTTTGACTTTTTCATTGCTGAAAAAATTGCATAACGTTCGTAAAGCAATTAAATCAAGTTTGTTTTGCTCACAATCGTACTCGCAATAACTAAAACGCTGAAATGGGTTTGCTTTCTTTTCCACGTTCTCGAAATTATAGGGAGAATGCTGATAGCTGTAAATCAAATAGTTGAATTGCTTGAAAGAACTATTTTCATGATAGCATATTTCATTTTCATTATATGAGTGGAAATTTGCCTTGAAGATATCTATGTGATTGTAACTGCGAAATGACCAATGGCGACTAACAGTAGAGGGTCAGTTTTCAGCAACTGTCTCATAATCGAAATTGAGATCAATTTTTATATCTTTCTAGAAATTATATTTTATATTCTTGATTTTGATACCTTAGAAAATGTAATTTCTTTTCTCATAATAAGCTCTCTCTATACATACGCACCCACACATACAGGTATACAGGGACATACATATATACAGGTATATGTTTGTGTCCCTGTTTATATATATAGATAAATATATATATATATATATATATATATTACGTGAAGTACTCACGAGATCAATATAACTTTTGGAAGGCACAATAGAACACAGAATAAAATAGATAGCACGTAAAAGGATACTCATACTGTAGATTATTTGAGCTTTCGGCCTACTCCGAGACCTTCTTCAGGTCAGACTCTGACAGTCTGACCTGAAGAAGGCCTCGTAGTAGTTCCCCTCGTATAACGGATGCCCATTCACTCTTTGGCTCACGCAATACCGGGTCTAGCCTTCGTCATGGATAATAGTACACTAATAAAAGGTAGGGTTTGTACGCTTATGCTTCCTACCTACCTTCATGCTGTCAAAAAATTACATCTTCTTTTCTCTTACCCATCGTTCTCACTTCTATTACAATTGTTTTTGGTCAATACATGAGATGCATTAGCGATATAACGTTTAAATACACAGTAATTTTGATTGAAATGTCCCAATAGCGTGTTAAACACACACACACACACACACACACATAGGTCTGTTGGAATTACCCTTCAGCGGGCAACTTGGCCCTTAAATCCACCGATGCGCACGTCCGGTGCGGGAGATTAATCAGAAGATGGTTACGGGTCATGCTTGACCCCCTGTATATTTGCCGCTGTGTCCACCGAAGCCGCTTCACGGCTGATCGGACGTCGTGGTGCATGACGAATACCGTCGGACGCCCGTGCGCTTGGGCGGTGCGACCGGATTTCTGGAATCGACGCGGGGCGCCAGCCGAGAAAAGGGAGATCCCATGTGAAAATGGGCAGCTTAGAAATGGACGAATCACCGTCAACCTTGGTGAACTTCAAATCCGAAGATACCTTCGAATGCCGAAACTGTGAACACAACAATTGTACACATCCCCCGTTTTCTAATCCTTCAACCCAATACCTTTTATGTCCAAATAAATCAATTCCCGCGGTGATAGCTAAAATCAGTCAGTCGTAGTCCTCAGGCAATTTCTGCTACTACGAATAATATACAAGTGTGTTTGACTAGGGCAAAATTTTTACATCATGAAAACCTTCACTAGCCAGGAATATAGAAATCGTATGCTGTATTGAACGTTTACCCTCCACATTCATGTACATTACATTCATTCCTGTATTCTCCGATGGGAACTTATGAAAGACGGAATCCGTGAAACATCGGCGGAAAGTATTTAGCCCGTCTTTTTTTCTACGTATGATGAGGAATGAGTTACGTTTGAGTCCGATTGTGAAAGAAATAAAATGCCAGACAAACTTCTCAACTAAACCGCGGGATTGGAGGTTTTGTTAGCGTTTTAACACCAGCTGATATCACCTGCCATTTTTTTAACTACATCTTTTTCCGGGCTGTTACACCTTTAAGAGTTGATTTTTCATTTAAATTACATTTCTTTATACCTTTCAAAATTATAACTTTTTAGAAAAGATTTCTTTTTCTTTAATTTCAAACCAACTAAGACAGAAAAACAGCACATTCTGGAAGGATCTCGTCGTCACCTGCGATTCAGAATTTGTATGGTTTACTGAAAATAAATGATGCATTTTATTTTTAGCTAATTGCTGCATGTTTCATGCAACACAGAAACCATCAAAGAGAAAATTCCTGCCAGGTTTGGTCTTCATATGAGTTGACGAAAGTATCTTTAGTTTTCTCAAAGTATCTTGAGATTAAAGGAATGGATTAAGCCCCAATCGTGCTTAATAATACTTCCCCATCACGTACAAACTAGCGAGTAACCTTTCTCTAGCTTCTTGCTTCCAGAAAAATACGTTTGTTTTAACAAATCAATGAGGTATGACGCTGATGTGTACCATTTATGCAGCAATACGAACCCTGTATAGCTAAAAAGAGGTTATGTCAAATTCTAGGTAAATATTTCATTACTGGTGCCACCATGGCAACAGGTAATTTCAATATCGTTAAAAGACATGAAGTGATATCGAGATAAATATTCAGTGGAGAGAGACTTTCATTTCCGGATATGGGAAGCGTTTTCTTATGGGCCTTTGCGACAAATTGAGCGCCACAATGAGAATGCAACCGAGGAAACTCAATCAATGTACTCTTTCCATTTCCATTCTACTATTTTCAATTTACCTAGACAAAGTAACCAGATAATTAAATTGCTGAGAATTTGTTGACACAAGAAACTTTTGCGAGATTATTTTCTACTCGATCCCCCTCGCAGGGTTTTAAAAAGACCATGGAGAAGAATACAGTTAAATTTCGAACCTTGTGAAGCCTATATCATTTCAAGTCTAAAATTGGGGTGGAGTGAAAGAGAGAGGGAAGACAGATAGGGGTATCATCGAAAGGACTAACCTTTAAGGGTGTGACGTAAATAGCTAAAGTTTAAGACACATAATGCTTGCATTTGCAATTATCTGCTTGAACTTTCATAATAAAGGTGGAGAGGCTTTCACTCTAGATATCCATATAACTATGGGAATAATTGCAAAAACATTCGCGATGTTAATGTTGATTCGCGACTAGATAAGTACGTAAGAGTTCAAGATGAAAACAATTCGTATCGCAATTGAGTTATTGGCGATAATTTTGAAAATTTAAGTCAAGTCATATTATTAGGAAAAAAGGGAACCATATGCCTAGAATATAGTTCCTAGTAACAAAAATAAGTAGTGTAAACATCTTAAAATATAGGTTAATATCTTTACACCTTCAGCGAATCACAAAAAAGGCACGAAATATATATGTTATTGTAATTTGCTGATAACAATCAGTACTGACGTTATCTAAAAGAAGGAAACCTTTTCCTCGATAAGTTACCATAAACCTACTTGTAACATCTGTCTACAGGTATTCCATCTATTTTGTGGTGGTACCATCATTTTGCTGTTTTTTGTTTAAAGTGAGATTTAGGACCACATTATGTTTTTTTACTTTTTTCGAAGTCCCGATTAATAGATTGTTCTATGTCTAATATATGATTTCATAAGCTGAACTTGAATTTAGGAGTATTTTATTTGGACCAACATTTCGTATGAGAATTAGGAGGAAGATATTTATACTTCATGCAGGTATAGAATAGAGAATTCGGAATAGAATTCGATGGATAGAACTTTGGACTACTAACCAAAATGCCCGGGTTCAATTCCCGGGAAAGCCTCTCTGGGCACCTTCAGGTCCATCAAGGCTCTTTGATTTTTTGGGTATCAGATCTTTCTGGGAAACCATAACCGACACAGGGAAAGAAACTAGCCCCCCTCCATGATGCGTGAATTTTACGCCCCGTCGGGCTCAGTACTGGGTGAACTCTATCATCACCTACCAAACCAGCCTTAGGGTTAATTACTGTGTTTATAATTTGTATATATATATATATATATATATATATATACATATAAATATATGATAAAATGTGCCAACTTTCGAAAATAAGCAATTTTGTAAAGGAACGAATTTGGGTTCTGATAGTTTAAGACTAAGGTGGAAGATTATCATAGAAGGGAGGAGGAGAAAGATATCGCCAGAGAATGGAGAGAAAATGCGTAGGAAGCATGATAATCGAGCAAGTTAAGGAAAACCGAGAAAGTGGAAGGCCGAAGAACATATCACTTTCCACGCGAGGGACTACTTACTGGTGAGAAGAAATTGCACCAAATGATGCAAAGGCTAAAAAAGTTAAGAGGAAGGGGTTGTCCTTCAGTGACCATATGTAAGGTTGGAAACAACTTTACAACAAGAAAAAAAACACCTAATCACCCTTCACATTTTACAACAGTTTTGATGAGATCCAAAATATCACAGAGGAAGAAGAAATAAGAAGATATCTACGAGTATATAAAAATAGCTGAAAGAAAGAAATGGACACTGACAGATTAACCAAAGCTGCAAGGCGTTAGCGGCGGAAGCACACAGGAACAGGTCAGGTGTAGACGACTGTGAAAAGAATTGGAGGAAGGGATGGAGAGAAGGATGCCGATGGGGACGAATCGATTATTTGACGGGAGAGAAAATCTGGCAGTAAAAAAGGAGGGGAGGGATCGGGAGGCGAGAGTCAGGAGGGCGCCCCCAAAGTCAATCGGGCGAGTGAAAGGCGTCAGAACCACGGCGTAAATCCGTTTATCCAGGAAAACAAACGAAGGAGTGGCGTGGGCTTCGAGTTCAGCGGGGAGCTCTGGATCCACACTGATGGCCATGGCGGCGTCGGCCCAAGGGAAAGAGCGGAACAAAAGGAAGCTCGACACACGTGACGAACGAGGAAATTTCCCGAGAAATGGAACATCCGCGGGGACGAAAAGACAAGAGTATAAAAAAATAAGAGCAAAACCCATTGAAAAAAAACAGAAGACTCGAGCCGTGCCACAATTAATCTTGTAGTATCCCTCACTCCAACTACCATCGCATTACGGAAAGGGTAAAGGCGAAGTCGTTAAAAGAGGCCATGGAATTGGGATCGTGTAGTGTAAGCCGCCAGAGAGCGAGGAGGTAAGGGGGGAGGGGAATGAAAGTGACGGAAAATGGCGTTTGGGAGTGGGGGTGGGGAGGGAGCGATATCCCCTCAAGGCTACCACGCAGGTTGGTAACATAAAACAAACTTTTTTTGCTGAAACTTGTTCAATGAGAAAAATATTCTTAAACTTTTTTGGGGAAGGTACGCTGGGAGAAAAAATATTCCGTACCTGCTACAAATTTTCTGTTGTTTCTTGGAGGAGCATTTATAGGAATGTGGTCATGAAATATTTCTCCGGTACACTCCTATAAATAAGTAGTCATTACCGTTCCCGAGCCCTCATTATAAATATTAGGGGTTGATTTATGTACATGCATTCAGTATTCACATTTCCCGCGATAAATAAGAAAATATATTTTTTCGTTGCTTACTCTGTCGGTTCACGGGGATAGTACTTTGAAAGAGATAGTGTTCCTGTCTGAGCTTTCTGAATTGCCGATTTCTTCTAGCGTGAAATATTTTTTAAACGTCCGAGGATGGAGAAACCTCACATTAGATACAAGTTTTGGAAACTTAATAAATGTGTACGAGACTCTTATGTGGCTATACCTAACTACCTTATATTCAAGTTAAGCCGGAATTTTCTGAGTATTTTCAAGGTTTTCAACCTGAAATTTTGGAGTTCCTCTAAAATAGCATTAAGATGAAAAATATAATTACGTATATTTAAATATTGCGTTTTGATTACCAAGCTAATGCATTGGCGAGGGTAAAAAATAGGGAAAACTTCACACTTCCACACGCTTTTAAAAGTGTGTGGAAGTGTAAAGTTTTCCTTATTATTTTTTAGCCTCACCATGAAGGAATTTCACAAAGTTAAGCCTGAAACTGTTAGCTTTAAGCTAATGCATTAGCGGAGATAAATAATTTTGGCATGAAAATCATATTGCACAATGAACAGGTCTGAGATTTGGTTTTAAAAGATGCACGCTATTTTTATACTTGGACATAGAAGGATATCCCATACTATAAACACATGTTTTTATCAAGGTATTACGATACATCCATGGTCATGTCAGTTTAACTAGTCAACCTTTCAATATAAAAATACACGTATATAGGAAAAAGAAAAAAAAGGAATGAAGTCAAAACTCATGTTTCTACGGACTGAAAATACCCAATTACATTCATATGAACATAATTTTGACTTTATCCACTGAGCAACTGTTATATAGAGTATTATACTTGAGTGCGCAAAATGAGCGCATTTCATAAAGTATCTACAGTTAATGAATATACTTAATTTTAAAACAATGGCGCTTTTTTATAAGGGAATCAATGCGATAATAGGTATAGACATTAAATTAGTTGCTAGAACCTTGTACGAAAAAGTTTCATACCGACGCTGTCACAATAGCTACATCGGACCCTCCATCCCACTCGTTCTTCGAAATCACTTCCTGTCACCGGTTAAAAAAAACTCGTTTTCTTTCCAACAATTATTTTCAAATTTTTATGGAACCAGTGTCTTTATCTCAGTGGGTTGTCGAGGAAAACAAAAACACATGGCCTCAACATTTCCCTGCAACTCAACGCCTTCGACAATTTTGCAATCTCAAGACAGGAGACCATCCACCATCCAGTATTCCCTCCTCTCTCCCTCTAGCCTTCCTTCCCTAATCTCTGAGCGGATAGGAGGGAAAAAAACGCGAAAGGGACAAGTCACTAATGAGCGGAAAGGCCACTTGGGACCAGTCCTGCAGAAACGCACGGAATGGCTGCCGCTGCTGCGGGACGTCGAAGGCTTAAAAGAAATGACGGGCTCCTCCACGAACATAAAACCGCCGAAGTAACCCGCCGCCACACCGCCTCCACTCGCCTGGGATATCCTGCGCCGACAAACATTTTTTCAGCCTCCCCATTTTCTCTGCGGTCCCTTCTCCAAAGTGATCGCTGCCCAGGAGTTGGGCGGGGAGGGGAGGATAGGAGGAGGCATGCAGAGGGTAGCTTCAGGATGGTGTGGGGGGGGGAAATGGGCGGGGAGAGGGGGAGGGAGAGTAGTGGAGAACCCTTTTCTCCGCCCTTTGACAGCAACGAAAGCGGTGCGGAAACACAAAGGCACGCTCCCCCCCCTCCAGTCTCCCACCTCTCCGACGCTGCCTCTCCCCACCACGCACTCCTGCCGGAGAGAGTTGACGGAAACCTTCTCCTGTTACGTCCACCTCCTTCAGCCCATTCCCCCACCGCTTAAGCTGCTGCGTCCAGAAGATTTCCATATTTTTCCACCCTTCAGCCTGAGCACTCCACTCCATGCTGTCCATCCCTTCTTCCGACCCTCCGGTGCACGCAATATAACAACCCCTCTCTCGATTCGCCGGACATTGGCGACGGTGATTTCAACGCCCGTCCGTGAAGCCACCGCTTTAACCTTTCCGGACGTGAAGAACCGTACCTCCTCGCTTCACTCCCACCCGAAATTCTTTTTTCTCCGTCCCTCTTCTTCCTTCATCCATTTCAATCTCTCTCTTTTTCTCTCTCACATCCTCTTTAACAGGACAAGTGGCCCTCTTCCAGATGGACTGAGCGATTCCAACACCGTCAGGGGTCGTCCGCTCAAACTCTCCATCCTTCCCGAAATTCTCCCTTCAACATGCACGCTTGCTTCTTAACTGCTTCCCACAAACGACTGCGGAGTCAGGTTCACGTGGGGAGGAAAAAAGAATTCGCCGACGGGAGGTTACGCTGGGAAGAGCGGGAAGGAAGGAGAAGCGATTAATTGGGTGGGAGTACATTTCTTTCCTCCAGACTCTCTCACTCTTGCAATCGCACACACTAAGGTATTCGTTCACTTCTCCACAATTTACATGGCGTTAAAGCGGCGGTGAGACACGTGCATCTTTGGCTCGATTTTTATGTAGTTCGGGGGTTTTGCCAGAAACGCTGTGGTGAGTTTATCGCCCTTTTTTCCGCATGAAGTTCCCGGACGTGAATTCCCGAATAGCATACTGATCGGATGTAGTACCATAATGAAATGGGCAATAAAAATTAATTCACACCTAATGGTCCCAACGTTAGGTCATTCTCACGAAATATACATTTTTCGAGCCTTTAAATGACATAAAAAAATGAAGAGAAACAATGATTTCGGAGAGTTACGGAAACCTCCTGTTACGTCCATCCACTTCAGCCCGTTACCCCGGCGTTTAAGCTGATTTCATAAAAGTTGAAAAGCTAGTCTTTTATCAGTAATGAGTTATAAACTTATTGAAGGGAAAGAATTTAAAACATATGACACCATCATTGATCTTATAATTGCTATCACGCAGCCATAGTATCGAAATAATTTAGATTAATCACAGGTGGAAGAGTGATATAGTCAGAGATATGGCTTTTTTAAATAAGCCTCTTATCCGAATGACTGAATGTACTCAATAGATGAACATAACGCAAAGAGACAAAGAGAAATCCCCGAGGCCCACGTCACTCAGTCGTCTCAAAAAAGGACAAATTCCCAATCCGAAAAATTCACAGCGGCACCTTTAGTTTCACGGACTGCTGGACAACATAAAGACATCAGTTCACCGAAATTTGCATCCGTATGCACAAAACTAATTAGTCAACTGTCGGCACAAATACGTCCGTCAATTAATTATAACGGCGGAGCCTTGGCGCAACAAAAGGAATAAAAAACGTTTCATGAAAGGGTTGAGTGCATTCCAGAGGAACGAATTTGCAGAAGGGAAAGAATAAAGGTTGAGGAGGGAATGGCCACAGATGAGGATACGGGGATCTGGTAATCGTTTTTTGCTGACAGACGCAGACTATGATACTAAGACTTTTTCAAATCACATTAAATTCCTTTTAAAAGAGTGAAATCGAGGATATGCCAAGGTTTGTGTAGTAATAAGAGGAAACATATTTCAAAATGAATAAAATCAAATGCATAGAAATAAAACAAAGATTAATATAAATAATATATAGGAAAAATATTAATAATATATTACAAAAAATAGTCAAAAGAAGAAGTGCTACACTGAATAATCAATACTTTCTCGGCATTAATTAAAACACAAATCACACAGGTTAACCTAGAAAAATCCAACAGTGAAACAGCATGGCAAGAAAACTACATGAAAAAATGAACTCGAGAAAGGTGCTTAGTTAAGTAATAAAAATAAGCCTATAACAAGAAGTTACATAAAATTGTATACACGTCTCCATTAAGAAGTGCGTGAATGTATGTTTACAAGTATTATAGTACTTGTATTTGCTATTAGATGTAAAACTGTGTATTGTACTAATGGCATTTTCAGGTAAGATCTCCAATTTACTTTTATATGCTTTAGCCTTCATAGCGAGACTTATTACAAACATACGGTGTAATATATAGCAAAAACGCAAAATAACGTCACTGAATAACTATCCATTACATTTTCCAAATACTCACTTAAAATATCCCAATTTTCGGTGGAATTGTCTTCATGTGTATCCTATATGTTTCCCCAAAGAGTGCTCTTGAATGAAGTATAGACTAATCCTTTTATAAGGTTTATTGAAGTGTCTTATATATTAGGAAATTCTATCATCGTTTGGTTGTACCTGCCAGGCAAGTTTGTCGTTAATTAAGCGTCTGCGTCTGAGTAAATGTTTCATTGATTGTATGACTATTGTACATTTTCATATATGCTCCTTGATTTAGCAAATTCACTAATACTCCTCTCGTATCCCCATAACTTGCGTAAAATAGGTAAAGCGCGTGAAAAATACGTAAAACGTCGCATTATACCCAAATTGGCGACTGTATGATGAAACGTATTTTGATTATATTTTTATATTTCGTGCAGTGTTCAAGTCTCACATTTATCGTGTTTTCAATCAGTACTGATCTCCAAAAGACCTCGGTTTAAACCATCCACCACAAATCCATTTATTTTTCTTCTAATCGAGATATCCCCCTGCCACACACCTTTTTTGGTGGCTCGCAGGGTATTTATGTAGATGTACATATAACATTTCCGAATCAGGTGAGCATCTGGACTTTTTGCTTGGGCAGTACCATATATACGATACTTTGCCTCGGGAGAGGACCCCATTCTCGATGCTCCGTTCATCCCGTCGGAGATATGCTTGTCGGGGGCAGGATGAGCGACGGCCGACAACTTCCCCAAGAAGCGGTGTAGAGCATAGAACATGCATGAACACACACGCACACACTGACACGGTGGCAACGCTGCCGGGCACCAAACACACTGCTTCGTTCGCTTCCCAGATGGCGACCCCGCGGTCACGACACACGCAGGCGAGTCACGGGAAGAAAACACAGCGTATCTGTCTAGTGGGAATGGGGTGAGGAGGGGCGTACCCGGTCTTTTTATATTTCACCCTGCCCCGGGCTAGTTTCAAGCCTAATTAATTCCGCCTAGTCCGTAAGAGAGACTCGCGGGCCACTTTCCCTCTCCGCCCACCCTTCGAATGTTTCGCGTTCCCTGGGAGTCCTGGGAATTGCCAAAACAACACCGAGAAGAATCGTGAAAAACAAGAATGTCCTGGGATGAGGCAGATTTTCATCGCCCGCTGTAAACTTCGGATGAAAATTTGTCATGCCTATCCGGAGACTTTTTTACTGCCTCAATTCACGTGAAATATTTTTCCTCCACTCGTTAAAGAAATTAATTGCTTACAATTCATTGCGAGATTGCCTGTTTTAAACATAAAGCGAACGTATTAAAAAAAAATTCTACATCCTCCAAATGAACTGCAAATGGATTTTTTCAAATTAATTTGGAATTGTTTTGAAACAAATAAAATGCCATTTACTTTGCAAAACTATTCAACTTGGTCTATACCAACGAAAAAATAAATCTTCCTTCAAGTCTAATAAAGGCTGAAGAACCCAATTGATGTCATGATTCAAGCATTAAAAATGATTTTTATTTGCCATAAGGAGGATAAGTATGAAGCAGGTGAGTCCCCAGTGCCTAGCAAATTAAGAAAAAAATCTTGCAGAGGAATTCACGAGGACAAGTTCAAAAAGTCGCTGCTGGAAAAAATAGCAGTGCTTTCTCATCTACATCTACATAATACCCCGCAAGCCGCCGCAAGGGCGTGTGGCGGGGGGTGTTAGGCCACCACCCAAAAAAAGGAAAAAAGAAACACCGCATTCAAAACCAACACACATTCTCCCGTCAAGATGATATTTATATATCCACCTTTACGGACGAAAATCCTGAATTCCTAAAATTTCAGTTACCGTTCGCGTAAGTTTCTAAATTCCTTCCGTAAATATGCTCACTTCTTACGATTATTAATATTTTCACACATTGAAAATGTTTATAATATGGAATTTTCACGGGAATAATTCAATTTTGGTCAATTACTACATATGACAGTAATAAGCTCATTATCAAAGATCGCTATAATGTACATCACAATAAAATATTCTTCCGGCTCTATTTACCATAAATCTACCTTACGGCGGCATTAAGGTGATTTATAATCAACATAAAAAAATAATGCACTCATTACCTTGATAGCATTCTACATCACATTTTTAAATCACAATGATTTGTATTGAAAGAAATGTCATGGATAAATGTTATAGCATATTAAAAAGGGAAAGAATTGAATTCGGGGGGAATTCTGCGCAGAACAATGGGTGTGATTGAAAAAAAGCATTTACAGTCAGTACTCATGCATAATAATATCGAATTTGTCGAAATCGTCTGGTTATGTATTAAAAAAATTGAAGTAATTCAGCAGCAATCAGGATGATGCGCGCTTATTGTAAAGTAGATGATTTCATTTTTGCTTAGACACATAATAAACAAGAATTAGTTACGGTCTCCTGTTGCTGATGTTAAATGTTTATATTAACGTTCCTGGAAAGCAGTTGACTTTAAAAAGTTTGCGATCGACCTTTGCTAATAACATTATAAATGGTTTACTCATTATTTTCTGAAAATATTTGAAATTATAGAATATCTTCATCATCATGCATTGAGAGACATATGCAACGTTGTTTACATTTTCTCCCAACAAACGCCCACTCACTCTGAATCCCTACATTTCAAACAACGATAACCTTCAAACATGCCTAAAAACATTTACTTTTAGAAAGCAAAATCAGAAATACAGCTCGTTTTTTATACAGAAAAGTAGTAGAAATTTCCCGCGTTTAAAACTCTTTTGATACGAGTCATATTATAACCAAACTTCCTCTCAACTGGTGCATTCCTTTCCAACGTCATCTCAGTTTTAGGCCAAAGATTGTTCGTGAATGAATAACTATAAATAACTTAGTTCCCAAACATAAGCATGGAGTAACATTTTGCTATCATGTATGTCATACAAATTAGCAAAACTCCTGGCTCTTACACGGTCACATTTACGTACTGTACAAAATGGGCGACATTGTAGAATGCATCACCAAATAACAGAGGTAGAAACAGTGAATATTCCGTAAAAGGAACCATTGGGTTCCTTCATACACACCGATAGCCCCGTTATAATTTGTATGTTCGTTCTTATTTTTCTTTCTTATACCATTGAGCCGTAAAAAAAATGTTCGAATTCTAGCAAAGCTAATCCTTAGTGGTTATTTATAAGAGTCCCGGAGCCAACGTGCGAAGCTGACTGGCCTTCACCTTTGTTAGCCTGCGTGTGGAATATTTTCAAGCGTTTAATCTTTCAGACTACTTAAATGTGGAATTTCCAGCCATTCATCCAATATCACGAAAACTTTTTCTGGTGGAATTCTGCCCTGATTCGGCAGGGGTCACGTTCTTTCTTTTATGTTTCTCCACTTAGCGGCTGCGGCCATTTACTTCTGAAAGCCTTAAACTATAATAATCAATAATGATAATTGCACCTTTAGAGGATTGCAAAACAGTTATTTCATAGATATATTCAGGGATGAAAGTTCGAAACTTTATGGCAGCGAGACTTTAGGGGTGCATAGAAATCGAAAAATATACATAAGAATAAAACGGAAAATGTAAGGATTGTTGTTATGAGATAATTGTTTTCAAACTTTCCAGATCACAAAAAGTTTATATTAACATTAATATAAAATAGACACTAAAATTATTTGTGTGTGTTAATACAAGATACGCTGCTTCAGCTGATGAGACTACCTGATGCCAAAGTTCAATGAATATTAAAACACATAAAGGCAGGTCAAACTAAGCACAGAGCCTAGCAATTACTAACTAATTCAACACACTCTTGATAGATTGAATATATTAAGCTTTAAAAGTCTAAAAACAATAATAATGCGACTCCCATAAGTAAAATTGTACACAGATTTTCTTACGAAGAAAATTTCTAGAAAAGGAAATTTACGGAGGCAAAATACTATTATTTAAAACCCATTAACTTGGCAGAAATATTATTGAAGATACTGTTAATATCTTTATGGCTGAATTACTGTGTTGGTTTAGAGAATACGCAAAAAATTCAAATTAAAAACTCCGATTAACATAATTAAAGAGTGCTGGTTACGGTTACTTAAAGCCCGAGTCACTGAGGTCATGCGACAAAAAAATTACAAAAACAGCAAAAGCTGAGAAAATGAAGGGGTATGTAAGACATTTCTATGATTATGCTCACGTAACGATTAAGTTCCAACCCAAGTGCCTTTCACAGTAATGTGGTATGGTAGCCCAGCGGATTTATGGCTCGGCTACGGACTAGCTCTGTCAGTACACCACCAGTTTAAATTAAATATTTTCTGAAAACCATAACTTACTGTTAATGCAGGTGGCACCGAGCACTAGTCCCCGTACCCTGCGCATTAATTAAAGTCTTGGTCAAGTCTGACTTATCAAACTAACATTCTGTATGCTTGAGAATTGTGAATTCAAACATGGAATTTAGAAAGTATCATGAGAAAGCACGGAAGTATTGAAATCTTTTAAGTATATCTGACCGTACAGCATAAGAAACTGAATAAAGTGAAATCATTCAGATGGTTTTATTTTAATTTGAAAATATATTTTTTCAGAATATTTAGAGTTTAAGAAATCTTATCCTTTAATAAAGAGGTTTTAAAATCTCTAATTTAGAATAAGCCGATATATTCAATTTTTTGACAAGATATTTATGAGCAATTACGACCCTCGTTTTACTATACTTAACACAAATATCATGTTTTGATAATCCAGACTGAATAACATATTTTTGCGGCCGTTTTGCGCATGAATGAATCAATTAAAACTATTACTGACAGTTTATCTCGCAAGATTGAAGCACTAATTAAACTTACATAACATAATAAATTGGCGGATGTTTTTAATACCGCTTACGTTGACTTTAATCGTAGGACCCAAGTGGCTTCCTTATGCATAAAGAAGAGACTTTTGTTCCGTATTTCTAAAAACTGCGAAGACTCAGTGAAACTGCCTGAAAAAAGTTGATTTAAATGTTGAAAAGGGCAAACTAATTAACCCTCAAATGAATATCTTCCAATAGAGAGCGCCTACTACCGTGGGTAGTCCGAGGAAGAAAATTTATTTTGTTCCTTTCAAATCAAAACAGTTTTTTTGATAAAATTAAGCTAAATACAGAATATGTTTACTGTACAATACTGTATATGATTTAATATGTACAAAATGGGATATTTTTACCTCCTTATTCTCCATTCAAGAATTGGAGACTGACTTTTTCAAACATAAACTTCTCGTATATTCACATTGTAATTGGTATATTAATTCATTGATAGTGAAGTTGCTATTACATTTTAAATGTCAGATATAAACAGAGGATGACTAAGGTTTCAAGCAATGTAAGACTCAGTATTATAAATGATATTGCACGAAAGAGTTTGCTCTACACTTAATGGATCTCATCTTGAGGACGTTTCTGGTGCATGAATATCATAGATTACGAGCTCGTACAGCTTTCCTCCGCCAGATTCTTGTATACTTAACGCAATGTCGTTTGTTAATGTTTTCACACATTAAACGAACGTATAAGAGTTCTCTTTAAATAAATAATAATGTTTGGCAATAAAAAAATTATTTCCTGTGACACGCTCTTATGGTCACCCAAAGAGTATGGCGCAGATATACGTGGATGAAAAATCTCCTTCATTGCCCAATCTTTCTTTCCATTACCCATAATTCTCCCATCCTTCTTCCTTCTACTCAATGGTATGAAAAATATATCGGTGTCTATCAGTTTTGCAAGCTTATTGGTTCTCTGTGGATATTTTTCACCTTTGAATGTTACGCCTAATGACCTGGTGTATATCCCACTCCATGATATACGTTTTTCATAAGTGTAATTATTTTATGTTTATGATTAACTGTCGTATACATGTTATGGTATGTTGGTGGGTTTATATGCGTTACACAACTTATGGATTGCTGATTGTTTTAAAGTAAAAGCGAACGGATAGTTCTTCAAATGAAAAGCCTGGTAACTACATTCTTTACAAATGTCTACTAAGTAAGGGATGGAAACGAGGACATTTAGAGGTTAGCCAACAGAAGGGTTAAATGAGAAATTTGATCAAAACAAGGTTAGGATTAATGATTAATGATGTTTAAATTGAATTGTATACTCGGTATGCGGCTAGGCGTAATAGAATTTTAGAATATTCGACTAGAATTCCGAAATAAAAGCAGTCTGCCCTTATCCTATTGTGTCTGACGGTTAAATCCCTTTTTCCTTCCAAGAAGAAAGGAGGAGGGAATTTCCGAACTATTTTTCGGACACAATTTTCGCCTCCAACCGGGCACGAAGTCTGCGGTATCGACGAGAAAATCCGGTATGCAGCCACCTGGCCAGACCACCGGTGGAAAGAGATGATAGGCCTATGGGATTCTTGGAGAAGCTCCCTTCAAAGGGGAGGAGAGGATTAAAAAGTGCGAGATAGATGTTTTTATGAGGGAGGCTGAAAATCTCTAGTACGCACTTCCACGTGGGACAGAGGAAGAGGGATAGGTATGAACGGAGGAGAGATACGCGCTGAGAAAACATCCAAACTACCTCTCCCCCCCATTTACAGACAGCAGCAGCGCCACCTCGCATGGGAGATGTGCGACGAGGGGGATGGGGAGTGGAAAACCAGTTGGCAGGCAAGGAGGCATAGAGGTAGGTAAGACTTTTTGAACGGGAGTCGAGGGGGCTCGAGGAGGGATGCGAGGGGTTGTGTTTGGAGGGTTGGGGGAGGATCTCATTTGTGTTAGACGGAGGCCGAGAGGGGGAGTGGGGGCGTGGGTGGGTGTTGGGAAGGGGTCGATTTTTTCACAAAAGGCGGGGGAGGGGAGACTCTTGGACTCACCGCGGAAGTTTTCCCACGCTCGCCTCCGCCCGCATTCCAACGGCGGCAGCGACGACGACGCTCTCTTACGTTCCAGCGATTCCCATCTACTCATCTCCCACCCACTCGTTCCTCCCCTCCTCTTTCACCCCTACCCTAAACGCCCATCCCTGCCCATCTTCACCCTTCCCTCTCCGTATGCGCGAGGTGGCCGCGTCATCATTTCACTCTTCCCATAGTTCTCTTAACTTTTAAAATGTGGATATGGAAATTAAAAAAAATACACACTGGGATTTACCAATAAAAAATATTCGTTGAGAATCCAATAAATCTTGTCTCATCAGATTCAAATAAAGAATAACTTGCACGACGAAAGGCACACTCATGATGAAACAGACACATTGATGCAAGCGTTACTATGGTGGGGTGAATCATGTTTGGAATGAATTAAAACTCATGTAAAAACTAAAGCACAATAAAAGGGTATTGTGTCACGAATTTTCTTCAATTTTCTCGTCAAAATCAAGTTAATAGAGTAAATTCGATTAAGGTTTCTATTCCAGAAAAAAAACGAAATCCATAGAGAAGTAAAACAAATTTCATATTTTAACGAGCCAGATTTGAAAAATTGATGGTTGATACCATTGAAATGATCTTAAATAATTTTAAAGTATTACGTAAGTGTGTAAATTGTATGTAAATAAACCCATAAAATATTTCAGCTAATTAAAATAGCAGCAGCTATGTAGCCAAAGAATGAATGCATAATCAGCACCATTACAAATATCGGTAACGCAGTAAGAAAATATGTGAAAAACCAAATAATTGAAAAATATTATAAACCAAGAAATAGCAGAATAATCATTAACTTGAAGTTTTAAATAAATTGGTTAGAAATTATCTGCACTAAAGACCTCAATTTTTTCCTTAATCGCCAGAGTGATGCATTTAAGCTATTGTGTTATGACAACTATGGCTTAATTAAAAGCAAACGGGAAATCTATTCATCCAGGTTGGACGTAAAAGGAATTCCCATAACTATAAGTAATTAAAGATATATTATTATTCTACCAATTAAGGTTGGTTTGGTTAGACACAGGCCAAGATATTAGTAGGCTAAATTTATATAAAAAGTTACGCATGGACCTTATTGGGTTAGATTTGAAAGAAAATAACTAAATAACATAGAGACATTGTCATAATTACATTCTCAACTGGCGAGTAATTTTGGAAGTATAATTATAGGTACCAGAAGGATATTGAAATATTTAGCAATATTAAAACATCCATCATATATTGCATATATATATATATATATATAGTCACTTTCTTGGAAAAGCCACGAACGTGCACAATAAAATTCACTAAATAGTAATAGCAAACACAGAAACTAAAACATATAAAAGAGGGACTCACTAGTTCTCGAATTTTCGGTGGTGCAACCACCTTTCTCAAGAGGAACAGAACTATATATATATATATATATATATATATTGCAGGAGTTATAAAAATTACTCAGGGGGGCTAGAAGAGAATAATCTGTAAAGATTTTTATAAGGACCGCATCAGTATGATGAGTAAATGGTTGTTTGTCCGATAATAACTCTTAGCATATTCAAAGATGCAGACGATCAATTGTGGTCCAAAGTAGAGATGGTCAAGTATCGTTCACAAGCCAATTCATTCGACTAATTTTCATAGGCCGAGTAAATAATATAAAAAATATCGAAAATAAACCATTTAAGGTGATAATATATAAGAATTGAAGCAAGTGCGATCCCTGACCGCAATAATACTCGCAAAATCTACGGGTATCCGATGATTTAGAGTTTAAATATTTTATTATTAAAATAATCTCGCGAGTGGACGCTTATGACAAGATTGATATTTAAGAATTTAATTAAAAACAAAGGTTTTCTGTTTTTTCCAAATCTCACATTATACACTCCCTTTTTCCAAAGTCAGTGAGGAATTCTCCAATGCAACGCGATGTAACACTTTTATTAAACCTGCCTCATGAGAATTTCAGATACTGCCTGCATATTCCAGGTGTGGTATTACAAGCGAGAAGCATTTGGGTTAAGTCTTCATCCAGCACATGGTAAATTTGCACTCTATTTGAGGTTATTAAGTGAATATTTTTTCACTTTTAGTTTCCTCTCCCATATCATATACAATTATACTTAACCTTACCATCACACCTGGTGCTTGCACCCCCTGCCACACACCTTTTAGATGAGTCGCGGGGCTTTCAAGTAGATGTAGAAGATTCTAGTAGTTGTGGAGTTGTTTTTACCGGGCGAATGTCCAAGGCTCATATTCTGGTGATAAATCTTAACTCCCCAAACTAAACCTAAAATATGGTGTGTAAAACCCTCTTTGGAAACAGCGATCGGCATCGAGGGAGGAGCTACCGTCCGCTTTCGGAATGCGTGAACTGTAAGCGTCGTAGGATTTAGTACCAGGTAAAGATTAAGAGCTCAAGAAAACCCAGATAATGCTCAACCCACGAACACTACCAGACTCGCTCTGGCCGAAAGTTGTGGCTCATCTCTGGAGAAAACGCTTCAAAAACGAAAATATTAAGAATTTTTAATTCCTTTGAGTCGCATTTTTTTGTCACGGGACCCCATCCAGCCCTCATAATTCAACCGCGACTTCACTCCATCATTCTCCTTCCCTACTCACCCCATCGCCCTTTTCCGCAGCGCACGCATCGCTGGTCGAGGCATCCAAACACAGCCACGCTCTCCCCAAGGACGAACAAAGGAGCTTTGTGGGCGGCGGAGGTGGAAGAGGAGGAGTGAGGAGAGAAGGCGGGAGAGATAGGGCTGGAAGAGGGAGAGAGAGGAGACGGAGGGAGGACGGGAGGGGTTGGATGTATTCGCGTGCCGTCCAGGCGCACCCCTCTCCTCCGGAGCGCTCCCTGAGGATGATCGCCGCTACCCCCCTATCCTCTCCGCGCCATCCATGAACCGCTTCTCCTCACCATTACCGCCTCGCCTTCAACCCCCCTCCTCTACGGTCGGTGAAGAAGAGCGTTGGGACTTGGACGAGGGGACGGGGAGGGCTCTGCGCGCTCTACGTCCAGTTTGGTTACTGCAATAGCCATCGCCTCATCCGCTCATTCCTCTTTACATTACGTTGCGTAGGCATGCATACGTTTACGAAAACCTACATGGTACGAGTACGTAAGCACGTACTTCGCAAGCCACCGTTTTAGCCTATGGCACGGGGTGATAATGCACGACTGATATTCATCCTCATTAGTGCAGCCGTTAGTTGTTAGTAGAGAAGTTAAACAATACAGAAAACAAAATTAATTGGAGCTTTGAAGTTTTTTGTGTACAACATTAATTTAATTTTGATAAATTTTCAATTTTACGAAACGAATTGTCAACAGCAGCTGGTTTTTTAGAAAGATATTCTAATTCAAAAATGTTACACACTAGGCGATCTACTTTCAATTATAATCGATACGATGAAAACTATCGAATAAAATTTATTACTTTCATGAAAAAATTAACTATGGCTTACATTATTATATGCTATATCTAAAATAAACTGCATTTCCCGTCATTTAAATATTTGGATGATCTCAAATACATCATTCTAGTTCAATGAAAGTTCGATTATGACGAATGGGCAGAATTTATCGATGAAATTAACACCAAATATACATTTTTCGAGAAAAACGATCACTTTCTGTTAATGAGGTTTCAGTTTGGGTCAAATTCATGGTGAAACTGGCAAGACAAATCTGATATTTAAGAAGCTTTCGATTAATGGCATTACATTTGAGAACATGACTACCTAATGAAATCTGGGAAAATAATAGTCCACCAAAGTCCTAATAGAGTGAGATAGACTGAAATGGCACACAATTACTCATCATATTAGTCGTAATTCATTGTTTTGTTGCCCATTTAGCGAATAAATTATGTCACCGATAATTATCAACATCAGAACAGAGTAGCTGCCTCGTATCGCTCCGGAATGTACCGATTTTGCCTCGCTTCCCCTTTCCTGACCTAAAAACCTTTTGCAACACTAAAATACATGTATAACAAGAGTGTAAGCTTTTACCAATCAATATATATATATATATATATTAATGGCACAATTTGACACCATGGATACCCTCCACTATGAAAGATAAAACGTTCCTCGAATGCATCAGCGGAATAAACTCGTCTGAATGGGAGATTTTGGAGGCAATACATCTCAAAGGAATGGTACGTGTATGTATAATACACACACACACACAATATATATACTGTAGAAACACTCACGATAGCCATATGACCCTTGGACAGCACAACAGAAAACACACATAGTAAAATAGTCACACCTGAAGAAGGCCTGAGAGAAGGCCGAAAACTCAAGCTATCTTAATGTGAGTGTCCTTTCACGTCTTTTCTCTGTATATTTTATACTCTGTTGCACCGTCCAAGTATTTGATACACACGCACACACACACACACATCTGCCTATGCCATCTATTTTGGGGTGGTACCATCAAATTGCTGTTTTTTTTTGTTTATAGTGAGATTTGGGACCACATTATGTCTTTTTACTTTCTTTCAAATTCCCGATTAATAGATAGTTTCTTTTGTGTTTCTGTGTTTTTGTTTGCTAGTGCTAACTTGATGTACATTATATGTACATCAAGTTAGCACTAGCAAACAAAAACATCTGCATCCTAGGGTGGAATTATTTGTTGTAGGTAAGCGTATGTACTTGCATGCTTTTGGAGTGAGGATAGGTAGATGTGTGGTTGCATGCGCGTCGAATGATGGGGTGTTGCAATGAATGTGTGCACTGCTGTGGATTGGGGTTTGCATGTGTGTGTTGGTTTTGAATGCGGTGTTTCTTTTTCCTTTTTCTTTTTTCCTTTTTTTGGGTGGTGGCCTAACACCCCCCGCCACACGCCCTTGCGGCAGCTTGCGGGGTATTATGTAGATGTAGATGTACATATCACCTACCAAACCGACCTTCGGGTTGATTATTGTATTTATGGTTTTATAAAGAATTCATCTGTTACTGTATAGATAAAACGTACCGACTAGAGTGCGTTAGATGATAATAATATATCATTTTGAAAGGAGAAACACCTAAGTGGGTGGAAGAAAAATGGAAGTATATCGAGCAGAATAATTAGATGGCTTCCTGCCAAAGAGAGTACGGAATAATATCAAAGAGTGCGTGGCCCAAAATAAAAACATCAATTAAAACTTAACCTTGGTGTGTATTTCCCAATGCCTATTAAAGTAGGAATGGGGTAAAAAAAGAAACATTGGACGACTCGTAACTTGGCGCCAGATTATAATGGCAGCACCTTATTGGGTAGATAAAAGCTCTTGTGAGGATTAAATGGCTCAGATTTCTGCTATCGACCGTGAAAACTTGTTAATGGTGAAGATGCAGTTGATAAGTCTAATGTAAATCGATGGATAGTAAAATATCGTGGTTGCGAGCCTAGAAAATCCATACTTGTTAATGAAACACGCAGCGGACGTCCGATCACTGCCCAAGACGATAAACATCACAAACTCCTCGAAGATTTGATTTAAAATGGCCGACGAATCACTCAAAAGTGTATCGCAAACCATATTGGAATATTCAAGGAACGTTTCGGCTTCATTATTGAACAATTGGGATACCATAAAATCTGTGCACGATGGGTACTACGTCGTCTCACAGACGACCACAAACAGCACCGATTCCACACCCTCCTTATTCTCCCAGTCTTGCGCCTTGCGATTTTTGTTTTTTTTTTCCTAAGCTCAAGAGACACCTCAAGGATAATCATTACACCTCGGACGATGAGGTGAAGGGCGCTGTCAAGTCCTGGATTCGAGAAAAGTCGGAAGAGTTTTTCATTAACGTATTGAAAAAAAAACTTATTACACGTTGGGATAAATGTGTCAGCCTTAAAGCTGACTATGTCGAAAAATAAATATAAGATTTTGAAACTTAAGAATTGTACTTTAATCAACTTTTTGCCCGATCTTGCTATTTGTTTCTGTTCGCGCCCTACAAGCATGTGTGCATTAATGTTCAGCCTATCCTCGTATTTGCTTTGCAGGACTGAAACTTGGAGGAATATTTACGGAAGATAATTACATACTATCCGTTTAATTTTTACCTTTTGTGTTGATAACGATGGTACCATCTTTCGGAGCAACCTTAAAACGCCACTATTTTTTAATTTTACCTCTTCTCTACCGACCCCTTCTCAACACATCTAGTCTTATCGCTGCTATCATTTTCGCATTAGGTATTTTTGCCTTTTGATCTCCTCAAATTGACATCTAATCCACCACTAACCTAATACTTCCCAATTGAATTCCTCTCAATCCAGTTCGCTCTCTCCATTCTCTGAGTTCACCTTTCAAAAGGGTCAAACACATTCATATTCTATGTCCTTAACGCAGACGTTTCCGAAATGTACAGCGCTACACTTCATTCCTGAGTTTTCGGTAGCTTTTTATTTTACTCTCCGTCCAAGGTCAACACTGTTAATACATTCCTCCACAAAAGTACTTCTTTTCACTCGAAACCTTTCTTAGAGCACCTTTCCGCTTTTTCCGCCTTCGCCTAAGATGCTGCCCAAACACATAAAACCTTGCGCGAGCAAATAAAATAAACTCAAACAATAAAGAGAGGGGATATTGGGAAAGCACTTCCAAGCTCCTGTTGCCTCCGGGTGTCAGCCGGCCGCCCGTCCCCGCCATTCACTCAAGAGAAAGAGGGAGAGAGTGAAAGGGAAGGCCCTCCTCGGTAGGGAGAGTTGGATAGCATTAGACAGTCGTGCTACCGCTCCGCCCCTTGACGTGCCGCGGACGATGTCAATTCCCCTATCATCATATCGTTTCCCTCTGCCGGTCATCCTCGGCCTTTTAATGAGATGAGATTTTTATCTCGGATATATTCCATTAATTCGAGCGATGCCGCTGCCGTGACTTTCGGCTTCATGTCGCCTCAATTTTGTCTTCAAAGATATCCCTGCCATCGAATCGCTTAGGTAATCTAAATGCTATGCCATTAATCCATATCTACTTTCTCCATCTGTCTTGTTGGAATTCAAAAATCTTCGTCAGTGAGCAGGAAGATGCCTTCCAGAAAGGAATAAACTATTCGTTGGCAACGCATATGATCCTGAATTACACAATACAAAGCGAGCGGAAACACAGGAGTTTCTGTTGCCTAATCACAAGGGTTAACGCACGCGGATCGTTATTCCGAAATGAGTATATGCCTCAGAGATGCAAATATCTTTATGCACTGACTCGAAATGTATTCCAGATGCTTTTTGCAAGTCATTTCGAGCGTAAATATATAGATTATTCGTAACATATTCGGAATTTCTTAATTTTCTGACACCTGAAAAAAAGTCTAAACACAAATTAACACACTGTTAGGATTGCCTACATTTTCAAGTAGTGGTATCAATATTTTATCTACAAATCGATTATCAATGTCTTTTTTAAATATGAATTTTTGTTAGATTTTGTTTAAACATTATAAATTTCGTCAGATTCCATTTCAGTAGAAGAGGTAAAGATTAGTTATAAAAACGCCTGATTGGTGAAAGAACGCGTACCCCTGCCACAATTTATTTTATTTTATGCCAACTCATCTGTTCAAGAAGGGTTGGCCATAATGTCTTTACTTGAAGTTGTCTCCACTGGTGATTCCGACACTATCAGTAGAAGCGCAAATAACCGGTTATCCCAGACCATGACTATTAGTATTTGACAAAAAAATCCCCTCGGTTTAAGTTTATCTACTTGACATTACCTTGTGTAAAAAAATAATTAAACGCAGTCTATTTTTAATTAGAATTGGCAATTTTCCAAAAAATAAAATTTTTATTAATACGAGCGGTTTCAATGTAACTACATACCTTCTGGTTCACCAGAAGATGATGTAGTTACATTAAAACCGGTCGTATTAATAAAAATTTTATTTTGTGGAAAATTGCCAAGTTTAATTAATCATGATATTCCACCATATCACGCCTGAAACGTCTCCCTTTTTTTAAACGCAATCCACAGGTTTTACAGGTATCTGTAGTTTTAAAATACAATATAAGAAACTGATAACTACGTATGAGAACTGAGAGCTGACTTTGTGAATGCAAGCACATGTACTTACATCCGTCAAGCGTTTTTGATGAAATGACAGCAATTTCAAGTTCTGTTGTTCAATTTATTAATAAATCTTTTCACTCATAGGAACGCCTAGCTATATACGTATATACGTACGTCGAATCTTTCTTTTCAAACATAAATACCATCACATATATACCTGAAGAAGAATATATATATATATATATATATATATATATATATATATATATATATATATATATATATATATATATATAACTTTTGGACGGCACAATGGAACACAGAATAAAACAGATAACACGTAAAAGGACACTCACACTGTAGATGATTTAAGCTTTCGGCCTACTCCGAGGCCTTCTTCAGGTCAGTATATTGACAGGCCTTCTTCAGGTATATAGTCACTTTCTTGGAAAAGCCACGAACGTGCACAATAAAATTCACTAAATAGTCATAGCAAACACAGAAAATAAAACATATAAAAGAGGGACTCACTAGTTCTCGAATTTTCGGAGGTGCAACCACCTTTCTCAAGAGGAATTAGGAACAGAACTCCTGATTCTCTTCCTAAATCCTCTTGAGAAAGGTGGTTGCACCACCGAAAATTCGAGAACTAGAGAGTCCCTCTTTTATATGTTTTATTTTCTGTGTTTGCTATGACTATTTAGTGAATTATATATATATATATATATATATATATATAGTATATAATTCCCTAACATTATCATTGCACTGCTTTAGAATTTTGCATTGTCACTGTTATTTCATTTTTTATTTTTGACGGCCAGGAAAGGATCCAACTACTTATTATAATAGACCACTATTGATAAGAGAATTTTTATAATCATGTTTCATTTGCTTTCCTTCTCTCTGTTAGTGGAGTACGATCATTATTTTCTCTTAAAATCTGGATGAGCCTACCTAGTCGCTCCTTACTACATCTTCCATAAATCCGTCGCCACATAGATATCCGCCAAGCCATCCCCTTTTTCTGATGACAGCTTAGATTTAGAAAATTCCCAACCTACAACTAAACTCACAGGAATACTTATAACAAAATGGTATCAGGATAATATTCCTTATTCTGGATGGTCCCGCGACGAAATATTTGGTGAAGTTTTGATTTTTTTTCTTAGAGTTCCCGTCGTGTAAGTTTGGAGGAAAACAGCTTCGATCAAATTGACTTCAATTTTTGACTTGGATTCCACCTGTAAACGCCTCCAGGACCTGGGAAAATTGTTGTCAAACAAGGCACTCGCAAAAACGTCCGGATAATTAATGGAACCTTCGCCGAAGATTTCTTTTTCCTACCAATTGAACGTGAAAAACGATAGAACAATAAAGGAACGGTTGTGGCCCACATCACCTAGGAAAATTCATCAGATGTTCCAGACTTTTTCCTGAGATTTTTTGGTGCATTTACGGGTGATAAACCATCCTCTTCCATAACATTTGTTTTTGAACAGAAATCTCTTTTTTTCACGCAGCTGGCACTCGTCTTTTGCTTGTTTGGCACACTATGTATTTTTTGTAAATATAGCTATACATTTCTTTGTTTATATGAATATTAATTAACACCGATGATCTCTTCTTCATGACTTTGCCATTCATAATTTTTATTCAATTATATCATTGAAAATTTCTGTAACTTGAAATATTTTATACATTACGTTTGGCCACTACTGTGAATGGTCTGTGTGGACGGATACTCTTCTATCACACGCTAGTCCGGTGCACACCAGAGTACGTGTACCATGTATATCGTCTTTTAACTCTGGATGAATAAATAATAAATATAGCAGAAAATGATATGCGAACAGAAAGGTATTAAGAGCGAAAACCGCTAGGAGAAATTCGTCAAAACATCTTAGAGTTGGACAATTGGATTCGGACCATTTTACAGTGAGAAAGGAGATATCCAAACACCGATTATTCTAATCAACTAGAGACTATTGCCACTCACGCAGTAGTAAAAAGTTAAATATTGAACTTAATAAAATATTCAGGAGATAAATTAATTTGTATGAATATTTAGAATCATCCTTTATACGTACTTAACATGCCCAATCGACGTGGTTTCATGGATCTTCCATGTCTCAGAAAGTTAATAGATCTTCCGTTTGGGTGGGATGACTAGTGATGTCTTGGATGGCATACATTGATGGTCTAAGAAATGAAAGAGTCAAGGAGAAAGGTTGGCTGGTAATCTCCAAGTTGCCTTGAAAACTCTCAGCTTTCAAGTAAAGAGATTATAATCTATAAAAACGAGATACGCGATAGTGAATCCAAGGCGCTAATATCCTTTTATCCGCTTCATCTGCGGAAGGGGAATCTCCAGAGACGGACGTACCGTCGAAGGAAAATAATTCTTAAACGTTTTCCGTATTACACCTCTCACTTAAAACTCTTCAATCTCAAGGAAACTTTAAAAAGGTTTGTTATCGTAAGTTTATTCCACAGCGAGGGCATGACATTTATTTTGAAAACTTGTTTGTTCAGCTTTTAATTTAATATGCAAGTTTAAAATTTACATTATTATTATTGAAGATTAGTAGAAATTGATCCCTGTCGTATATTTGGAAAAATTAAAGACTTTTAATACATTTATATGAGTATGCTTCCTCGCAAAATGGTGTTTAAAGAGCGAAAAGATTCAGTTTTCACTTCTTTATTTTGAGAAAGTACGGCTCATTTGTCACAGAAACGATCAAAATGTAACTAATTTATGGTCCTAAAAATCACATACTTTTGAGATAAAAAAATGACCATACTTTGATAAAAAATTAAAGGAATGCAGCTCACGCTCAGTGACTAGTTACTAATTCTCTCGTATATCAAATGACTACACATGAATCTTGAATTCAAATTTCGTGGGTTAAATATAAGCAAACCTCGAAGACAATTTTTGAGCCTATACATAAAGTTTAAGGCTAGATACGCTAAAGATTTTGTTTAAATCTCAATGCTATACTACAGCAAAAGAGAGACGTGAAATTAAATATAATTTTTCTATGTGGCAGAGTAAGTTTAAATGACGAGCATTCATGGTCATGAATCTATCAAAAACCCCGTGAGCTCTTCTCTCGAGGTCTCAAAGGTTAAGACGGCCACACCCAAAGACCTAACAAGACACTTCTGATGCCCACGAGGATTTCCGAGTTTGCCCGCCAGTTTGTAAACGACTTGAGCGCCCACGGGGTATGTAACCTGAACAACAGTCTCGACGCATGGCGCTAATGTTTCCCCTCCGCGCGCTGGGAGATGCAACGCTGCTATTACAGAGAGAGAGAGAGCGCGCCGCCCGACTCCCGCTGGGCGTTGATATCGCGTTTCAGGAAGCCATCCCGGCAGCCTAGAGCGTTGTGGACTGGGCTGCTCGTTGACGTGAACGGAAGGGCTCTCTCCTTTGAAGGGGCCGAGGGCGAAAGGCAGCCAGGCGGGCCTCTGGGGCCGGCCGGATGATGACGGTGGGCAGGGGGCGGTGGGCGTAAAGGGCAAATGCATCCGACGTGCGCCCCGCACTTGCTTGAATGGCAGGTGTTCCCGCTAGTTTTCTCCAAATATCTACTTTCTTGATACGTAACCACGATATTCTTTTTTAAAGCGGGCTTCCTGTGATACATTTTTTCATTTAAATATAACAGATTTAAATTATAATTTAAAAAGCCATTGAGCAGTTTTTGAATTACAAAAATTACAAAATGAAACGAATAAAATATCATTCTTTTGAACTATCCGTGCGGCGGTATCAATAGAGGGTTCATCTGATTACTGTTATATTTTATTTCCGTCTTTCTGATGAGCTCAAATAGTTTTGGATATTGCACGCCATGTAATGACTAGAAAAAAATATTGACAGTTAAATCGAAATTCTTATGCCATATGAGATAACGTTTTCATTATTTAAAGGTTTAAATGCCAATTCTCACGCAAACATCAAACTATGCATCTTAGCAGCAGAAAGAGAATATAGGATGTAAGACTAGGCAAAAGTGGGAGGATAAATTTTCCTTCGTGTATAAAAATGCTCGTTGATACATGAAATATTGGCCTTCGATCTGTGTAATGAACACACTTTAGGGGTATGGTGACCGCAGAAACACCCCAGCTGATGCGGCGGCACTCGCGGAAGAGAAAGGTCTGCCACCGGCTGTGGAAGCTCTAAAGGCGCCTCCCAGAGTCCCTTGACCCTCGATCGCCTCCTCCGTGCGCTCAACGCTATGCACATTTCTTTCAGGCTTCAGTGGGCTGGATAAAGCAATCAACAACCGATCGACGGCTTCGAAAGGGCTAAGGAGGTTATTGTCAACGGAGCGTATCCGTTCGAAAAACTCCCAAGAAGAAGTTTGCCCGCTCATTGTATAGATATGGAAAAATGAGTAGAGAGGCGGATTCATAGGAAGCGCGCATAGTGCATAACGAAAATGATAATGGCTATGCCAGGCGTCGCTTTTTACAGCTTTATACGTATATTCTGTGACCTCTATTATTGAGGTTTAGAATCCATCTGCTCTACTTTGTTGGCATTAGGTGTTCCGCTAAAACTGGGGACAAGAAAGTATTCCATTTACAAGGCAACATAAAGCAGTGTATTTCATAAATTATTCGAGAGAAAAGAATAATTTTTGATACTTTCGTCTAAAACTCTGGTCAATTATGAATTAGGTAAACGAGTATTGCGGCCATTGTTGCTCTACTTCGAAATATCAGGGGCATTCAATACTTACACGTAATTCTTAAATAAATAATCTTAAAAAATGTCTTCGCACCCACTAAAATCAATCGTTACCAAGACATTAACCCTACTAATAGCTTCGAATAAAGAAAACTTTCACAGGGAATGACCTCGTTATTTAAGGATACTCTTACTCTGTTCCTATTTTAGATTGCATCAAAATGAAATTAATGCCTGGAATTATACATTTTATGTGAATAAAAATTATTTTGAAGATTATTTACTTATTAAAGGTAATAAAGTGGGTCGCGGTGGTCCAGTGGGTAGAGTGTTGGACTACTGACCGGAGGGTCCCGGGTTCGATTCCCCGGCAAGGCACTCAGGGCACCTGCAGCCCCACCCAAGCTAGTTGATTTTTCGGGTACCAGGTATTCCTGGGAAACCATAACCGGCACAGGGAAAGGAACTGGCCCCCCCTACCCTGATGTGTGAATATTCACATGCCGTCGGGCTTGGTACATGGGTGAGCTCTACCATCACCTACTAAACCGACCTTCGGGTTGATTACTGTGTTTATGGTTTTAAAGGTAATAAAACCCAAGTGACAACAAACAGTTCCGTAGAAGAGATTATCCTGAACTCGATAATATAATTATTATATTCGCTGAACACCAAATCCCGTTGCTATAGGTCCATTCAGCCGACCAGTGATAAATGGCATGCAACTACGAGCAACAATATAGTTATTGTAGTAGTATAATGTCTGAGTTTATCAATATTGTATTGTGTAATGTATAATAAAATGGCTGATGATTGAAATTAGTGTAAAATTTAATGAAAAATATATTGAACGATATTGTTTAAATCAACTTCAGGCCATACAGGAATACATTTTCTCAGTAACAACCACTAGAGTGACCACAACAGATGCATGTAAAAAGAAGAAACTACTCCATTATGACTCATAGAGCATGTTATAGAGAGTGAAGAGGATATTTATCATAATTTATCATCATTTCCCTGTCTACCCTCCCTCTGCGCACTCCGTTATGATTCCTTCAATTGTTGTAGGCGTCTAATTTTCGCAGCTAGTGCCTCAAGACAACTAAATACTTCTAAAGGCAATATGCATAAAAATATGGTATGGGCAGATGTGTAACTGTATCCGTATCAGGCTACTTTATGGTAAGTAACAGTTGTAAAGAAATTTCTCATGGTAATGTCGAAGCGTAACAAAAACTGTAAAAATTGACTCAAGATAAAAATGTCGTAAGATACCGTAACAAAATAAATATGATAATTTCCACTAATATGTCGTTTCTCGGGATAAGACCATCGACGTCTTGCAGTGCTGCCAATGTTCTCCTAATTGCCAATTCAATCCATTTTATAAATAAAAAAACTTTCTAGACGATTAACCTCCTATTCCCACCTGTAACCAATAATTATGCTATCAGTTCATGTTCTAAAATTTTTCTAATCTAATATTCGTTCCAAAACTATTAAAAAATTAAGTAAGAATATTTTTCCTACTTCATTCTAGCACTGGCTATGTGGAAACGTTGCCGGTTGAAAGAAAATAATTAGAAACGCTGAAAATGTTTTGCTATGGATGAATGTGGAAGATCAAATGATAAGATAATGCAGGTAATGAACACGTTCTTCAAGCGTAAATGACAAAGGAGAGTAAAAGACTTAAATCAAGATAATTATTCTAAAAAAGACATTGAAACCGTATCATAAAAAAAGGCAAAGGGAAACACTAAGTGGCAACACGGAAAAGGACAGCTAACGGTAAACGTTGATTGCAATGATTTTTTTCGAAGAGTTTGCTTTATAGGAGCAACACAGTATTCAAAGATAACCATAAAACCAAACCTAGTATTAATATTAGTCACTACGTAGGGACAAGATTTCCCTATTCTGATAACCGCTACAAATTAGTAACGCAACCGTAATCAATACAAGTGCCGTAAAGCTTTCAAATTTGATTATTTTCTTTACTCGTATGCATTAAAAGTTAAAATGTCCAAATTCGTATTTACATGTATTCACTGTTGTCTCCCAGATCCATTACATGCCACATGAGTTCCCTAAACATAAAAATAACCAGGGAAACTATAAGCATACGTAATGGTTCGGTTATAAGTACTCAGAGAAGAAGAAGTGAAAGTATTCGTGGAGATAATATATTTCCTTTAACTCTCGCTAAAACTCTAGAGCAATATATCATCGGGGTGTTTCCGAGAGCTTCGGTTCCAATCAATCCATTGGCAAGAAAATGGGAGTAGCAGGAAAATCCCGTTTCATAATGGGAGAGAACACGATTGGGAAACGTAATTTCTTACTGAAGGGAGTTTCTTCAGAATGGATGATGGAAATAATCTAGCAGACGTCAGTGCGAAATCCAGCAACCACCTCCAAGTTCCATCTTCCCTTTCCCGAGTCATTTCGGAAAGGTAACACGTGGCACCAAATTTTCTTTTGACACACAGTACATCTAGCAGAAATTACTGCATTTAAAGCTTTTCTTCCATTTTTAATGAGTACCTGAAATCAGAAATGCCAATTTTTAACTTCGATTACATCCAAACACATTGAAAATAAGAGAAAAATATGACGTGGAGGGATGAGTCATAGTACCTTCAGTATTAAATGAGAATATTTGGAAAATGAAGGCAAGTGCTGTAAACACATATATCTGTTATGGTTAATCACGTATCTTAAAATGTTACGTCAATATGTGAAGGTCTTAACGTCATAGTTCTGAAACTGAAGTAGATTAAACGCGGCAAAAATTCAAAGTCACCTATTAATATCAAGGGGCATATTGGAAATGGAATATATTTAAGAGCCAATATTATATAAAATGCGTTGTCTCCTTTAAATCTTTATGGATTTTACATGGCATAGTGAAATAAAATTATTAACTTTGTAATTCCACTGATTCTAAATAAAGTGAGTGAAATTACAAAGTTACTAAATTCATTTCGATAGAGCATATACATATGTATACATATTGTATGACCGCCGTTAAACTGATAGTTGGTATTGTCGGATATGGTTTGCTTGTCACGGTCGCGAATCCCAATACACACGTTGTAATATCTCAGATAATTTTCTTAAGTCTTTCCAATTTCTCAACCGTAGCAGAGGTATCCCGCAAGCTGTGGAAATAACTAAATATTTGGAACTACGAAACAATTATTTAAGAATATACAAAATCATATGATATTATTTCATGCCTTGTAAGCCTTCTGGAAGGAGACGCCTGAAATGCTCCTAAAAATCCTCGTCACGGCCTGTTGTAACACTTCCACAGAACCGTGGTGACATCCTTCAGCACGAATTTGAGGCGGTGGAAAATGGATGAAGTCTGATAAGGCACCGTCTAATGAAGTTGGATTCTCACTCACATGGTTGATAAGCTCTTGGCAGATCCGCGTTCATATTTCCTTTTGTTCGTCCAAGAGCATTCGCGGCACCAACTTCACACGCGACTTTCTTAAGCTCATATTTTCGGCCACAAGTCGATGAACATCACTTTTTGGATTGACCAAGTTCATCAAAAACCATTCGAACACTTAATCAGCGTTCCATTTCAAACAAAGCATGAAGTCTGGCAAGATTTTGTCACTTTTTGAGCTCCAAGGGCGTTTTGAACGTTCGGCGTCTTTAACATCACTGCCCTTTCGAATCAACTTGTGCCACTCATAGATACCCGAACTATCTATGGCATTATCACCATAAGCTGACTTAAGCATGTTAAACATGTAAGTCTCTTTCCCGATTTTGTCCAGTTTCAAACAAAATTTGATGGCATAGCGCTGTTTCAATAACCGGTTCATAACGGAGCGTAACGAGGTCACATTATAGAGGTTTCGCAAACGAACAATTCGCACTCCGCAATGGCATGGAGCCTCCAGCCTTTTCTGAGACTCCCTGGAATCCTGCTAGAGAAACTACCGCCCTTCCGTCCGTCTAACCGGGAATAAATAAGTCAAACACTACGTTTGGGACTGATTTCGTGCGTTAGTATTTCTATTGGCCACACATTGAAGGGGCTAGGGATGAACGTTGCTGCATAAGTCTATAACTACTCGTATCGCACAACCAGTATTCTTGGCGCATCTACTCTCTAAGATTGACATAGGCAAAATTTACAATTTATTAGGAATCCGTGGGCATGAAAAATAATTTGTCATAGAAATTGAATATGTCTCAGATTGAATGAATGACACGTTATTACTTGAGAATATTAAACGCTGAAATACTTTTAAATAATGTCGCTGACTTAAATTTTTCTAAGGTTAATTAAAAACAGTGATATAGGCAAAATGATGGTAAAATTCAATGGGCATCTGTTTATCATTTTTATGACGTCCCTTGTTCTCAATATTACCCAAAAGAACCAGAGGAATGCAATGAAAGCGTCAAATCTAAATCTTAATATTTTCGAAAATGGCTTCTGACTTTTCGAAAGAAAAATGAAGAAAATTCGTACTGACTCGTGCTCTACCGATACCCTTGAACCTATTTCGAACAACAATAATATATTAAAGATAGCAAAATGCTCATCAATGATACTACAATAAGTATGTAGCACGTAATAGGTGCAATTCCTGTATGTGTCTTTAAAAATAAATACGAGGATTCACAAGCCAAATTAACTTTGGTTGCACTTTTAAGTTTAATACAAGGAACTAAAAAATTGACATGCTTTCTTGTTCGATCACGAAGTCTGTGTTGAAATAAAAGTCTAATTTCCTTTACGACAGCTGTTATTAAATTCGTTATTGAACTAGGCCGTGTCAAATCAAATGGTAACTGATGTATTAATGGCTATTATACACACACCAAACAATTTTTACAAAGATTCCTATGTATCACCTCCTTTTTTTAATCGCAAATTTGAAAATGGTGATGGATAATTGTTTTCAAATTATCGATGCAAGAAAAGATTTAATTCTTCTAACATTTCACATATTTTTACATTTAGAAATCACTAAAATAAATATAAAGTCCTCAGTCGATATGCCACTGGGATAAATATGTTAATTTTCATCATGAAATATCATATTTGGACCATTATCTGCACTTCACCGGATGTTTTGTGCTACAGCGTGCATTCACAATGGCTTAGGAATAATTGTATATTGCTGGTGTTAGATAATTACTATTTTAACCCCTAATGTGAAGGACTTTGCTAGTTTCGTGAACTACGTTGTATTGTAATGACCTCAAGGACCACAGTCGAACTAAATTTAGGCATAAGTAATTCCAATCGATGAATTTTCTTCAAACTATGACTTCATATGACCTCTTCAAAGGAGCAGCTCCGAAACATGAGTAACGGTCGGTAGTGCTACCCAAGCAAATTAGCCATCATAGACAGTGCCGGACTTCGATCGGGAGGATCTTAGGCATCTTTTGCTATGAGATTTTATGATGGCTGTCCATGAATATGACACGAGCTTCGTCTAAGCTAGAAAGTTTAGATAAATCTTACTTTGAAAACAATAATTTGTACCCTAAGCCTGGAACAAGCACAAACCATCTAATGAATATTTAAAGACCAAGGATGGAATACCTTTCCTGAAGTGTGTGGAATGAACATTTTCCACCGGATAATGGGGTGAATACTCTCGGTCTTTCACCGGGTTAGTGTCTCCATTGGTGCCGACAATTCGAAAACCAACTCGATCAACGTCCTCAGGGCATCTAGATGTAACATTCAGAAGATCCGAGAGGATTTGAACCCAAAGAAAAAAATTGACATGAAGAAATCAAAATTTAAAGAGAAAATATATCAGAGCAAAAATATTGTGAAGTACGCCAAGGAGGTTAAAAAATATGGCAGATTTAACGTAGGTCACAAACGCGAGGATTTTAAAGACACATTAAAGGCCCCGACTTACTATGGTATATCAGATCACGTGCTTAAAATCTACATAATACTCTGCAAGCCGCTGTAAGGGCGTGTAGCGGGGGGTGTTAGGTCACCACCCGTAAAAGGAAAAAAACCGCATTCAAAACCAACACATACATGCAAAACCATACCCACAGTGGTGCATACATTCATGGAAAAATCCTATCATTTTATACGTATGCAAATACATATATACCTCATTTCATTCTACACGCATTCAATTACATATGCTATCATACAACAAATAATAGCACCTTTGGATGCAGTAAGAAACCCATCCAACATCGTGCAAGCTAGAATTTTGTGAGTAGGAAGCCGTAATTCCACCACCACAAGAACATGCAACATAAAACGCTCTCCTCCCCAAGGTGAACAAAACATGTACTTTCCTAAAAATTTAATGTGTCCGTGCAATCTTCGTGCTTGGATTGTCTCCCAAAAAAGACGTTTCAATTTATGGCGAGTGTGACAACGCCAACTGCCCCACGTCCTCGTGGCAACTCGCAGTGTTCGCTACGTCGGTTGTGCGGATGATTGCCAAAAAGAGAACAAAATCACGGAAATGGAACGGCTAGATATGAAATTTCGTTTCTTCCTCGCACCATCAGAGATCAACATAGATGGAATTGTACGCGCAAAGGGGATAATTAGTATTGGTAGTGTATATACTTTGTCGACATCCTGTATGCATTTTAAATAGATCCATCTTTATAACATTGTTCCGACATGATTTTAATATATTCTGGAATTGAGTATTCGCGCATGTATGTATTTTATTTCGTTTAGTTAAATCTCTTCCAGTGCATGATCATTTCATCATACGAACTGCATTGGAAATAAGGGAAATTATATTTCGGTCCAAAGTAACGCACATTTTTCGGGAGTAGATCTTCGATTTTTTAAGTGAGGATCTAAAATTGACTTTTTACAGATTATGTATCACTATTGACTTAAAGGCACATGCTACGGGGCCTCGTAAAATTAAGTAAGGTCGTTTCTGGTTTTAGTTTCCTCTTCCCTATTGTAAGAATTCGTGAGGAATGAACCCTTCTATCTTACGTAGTAAACAGCGCATCATTAATTTAGGAACCTTTTTCTTTAGAAAATAGTTAAAATCGCAGATTGGTTTTCAGAAAGCGTTTCTCAACAATTACTCTGGTATACCTTGGACTAAGTAAAAGTACACCTCGCTTCCTGATTATGAATGGCAACTTGTTTTTAATATTAATTTTATCTTTAAATGGCTTCGATTAAACTAAACCCTAAAGTCTGTGAACCTCTCGGTTCTTTGTACATGCTCAGATGACAGAATACACGTAATGAAAAACAAGCATTTCAAAGTTCTTGTAACTGATTACCTGATTGAGAAATGCTAAAATAATTCTGAAGCGATAATCACTTAAGTGAGAAACTCCACGGTGTGTTCCTTGGCGATCAAAGATAATTAAAAAATCTTTCTTCATAAAAAATGGATGAAATAATGCAATAATGATTCTTTCTGATTACCACAAGTTATCTGCAAAGAAACATAATCAAATGGTAACACCATATTCCCCAAAATACTTACGCAATCAGTAGACATCCCTTGTCGCAATCATTTTTTTATCATAAGGAACAGGATTGCAAATTTATAAGCTAAATTTTTCTATCATTTTATTTCTCCCTCTTCTCTCACTAACTGTGCACCTGATTTAGACCCACGTAAATATTCCTTCACCCCGTAGGAACAACATTTGGCTGAAATTATCGATTAGATCGCAGTCAGTGGAAAATATGCTGAAGCCAAGAAATAAAAAGAATTTACCACTTAATCTTTTCCTTTACGCAGAGGATTGCTTCCGATGTTTCGTCCCACCCGCTCGGCAAACGTCTCTGTCACGACTTCTCCATTCCACACTGTTTGATCTTTCTAAGACTCTTGATGACTTCATTAACTGCGCAATTTCTTTGTGTCGTTCCTGCTAAATCGTTTCCTTTCATTAACACCGGTCATTTGTAAGTGCTGGTGCACTCACGGCGATAGATTGGAAAGCAAACGAATGATTAGGAATGCTCATTAAACTGCGATCAATTACCTATTCGCATTTATGACTCAAGAATGATCTCCGTTCTAGCAGAAGGTCATGAAGTAATCATTAAGGGGCACCGCGGTGGCTTCTATATCATGCGAAGATTTATATGGGAGATATTTTTTATGAGATGTGTAAGAAATATATATAGGTTTGAATTTTCTGTAAACTTATTTCAAAGACAAAAAACTGGAACAGAAGTATAGAATGCCCTCTTTCCACACATACAAATCAAATTGATACGTAAGAGGCAAGATTCACTAATTTCACTACTCCCTTCATCTAATGATGAGGCGTCTCCTGAAAACTATTTCATACCACTGTAGATTACGTTTATTAAAGGACCTAATTAATCCACAGACTCCATTTTTGATAGCATTTCAATTTTCAGTTCTTAAGACTTTCTATTTCTTTATGTCGTTAAACGCCTTACCATTATCCCCCATATTCTCTTTTTAACCAACATACTTCCAAATTTCTAAGTCTTATCCTCCTATAACTTTTTTACCTATTTTTCTTTTTTTTACCATTTCCTCTCACTTTCTTCCGTGACTCGTACTAATTCATTTGTAATCTAATCTATTCAGATAATTTTCTTTATAATCAGGTTCAAATTTCAAATGCCCCAACACCTACAGTCGCGTCCTTTACTTAAAGAATAAAAGGAACTCTACAACGCTAGGTTCAGAATGAAATACTCACTCATTTTAGTGCCTATACATCTACTATATATCCTGTGATATGCCATCGGGGCGCGTATAAGAGGATATTTAGACACTATCCTCTCTTCAGTGAATTTGAACCATTGTTATATCTTCGTAAAAGGAATGGAAAATTACCATTAGTTATGCTTAGAACATGATTGCATGAATACTTACTTTGTTTATCATGGCGTACACAAGTAGTGGGAGAGAAGAGAGTACATTTAAATAAATATCTCGGTCTCACAATCAAATTCAAGTATTCTGTACCTTTCTAAAAATCTTGATGCTCCCTTTGCGTTTTGAGGATCTTCCACTTCCGTTTTTATACACAACATCCTTTCACATTTCCATTTTATTCTGAGCACCTTAAATACTTTTCCCTAATCCTTGTAAATGCTTGTCCTAATATATGACAATACTTGCACTTCATCTTGAATATTTGTCTCCAGCTGTCACCACATTTTCATTCAAAATAATACCTAAATACATGAGCTGTTTCAACTGCTCTAATTTCATCAGTTTACATTAGAAATCGATCAATTTTTCAGTAAAATGAAAAATATTGATATTTCTAATTTGTGATATTTAGAAAAATATTGCGCATACGTGGAAATGGGGACGTATGATTGCCATGTAACGCTTAGAGTCGCAGCAGCTCGACATTGTGTTTTTGGCTGGAATATTTCATGTTGCCCCGAAAAAAATCAACAGCGTAGCAAATTAAGCCTTCCATTGTTTTCATCACGCCGACACTTGACCACACAGTCGACTACGTTTGCTAAAGGTCGAAATCTCTAAGATATCGCCTAAAGTCATACAAGATCTTCGTGTTCCGATGCAACCTTAATGCCAGCGCATGCGTCCCGTGCCTACTTATATGGGTAAAAGCGCAGTTGGCGAGCTATCGTTACGTGAAACCACCGCTCAATCTTCCCAGAAATTACTCTGTATTTGGAATTTTTGCGCCGAAGGGTTATTTCGGGAATTATCACACACGGATCTGGCGTAAAATGCTGACCTCACCGAAAAGATGCTGGACCTCAACTGAAAATCCCTTCTCTCTCACAGTATACCTCGATGGAGTAATGTTGCAGGGTTCTTGTTAACTTCCAGGACTGAGGCGAAGGGATCTTGCACCATTTATTTTCCCATAGCCGCGAGTGAGATACGCACGGAGATTCGTTGGACGGCCCCCCATTGGAGCGATGGAGGCGGCGGCAGAATCCACTCTCTCCCCCCGTACCCAACCGCCGCCGCAACCCCTCACCGCGCCTTCCAACTATTCCCAAACACAGTGATTTTCGACCCCGATCCCGGCGATTGCCATCGCGATCCGATGCATTTTGGCGGCGGGTGACCGCTTCTTCCCTTCCTCCCCTTCAATTCATCTCGTCGTCCACCGTCCGAGGAGCGAGAGGACTTTCTCTTCACACGGCGGGAAGGCCATTCCCCGCGGCTATTGAGGTTCCGCGGACGGTGGGTCGTGATCGCCCCGCCCCATCTCAACACGATCAGGGAACCCTTTCGCGGAGCTACAGGTCAATTTAAAAATCCCCATGAACACTCAGAAGCAAGACGGATGCGGTAAGCAGAATAGGGATGGCGAATAATACTTTCTATCATAAGAAACAACCATACTCGGAAAACATTACTTGCATGTATGTAAGGAACTTCTGCGCGGAGTTCAACATTCTACGGAGGTGACAATGATGACAACAGGAGCAAAGTAAAGAAGATTGGAGATGATGGGAAGTTGGTGTTACCGACAAATGGTGGAAATAGAATGAACCAAGTACGAGTGCGTCGTATACTCGAAGCATATGAAGTGGGTAGTTCGAAGAGTAAGTGAAGATGAAAGTTAACACGGGTCACTAATGAGGAGAGGAATCTAATAGGACACATCCTAAGGAGAGATTTTTTGAAAACAACAATGGTCGGTATCAAAAAAGGGGAATCCAAACGGAAGAAAAGCACTGATGAATCATGAGAAGTATGCTGAAGAATAGAATTAATATTTTCAGGCTTCAATTGGTGGAATTTTTCCATTCAGAGGACAATATACTGCTATTCCACATTGACTTATTTTACGACCACTGTTTCACTACGTTGTAACAGCATTAGATGGAACCTTAATAACCTCACCATGGCTAATTTTCATTAAGATTAAGAAAATGAGCATCTGATGATACCGCACGGCAGTGAAACCATGGTAGTAAAAATTAAAGTGTTGGGTGGGGTAATGTTGACTTTGGAACAGCAGTATTTTCTGTCCTCGTTATGTATTAGAAGATGTCAATGTAAGGAGCTATGAAAGAAGAAAATGAGAGATTGTTCTGCAAACTAATAGCTAGGAGAGATTTTACAAACTAATAATTATTGTACCCATAAGAAATTCTGATGATGATGAAAATGGTCGTAAAACTAACCTGATGAATTTCGGGCCAGTAATAAGTATTTGTAACGGATGTATTTGTGGTTAAAAGAGTTTGCAGGGGAGGTAAGCTGTATATTGATAGGGTTACCTAAATAGGAGGGAATCGGGGGAGGTTCAATGGATAACCGCGGACCACCCTTTGCCGGGGTGTGGCAGGGTCTCCTTACATGCGCTTAGAGCAAAGATAAGCGCTTGTTTAGCTGTGGATTACATATTTGTGAGCTGCACGTTATACATTCAAGCTCATAAGTCGCCGCCGAAATATTTTTAATTTCGAGTAAAAATGGAGAGCAATTGTATTGGTACATTTTACTGTTCTTACTTTACTTTCTGTCTTATTAAGAATGGATGAATAATATATATTTTTGCAGTTTTCATGACTTCATCAATTAGAATTACCTATTAATATGAATACATGAAAAGATAATTATTTTATGATAAAATTAATTGCAATATATTAATTGGCGATTGCCTCTACATGCGTGCATTTCTTAAGCATTATGAACAATGGGAGAAGTTTTCAAATTCGATTTTCTTAATTACTAATATTTCATATATTACATACGGCCCGCGGGTGACCTATATATTATCGCTTTAGTATCAACTATTATTTTATAAGTTCTCAAGTCACTATTGGCACTTAACTCAAATAGCGATCCTGTTTATTTCTCAATTCATGGAGATGAACCTATCGAGAACAAATATTTAATTCAGTGAAAATGTTGTAACCTTTTATAAATAAACATGTGATTTAAAGTAAAATTACTTTTCCTAAACTTCATCCCCACCTGTAAAATCCGAGTAAAATAAATTGACTGGAATGTGGTGGACCGCCACTTGGACAGTTATGCACTCTATCGGCGATATACGTATTATACCATATGTGAATTATTAAAACCATTGTCAATTGCCAATAAATCTTAAACAAAGGTTGGATCCATCCAACCATCGAGCAATTTTAATCAAAAAAATATCTTGACGAAAATTTATTCAAGTTTGCGGAATCAACAAAGTTAGATAAATACTGCCAACGGAACCTAGGAACACAGCATTAATTTCATCGGAGTGCTCATTTTTGTTTGAGATGATAGTACTCACACTATTCTTACGAATTTGTAGGAGAAAAGTGTGTTGTAGAAACATTTCAAGCGATTTTTGGAGGGATAAAAAAGAAGTATATACCCATGTGGATGATGGAGAGTAAGGAAAGTAAATTTTCATGGGATAGAATGCAATATTTAAGGAAAATTTCTTTACAATTCCGAATTTGCTCATTGCCAAAGACTTGGGCCGCCCAACATGGTGCACCCGAAACGTATTGTGGTTATGCTTTTCCAATGATAACTAGTTTTTTATATCAAGAAACTGCGGGAGATGCCGCAACAGTAACTATTAACGGAGTCATCCGCTATGTTTGTATTATAATGCAACAATTTCAGAGAGTAAAAATCATAAGGCGAATGATTTTTACTCTCTGAAATTGTTGCATTATAGTTTTTTATAGTTGAAATAAATCATCAGCAGTACTTCAAACCAAATATTGGATGAATAACGATCATAATTCACAGTTTTTGAATACCTTTGATAACTTAACCATCTAAACAAACTTACTTGGCCTACGAATTTGTCCCTAGACATCCTTCGTCGCACCGTCTCTTATATTATGTCATTAACAGTTCTTAAATCCACTCAAGAATTAGTTATTCATTTACTGGAGGCTGGTGAACTAACCCGCCCAACGTCCCACAGGTGGCAGGGTAGGGCGTATATGTAGATACATATACACGATACGTACATGTATATTATGCATTAAGATTTCTTCAAAGGGCATGAATTATTCCCTACTGTAAATAAATAAATGAACACGTTAATTTCTACTCTAGAATTTGAGCAGAAAGGATTAGCTGGGCGCAAATACATTCACCAACCGAATCTGCATGAACCGAAAATGATTCAGGAAGACCACCGCCTCGGATCCACCCCTGCCCGCAGAGAAGCCTTCTTTCTCGATTGCCATCGCCGCCACGCAACCCCACTCCTCTCTTCCACCGATCGTGGCGAAAAAAACACGCGACCCGCGGCGCCCAGGCACGACCACTAGCGAAGAAATGGAATGGGAGGAGAGTGGGGAGGGGTCAAAGGGGGCAGAGAGAGGTGGTGTGGAGGGGGAGAGTCGGGGTGGTTTCCAGCGAGAGGAGGGAGTGGAGTGATTTGGGGAAGCGGAGGAGGAGGGACGAGGTGGTGGGAACGCCCGAGCCCCACGACTCTAGTCGGCGAGGCGCGCGCGGGAGTGGGGCGGGAGTGAAGGCCGTGGGAGGGCAAGGCCTGGATGAAGAGAGTCATGCCGCCGCCGTGATTAATGGAGAGGGAGGATGCGGGAGGGAAGCCACCGCCGCTACCGCCCTCCCACCCGCCCTTCTCGCCGACCCCGCTTCCCCCCGCCCCGCCCCCGGTAATCCTTCCTTTGTCCACCTCCCCCCCTCAGGGGAAGAGGTGGAGAACCCTCCTGCGGCCTCCCACCGTGCGGGGAGAGGTAAAACCTCTTCCCCGCCGACTGGAGACTATCTCTCTCCTGCACTGCCGGCCGAGGACCAAGGAAATGTATTTACATCGCATGCCGCTACATCTACGTGATACCCGGCTAATCATCCACTAGGGCGTGTGTCTCATCTGTTCGACCACTTTCCGTATGATGCACACAACGCTCGTCGTCGACGAACGAACGCAGATGGATGTAGAGAAACAACAGAATTACCCAAATAATATTGTAGAAATACGTGTATAATGATTAGGGTACGGTCACGCCTCACTTCATAACGCCTAATATCATATACTATTGCACACAAAAGCTCAAGCTGATTGCATGCTTCCTATCGTCTTTTGCAAAACATTTCCACGAAAAAAACGTATCAAGACATCTTCTGTATACATCTAAAATCTCAAAATGATAGCATACGAGTACATAGGCATTTCTTGTAACTGCAAACTAGCAGAACGTGGTTTCTGTAATGAGATCTCTGAATACCGATCTCACTTAAAGTAACACAGGACACAAAATCAAAGATTACTGTGAAATAACTCCACCAAACATTCGTCTGAACATACTGCCAATTATAACAGGTGAGTGAAAGAAGATATAAATAAGGGAGGGTAAAGAAATAACACGAAGTAATGAAGCTTCGAAATGCACGAGCAAGAAAACTCGCGTACAAAAATGCAACTAAAAATATGTAATTAAACAAATTACATGTAAAAAAAAAGTTGAGGCTCATGCTGATTCACTATAAAATTGCAAGTAAAATAAGTTTCCATAAAGTCAGATAATAGGATACATTGGATATTCTTTGGGATTAAAAAGAAAACCCTGAATAATTATCCTTTAGTTCCCATTATTTCCAATTCTGAATGCAATGTACAAATACCATTTGCAATATTGTATTTACACTGTACCAAAATAAGCAAAGGATTGGTAAGCCAAATGGATAATCTAAGAGGCTGAAATTTTTATAGATACTCATTTATATATCATTTGTTCTGATCAATAATTTTCCATTATTAAAAATGTTTTTTGTAATTATGTAATGGCGTATTGCAAAGATATTAATTTAATTGATATCAGTATTGCACGGTACTTACTTGCCCAAGGAATATACAAGCTAAAACTTTACATTCATTTAAAGGTGCATCTAAAAATAACTGCTCAGTTGAATTTTTGATAACTTCTACAGACTATGAAACTCGTATGCCCTGGGCTTCTTTGAGGACCAATCGCTGAGATAAATAGCTATTATTCCACTTAATCATTCTTCATTTCAAAAACTTATAAAAGTTAAGGGTAATTTCTTTATGCTTTTAGAACGTAAGAAGAACTTTCTCCAGATGTAGCTGTGCCAGAAAATTTCTAGGATCCTTAGGTGGCAGTTCTAACATATTCTGGATAGATTTAAGACGAAATTCCTTGGTCCGAGTGAGATTTTTCATCATCTTCATTGAAATTTAGATATTTGAATTTTTTCCAGCTATTGATGCCATAAAGGTAATTACAATGTATTTATATTGTTTTTTTATTTCAATATCATATCTCAAATTAAGTATTGCAAAAAACAATGCTTCTTTGTAAAAAATGTACGTATTCACTCATTAAAGAAAATGAAAAAATCCTTATTCAGTTCTTTGGTACTTAGGAAAAACAAAAATTTATCTTGTGCGGCATGAATTTTCCTGCAAAAGGTAGAAAGCTATCTCCAAATTAATACTTTTTTTTAAAGCATCACTGGAACTTCTACTTTAATTTGGTACAACTTAATCACGATAGAACGTTGAATGTCCAACCCGTAAAGTAAATGCCGAGTTTTATTCTGAAACCAACATTTTTTTTAAGTGCATTACCTCTGTGCATTAACGCTTAAGAAGGTTTTTATAAGGTATCATCTGAAGGTTGACTTTAACCTATGGCTAAGTTTCATGACCGCCAGTTAAGTTCTGAAAACTAACCATTAAACACCACAATTTATGATGAATAATTTTATTACGATTAAAATGTTCACATTCACTATTAAGCAATATTATTTGTTTATAAAGATCGGATTTGTCAATAATCTCCACGTTAAGTTAAGGTTAACTTGGACTTAACGAGATCTTATAAAACCAAGCTCTGGTGTTGTAATTGTACACTCCTCCCTTTTAAATGGATATTTTAATTGTTTTTTAATCGGGTTCCGTATAATTGGAAAATTTTGAATACCGGTACTACAAATTGGATATTAGGAATTAATGAAGGTCTTGGATTTCAAAGTTTCCCAATATGCTAGGAATGGATGGCACTTTGTCACATTGGATGAAAAATTGTGGGATCGGCTCATAACAGCCAAATGTATGCGTTGCATTACTTTATTTCAAGGACAATAGTATACAGAATTTATAAAATTGGAAGAGTGTGTTCCCAGAGTGCTCGTATTATAACTAATTGCCCCTCATAGAGTTGTCACCCCTCTAATCGACCTGCAATTTTTACCAACAAATTGATTAACTTCGTATTTGACAAGTCTATAACCTCATTTATAGAATGTGGGGTAACAATATAAGGGAAACGATAAAAATATGGCATTTTTTCTGAATTGGTTTGCGCCAAAAATCTTCTTAGAATCCGTAAGTATGCCTTATTTCCGCTAAAATTCGCCCATGGGAATTTCTGCTGTTACGAGTCAAACCTAAATCCAGTGAGGGCATCATGTAATGTAAACAGCAAGCTTAGAATAGATCTATGTACTTGGATATACCATCTAAATATGTGTCTTCAGGACATTTGCTTTCAATCCCTTTTTACAACAAGCAATCACCTTCCCACATCCGAGTAGAAGGTCTCGGGTGTGCACAAACCGAAACCACCGAATTCCACTGTAAGAAACCTGCCAATTGCATTAATATCCTCCCTCCACGAGAGATGGAAATACTGCCTTCTAGAGAATCCGCTCTTGAGGAAACTTTGACTCATTTGCACCAACGCCTACGGACGATATTTCATCCATGGTATCACTTCGTCGTTCACGCGACGCTCCCTTTTCCATTCCCGCTGCTGTCGATCGTCTGCTGAAAGATATTGGATGCAATCGCACGACCCTCGAGTTCAATCGAATTAAGTCACTTGTCTCCCAGACGGACCACCCATGCTCTCACTACCTTTCACTTCCTCACTACTTTCATCCTCTTTCACTTCGACTCATAATTGCCATTACCATTACCACATACAGGATCACCCATTTCCACGACTTACATGTTTGGGTTGATATTCATACTGTTTTATTCGAATCCTGGTTGAAAAATTAATGTAAAATGGTGATCAAAATTTTGATAATTTTTTTCAAAGCATCGAATAATTTTTCAATGAGAAAAGACACTCGACATTCAGTTGTGTACACGTATACCTATGTACCTCGTATCTATACGATCTTGCTTCCTATACTGATGCTAATGTCCTCAAGATTACTTGGAATATTGGTCATTTGCCATTTGAAAGAGAAACAGATATTTTCCTGCTGTGTGAATTTAATTCAACTCGAAGGAAATAATAGAAAATGCTAATCTTCTGCTAAAGAGTGAAAACAAGAGTAATTAAATTTGACACAAAAAGTAAAGAGAAAACGCAAAATATTCGCAAAGGAATTTTTCTCACCTACTGTATAAGTAAGCGTTCCTAATTAAACGACGATTTAAATTTTTGCTTACAAGATTTCAAGCTTGTTTGAATCCTATTTCTCATTAAACGTAACCATAGTTTCGTACTATTTCTTATCATAAATGCTTTTGTGATCTACAGCCTAACCAGCAGGTGGATAGTATATTTTATTATCCCACAAACATTAAAGGGACGTCTTTCTCTGAGGAATACAATTAGTGGCGAAATTAAAGAGCTCTAACTAATTTACTTATAACGTCCCAATTTAAATGTTGAGATGAAGAAGATTGTGAAATGATGATTGTTGGTATAACATGAAGACAGAGACATTAATTGGGGATTTGAAGAATATAAAGGTTATTGATGCAAGTCTGTGATACATTTGGATTACTTAACTAGGATCAAAACCGACCAATATGTTTTGCGTTAAATATGTGTACTAGTATGACTAGAATTGGAATGAAAAATGTAGAAGTGAAGAAGCCATCAAAATATTCAAAAGAATTAATTCTTCCCCAATATATTAAGAATCCTGGCCAATGGACGAGCAAAACGCTTCTTAAAACAGGCAAATGCTGTTTTGACTATAGTAGAAAATATTACAGAAAAATTAAATGAACCTGTACACAGGAAAAAACAAGAACATTCCTTAAGAGAAGGAAGAGCAAACAATTTGAGATGGAGAGTAAGCTATTTAACTCTAAATTGCAGTTTCAGATCTTTTCAAAGAAAATATAAGCTCTATCACTCAGCATTAATGGGAGGAAAATAAATGTTGTGAAAATTGGGAAAGCTACTCGTATTTATAAGCTTCAAAAAGTGATGCCTGGATTGGTTGCATGCATTGGAATATAGGCTTAATGAATCGTGTTCTTTTTAAGTTGATATTTGCCATTATTGTGGAGAAAAAATGAAACCAAAGACTAATAAAAAAAGAAAATAAGAATAGCAATTTTTCAACAGCAGAGCAATAAGAATAGCAATTTTTTTATTTTTGAGTAAAATTAAAACCGTGTGTATTATCGCTTCTCACGTGTAACGCGAAGAATAGCGAACACGCCGATCAGCATTGTTTAAACTTCGTGTGTCGTCGCTTTAAAAAGGGGCGTGGCAGACTGGAGGATAAAGCATTTGGATACTGACTGATCTTCCTGAGAAATTGCAGGCGGTACAAGGCGAGGTATAAGCCACCTCCTGTCCCGATATGTGAATTCTCACCGATGAAATCAGTTTTACCTGTTGTTTTCTTTATCACTAAAACAGCTATCGCATTGCCGGGAGCAAATTCCGTCATCGACACCAATGGGCTCGAAAAATATTTCTATAATTGACAGCGATGGATCCCTGACCACCCCCCTAGAAGAATCAAACAAGGCGAAGAAAACCCGAGCCCATTTGATATGATGCGGACGGCACAACAATGAGGGAGACACTCTTCCCGATGTGTCAATCTCCTGATCTCGAGAGACTTCACTGTTTTAAGACAAGACAAAAGGATGAGATCCCTATTCTTCTCAAACTTCGGCCTCCAGTCGGTACTGGCCTTTCCATTACACCACCTCGTGATATCTATCCCTCTCCCGTCCCCCTCCCGCCACCTTATCATACCACCCGCCTTCCCTTCGACCATAAAAAAATGTACCTTCATCCCCTCCCCTCCTACTCCCTTTCAATCTTTCTCTCGCCATCCCGGGAGGCCCCGCCCGTAACCTCACGACTTTCTCTCCACCCACTCCCTCCCGCATCCTCCACCATCCCTCGCTGTTTACCGGTCCCTTCGCCGCGCTTCGAGATCGCAGGAAAATGGGGTGACACGCTGATTTAGAAAGGATTCTGAGGGAGGAGGAAGGGGAATTATGGGCGGGGAGATCTTTATTTCATGCAGAAGTTATCTTCTGGGCTCTGTTAGACCCACAGAGGTCGACTGCAACCCTTTTACCCTCCTCATTTTACCTCAGCCGCCTCGCGTCGACCGAGCTCAATCATAAAGAAATCAAATTCATATTCGGTTTTTTTTGCATTTACATAATACACACACAACGTTTATAGCATGGACTGTATTTCTTACCGGCAGTATGGGTTATAGGGAGAGCAAAATATAAATAAAAAAGTGATCTTATGAGCTTGTCGTCTAACTATATCTATGCACATACGTAAATTGCTGTAAATGGTTTCAACACCAACACTGAAGAAATACCTGGACGAGCCTGCCTCTAAACGACTGTCTTAGAAGAAGGAAAGGCGAAAGGGGAAAATAGTTGGACATTCTATAGTGATATGTATATTATGTGAATCGAAATTAAAATTGTATGCAGATCTCAGAGAACTGGGGCTACACGCTGATTCAGAAGGGATTCGGAGGGAGAAGGACGGGAAAAGGGGTGGAGAGATATTTGTTTCTCACAGGAGTTATCTTCTGGGCTCTGCCAAATCCGAAGAAGTCGACTGTATCCCCTCTTTCATTACGTGACGAGTATTTTTTTCACCATTGCCTGATATTAGATTACACGATAGTGAGTAGAGTATAATGATGACTGTATCAGGTATTACAGAAATTTATCAAGGGTGAATATTTTTAAATTTTTCCGGTTGAATCCTACTACAATGAATATTTTATAAAAATAATCTTAGATTATAAACACAATATTGGACCAGTTTTGGGCCGACGCCTTTCTAAAAAATCTTTTATCTTATCGTTTTTATTGCTCTGAAGCGAAAAAATCTCAGGGAGGAACATGATTTACAACCATTTTTCCTTAAGGTTGAGAATTAATATAACGTCGACACAATCTATTTCGAAATTTTCCCTGAAATAACTGTAGCCATGTAAATCCAGTGACATGATCGATCGTAGGTCATTAGTATAATCGCCCTCTCACCAAGCCCATCAGCTTCAAAGAAATTAAAAAAAACAAACTCTTCAGCAGCCAACATCTCTCCAACCTACCATTTTCCCCATTTTATATCAGGGATTCCGTTGCCACAACAGATCGTTCCCGATTTACTTAAGCTCTTTTTATCTTAATTTCCAATGTTTCCTCAATTTCCAATATTTTTTATCTTACCTTCTGAAGTTTCCAAACGAATGCAAATGATAAGATATTTCAAGCAAACACACACCTCGAAGATTAAATATAAACTTATTGGATCTTTCGCACACCTTTTTGAAATTCTCAATGTATTTTTTTCAAGCTTCATCATTATACTTCAAAGTTGAGCCTGATATCTTTCATTTTCATATATCTATCATATTGTTCTCTCGAAGGTCACAATGGAGGATGGTACAATATAAAATATGTAATATTTCCATCATAAAAAGACTACATCGGCGCGGGGCCACAAACTTAAGAATATGTGTGCAGTTGGTGATTGCTTAGTAAATCCATTACATGAATTCAGCTCAAACCATGAACAATTATGGTAAACAGTATCCTTCAACCGAAAAATAGGAAGAAAAAGTGGACCGGACCCCCCTGCCAATCATGTTCGAAATATCATCCTTCCAACAATCTCTACGCAGGTGAAGAGCAATGAGACAAATGATCTCTGGGAGGGCGGGTAGTCTTTGTCTTCTGTTCCTGAGGGCAGACGACGGGCGTTTCAACTCAAAGGAGCCTCAGTCCGCGGGCGTGAGGACCTATAGTTAGTGCCCGGACGCCGTCTTCAGGCGCGAATCCATTCCCAACGCTTGCATCCCTCATCTATTAAGTTTTTTTACTCCTCCCCATTCCAAAGAAGGTGAGCCGCTCGACGGTTTGTCACTGTCTGGGCATGATTGGTGTGGGCATTCCTATGCTGGACCTTCCCCTCTCTCACTATATATCTCTTTCTCTCCCTCACTCTCTCTCTCTCTCCCACTCTCTCTCTCTCTCTCTCCCCATCTTTCTCTCCTTCTCCCTTCCCCTCTCCCTCTCTTTCTCTCCGTGTCTCTCGCCTCTTAATGCGTTCACGTTAACGAGACCTCCCCGTTTAATTAACATGTCCGTGCCGTCTGACGGAAGGGCGGGAGGGTGAGAATGAGCAACTGCGATCAATCATCAATTGTGAAGCGTCGTTATGTAGCTATAGCTTGGCAGGACTTCCCAAGGGGTGCGACGCGTGATGGCCGCCGCCCAAAGGCGCCAATTAAGGTAGAGGGAGAATCAGATTGCGAGTCGTTACTACAACGTGATAGGTCTCGGATGAGGAGGCACCCGGATAGGGTCGGTTGACGGTTACAGATCGCGGCTGCACCGCTTCGTAGATTTCCACGCGAGAAGAAAGCTTTTCCTCGAAGGAGACTAACAGAGAACTACGATTTGGGTTTCAATTGGCCTAAAAATCGATTATTTGGGTAAAATGTCTAATAATTCTAAATCTGTAATCTAGATTAGATAGCGCAAATTTCCATCCGATCCACCATGATTCCCCATATTCAATAATTTGCATATAGGCAATCTATGTCTAACCTAACCTAAATGCACGATGCCTTCGCTTCGTATGAGCGGATTACACTCCATTCATGGTCTATAATTATCACCTATTTTTACATCAATGCGCTCGAGAAAATCCCTATTTTAAATAATAATAAAGTTTTATTGAAGGATTTTTTAGTATTTCGCATCAACACACTGGACTTTTGTACATACATTCAAGGCTTATATGTTAAAAGTTTTTTTCCAATCCGCTACAATCGTGCCAAATCGTAACTACAACTTATTTTTAAAATACGATTTTAGAATTGATTTCCATTCGCCACGCTAAAATTTGATACATTCCTTTGCTTCCTCTATGCCTAAACGAAAGTCGACGCAAAGCGAGAGTTTACAGGTATCATTGCCATGAACCGAATTCCAGCCATTATAATGTATGAAGTATGGAATTTATGATATAGAATGGAAATAACTGAGAGTGTGAAAAAAAAGAAAATTTTTAAATCCACATCCGATTAATAGAGAAACTCTGACATGTATTCAACGAAGCTCTCCCCGTGTCCCGCGCAGAGATATCAATAGCGTGGTCAATAGTTCAAAGTTCCGTTGGAAGTAGAGTACTCTTTTTACCCCAACATCCGATTGGCTGGATGCCTGGGAAAATATAGCTTTACAAAGAATAAAGGCCATTTCACCGAATCCTACACAGTAGGAACATGGTAGTTCAGTCTACTGAACAGAGGGCCCGGTTTTAATTCCCAGTGTCCTCTCCTATGTACACCCTTATGTTTCCACTAATACTCGTGTGATTTTTCGGGTACTAGGTCTTCGTGAGAAACCACATGCAAAACTGGGAAAGAAACTGGACCTCCATACCTTGAATCTCACATGAAGTTGGACCAGGAGACTTCTAATTTTATCTATCAAACCAACTTTCGAGTTGATTACAGTGTACACTATGCAATATGTGCCAACAAATTCTGTTGGTTTTCCGTATCTGCTCATGAAATTTAACTATCTTGATCCAAGCAATACAAATAATTTTCTACAAATAAAGCCTTAAATTAACCATGATGTGCCCATATGATTTAATAACACAATATAAATCAATACTCATGGCATCGACCTATAATAGTCTAATCTGACGAAGTTACTCTACTCGACTTTTACCCTTCTCGTAGGTAATAGTTTTTATTTTACTAGAAAGAATGTTTTGGATCCCCAAAGGGAAGGATTGCCCTACGGATTCTAAATATAGCTTAATTAAGCCAGTCAAGAGCGTTATAAATGATAATATTCAAAGCTCGGGGCACAACTACTACAACATGTTCAGCATCCCAAAAAATTAACGTGTCCTTAGAGTTATGCAACCCACATTGCGGCTTTGGAAATCTGCAGTCTAATACATGCATGAGGCTCTTTCATTAATGTCGTATTCATTTTCATCACTTCTGAACTAGCATCATGAAAAAATTGGTTATCAGCATTATGAATTTCAAACCTAAAGATTAAAATATTAGTAGCGCATGACTAAAAGTCGGACAATCTTCGGCACGGCAGTTGGTGGCATAATAAGCAACATAATAGGCTTCATCATCATCATTATCAGTTCTTCAATCCCAAGATTGGTTTGCTACAGGCCTCCATATTTCTCTATTCAATATTAACTACTTCACCCTCTGATAGCTTCTTTGTTTTGTGTCCTCCTCCATTTTCCTATTTACTCGTACTTGTAGTCACTCTTATCAGGATCTTCGGTTTTCAGCATACGTGTACATTCGGCTTTTTCCTATTCTTTTTTCTATTTTTCGGCTAATTATTCGAGTAAAAATTTTCAATGTGTGAAACATTAGGCTCAATGCTCCTCGTATTTATCTTATATTTGTTTCTTCAGTATTGCGATCACCACACTCTTCCTCTGGTAGTTTTACACTGTTGCAACTACCTTTGATTATTCCTTTGTTCCGACTGCGATGGCTTTCATTATTTTTCCGCTTAATTTGTACATTGCTGGTGCCTTGTCGTTTTTCAGGTCTTTCACGGCCTAGTCGAATTCACTTCTATGAATCTTATGATCTCACTCAAGAAATCAATCTATCAAGTTTCCTTCTTTAATTAAGTCACCTAGAAGTAATTGGAGTCATTGGTAGAGTTATTCAGTGTCTGCTTTCTACGTATCAACAATGTATTCATATTATATTAGCATCTTTCCATTACCTTCCCGGACGTTATGGGATTTTGTTTTTCTTTCTCTGAATTGTCTATTTATCATTTTATAAACCGCCTTGCTGCTTGCTCTCTTTATGTTATCATTGATTTCCTTGCAGCAAATTTGTATCCACTTTTCTTTTAGTCTCCTTGCACTCTCGTATGACCTGGTTCCACAGCTTTTTATGAGAAAAATAGGCTTAAATGTAATATGAAGCGTTAAAGGATATGTTCGACCTTCCGTATTTGATTTTATTAAAATTATACTCATGAATTAGCCAATGAAAACCTTTACCTGGTGATCTAGATTTTAACCTCTCTTTTCCTAATGTTTCTATACCAAGGCAACATCAGCTAGCCAAACTATTTTTTCTGTTCATACCATCCTGTTCTCCCTGTTTGAGTTTTCACATTTAGTACAATTACTCTTTCCAACGTATAAGAGTCAGTTGACCAAAAAGATATAGGGACATTGAGACAATATACTCCTTTATAAGAGAAACATCTTGCTTGGGCCGGTTAAAAAATCAATAATAAAGAGGAAGTTCCGTGGTATTGGTACACAAAATTACTAATACAACCATTTTACCATACCTTCCTCTAAGTAGTAACTAAATTACCTTACACTTGATTCAAATGTATAGGCAATGACCGGCGCAATAATATGTAGAATGCAAAAATTTTAGCCTGTGGGTAGTTATGCTTCCATCACAACTGGATATCTTTGCATGCATTGCCAAGAATTGTGATCAGATATTAATTGAATTGTGACTAGGGTGCACAATTTTTACGTACAATACTAATTAACATGGAATTCCAATATCAATAAATAGGTATGAAAACATTAAGAGTCGGGTCCGAAATCAGATTCCAGCAACATTATTCAGAAAATATTATTTCATTTATATTTTCTTCCCTATGGCAGTGTTCCACGCTCCCTCGAGAATTTCGTATTTTAGCTCTGATTTCCGTCTTGTGGCTGACCCCCCGGGGGGGAGGGGCGTCCTCGTCCCCTTCCAAACCCTCGCGGCGGTAAGTGAACACACCGACTCCAGGGGAACACGCCCGTTCACGCACGACCTGGAAGATGGCAGCACCTACATGGGAGCCACGAGGCACCACCCCAACCTTTTCGCCTTCCATTTGCCACACCCATCCGCCCCCCTCGCCACCCTTGGGGGGTCTTAGGTACCCGGTGGTCCCAGTCCGTTATGGGGGGGGGGGGCGTTCAGGAGCGTTGACGTAGGTCCGACCACTCCTCGCGAAAACTGACTCGTCCCTCCTCCACCCTGCATGATAATTGCTAACTACATATACAGTTGTTGGCGGTAACTGTTATCATCTCCATTTGCGAGTGCTCGTGACCGGGCTCGGCCCGTCCGCCCATTGCTATTCTTCCACCGTTACGAATTTTTCCTTTTAATTTAATTAGTGGAGCTCTTACGTATGCTCCTCCGACCGTGAAATGGCATCCAGGAGTACCGCCGTGTCACGGGAAGGACGGTCGCTGGAGACTGTAAACATTCTTTCGCCACACATATAACTCCTTTCATATGCTTCTTATCAGAGAATTGGCACTTTCACCAGATTCGTCGAGCAGTGTCGGAATGACGATTTGGTCTGATGTAGTGAAGTGTGGAATTACCTGCGTTATTATATTTACGACGTGAAGTAGGTCATTAATACAATAATATACGCAGGTCCACTTCTTTATTTTAGGAGTCTCTTGACGACGACTATGACCTTACTTCGGGAATGCTGAGAAATTTTAATGCGGTGGTAAACAACGCTTTTCATCTGGCATCCTAGCGGCGAGAAAATATTTTTAGCTCTAGAGTATTTGCCAAGGTAGGGTTTTAATGGATAAAGTTTACTGCTTAACTTTTGAGCCACACCCAGACTAACAATGAAAACCCTAGCAAACCTGAATAATAACCAGACATTTTTAAGCCTCTCCAGTATGGTATCTAAAATGCAAATTACTTTCCTCCATCAATTCCGCTCCCCCAAAACTCCACCCTCCATCTCAATCCACAACATTCTATTGCCTCCTAATATCTCCTGCAGCAAATTTATCCAGCACGCCTTTCTTTCCACTAATGAAATACCTAGATGGTACCCAGTAACTTGTAAGGTTTAGTCTATACCACACTTTAAGTGCCAACCTTTATGTCGCTTAATTATTTTTGGTTATGTCACAATTTACCATCAAAATGTGCATGCAATAATTCGTGTACTTTCATGTTGGTACTTTCGTAATATTGTAGTAGAGAATCAAAAGCATAATTATTCAGTCCAATACTGTTAATTAGTACTTACCCTACACAAAAATTCCAAATGCTAGTATGAGTTGATTGCAAAGACTAATCATGAAATTGCCCATTTTAGACTTAAAAAATACGTTCGAATAAGAATCGACGAGGCTGTGCAGCCTCTGTGATTTTTTTAAGTCTCTACTTTCGGAATATCGAAATAGCTGTAGACGCATACAAGTCGGACAGTTCCGACGTCCTTTGTGAACATAATTGGTTATCATAACAATAAAAGAAAAACTTAAGTAAATTTTCACACTAATTAGAATACACGGACCATGTTTATAACAGGTGTAATTATAGAAGAAAACGTTCAATCATGATTACCTCATTTTTATCAAACAAATTGTATAAATATGAGAAAGTCAACTCATCACCACCATCCTGCTTGATGCACAAATGAGGTGGATTTACTTGAAGTTTTACATTAATAGTGGCCACAAGTTGAAACCATATACAGTACAAAACTTAGTGTAACATTGGCTTGTGTTGTATTTTTAATATAATGGATAATCTTAGACATATTTTATTTCGGAGAGAACGCAGACAACAAGATCATGAGTAATACCAAGCATCTATTTCGTTTTTGAGGGTGCCGGCAACCCAAGGGCAAAGGTCACACTACCCTCCGGGAGTAATAAGGCAATGATTTCTTACGGAATATAGAGTTTGAGAACATTTTACCTCGACCTACATTCTTTATATGAAATGGAAGAAAATAAAGGCTATTCTTTCGTTCTTCCCTCCCAGTGCCCGCGGCGAGGGAAGCGTCCTCCCCCGCCCGTATCATTCAGGGGAAGCAGGGAAAGAGCCCCGCCCTCCCCACCAACACCACCATCGAATCTCTGCCCACGTCCATGTAGGGTGCTTGCCTTCCCACTCACCTCCCTTCTCAGGCAGGGACACATGCGCAATCGAATCCGCGCCCTCCATACAGCCCCGCCCTCCCTCCCGAGGCAAACACACCCGCCCATCGGCAAACCCACCGCCGACACCCGTGCCGCACGTACCCGCCACGGGCGTCGGCGCACAAGGGACGAACTCCCTCTCCGCCAACTCGTCCCAACCCGCAAACCATCCCCCACCCTACGCCGCAAACCAAAAGGCCGGTCCACATTGAATTCCAGAACCGAAAATGGGAATCGTGCGCTTCCTAATACCACATTCAAAAGACGAACAGTAAAAGAGGCAATTAATCCTATTCGGGACCTACAGACCAAAACAAAACTCTTGGAAATGAAATGCAATAGGTAATGGAGATTAGGAGGTCAAAAGAGAAAAGGACAAGCGAGCGTGAGAGGTTTCGATGCAACCGTTTTCTGTTTCTCCTTCGCGGCAGCATCTGTGTTCCCGCACGAAGTATATTATGTAAAATAATGTTAAAGTACAACTAGTCATTTAATATGAAGCCGAAATGAACCATATTTTTGCAAACTTTAAATTTTGTGTCTCCTGAGACCATGAACTCATTCGATTTGGTCGGAGAAGATCAGTTTCCCAGCAACAGAACGTGCATACGTTCTAGCCTTTCACCCATTTCAGGGACTGCGGATCTTTTTAAAATGTGACAGCTGTGCCACGAGCTTTGGTTTTGCCTGTATTTATATGTTAATATTGTTGTTTATTGATTACTTCTTTGGTAGAAGATCCTGTATAAAAATATGCGCAAACGTGTTCGGCAATGATGTTTTTTCAATAACTGGAAGTTAAATAACTCAAAATTTGTAAAATATCAAAAATTGTCCCATCACAGACAATAGGCTACCCTTTGCACACATTTTCTGAGGGCTGACTCCATATTATTCATACAAACCTTTATCATAAATTCACGGAAATTTCATCTTTATCGCTTGCGGGCCTTCATTTTTTGCTAAATTAAAATCAAAGACCCCTTGTTATAAAATTATAGTTAAAGCGCGAGATACCAAAGCCTATTCAGACCAGTAGGAAAGCAAGTATTCATATAATACCTGTATATTTAATTATATTGAACTATAAATAATTTTTTAAAATTATCTTTTTACACATTATTACATTTTATTATATTTATTTAATGTTTTACTGGAGGATTTATGCTGGAAGTCTCTTGATTCTTGAAGAGAACGGAAAAAAATGTGGATCTTTAGAAAAGTACAGGGCACCTGAGTTTTCTTCTGACACGGAGGGAATTACAACGGCAGATTCGACCCCCAGGATAACGAGAGTTAAAAATCGTCACAAACAGATTCAAGAAATCGTTCTTTACTCGCACGATACGCAAATACAGCAACATCGAACCTAAGCGCCCGAAAACATTAAAGTAACTTGAATACCAGAATTTAATGAATTGGTCAAACGCAACAACTACTGCATTATGTACAAAGACATGGATGTTCATTGATTCCAAGTTTTTTAGATGGGCTAATATGTATTCAAATGTACTTATAAACTAATAATTCAGGATGTATGGCTGGTGCAATAAATATTACCCACCCTTGCGACGTCTTGCGTGGCACTGTGTAGAAGTAGGTGTAGATGACGCATACGTAAATGTCTAATGGATATTTATTTGAAGGGTAACAGTACGGTGACCTGTATTTTGTGAATCATTGAAGACTTAAACCTCATTATTTGAAATCTTAAAACCTATGTTATAATGTTGGCAAAACATACGTACTGATAAAATATTAAATCTTTGACATCAAACTCAAGTAATAATAATTTCTTCACAACATTACTCGGTTCAAAATTTTTATATAAAAATCATCTGTGGAAGAAGGTCACCGTTATACCATGGCAGTAAAATAACCAGAGGCGAAATTACAACATTTTCAAACTAAAATGATATTTTCAACTTGTTCGGCCCAAAAATACATGTACATATTTGCAAAATACAAAAATACTGGCTATAGTTTTCGCTATTTACTAGGGGAAGGCATTTTCAGTAATGCACAAACCGTTCAGTGTTTGTTTCATCTTCTTTCAATCTACTGTGAAAATCTGAAAGAGCCTGCTTAAAAATTATTTCAAAAATTTATTGAATATTTCTTTCTTCTGTGGGTATTTCTCGCAAATTGTTTGCGATGGGTGGAGAACGTAAGAAAACTCTCGTCTGGGATTGGAACACTTAATTACTTAAAAAATATAACGTTTACTGTTTAGTTAACGTTCATTAAAAGCTTGATGACTTAGGTGTAAAAGAAGGACAACGGTCATCTTTCGCGCTCGCGTCGCGGCCATCTTAAGACACAGTATGAGCGGACCCGTTCCCACGAATACGCTCAACTCCAAATTACGTTACGTTTCTTAAGTTCTTACGATATGTTCTTGCATTTGAGGTGAACGGCCTTTCAACACGTCCTGTCTTCTCACTCTCCACTCGTTTGCGAATACATTTGTAAGGCAGAGAAACATTGTTTCGTCTGAGGGTTCCACCAACTTGTATCCGATACCCGTATCTGATGAAATATAATATCACAGATTTATGCCGTGTGTCATTATAGCAAGGATTTCCAAAGTAAATTTGACCTATATCACTCTTAATGTACGTGGCAAACAAGCAGAGTACGTAGCTGTCGATTAACCGCCTCCGGTCAAATCAAAGTCTTTCCTGTCCCTCCTCTGTCAAATCTTTCCAAGTGTCTACTCGTGAATTTATTGGAAGGACTGAGTTTCGTACTAGGCCATTTATTTCTTCCATCAATTCCTATTCAACGCTTCAAAAAACAACAATGAATTGAAATTGGCTTAAGAGATCATTCGCGAGAAAACCGTTCGAGAATATCCTTCCAGAGAAATAAATTTCATGCGTGTTTTAAGAGTGAATGTGTACCAAAATGAATACGCTCAGAGAACGCGCATCATCCCAAAGTACTGACATAAAAAGCAAGCAGAGCAGTCATAACCTCTGATAGGACCATTCTCGATAGAGGTGTTATACTTTGAAACGATTATAAATGGAAATTAAAAAAAACAACCAAATATTTCGCATTCATTACCGTGTTTTCAATAACTCCAGAGAATCCTATAATACGGCTTTGAAACAAAAATGGGAAAAAGCAAGAACTTTACAACTAACTGTCAAAAAGAAATAAGGGAAGGATAATCAAGGAAAATCCCGTAAGAGAAGGTTCAATAATTGACATACAGGATAAACATAGCCAATCGCTAACAAAGGGCAACGTCCTGCGAAAAGGATGTCGATTTTTCATTGTTAAATTAATCAATGCATAGCAATTTTGGATAGTGATTTTCAAAACAGAAACGGCAACGAGAGGATGTGAAGAATAATTTTATAAAAAATCTTTGAGAAGACACATATGAATGCGCTTTTCTAGAAGGGTGATAAGTGAACGTGAGCCAATATATGGACCTGCAGTCGCCGGTTCACAATGAGCTGCTTGGAAAGGTGTTTCAACGCTGAATGAGTTGGCAACCATTTACCAGTTACATACGACCACCGGCAAGACGGAAAAAAATACCATTCGCCTATTATTATGTGAGAATGCTTGGTGGCATGAGAGGTATTGGCACGGAGATAATGCCAATGCAAGAGAATCGTAGGCAATATTCTAAATAAAAGTAAATACTTCTATCATATCATACACGCTTATTGGGATTTATATACAGCTTATTTTATAAAAGAAAAAAGAACGAGGGTCCTTTGAATTAAACGTCTCAGCATCGTATATTTTTTCCCTTGGTAACTAATGTACTTGTTTCTAAAATGTTTCTTCCATATTTGTTTCACAGTATAGAGACTTTTTTTTTACAGAAAATTCAATCTTTTGGGGAATTATAGCCAATCTTGGAAAACATTGTGAAAATAAAACTAACTAAAAAACACTGAATTTGTAATTTTTCCTAAATTTCGCTGATTCTCTAGCCCAAAAAATGTTGTCCGAAATAATCGGAAACTGTCTTTAACCATTTCGGGTGTTACATTGTATTTTCCACCTATTGCGTACATGTATGCCACCCTTTTGGATAAGCTGAGCTTCAAACCTGAATCGGGTGTAGTGAAGATCCGTAAGACTATTTTGAACTAAAACAGCGGTCGAGAGCACATTAACATTTTTACGACTTTATGCTCGAGTGAGCTATGAAATGAGCCAATGAAATGCTAAATGGATTCCTTTAAAGATGACAAAGAATGTCTGACAAAAAGTCCTAACTATAGCGGGAGCCTTGGTATCCATGGAAAATAAAAAACACTGAATCTTGAGCAGAAAGATTTAAGATGGCAATAGCACCTTTTACAACAGAGTTTACTCAACAAATAACTAAAAGTTTAGGCTTCCGGCGCTCCTAATAGAAAGCTTTTTCCTTTAGTCCTGTTTGAAATTTGTATGGACACTGAGGATTATAACAACAATTTTAGCCTAATTAACATTCCAATTATGTGAAATGCAATGTCTTTCCAATGTTTCAACTTTTTCCATGAAAAATAAAAGTGTTAGTACGTACTCGTGCATCCGAAGGCACATTACTATGACTTTCAGTCATTCTTTCCCTAGTGCTCTTTTCCAGTAGGTCTATTCGTGTGACCATTTGATAGCATACAGTTGAAAATATGCTGTGTACATAAGTGGCACTGAATCAGACTTCCCGAAGAACGCTGGGCAAAGGGCTTTTACAAGATACATGGAGAGTTGTCGAAAAATGATGGGAGGCTGCTTGGCTACTACTTGAGTCAAAATTACGGTGAAAAATTACACCAAACAATTACGCCAACGAATACACAAATAACGGAAATTATCATACCAATTATTCATAAGCAAACGTATATTCTTCTCTGGTCGGTTAAAGGCGGTATTTATGCAATGCTTGCTTATATGCGCACGATAGAATTTTAAAACCCATCATCTCTTCATGCATGAATGATTCCGGTTAGTCCCTCGATCAACTAGTTTGAAGACCGCGTAAGGCAACGACGTCCTCACTCTCAACCCTCCTTCAATCCATGGATCATTAAAATAATAGTTCCTCCCCACTAACGCTTCTTGTGATTCATAAATTTCAAAAATTAATAATACTCGCACACCTCTGTTCACGCTTGTTACATCGACAAAATCCTTCGCATTCACTGAACCGGGATGATTTCACAAGTAATCTACACTATCAAAAAGTAATTTCGTTACATATTTTTAACATAAGTTAACATGGAAATTGTAACTTTGACAAGTTAATTTGTCTGGCTGTGGCATTAGCCCCTTTCCATCCCGTCCCACTGTTTGATCTGAAGTACGAGTATTAATTGGGGATGAAAATAATCACATCCCTTTTATTCCCCCTGCGGGTGCAAGTAAATCCTAGACTTTGTATTATGCGTGTTGGAATTAGAGTGTGCTTTCGGGGTTGTCTGGACGCCACCCCTAATTTAATTTTTGAATGAACGATAACTCAATTAAATGCCCATAGTTACGGAAAAAGAACTGATGAGCCTAATATACCCAAATATAGTAGGTATTTTATAATTACCTCAGCTTTGGGAGCGCACGTATATAATGTTTTTCTAGCACTGTTAAACTTGTATGCTGGAAATACTCATTCGTTTGCCACGCCCTTGAGAAGGAAAGGTCGGCTTTTTATCTCAACAATTTTAAACGCGTCTTGAGGCTAAGGAACGATTTTTTGAGAAACCCTGGCTCCCTCCCCTAATGCTTCCAATTGGATGCAGGTGTTTTTACACTTGAATTCACCTGACGAAAAGTTTTTTCATGTCTTTCCCAAAGAGTAGATCCAACTTATAGCATGTAGATTTGTTCGAGAGTGATCCAAGGGCACGAACACACACACACACACATATACGAGCGCACACTGGTGGACCCACCTCGCTGCACCCACTCCCCTCCCCTCCGGACTCCCCTTACTTCCTTGCCCGCCTTCCTCTGCACGGTTGCGTGCTGGGAAGGCTCCCACGGGAAAAAACATGGAAGGAGGAGTCGAAAGATCCACGCCCGGGTGATGTGCGCGTAATAGAGGGTGGTCCGCGTTCCGTGGGTGGGAGATTGGAGGCCAGCGATTAAGGGGGTGAGGGGGTGGGGGAGGTGGGGTGGGTACGAGGCTTCGCTGGGAGGAAGGCGGAGGAAGGAGAAGAAGGAATGGAAGGGGCGGGCAGAGGGAGTGGGTAGGGAGGGTGGGACAAGGTGAATTTACGGGGAATGATCAACTCAATGAAATCACAGGCCACTACCTAGGAATAGATGAGATGGGTCGATATGTCCATGCTGATAATTTATTTCTCTAATAATACGATGATTACTGCATCGAGTTTTACTATCGAATTTTTTTTCCAAATTTAATTTGATGCGAACGTCCTTCTAACTTCATGTGCATTCCACCTACAAGGTAAACTAACCGTGAAAAATCTATTAATTTGTTGTGCTTAGGATAATTCATGAAGATAGGCAAATTTCAAGTCCTTTGTAATACACTTGGTTGACTTGGAGTAATATTTAAATGGAATTTCTTATTGAAATCTGAAAATATCAGCTAATCAAAATATGTTTCATTGGATGAAATATTTCTGTTTTAGAAGTAATTCTATTGTCTACCTTTCAATGTACCCTATCATTTTTATTTGTTAGTCTGCCGCTGAATGTAAGTTTGCAAAGGACACATATTGTTAACTGCTATTTTTCTTAGCCACATCCAAAATAACAATTCTTGAAAACTCAGTCTACAATAAACTGTTCTTCAATACATATCTCCCGTCATTACGTCCAGTCCTGTTCTTTTCCTATCGGTATCTTGTTTCCCAAACTAAAAATCCTCCGCTTTATCACAGTCTTCAGCATTCCATCGCGAATCAAAATACCCAGCTATCATCTTCCCTACCTTCTCTAAATTTCTCCCAACAATGCTCTTTCTGCTATTCATCTCTCTTTATCTCTTGCACTCTCTGCACTTTTTGATTTCTTATTCATTCATTTTTATAATCCTAATCCGTCCATTTTAATAATCCTTATCCATCCATTTTAAACCATTCTTATCTATTATCATATCTTACATCTCAAAAGCGCCCAATCTACGCCTATTACCTTGCTTCAAAGACAAAGTTTCGGCACGGTACAAAACTCGCTCCATACCAAAGTTTTCAACATTTGTTTCTTAAACTCCTCACTTAAAGTCCACGTCATCAATTCCGTCCTTCTTTTGAAATCTTCTTTGTGTAACTATCCCAACAACTTTAATTTTTTTCCTCCGATTTTAATGTCTACTTAGATTTTCTTTTTCTCGAAAATCTCATTACTCTTCTTTTGCTTAATTTGATTCTCATCTCAGAATTATCACACAGATTTTCTAATGTGTTCAGAAATGTCTGTATCTCGTAGTCCTAACGGCTAATTAAAGCTTGATCATCCGTAAACCTGACTGAATTTGCCACCGGCTTTTACCCTTATCCCCATTTCCAACCATTCCATTTTTCCTATGTCCTCGACGTTAAAGTTGAAAAAAGTGATAATGGACTTACACCTCTTTCTAACACTGACCAATCCGGCTGTCCATTCGAAACACGTACTTGTTGCATGTAGATCTGGTTACTTACTGGCATAAAGATCTGAACAATGTCCAAGTCCCTTGGCACAGCATTTATCCACACTAATATTTTTCTATCACTCGCTTGCTCTATGTTTACTACGCGTCTCTCGACCTTTTCGTTCAATAATATTACCACACTTAGCTGGCTTGAACTGCCTCCACTATATACTCATCGTATTAATTTATAACTATCGCTCTAGTACTCCCCGCTATCCTTCCATCTCATGTCGCACAGTCCTAAAATATATACATTTCCTCGGGCTTTATAGTTTCTAGATTCCCCGTGATCAACATCGCCCTAAAATTCCAGAACCCTATTCCAACTGGTTCGGTCTTCTGTGTTAAGACTGTGCATTGATATGACGATCACAATGCCCAAGCTTGCTGGCATGCAAACCTGAACAATGCCCAAGTTCCTTGGCACAGCATTTATCCACACTAATATTTTTCTATTACTCGCTTGCTCTATGTTTAATATGTTTAAACCCCACTACCGGGCACTATACACTAACGGCAGGGCAGGGACTCGTAGTTGCCAGGAATCATACTCATAACACAGTCCATTTTTGTTTTCTGGTATAATTAGCACACTTTCCAATTTCCTTTTTCAAAAGTGTTTTTGAAGTGACATAGGTATGTTCTTCTAGGTAAATATAAATGCAACGGAAGGTTCGGAAATCAATATTTGGACGTATTTTAAAATGGTTTTGATTTGATTCATCATAATGTTGATCACATTTATACAAAATATCAAATTATCATACCGCACTTCTTCCGATACATTGATACATCTTTCATAATTTCGACTCAGTGTCTAGCCCTAGCAAGATTTATAAGGGGGCGGAGGAGAAGGGTTCGCCTGAGCGAAGGCGGAGATTGAAAAGAGGAAGTAAAGAGGCGGGCAGGGGGCGGGGAGTGAGGGTGGGAGAAGAAGAATTTGCGGAGGATGGCCACCTCAATGAAATCACAGGCCGCGGATGGCGGGGGTGGGATCGGTATAATCGCCGCTCCGGGAACTCCCATGGGATTAGCCGCCGCGGGGTTTACTACCTCAAGCTGAGCGCAACTGGTCGATCGGAAGTAAGGAGGGTAAAAGTTCACTCGTTGTATCGATGCATCGGAATATTTACGTAATAATAATTGATATTTCGACTCAGTTTTCCAGATAAAATGCTGTATCGCTTCGAGAAATTGTAGGAAATACTCCAAAATTTATCCTAAACCTTCCGTTGAATTGATATTTGACAAAAATAACAGATTTTAGTAATAATAGCAATGTGTACTCATGACTCATTTTGCTGTTAAAATAGATACTTAGAAATATTTCAATATCAAAATATTGTATGCCAGTGCATTTTCGAGTACTCGTAATTTTTAAAAAACTTTTTAGTAACTAACTCACAAAAACTAACTGACAAAATTTAATCATCGAATTCATCAACAATCGGGAAGCACTTGATTGTATTATTACTAAATGACTATAAAATGAAAACTATCGATTCAAACTCATACCGATACCAAGTCTCTCGACCCAAGGAAGAAGTAGGAAGGAGCGCGGAGGGAAGGAGGAAGAGGGTGAATTTATGGGGGTTGGCCACCTCGATGAAATCACAGGCCACGGCCACGGATGTGGTGGGTGTGGGATCGGCAAAGTAATCGCCGCCCCGAGAACGCCCATGGGTTTAGCCGCCGAGCGACTTAATACCTCAAGCTGCGTGCAATTGGCGTATCGGAGCAGATAATGGTGAGCGGATACAGCGAGGCCCCGCGGTCGGAGGGAGCGACCTCCGTGGGGCCGATTCCCGAGGAATTTCGTGGGGGGAGGTCCCATCTGGCGGGGAAGAGCGCACAATCGCTCCCTGGAATTCCTCGAAGCGCGGTCCCGTCGTCTTTGTCATGTTCGGGTGCCGGTCGTCACCGCGATTAAATTCCTGGGGTAAAAAATCACTCAGTCCCCCGGCTGGACGGAGCTCCGGAACCAAACTAATGCGAGGATAATCCGTCTGCATTCAGCTCCATCCTCGTAAGATGAGATTTTTCTGGGGCTCGTGGCGAGGGCGTTTGTGATTAAGGTCGACGGAAGGACAAATAAGAAAAAATCACGCCCCGGAGTAGGTGTATATATACTTGTAGGTACTTATACAACATTTCTTACGGAGAGCCCTCGTCACAATCTGATTTGATGGCCAGGAATTGGATCGTTTCGACCATGGTGAAATAACAATTTTCCGCCAATTATCCTCCTCGAAGGTGAATTCGCTGGAAAAGTGTACTCATGGAAGTAAATAATAAGGAGATGATAGAATCTTTCTGGTTTCGAACAATAAATAGCGAATGCATTTCAATATTGGCACCAAAGAACACTTTATGGCTTAAACTAACACCTTTATCGTATTTGTAGACTCCAAAGTTTATAAACAATACCGTAACTCTTAAGGTATCTATTCCCAAACTTTTCCAAGAGAGAAAGCCGCACAATTCAAACAAAAATATGTATCAATGTGTGTATGTGTTTATTATTATTAGGTAATCTACCGTTTAAGGTAGGTTTTTGGATGGACACAACTATCAAATAAACATTTTTTGACTCCCCACCTATCAAACTAATCTATATCAGGTACCTCTTCATCTCGGTGTACTTCTTTCCTCCCTTCATCCCGTCCAACATCCCTACCCTGTTCCTGCCCTTACCTCTCTTGCCCAACATTCTCCCCTCTATTACCTTCTTCAACATTCCACTACCGCTCAATACGCCTTTCATCCATTTTTCCTGCCTCCATAGGATTTCTCTCAACAAACCCCTCTCCTCACCCACCATTTCTAGTACTTCCTCATATGTTTTCCTTTCGGTCCATTTCACCTTCTCCATTCTTCTCCACACCCACATTTCAAAAGCCTCCAATCTACGTCTATCCTCCTGCTTCGGTGACCACGTTTCCGCGCCGTACATAGCTACGCTCCATATTAGAGTTTTTACGAGTCTTGTCTTAACATCCCTACTCAACGTCCCCGTCATCAACTCCCTCCTCCTTGAGAAAGCCTCCTTGCCTAGCGCAATTCTTCTCCTAACGCCCCTACTACTTTCACCGTGTTGGTCCAAAATACTTCCAAGATACGTAAATTGTTTCACCTGCTCTAATTTTTCCCCTCCTATTTTAATGTTTAGCATAGCCTTTTTCTTTCGAGAAAATCGCATAACCCTTGTTTTTTTAATATTGATTCTCATCCCATATCTATCGCACTGCACCTCCAATTCACTCAGCAATGCTTGCAACCCCTTGGCTGACTGAGCAACTAATACTTGTTCACCAGCAAACCTAACCGATTTTATGAATTCCCTGCCACCTTTCATTCCTACCTCCAGTTCTTCCCATGCCCCTTTAATCATTTCCTCCACATATACGTTGAACAGCACTGGTGATAAAGGGCAACCCTGCCTTACACCTTTTCCTAACACTGCCCATCTGGACTCTCCATTCCCCACTCACACCTGAGCAGTATGTGACATGTAAAGGTTGTGGATTAGCCTCCTGTCCCTCCAATCTATTCCTATTTTCTTCAATACACGCATTAGTTTTTCCCAATTCACTCTATCAAACGCTTTTTCGAAATCTACAAAACAGGCAAAAACGTCCTGTTTGTATTCTCGATTCCTCTCGATCTCATTACTGCAATGGCATCACGCGTACCTCTTCCCTTCCTAAACCCAAACTGATCATCCCCTAAGTAATCATTTGCCTTACTCTCTATCCTTTTGTTGATGATCCTGAGAATAACTTTAGCTGCGTGGGATATCAAACTTATTGTTCTCTAATCCTCACATGAGGAAGCCTTTGCCTTTTTTGGAATAGGAAATAACATCGATCTCACAAAATCTTCCGGCCAGATTCCTTCCTCATAGATACTACGAATCAGTCCATATATGGCCTTCCTCCCACCTTTCCCTAACCATTTCAACATTTCTACAGGAATATTGTCCACCCCCACGGCCTTATTTGCTTTCATCTCCTTTAATGCCCTTTCTATTTCATCGTCTAGTATGCCTGGACCTAAGCTATCTTCTTCTACGTTATGTTCCTTTTCTATGTCTAACCTTGTCGGCCTAAGTTCTTTACCATACAATGTTTCTATACATTCCTTCCATCTCTCTTGGATTTTTCCTGGTTCAACTATTATCTTACCCCATTTATCTTTCACTGTTAGCACAGATCTTGCCTTCTTACTTCCCGATAATAACTTAACCTTGCTGTATAGAGCACCAATTTCACCCTTCTTCTGTATACTTTCCATATCCTCGCATTGTGTTTTCCACCATTCTTCTTTTGCTTTATTTGTGGCCCTTCTCAATTTATTGTTTAACTCTTTGTACTTCATTTTGCCTAACTCTGTGCTTACATTTTTCCATTTTCTTCTCTCATTCATCTTTGCAATCATCTCATCTGTTACTTATCGTTTCCTTATTTTTTTCCCGTTAACGGTTCCAATAGTGTCTTTTGCGGCTTTCGTATCCCTTGCTTGATACATTCCCATTTTTGTTCGATAGTACTCAGTTCTTTACCGTCATCCATCATTTTCTCTACAGCCTGCTGATACTCCTTCTTCGTTAATCCATTTAATGCTTCTAAATTTCATTTCCTAACCCGCCGCCCTTGCCTTATCTTCTTGAAACGGACGTTACATTTCATAACAACTAAAGCCTCCGGTCTCCTTCTAAACCTCATTTTTACTATGCATATATACAAACATATTATGCATATCTTGTATAGGTTTGAGCACTCTCAGCTTCAACCAAACTGAGTAATTTTTTAGGTTTCAAATCTGACCGTGAAACCAAACCACAGGTAGTACAAGGGAAGGAACTAGTCCTCCTATCCTGATGTATGAATTGCATGCGCCGCTGCGCGCCGTTGGGCTTAGAACTAGGTGAGTTCATACACACGCATACGCACACATTATCAGGAAGCTGATATAGTGTTTTCGGCGCGGTTATAAGGATTATTGTTTCCCCGTGAACTTGTAAGCCTTGATTAGTCTTCCAGCGTGTTTGTGTAATTAACAAGGTTCTTTCTGCAATGCAACCGAGACCCAAGCGATTAGGGGGCACCGTATACAAACTTAGCACCTGGTTGTAGTCCAAAAACATCATTGCCTTCTCTCATAACCTTCCCGAAGCCTATTGTTTACGCGCTCAACTCGTACATGAGGTATTGAATCCCGATTCGTAATAGGATCTCATAGATCCTGGAAATGCGATGGAATTCTTATATATTGGTTGACCTATTAATTTAAACATACGCTTTTTATGTGCAGAAATCTCTTTGTAATCATTTAGCAGCTGGAAACATGTTTTTTTATTTTACATGCTAATGATAGTAAACCTGAGAAAACGTTTCAAGGTATCGTTCATTCGGATTTTGAACGACGTTGGTACCTTATATTTCGAACCGATTGCTTATGAATATTTATCGCTCATAATTGAAGTGAAGCGGGAGATAAACTTAGCAGCGTTGAGGCGAAAAATTCAATGCCGCTCTTTAAAAACACAAGCGATGTCCTTGAAGTTATTGATTCACCATTATGCACCTATAACGGGCAGAAATGATCCAAACAAGTGTTTTCCTTTCTGAAAGGTTTCATTATACGTTTTAAGGTCACTTTCCGCGACAAAATCGCATCGAACAAAAATAAGTCAAGATCCGTTCAGGATAAATATCCAAGCGTTTTCCTTTCCTCAAGAACATTCTTAGGAGTGTCCGACTTCGCATTTTGAGAGCGTGCGTCGCAGAGTGCACAAACTTTCAATCCCGCCGTTCTCCTGCTGTTCTAAACGACGATTAGTCTCTACTTAACCTCTCTCTATCGTAGCCTCTCCTGGCAATGGCGGACGGTTTTACCATCCGGTCGCCTAATTAAGGAGTCGCTCGACAATTCCTCTAAGATAAAAGCACCCCGCGGCGTGGTGCGGTAAATGCAGCAGAGGACTGGAGGCGACCTTGGTCTGGTTTTGTGCGGTACTGACGGCAAGATAAACGCTGAGGGCGAATACAAGGTCAGGCATTAAGCTATACGAATTAAAGTTTAATGCCGATCGAATTTTTACTAAAACGAAGGAAAAATAGATGTAAAGATCTTTATGCCAAGGAAATAACGCTTAAAAAAGTATCGCGTCCCTCGTAGTCATCCTTCAGAATTCTTACTACCATGCCCATATAATTCGTGCCTTTCTAATTAAAGTTTATGCGAATTGACTCGTACCGATTGTTGAATTGAAAATGCAAGGCTCGAGAGATGGGTCGATATTCAAAGTTTCAGTTCCTCGGTGTGGTCAGTCAAATTTCAATTTGCGAAGCAATATTAAACATAAAAGAGACAGGAAAGGTGGATGGAGAGCAATTTGATTTGCGATTGGATTTTGAAGACTGTGACAGACATGTGAACGTTAGGCTAACAAGGAAGAAACAAGAAAAGGAAAGGGATGTTGGAAGGATACAAGGGGGAAGACAGCATGCGGAATTGAAGAAGGGCATAATACAGTATCGGATAAAAAGTAAGAAAGACAAGGGAATCATCATTGTGCCGTTGTGTAGCTAGTATCCATCCAAAACCTACCTTAACCGGTAGATTACCAATAATAATAGTAAACATATACTTTTTACTTATCAAATAATGTTTGACGCAAAATGTCGATGCCAAAAACCTCGAGCATTTAATCTCTTTAGGGTTGATTTATTATCCGGAAGAGGCAGGTGTGAACTCTAGCAAGGAAATGAGTCCTGGAAGGATTTTTCAGAATCTGAGCCTAGCAGGACGTTATGCTCCGCAAAAACCAACCTCGGATATGGATGTTTTACTTTCCCTAACATATCATGGTTACTTAGATAAAATATGTGATAAACCCTCGGCCTTCAGATTAATCAAGTTTAACAGGAGTTTGGAGTCTCGGCCTCAACCATCAGTCACATTAATCAAGTTTGTCCAAAGAACCGTTCATTTCCTATTTTCAACGATCCCGGTAGTAAAGTTCCACAATTTTCTCAACTAATTTCTGATTTCTAATTTCCTTAAAATACGATAGCATCTAGCGCTGCAGGTTTAATATGAAACTTGTGCTAAACACATCAATTATGGCAGCAATCATCGCAGAATAATGTTGAGAAACATAATGATGCCCTTCATTTTGAATGAAGCAAAGAAATGACACATGATAAATTTTTAAAGATCACAACTGAAAACCGAGTAATACGATACACTGCATTGTTTCATCAAAGATAAACAAAAGGATACAAGTAAGCGCCATTCTTTTATACAAATCAAATGTTTGTTTTTAAAGGGCATACAAATCTTCACCAAATAAATATGGCCAAAATAAATCATGAAATTCTACACGAATTCTATTTTATGGAAAATATACAAATATGCTTTCATAATATCCATAATAGCCAACCGTATGGAGTCGCATGGACTCCACCTTCTCTAAAATAATATCTTGGCGAGAAAAAATAAATGCATGAACATTTATTCTTTTCGAATCATAGCGACTTACGCTAACTATTGGTGTTAGCATTTCTAGACTCTTTGGTTAAAACTATCGATGAAAACTTAAAATGAAATCAGAATAATGATAGATCGAAGAGGTTAAATACATCAATAAACTATTATAACATCACAAAAATATTTGCCCATGCATAAAAATTTTCAACTTTAAATTTCCTTCTTAACTTGAAACAAAAAGGCTCAAACCTATGCCAAAAGTTGAAAAAACTTAATCACCTCAGGTCACTTAACACGGTAACTACTCAGCTTCTGCATTCCTAATTAGTATCGCTGCTTAAAAGGGCATATATATAGGCATGGTCCCTTTCAGGTATGGATAGAAAATTATTTTTATTCTTTGGTACTATGATATAATGCTTATTTTAAAGCATATTCACTTACTAAATTGCTAAAAACAATCCTTATGGGCTATTTATTATGACTGTAGGTCTAATTCTGTGGCGAAGCGGTATCAGCTATTATTTAGAGCGGCTTTTAGTGTACTTTTACAAACAACCATCATCATACCTCAATTAAATTGTACCAGGATTTCTACATATCAGCACTTAATCAAGGAGATACATATTTGAGAAGCAAATATTGAAGTAGCTATATTATTAAAAGGTAGCAAAACCTTATTATCGAGTGGAATTCGTCCACTATTTTCAAAGGAGAATCATCCTGAAGTACACTGTGCGACAACATAACTTCCTTTTTTCAAACGCAGCACGCTTTCAAAAAAGGAAGTTATGTTGCCACATCCTGCATAGGGTGTGGTAGCATAATAGTAAAATAGTAACTGTAACAGTTGCAATTATTAGCTAATAAAATTATCGAGATTTTTCTTTTCTACAACCTTGCAAGTTTTGGTAGGTCAACATGGTGTTTGATTGGATCTCGATCGGCGTTCTCATAGTAGCATAAACCGCATTAGCGGATAAACATTTGCATAGGCAGGAAAAAATATCTTTAGTGCATCAGAAAACGAAAAGTGGTGTGTATGATTAATGACACAAGGATATTGAAAAGCTTGCTGTTTATAAAGTACTGGCCGCAGACCCATAGAGAGGAGTGGGGAAACGATGGTATTCCCTTTGATCGGAGACGGCCATTTCCGAGCTAACGGCCTCCCTGAAGTTGCAGCTTTAAACTCGACTCGATGCCCGGTCTCACCTTCCCGGCCGCTCGCGCTCATCCGCACGCTCGCGAATACATTTGCCGGAGTGGCTTTGCGAAATCTTGATGGAGGACGAGCCAAGGGCCGAGACCACGCAATGCAAGGCGGATGGAAAGAAATGCACTCCCGAAGATGCCGAGGATTCTCGCGAACATCTAACCCTCCCCACTCTCAATCAATCCCCCTTGGAACTCGACCCCGGACTTGAAAGAACTTCAAAATTATAGCCATTCGATATCGGATTGTTCTTCTTGAAAAACGTTGTATTCACGCTCGGGGGAGCTGACCGCTGTTCTTATTTATGCGATTGGCATATACTTTTTGGCTTTAGGTGACGCTCTTTCTTGCGTCAATAGTTTTAGCAGGCACATTTTCTTTGCAAATGTGTGAACGAGATCGGGATTCTAAACAAAAACCATGGTCAAAATGATGCTCAAATATGTCTGATGTTATACTCGTATCACCAACATTAATATGCTCATAGAACCATGCGTGCTGCAACAGTTAAAAATCCATGCACTCCTTTCGCTATTTGAGCATCTATGTTGATTTCAGCATAATTTTAATCAGAAAAGTATATTTTTAATTATAATTTGAGAAAATAAAAAAAATACAATCGAGCCACTCTCACGTGATTAAGATGTCTTCGGATTTGCCAGATATTATAAGAATCGTCTCTGATATCACTGCTACTTCCGTGATAATTGAAACTGAAGAAAGAGCAAAGCAATGGTTTACGGGTCTGCCTCATGTATTCTCAACTTCAGGACAAATTAATAAACATTCACATATTTCACGAAGTTTTGTTAAGCCATGACGGGTTTCATCATGTAGATGATATATTCTGGTGACCTTAGACCTAAATATGTGACCAATGTGATGACACCGTTCGTATCGTAGAACATTTTCCCCGGTTTATACTAAGATATTTTATTATATCCATCAGAAAGGGAGGAGGTTAAGCTGCAATGTGATTTTTCAGAGTTTCCGTTACAGACTGTGGGCGGTTTATTAAACTTCCTATATCACGTAACACCCTAACCTAAAAAAAACACGATCAAATAACTCATTTTAACCTATTATTATGCTAGACCGTCGGGTTAGTTGGCGAGAGAGTGAAACACTAAACTAGCGGTAACGGTGATTATGCAACGAGATAAAAAGATCCCGACGAGAAGAAGGGAACAATCTTGGTCGTGGGGTCATGGTCATATCTCTCAGTCTCCAGTTATCATTCATTTCTCTGAAAGAATACTGTGGGCAATAAAATAAAATACATCGCATAAAAAAGTCTCAACAAAGATCCCCGCAGATAATTTTTCTCCGAAATTCTACTTGGTGCTGAGTAAACATCCACGGAACGGACACGGGAGGCTGATGGAAAAAGGAACATCTTGGCAAGTGTCGGGAGGCAGCGTCTCAAGCCATTCATTCTACTGTCCATCCAAAAAATGCAGATAATCGAGCGCATCATTTTGAAGGGGTAATATTGTTTTTTTGAGAAGACGTCCCGGGAGAGAGCGCTGTCAACCGAGAGTTTGCTGTGGGGACGTGGGAAGGACGCGATGCCCATAAAACGGGGATTGATGAGGACTGCGGGGCGAGGTCGCCGCGATTCCAGCGCACTTCGGATCGACGCATTGAACCCAAGAAACGGAGAGAAAGAGGCTAGAGAGAGGGGGGGAAGAGAGAGAGGGAGAGGAAAAGAGACAGGGTGATGATATTATCTCCAAGGCAAAGGAGTGAGGAATGCGGGAGCGAGGCGTATTGGGAGGCGGCGAAAGAAGGAGGGGAAGAGGCGCGGGAGGAGGGATATGGGGGAGGGAGTGGATATTTTTCCTCGTGAAGTTAAATGACTTTGGAGGCGAGCATGAAGGAGGCGGCGGTGGGCTCTTGCGGTGGACCTTTGAACCCGAAAGGCGCTTATATCCACCTGTTGGGAGCGCGTGAGCCAACATTTTTTTTTCGAAATAAAAAAATAAGAGAAGAAGAATGACCAAGCACGAGCAACAGCGACCAGACATTCCTTCCCTTAGGGCCTCTCACACTCTCCCTTTGCGTGGTGGATAATTGCATTCGGAAATGAGGGCCCCCGTAAATGTTCCATCGCCCATCCTCCCTCACCGCTCCCCGCCGTTTGCCAATTCTCCGCGAGGTGGAATCCGAATCGCCGGCGCAATTCACTCTCGCGGAGAAGGAAGGGGGCGGCGGCGGGAGAAGAGAGGGTAGGGCGGTTGGGGTTAGAGGTTAGGAAAATGGGGGGAGGAGAAGAGTATTAACTCTCATGTGCCTTGTACAATTTCCCCCTCCCCTCCTACGACCCCAAACTCCATCTATGGCATCTACTTGGCCTCAGGTTGCTCGCATGATCACCTACTCATCATTTTCAGGGCATCGACGCGGATTGTTCACGGGTTACGAGGATGTGCGGCTGCATTAGCGGGGCTCTGAAGAGGTGGCACGATGGTCGGTGCGGTGGCTTTATGTTCGATGCTCGCGTGGGATGACTGGGTTCTACTCGTGGTGCTGAGAGACCCATACTCGCATTCCTTCCCGTACTTGGATGTGAAATGGAGATATTTGAAACGCAGCACCTCGATGCAATTTCAGGTAGGGCACTGAATTCTGCGACTTTCGCGAGCAGTAAGGCTACACATCACTCCATCCCTCCTCTCTATAAGGTGTGAATTGTCGGTTGTTATCGTTCCCATGCCATCGAAGGCTGACGCTTTCTCAGAGTGCTTGCCCACATCGCTCAAAGATTGATACAACTTTGAATTTCATGTGCCATCGTAAATTCCCATGAAATAGCTTTAATTTTAAAACGTATATATGTATAAATGTATTTTTTCTTGGCTCAGCATTACTGACAGTATTCGTGGAAAAGTCTAGAATTTCATGACACAAGCAAAAGAGTGACTCGATCATTTTCACAAGAAATTTTCCCGTTATTTTAAAATTATCTTAACATTTATATTAAGAGGGCATGGCATACGTGCTCGGGATCTAGGTTTGTGACCAAATGGGAATAGGATTACGAAGAAGTATTGCCAATGACAATACATAAAAGAAACAAGAATTTGGGTATCAAAGGAGTCAAGGTAAATGGATAGGAAATCAACATGCTCCGGTTTGCAGATGACATCGCAGCAGTGGCGGAAACGCGAGAGGACCTGCAGGCAACTCTTAAGTGCTATGGATCAAGTACTGTGGGAATATAATATGAACATCAACAAGAAGAAAACTAAAAACCTTGTGTGCGGAAGAGAGAAGCTGAATAAAGATATCACAATGCGAGGGTTGAAACTAGAGCAAGTGGAATCCTTCATCTACCTGGGCAGCAGCATTACATGGGATGGCAGAAGTTCGATCGACATCAAAAGAAGAATATCCTAAGCTAAGAACGCATTCACGAAGAAGAAACACTTAATATGTTCAAAGAATCTAAGACTGGAAACAAGAAAGATATTCATCAAGACTTTCGTGTGGAGCATGGCGCTCATTTGTTCCGAGACTTGAAACATTGGAAAAGTGGATCAGCGGGGAAACATGGTGCTGGAGGAGAATGATTAAGGTTAAATGGACAGACAAAGTAAGGAATGAAGAGGATAGGACCATTGGAAAACTCAACGGCAAAGAAGAAATAGATGGATTGGACACAGATTGAGGCACAATGGATTTATTAGGAATATAATAGAAGGGAAGATTCCACGAGGATGACCAAGAGCCATATACACAGGACAAATTAAGAATATATATAAATATGTGTGTTCGTCTTTTGTATGTTTTCCTATCCCCTTTCTTTATATCTGTTTCTATGTGTGAAATTATATATATATATATATATATATATATATATATATATATATATATATATATATATATATATATATATATAGAACTTTTGGACGGCACAATAGAACACAGAATAAAACAGATAACACGTAAAAGGACACTCACACTGTATATGATTTAAGCTTTCGGCCTACTCCGAGGCCTTCTTCAGGTCAGACTGAGAGGTTTTGAGGGAAGAGTGCCTGGGGAGGGGAGGGGGGCCGGAAGGTTTAGGGACTGTTGGGAAAGAAATTAAAGATGGCGGTTAAGGGTGGGAATTTTAAAGGATCGGAAATATAGGATGTATGCGGATTCGCGAGTTCTCACCTCATGTTGGTGGCTGAATCGGGTAGGGATTCTAGAACTGTTAGGGAAAAGCATTCGTTAAATGATAGGTTGTGTGAACTTGCGTGTAAAGGGATAGGAAGAGAAGAGAGTGAAGCAGAATTATATGAGTAACGGTGATTGTTCATTCGGATGGATAAGGGGGTAATGCATTCGCCTATGTAGAATGAGGTGCATTGTTTGCACGACAAAAGATAGATAATATTTTTTGAGAGGCAATTAGCGTGGGAACGGGGTGAAGGGACAATGAGGGGATGTGGGGAGAGGGAAGCAGATCTGATTAGGAGACATGTTTTACATCGAGGGCGATTGCAGGTAGGGGAAATATGTGGAAATTTGTCAGGGCGGGGTGTCAAAGGGTTGGTGGAACCTTCTGAGAAACCTTCTGAGGGGTTAGTCATCACTAACACATGGTTTAGACACCACAAAAGGCGTAGGTATACATGGAAAATGCCAGGTGACTCAGAAAGGTATCAGTTAGATTATATTATGGTTAGGCTCAGGTTTAGGAACAGTGTGATAAATTCGCACAGTTTCCTAGGAGCGGATGCGGACTCTGACCACAATTTAGTTGTTATGAAATGTAATGTTCGTTTCAAGAAAATAAGGCAACGGCGGCGGGTTAGGAAATGGAATTTAGAAGCAGTAAATGGATTAACGAGGAAGGAGTATCAGCAGGCTGCAGAGAAAATGATGGATGACGGTAAAGAACTGAGTACTATCGAGGAAAAATGGGAATGTATCAAGAAAGGGATATTGGAAGCCGCTAAAGACACTATAGGAACCGTTAACGGGAAAAGGATAAGGAAACCATGGGTAACGGATGATATAATTGCAAAGATGGATGAGAGAAGAATATGGAAAAATGTAAACACAGAGTTAGGCAAAATGAAGTACAAAGAGTTAAACAATAAATTGAGAAGGGCCACAAATAAAGCAAAAGAAGAATGGTGGAAAACGCAATGCGAGGATATGGAAAGTTTACAGAAGAAGGGTGAAATTGGTGCTCTATACAGCAAGGTTAAGTTATTATCGGGAAGTAAGAAGGCAAGATCTGTGCTAACAGTTAAAGATAAATGGGGTAAGATAATAGTTGAACCAGGAAAAATCCAAGAGAGATGGAAGGAATATATAGAAACACTGTATGGTAAAGAACTTAGACCGACAAGGTTGGACATAGAAAAGGAACATGACGTAGAAGAAGATAGCTTAGGTCCAGGCATACTCGACGATGAAATAGAAAGGGAATTCAAGGAAATGAAAGCAAATAAGGCCGTGGGGGTGGACAATATTCCTGTAGAAATGTTGAAATGGTTAGGGAAAGGTGAGAAGAAGGCCATATATGGACTGATTCGTAGTATCTATGAGGAAGGAATCTGGCCGGAAGATTTTGTGAGATCGGTGTTAGTTCCTATTCCAAAAAAGGCAAAGGCTTCGTCATGTGAGGATTACAGAACAATAAGTTTGATATCCCACGCAGCTAAAGTTATTCTAAGGATCATCAACGAAAGGATAGAGAGTAAGGCAAATGATTACTTAGGGGATGATCAGTTTGGGTTCAGGAAAGGAAGAGGTACGCGTGATGCCATTGCAGTAATGAGATCACTAGTCGAGAGGAATATAGAATACAATCAGGACGTTTTTGCCTGTTTTGTAGATTTCGAGAAAGCGTTTGATAGAGTGAATTGGGAAAAATTAATGCGTGTATTGCAGAAAATAGTTTTCCAGAAAGAAAAAGGCTAAGCTAAATATTAAAATAGGCGGGGAAAAAATAGAGGAGGTAGAACAGTTTACATATCTCGGAAGTGTTTTGGACCAATACGGTCAAAGTGGTAGGGATGTAAGGAGAAGAATTGCGCTAGGCAAGGAGGCTTTCTCAAGGAGAAGGGAGTTGATGACGGGGACGTTGAGTAGGGATGTTAAGACAAGACTCGTAAAAACTCTATATGGAGCGTAGCTATGTACGGCGCGGAAACGTGGTCGCCGAAGCAGGAGGATAGACGAAGATTGGAGGCTTTTGAAATGTGGGTGTGGAGAAGAATGGAGAAGGTGAAATGGACCGAAAGGAAAACAAATGAGGAAGTACTAGAAATGGTGGGGAAGGAGAGGGGTTTGTTGAGAGAAATCCTATGGAGGCAGTAAAAATGCGAGATAAGGGTAGGAACAGGATACGGTTGTTGGACGGGATGAAGGGAGGAAAGAAGTACACCGAGATGAAGAGGGACCTGATATACTATACTAGTAGATTAGTTTGCTAGGTGGGGAGTCACAAAATGTTTATTTGATAGTTGTGTCCATCCAAAAACCTACCTTAACCGGTAGATTACCTAATAAATATATATATATATATATATATATATGCGTACATGTTGTATACGAACATTAATTATTCAAGTCAGCGTTCATATTCTAAATCGCTAATTATATTTTACTAATAATTTGCTGATACAAAGGATAAATAAGTAAACTTGAACTCACAAGCAACTTAATTTTCCCAGGTGAACGGGATAGTGCGGTTGCTATTTTACTGCCGTACCATCCCGAGTGCCCAGGTTTGATTCCAGAAAACGGCAGGATTTTTCAGTAATTTTCTGATCCCTACTTGAGGCACTTTATGGAGAGACCCTCAAGTCATCCACCGTCTCTAGATGGAAGGTTAACTTTTGTACCAATTGGCGCCTATTTTTAAGATTAGACTAACGCTGACGCCGGGTTTCTTTCCACCTTCCATTCATTCCCTGGACATCTACAACTACCAAATTATCCATCTATCCCTAATGGCGAAAATGACGTCAGTTGTCAGTCGCCTCCTCTAATGACAACTACATATTTAATTTGCCAAAATCTAGCTTCCATCAATCAGAATTAAATTCAAAGTGTAAAGCTAAAGAGATCTGGTGTAATAAAATCAGTTTTCCTCTACTGTAAGGTCTTAAACTCGATAGATATGAAGCAAGTAATAAAACGATCCTCACGACAGGGTCTCCTATCCGTAAATGTTTGCTTTCGACGAAGGAGGTATTCGGCACGCCTCAGTTCCAGTGTGCTCAACGCCATTGTTTCCACCCCTCACTCCCCGCTCTCCCCTCCCTCCCGGCGAAACCACCACTCTGCTTTGCCGGAGGAGCCTCCGACAAAATCAACCGTGATGCAGAAAATGGATTTTGATTGTGTTTGACTTCCTCGACACATCCTCCAGCCTTCCCTTCCTATCGCTACTTCTAAAACCGTCGGCGTCACACCCCATCCGGGATCTATTGACTCGCCCTACCCCCTTAGCTCCCTTCACACACTGGGCGACCCCCCCGACTCTACGTCAGAGAGTCATCCCGTTCACCACATTGGAAGTAGGAGGAACACGACGAGATCCTTTTGTACCTACTTGTACGAGCGCAATGGGCTCTTGGATCACAAGGATGCATGTTCTCCTTATCCTGATGCTTGGTCCTGAGGTCAGTGGTAGAGAGTAGTTTGGAGGGGGTTGAGATGTGGGTATGGAGAGGGAATGAGCAAGTAAGAGGGAATAGCTGAGCAGAGAGGAAGAATGACGACGTTTCAAATATGGTATGAAAGAATGTTGCTAGGTGAAATCCGAAATATGCAAAAATGTTTATTGAAGAAATAGGTAGATACAAGATGCAAGAGGCTGCAGCAGAAGAAATAGAGTTTTTAGACGATAAGAGGGCAAGTAGATGGCATGGAAAAATAATTAGGGGTGACGAGAGGAAGCACACACAATAAGTAATAAGTAATTGTTGTAAGGGACCTTCATAATTACCTTTAATAAATAAATTACAAATAACGAGGTGAAAATGGATTCGCTAGATGAAACGGGCGGTGAGAAGGTGGCAAGAAAGTGTGGGCCCTGTCAGTTTGGCTCATAGCATACATGATAAACCGCCACACATGCGAGGCAAGTATGAAAACACATACACAAGATACCTAGTAACTATTAAAAGAGAGGAATATCACATAAGATATGAAAAATCCAAGATGCGCATCAGTAAAAGATTTCTAGATCTACGTATAGGTCATATATACCAAACTATAAACTTTACTGCGGTCAAAAAAAGATCCGCATGCACTTCAGTTTTAAGCATTCACTCATTATTCTAATCTGGTTTCATAAGATGTTGGTTGTGGTCAGAAAACAATATTAACATCTACCAACTGATTATTAATTAATCTTCATGCCCTGAAGACGATGAACGACTCGGTCATCGAAACGTCAGCAAACCTACGAACGTGGACCCGGTGGGAGATCCGAATAATCTTGGAAAACATTGTTCGCCGGGAAAGTACCAGATCATTCTTGACTATTAGGGTCTTTCATAGCACACTAAAAATATTTGGCAAATTAGTATGCTCCACAGTATATCTCTCTAGTATGATTATTACGATTCGTGGTACTACTGGGAGATGAGGCTTTTCCTAGCAACTTGCCTCAAATTTACATCTGATATTAAACTTATATTTTAACCTTCGATCCATGAGTGATTCGCATCAAAACGTTTAACTATCTGTCCTTACATTTGAGTTTATCATAATATCTATTTAACATGGCTGCATCTTGAAAACAGATCTCATATGAGTGCCTTCGGGGAAAACTTGAGCGTACGAAAAATGGTCATATATCATTACCTAATAGCTCAAAATCTATCTATAACGATTAGCCAAAATATGAAATCCGATATTGAAAGCCCAAAAAAGAGTGTACCTAGCATTATGGCTGCGTGTGGAGTTGGGAGAGAGGGTATGCATTGGTTGGGTTTTACGATCTTTCACGCTTCCACAATTTTCTGCAAAGGTATCCTATATTGCGTCGCGATAATCCCGTGAATTAGGTCTCAAACTTGTTTTTTATAGTCAAAATGTAGCTATGAAACAAAAATTCTTCAAAAGTAAATGCCAAGTTAAAAAGTTGTAATTGGCAATTCTAAAAAAAAGAAGAGACTAAATTAGAAATGTCCATGTATCTGCAACAAATATTCGAAACACGTGCATCTAAAAATAGTAGAAGTATTAGAAATCGATTAACCCTAGAATCAGCGAGTAGGATCGATTGCTGTGTTTCGTCAAAGGAAGAAATCCGAAGAGAAACGACCACAATCGAGCACTTCCGTCAGTGAACCAATATACCACATTTTTTCATCATTAGAATCAGGCGCAGGTAGATTGAGCATTTTATAAATTGCAACGGCTGCCTATGACGTAGTTCCTCAGCCAAATTAATGAAACTTGTAACAAATATATTATATATATTAAGCTAACAGTATAGCTTAAACTGAATTTTTGCACAACAAATTATACGTGTATGTACAAATGTACGTGTATGATTACTCATTATTCAACATTCCTCGTAGATTACAAATACTATTTATTTATTAATGCTTATATGGAACAACCTAATATAGTTCGACACCAATTTCAATAAATGTGCGACCTGGTCCTATTTATTTCAAGAACCTTTGCAAGTTTTTCCAGCATTCTTTAAATGAAAAAAGCAAATTAACTTCTCACAGGACATCAAGGAAATAATCCCAAGTTTGTAAAAACAGTGCCTATTGTGCTCAAATAAGATTTCAAAAATCCTGTGTAACAAGACATCATCCAAATAAAGTTCATGAAAAACAATTTTGGCTGACTTATAAATTATCCACCGACGACTACCTTGAACAACACTTGTATCGACTTGACTTTTGTACTATACACAGTTTTTAATATCATGTCATAAGTTTTGTTACTTCACACATCATTGCCCTTTGTTGAATTAAACAACTTTATTAGCATATTTCTATTTAATTTCTTATTAAAACCTATTACTGTCCAAGCATGTAATTAAAGTCTCGCACGTATTTCACTGACAGAACCTAGCCCTGGTTTTCGGAGATGTAACTGCTTTGCAATAAGTGATCAAAAATACTTGTTAGGATACAATACACAAGTAACATATTTTAATTCGCCAAATAAAAATTAGACACATTCATTATTCAGATAATTTCTCATGCTTACCAATACTTAAATGAGTCATGTCGACGAAAAAATCAATATTTTGACAGTTTAAAGTAGTTTGCATGCTATTTTTTTTCAATTACCAAACCATACCATAGTAATCTACCATCGGATCGATTTCGAAGATTTGATTTCGTAACTGAAAAATGAACAAATGAATTAAAATTGTCACATTTTTGAAAAAAGAAATTCGCTGGCAGAGAGTAAAATTTTAATATTAGCACCAAAAAAGACAGAATGCACATGCGAGTTTATATTTATTAAGAAGTGAATAATCAAACATTTTTTAACATTCATTGCTAATCCCATTCTGTGCACCATTGCTTAGTGATATACACCCTTATCGTTTACTATTTCCCTGTAGATTACAGTTTTGTCGGTAAAAGTCTTGTTGATTTGTATTAGTGAGGTGATGCCATTAAGGTATGTGCCAATGATGCTGACCTGAGGGACGCCGGATATTACGCGTGTATAATTAGAGCTTGAACCAGTTTTTACTGCCTTTTGTTCGCAGTTAGGAAGAAAGTTCTGAATCCAGTTTCTTAAATTATCCCTTATAGTATTCCGCACCCTTGCAACATATAAGAGTATATCAATTGCCATCAGGTGAGGGACTTGGTGCAAGACCTTTTTAAAATCCATGAAAATCGCATCTATATATTTGTTTACTCCTTCCCCCTGGTTGAAGAATATCGTGTATAGTCCAAACTGCAATTCAGATGATCTTTTCTTTCTAAATCCGTGTTTTTCTAGATAAAAGGTGGAGAGTGCCGAGACATTTCATGGCATTTCTAAGAATGATTTGTTCTTGATTTTATAGGAGAGGAAAGTTAAGATAAATGGTCGTTAATTACTGGGGTATTGTTTATTTTCACTTTTAAAGATACGTGTAACATAGCATTTTCCAGACCAGGGGAACTACGTCTTCCAAAATCGATTTATTAAATATGTTTATACTAAGAAGCGCTATTCCGGGTGCGAGCTCTTTCAGTACCCTGGTATACTCAGGGTACTGAAAGAACTCGCATCGCTTGTATTTTACGGTTTGGGGCCTTTCTTTGTTTAATATCTGGAATTGTTGCAATATCACTTTACCCGTAATTAAAATTGACATTCATCTTTCTAATAAGTTTGACTTTGGCTTCATTGGGTATGTTTGTGCCATGAGTATAGACGGTTACTTATAAAATTATTTAGAAAATTTGCCTTCTGGGTGCTACCTGTAAATATGTTACCATTGCGCTATTAATAGGACTCTAGGCTTGGACTTTTCCCTGTAATTCCCTAACATATGTCCAAAAACCCTGAGGGCCATCCTCAAAGTTACCGCACAGAAATATTCTTTTTAAGTTTGTTAGGGCGTATTGTACGATTCTTTTTGCTTCCACATCTAACCATAAACACTGTTATCAACCCAAAGGTCGCTTTAATATGTAAGGAAAGAGTCCACTCAATACTAAGCCCAACGGCATGTGAAATTCACACATTGGGGTAGGGGAACCTGATCCTTTCCCGGTGCCGTCTAAGGTTTCCCAGGAAGTTCAGGCGCCCAAATTACCACACAGCTCGGGTGATCTACATAATACTCCGCAAGCCTCCTAAAAGCTATGCGGCAGGGGATGTATACGCACCCAACCAGCACTGTTTCCTCACGATATGTTATGTATTCCTCCCGTGTTTCTTGAAGCGGCGTCCCTATACCGTTTTGAAATATATTTTTGTGTTTCGATAGAACTTTCTTTGTTATCATAAAGCTCTTTTAGCCTCACCATTTTATCACCAAGATTCGTTTCTTCCCTGTTTTTTCCTAGGAATATCTCTATACCGTGTATTATTGGATCTACGAAACCCTTTCATGCAGTTTCAGCGCTGCACGTTTTCGTAATGAGTGATTGTAGGTTTTCCTTAAGATATTTGGCCAAATCCTTGAAGTTCCTTTCTCAAAGAGATTTATTTTTGGTATGGGTTAATAAAAATATATTTACCGACGCATGTAACTCGGTAACAATAGCTTTGTGTTCACATATTCCTTCGGTTGCCCCGAATGTATGATTATTTTGGGATAGTTTATCTCGAAGATCTAGAATTCATTTTCCCTTATTTGTGTTCTTACTCTTTGGTGAATTAAGTGGGTGGTGAGCATATTGTGTTGCCTTACATGAATAGCGGTTTCTCGCAGCGTTATCGATACAGTAGTTATCCCATCCTATTTAATAAAGATTGACTTCACCTCCAAATACCATAACGTTGTCGTGTTGTACTTAGTAACCTTAGGCGTGTATTGAGTCTAAAGTGGATTCGGGTGGCCTGTAAAATGAGCATACTTGTTGGCTTATTGGTTATTTCTCTCTATTCTGCAGCAGTTCTGGTCGTCAAATTTATGCACTTTGCTTTTAAAGTGTTTTTTGACGGCAATGATTTCTCCTCCGTTGCTGTTTCCCTCTCTTGTCTGCAAACACTGTAACCGAAAGGAAAAACTTCACCGTCCTTAAAATTCTCGGTTAATCAGACTCGTTCCCAAAACTATATCAGCATACGCGGAAGTAATGTATGTTTATGTATGTAGTAGAATTATTTAGCAATGTATGTAGTAGAAGCATGTTTAAGGGAAAACATGTCTAAGCTTCCTTTTCTAAAATACATTTTAAAAAGTAAATTTAATTGAAAGGATTTTATGCAAATATTAATATTTTTCTGTTCAAATTCTAATTGGCACTTACCCTCGAGAAAACGATTATTTAGAAAATCAAAAAGGTGCCAACATCAATGATGTCGTTCGCATAAAGTCAATCCCCATTTTACATTGCTACATTTGCCGCTATGCCCTTTACGTATATATCTCACCACACTTCACATTTCGACGACAATTGGTGCATAAAATATACCTTGCGTCGAGTGATCGCGGATATTTGCTTTAATGTCTCTATCAACGAAGAGCCAAGCGAGGTCACGCGACTTGCTGTTGAATAAAAATTGAGTGTTTCCACAATGTAGCGGACCGGAGCAGGGTGCTCTGACGGTTTTAGAAAGGAGCGAGCGAGATATAATGGGATGGGGAAAAGGGAGGATGTACATACCATTGTTTTATTGAATCCGCGTGCTTTCTACCACTAGTTACGAGGATCCAGACTTCGACCTTTACTTGGCCATAAATGAAAAAGGGCATTGGGTTATGGAGTTGATTGTCTTCCCAGAAGGGCACTTCACGTGTGCGTGATATGAAGTCGTACTGAGTAGACGGGACTATCAGCCATCATGCTCTAGTTAGAAAGAGCTAGGAAAATAAAGCACTCGTTTAGCTACAGGGAGATATTGAGAAGTACCAGTTTTGAGCCTTCCTAGCGGACTCCTTTCAAACTCAGGTAAAACTGAAAATTGAAGTACCTAAATACAAACCAATGGTCGAATACAGTGTGTTCCTTATTTCATGAACATAAACTTCCATACCGTCATACTAATGTCACCTAATAGCTCCCGAGAACCTCTATGACGCACGACCAAAATGATTTTCGATTTTCTTTTAAATTTTCTAATAATCCTTGCCTTTTGAACTCCCTTAACACTTTCCGAAATTCCTTCTTAGCATTCGCCCAAGATATCTTATAATCATAAGTGATCTCATTCCTTTTTTCACTAGAGATATTATTGTTAATAATTTTCATCTTACCGTGATCTAGCCTTTGACGTCGCAATGCTTTTCCAACATCCGCGTTGCGCCATCTAGGTCTCGTGTTATTTCTTCTGAGTTTACTTGGAATTGGCCTAATTACTGCTGAGTGCGTGAAGTCAAAGAAGTGATTTCAGGTATCCTCAGTATTTCAGTATTTACTATCCTTTAACTTTGCAAATCGACTCTGTAATTCTAATTGCCAAGTGTTCCACCAGCGTTGTATAGCATTAAGGTCATCTGACAAAGCTGCTCTATCCTCAGGATCACGGATATCACGGTAAACCACTGCATCTGCGGTAAATAAACGTATATTAATAGTGACTATGGAGTCGATATCAGTAACGTTAAGTAGGGATAAAAGAAACACGATGACACCTCCCTGGGGAGCACCTGAGGTAACTTCTATTGCATTTGAGCTAACTCCATGTATCACTACTTTTGGAACCCGACCATTCAAAAAGTCCAGGCCCAGACATTTTTATCGATGCCATTTGGCTCTAGCTTTGCGAGTAGTTTACTGTGAGGTACTTTGTCGAAGGCTTTCTTAAAGTCTATAAAAATCGCGTCCACTGGAACATTGCTCTCTCCCTAAATAAGAATATCATGAACAAAATGTTGTGTTTCGCATGATCTACCTTTTCGTAAACCGTACTAATTTTTCATGAACAACTTCTGATTATTTCTAAGTGTCTCACGATCAAAGTAGCAACTATATGTTCCATAACTTTGCACGAACTTTTTCGGGTATGTTCGGGGCTTACATATTAAGGATATTTTCGCCCTTTAGTTTGTTAGATGGCAAGTTGATGCAAGGAGTTTGTAATATCGACTCGCAGGTAGTCTGTCCTCCCCATTTTAAAGTTACGTGCTCCAATTAACAGATGGAACGTTGACATCTGCCCCTATTACAATATCACGATTGTAGTTTGTGGTTGAGAAACTTCTAATTTTCCGGCGTGATTTGACTTTGTTTATTATTTAATTTCATTTTGATTTGATTGGGGTGGATGTTAACCCCTCAGAAATCTTCGAAATATCTTCATTGCACGCACTCACGGCAGAAATGAATCTTTACCTAAATAGATTCGTTTAGTGTTTCTTATGACTAGCGCTGTTCTACGCCTTATACCTTTCTATAATTATCATAGAAAGACGAAGGTTAGATAACCTAGTAAGGATAAGAAAAAATGTATCTTGAATGCTGCAAAGGGAAGTGAAAATTATAATGAGGTAAAAAAGTGCATGGCAGTACTTTCCAATGCCTTTGACCAGCGTATAGACGGGATTATCCGATTAAATCTACTCGCGTATCCTTGGGAAGCCTATTATATGGCTAAGAATCATATTAATCTTAAGAATGACTTGAATTAAGGTCGGTCAACTTGAACCCATTACCCGAATGTTTGTGAGTAGTTACGTAGACCTTTTAAATTAAAGACGTTAAGAGACATTTGCCGACCCCGGTGGCGGCGGGGTAACGTCCTCGTCTGCCATTCAAAGGGTCGTGGGTTCATTTCCCACCTGGGTGGGTTTTCCTCTACCCAGAGCTTGGGTGTTTGTCTATGTGATCATTCTTATCATTGTTAATAGTTCAATGCAAAGGCCAAAATTCGCTACTTTCGGACTAATGCTAAATAAATAAAACAAAAAAATTACACCGATATCCATTATCTGATCTTATTATTATCTGAGATCGCTATTACCCTATTATTATCTGAGATCCAAGAAAGGAAGAAGTGATCTTGGATAAGTGATTATCTTAAAGGAAAAATAAACAGTGAAGACCAAACGGTCCCCGACTAAGGCAATAGAAAATTCAAAATCAAAGGCATAGGAATGGGCCTTCTGAATCAGTACATATTTCTTTTTCGCTGAAGAATCAGCTTTGAAGCAAAATTTGATTGCTGTTCGTGGTCTAAAAAGCCCCGCATGAGATGATATAAACCAGCCCACAACCAGTGGGTCTGTTTATTAAATCACGCTTTCCCACATAAAAGTGGTGCGCACTTTTTTTGTTATTGTTTAATATGCAATTATTGCAATATCATATTTTTATAAAAATAGAAGACTTAATACCTATCAGCAGTTATCAACAAGAGTAATGCAACGTTAGCTCCCTAGTGGGATTATACCACCGCAGTGCAGGACGATAATTCCAAATTTCTCGCCTTAAAATATTCTTAATAAAAAATAGTTTTACATTAAAAAAGCACAGGTTATCAAAAAAAGGTCGACTATCACATCAAACGGGATGTTAGGCATGGAATAACAACAAGGATTACCTTGTGTTCAATTGTTTCTGGCTCAACTTTGTGGAAGTTCATGTTCGTTATATGACGAGCACAATGTACACGTTCCTGATAAATTTCTTGCTGCATCCTGGGGTACAATTATTTGTTGTAGTTAAGCGTATGTACTTGCATGCTTGTGGAGTGAAGGGAGGTAGATGAGATGTTTCTATGAATGTGTGCACTGCTGTGGATTGGGGTTTTCATGTGTGTGTTGGTTTTGGATGCGATACTATATTTCTTTTTTCCTTTTTTGGGTGGTGACCTAACACCCCCCGCCACATGCCCTTGCGGCGGCTTGCGGGGTATTATGTAGATGTAGATGTATTCTTCCACTGTTCTCACTGTAAGAATAGTGGAAAATCACATTTTGTTTTTCATTTAACGAAGAATAAGATTAATCGCCCTGGCCCTACGTAGAGGAAAACTCACTTAGGCAGGAATCGAACCTACAATCTCGAACAAACGCAACTGAAGCCGGTTCATTATTGAATTGATATTGAAGATTGATTGAATGATTGTTTTAAAAAGTCGAATTTTCTGAAATACATTTTTTTCACAAATTAATACCAAGAATTAACGCAACGAGAGAATAAATATAACGCCATATAACTAACTACTATACTATTTTGGGAATGTATAACTAAAGATAATAAACTTTGAAATACTTAAAAGTTTTTGTAAGTAATCGTTGGCTTAAATTTATAATATTATGTGTAAATGCTTAATTTTTCAGAAATTCCGTAAGATATAGCCTTATTTTGTAAACTTTCCTTAGTGTTTCATTAATATGTATATAAAGTCTATTGCATTTGTTAATGGACCGTCCGGGAATGTGTAGAATACTAATCGGTAATAAGTGTTTAAATTGAATAAGTGCCTGCCCTCTTTTAATATTTTTCCATGTCCTCCTTGTGTAGACATTGCAATAGCTAATAACTATGTAATACCCGAAATATATGCAGGCAAGTTGCTTGATTGGTGTTCGGTCGCCTCCTTACCACGCGGTTTTGGTGGATCGCGGGGAGTAAGATGCATGAGGAAATAAGAGGGAAAATATGTGGAATGGCTGAGGACCAACCATCCCCTGCCACACGTCCTGGCGACGACTTGCGGGGTACTATGTACATGTGTAGATGAATATGATAAGAAAAGTTCAATGCCTGCTTTCATTAGGAAATATCTGAGGTCGTAAAGTTCAGTGACTCACGCAGTAAACTGCTGGTGTCCTCTTGTCTTGGAGGGCAAGCAAGGACACTCACTCGATGGGCTTCACGCACACCTCCCCGGGGGAGGCGGCCAAGAGACAAAAGAAGGAATCAAAAGCTTCGCCCTCAAGTCACAGGTGGTTCTCGGAGGAATATCGGAAGGACACCAAATACCGTAGGCTCGCTTGAAGCGGTGAAAACATATCTAGGCACGCTTAAATATGGAGGCCTAGGGAAGGAAGGGTCATCGCCCTGCCTTTTGGTTTCCTCTCCGCCCCCACGTCATCCCAAACCTCAAATCTAGGGGTACGTCCACTCTAGGACTTCAGACCCCACCCCTAGACCCTTTCCCTGATGGACCCTAGGGGTTGTCCGCCATATAATCCTCTCCCTCCTGAAGATGCACTCTCGTCGGGCCTAACAAGGACCCATTCCTTCCCCCAGGAGAGAGAAAAAGGTGGATACCCTTTCCCAAGGATAACGGTACACACTTTAAGGGAGCGCAGCCACAGGTGCGAGGCCGACTGACTTCGAGCCCTCACTAGGGTGCGTTATCACGGGGCCTTTTACCTTTCCGTCGATCACCCGTCGGGCCACGAGGGGGATTGGCCGATCCTGGGATATGGGAGAAAAGTGGCCCCTCGGGTGAAGAGAAAAAAATAAAAGGAGCGGGAATCATCCCCGCCGACCAACCGACCTTCGTCTTCTTCCTCTTCTTTGTTAAGGGTGATTTTTTCCGGAAAAACGACCGGCATCTCGGGGGATGAGAGGCAATTACGAGATGCGTTCGGGGTGGTTGGGGAGGAACGGAATTTCTCCGCCCTGGGTTGCTGCTGCCTCTCTCGCCTTCCCGATATAGAAGAGGCGCCAAGTGCTGTTATTATTATTTCCTTCGGCAAGGAAAATTACTACCCTCGGACAAACGGATGCCTTCCCAGATGAAATTTTTGGCAAAGCATTCTTCGTCACCGGTCGACCACGGGAAGTGTTGCCAAACAAGTCGACTCAAGGCATGAAGAACAAGGATTAGAGAGGAGAGAGTTGAAACCCTAGGTGATGAATTTCTCCTGAATAATTCAAAGGGTAATTTTTAACGATAGCGATTCCAACACCTGAGTCAAGCAGTTGGCCTTGGTGATGGCATAGGGAACAAGGTCGAATTAAATGGCAAGTAAGGTACATGATACCTTCTACGTTGACAACGTTTCATTGATATATTGGTAAATGTTCATTGATTTCTTAGTTGAAGTGCCTGTGAAAGAGTAATGAGCCTTGACCTCCAAAAAAGATCAGCCAAAGTCACGGAAAGGTTAAGATTTAGATGAACATAGCGAACTATTCGAGAATCGAAACCAAGAAGGAACTTGTAATTAATTGGAATTAGGATCCATCCTTGAATTTTATTTTACACTATTAGTCCTTGTCAAAGTTTGCGTACTCTTACATTTGAAAGAGTAATAAAATAAAAAATGCAATGAATGCTAAAACACACCCTACATTTTTATGAATTTTTTAGGTAAATCCTATGGCTTTTAATTAAACCCCTCTTTCATAAGTCCCTTACTCACTATGTTACTTGTGCTCACAGATGCATCAAATCCAGGTTATCAACGGTAAAATTTGTCCGTATTTTACATTTCGTTACGTCTTTGGCTTTTTTCTTCTTTGGTCATCTCATTTCTCGAATATAACTATCAATGCCTAGAAAATTTCGTATTACAACCTGTATTTTATTCATTAAAATAAATTCATTATTATATATATCAATCATAGAATATTCCTCCCCATTTGTTCTTGAAATAATTATTGTTTAAACTGTTTTCATCATGCTGTTACCATGAAAGTGATAACCAATATTTTCCTGATATTATTTCTCCCCCTCTATCGTATTTTAATCATTAGTCTTTGTTCTTTACAGGCAAATAAAAAACTTTTGTAAAACTCAGTTTCGCTTTAACTAAATTTTTTCCGACCCCTTTTACGTTCATATAGGCATCAAAGTTTCCGAAGTCCCAAAATCTACAAGAGTGTCATTAAAATAATGTGAAAAAATAGGTAAGACTGATTCATACCGCTGTTTTAATACTGTATCCGACGATAAAGTCATCTAAGACATTTATTTAGTGTTGAATATTAGCCATTCTACTCTTTTACTAGGTCCCCTTTACGTGAGTCGCAGGGAAAATTTACTAAAAGGAGATAGTTAATAAAAATGATTCCGCAGAGGGAATACTATTTTTTATAACTGACAATATATTTGTGAAAAATTGAAAAAAATGTAGGGAGAATAAAGAACATAGGAGGTAGAAAAAGGATGATTTTTTTAATATATAAAGAAAAGAGAGAAAGTTTCTGGGTGAAATCTGTCTGAGGCAGAAAGAGTCAATAACGGAGGCAATATTGAGAGGCAGTGTGATGTTAAAGCTTGTAATAGTAGAGGGAATGCTAGTGGGACAGAAGAAGAGTTAGAAGGGGCAGTAAGACAATGGGCTTTTTAGACGGCATAAAGCTGTGTGAAGTACGAATAATTGAAGAAAGGAATATTTCAATGCTACAAAAGTAAGTTTACGCAATGCGTTTGACATAATGACAGTTGTTATGAACCGTTCAATACGTACGAATAGATTATCGTTGAATTTCACTGAATTGGCAAGTAAAATTTTGATGATTGTCCATATTATTCCTTAATTACTAAATCCAAATGATCATTGTTTGTTCTGTAATTCTTGGGGATATTCAGCCTTACCAAGCTCCGTTAGAAGCACATCGTCATGTAGGTGTAATGTTTGTAATGTTTGATTGTAGGTGTACTATTAATCGCGAAAGACTCCCTATAGTCTAACTCAAGCGGCGAAAGAATATGATCAAATCATGAGAATATCCCTCCGTCTTCACATGAATTAACAATGAATCACGGAACGACTGAGATTGAATCACGACTTTGGTCATATGCTGCCCACGCGAGGATCATACTTATGGGTTTTTGTTTCAGCCCCGAACGACAACGTGCCCGTTGGGGTGGTTTGGGAGAATGGGAATACCATCTTGGGCATGCAGCATCCACCGGCAGCCACACGTGCAGCTGCATGGTGTCCCTCCCACCACAAAGTTCCGTTCTTTCTCCAAGGGGAGGAGGTGACCGCGATCATTTTTCCGTCAAAACGGTTCGATCGGCCGGTGTGCGGCGACGGGAGCAGCGGTGCAGGTACGTCCGTTCGTTGGTTTCTGTTAACTGCCCCTGCCGCGGGCGTGGGGTCACTCCTTCGGGAGAAAACAAAGGAGGAAAGGGACGGGGTGAAGTTGGGAGGCGGTCGTGTCTCACCACCCTCTTGGCTCCATGGGACCGTGGTGGTAATTTTGGTCGTAAATCCACGACCGGCTGAACGTCCTCCCCGAATCATCATTCACCTCACAGGATCCACTCGACGCCGAGGTCACATCAAAGACTAACATCTCGAACCTAGTCCCCTAGATGACCGATTTCTACGGTTGGAGAGAAACCTGAATTATCACGCTTTAATTGCCGACGATAGCACAAGTAATCATTTCTAAAAGCATTCGTAATTAAGACGATTCCAACATTTAAATGGATAATTTTTCTTTTCTGACCTAACAATTTTCCAGATAAGCGTCAGAAGTGTTTGATATAAAAATTTTCGTCACTTTCCCAATCTAGATGTCATTCCGTAATTCATTGGTTAACAGGAAACGTTTATGATAATTTGAAAAGCACACTAACTGAATGGTTAGGAGCATCATTCGGATACCCAAAGCCGCTTTCACTAGTTTTGATTTCCTTAAATTATGGCGATGATTGAAACTTTTTATCTCTTGTTAATCATCGATCTGTGAAGTAATGATAATTATTTAAATTGACGTCCAACGGCGCCACCTGCTTCTAAATCCTTTCAGGTGCATCGCTATTAGAAGAATGGATGGAAATGGTAAGGAGAAAGCGAGTCAAGTCTACATATTTTTTTCCAAAAAGTCTATAATCACTTAGAAGCAACGGCATTTTGATTTTCTCTTTGCCGAGAATGGTGTTTTATATACCACTATGGTATGTTACTGATGCTGACATGCATCATCTTATGCGTGCATTGGAGGTCTGTCCAATAAATACGCAAACTGAGGCCATGAAAACATTATTTTGCAAACTTTAGTCTACACCGATTTTGTCCCCTGCAAAGTACTCTTCATTCGTTGCTATGCACTTATTCCATATTCTTTTCCATTGTTTAAAGTACCCTTGGCAGTTCTTGACGGTTAGGCTTTTTAGTTTTCTCGTTGGTTCTTGCTCTATTGTGTCCACATCTCCCCAGTTATGTCCCCTCATCACATTTTTGCATTTTGGGAATAGGAAAAAGTCGCAGGGGGGCGAGATCTGGCGAATAAGGAGGACGATCAAGGATGTTGATTGAATTTTTTACCAGAAACTGGCGAACAATCAATGCTGAATGTGCAGGTTCATTGTCATAGTGAAGGATCCACCCATCATGTTCGGTTAAAATAGTGTGCACAGTTGATTTTCCTAAATTTAGTTCATCAACTATCATTCGGTCAGTTTTTCGACGACCGGTAAAGACAAGGGACCGCACACGATCAATGCTGTCGTCAACACAGGTGATTGAAGGTCGTCTAGGCCTTGCATCGTCGTGGCGCCTTGTCGGCCATCTTTAAAACGTTTAATTCATTTGAAAACGTATGTTCTGTTCAGAGCATTATCGCCGTAAACAGCTGTCAATATTTCAGTAATTTCTTGATAACATTTACCGCGCTTCACCAAAAATCTGATGTCGATTCGTTGCTCCATGATTTCGTTAATTTCCATTTTCGACAAACAGTAAAAACATGGACAACAGAAACTAACATAACTGGTACCATACCTACAGCTTGACCATCCACCAAGCACAGACAGCTCATTGGGTCTGAGGCAACTAGCGCCGCTAGTGGGTGGGGATATAATCCACGTAATGGCCGCCAGATTGCACCAGTTCGCGCATTTATTGCTCAGACCCGACGTATACCTTATGGTCAGGTGACAAGAATCTCAGTCCGCCAAAATAAAGAATTACATGACGGACGGAGCCTCTCGATTGGTGATAGGTTTGAGACGACTTCTGAACTTGTCAATATCTCTTCCTATCTACAAGATATTTGGCAAAGAGTTGGTCAGGTGAGTTGTGGAGGTGACGCATACGAGTGAAAATACGGGCAAATAGGTAGCGCAAATGAGACATTACGCTACCGTTTCTACCGTTTTGTAAAAACCGTTCTACCATTTTGTAAAACTGGATTTACATCGGTATATTCATATTTTTGATTATTTGGCGATCAAAATCGTTGAAGATTTGGAGAGACTGGAGTCAAAATTATTTGGAGAATTACCAAATAATTTTGAAACTCCAAAGCCACCACCAAAATTACGAGATATAACTCTTTTGTTGCAAGATAATCACCGAATTTAATTATTTGACCCCTAAATATCATGCACCTATTTTCCAAACAATTTTAGATGAAAAACCATTTTAACTGAAAAAGTCATTCTTATTGAAATATTTGTTCAAAATTATATCAGACATGTTTTTTTTTGCCTAAATCAGTGTAACATTGACTTGCGAGTGATCTAGGCGTTCACTCTACAATGATTTCCGGTAGTGAAAATAACCTAAGTGCATATCTTTTTCTTGGGAGAATATTTTTATGTTTACAAAAAGAGGTACCTTGTAAATTTTTGTAAGGTAAATGTACTTTCCTTAGTACTTGCATGACGACAAAATTAAGCAAAACTTCTAGGCATTCTATAAAAGTAGAGTAATTAGATATCCATATCGCTTGTTAACATTATCACTTCGTTTTCAAAAATATTGAACGAGGTGGCTGATGGAATGGATGGATGGAATGTGGAATGCCACGCGAAATGTACTAATGTTGGATTACTGTTTTACGGTTTAAGTTTATTACTGCTGTGCTAAACCGGAGGACCAGGTTCTCTTTCCAGATCGATGGACTTTTTCTGTGGTCTCTGGCCTTCTCTAACAATCATTTCACAATTAAAACGATTGGTGCTGACAATTAAGACTACAGACTTTACGACGGTACCTAGTTTCCGTCCTACCTAACCTTTACTACACTTCGTCTACGTAACCTAAATAGCGCCGATGTCATCATAACAAGCCTGAGCAGAATGGTAGTAGGCAGTGAATAACAAAGAAATTCTCGAAAAACTCTCCTCCGCATCCTTAGAAATCATTTCGGGGTTTCCACAGCATTTCTACACCGCGTATTTGAATGTGTTTACCCGTGTTTGTGATGAGGGATAGGCCCGAAATCATGCATTCACGAGCACAGAAGAGTGGCCTCGAGGCGAGGGAGAGTAATCCCCCGCGGGCGGATCCTCCCCACCATGTTTATGGGCTCAGCGGGTGCACTCCACACGCACACGTGAGAGACCTTCCTCAAAAGAAAGAGAAGAGGAGATGGGAAGGAGATGAGAAGAAGGCACACCAAAATATTGGTCCCTTGTTGACCAATATGCTTTCCTAGGCACGGTTCCGTTGAACTCCTTAAGGATGATAATATATATTTTTAAGGGAAGCCTCCATTTTTCCGAAGAGATCCCTCGCTCTTCCGGGACCGACCAAACTTTTTCCAACTAATTGTATTCCATATTTTCAGGTTCCACTCCACGAGGCATGCCGCCCGTCCCCCCCGTCGCGTCTCCAATTCCCTTCCCTTTCAAGCGAGATGTGAGGGGCCTTATCCCTCCCGAAGCGTCTTATAACCACGGTGGGCCACCTCCGAAGTCCCCCCTCCTCCTCCTCCTGCCCGACCCCGAGGGGCCCCCGACCCTCCTCCTCTTCGTCTCTCCCACCTTTCGGAAATCCTTCCCAAACCCTCCTTCATTCTCAACGTAAGTACCTCGTCCCCACGCAGGGCCACTCGAAGAAGAAGACTCCCGCATGAATGCAAGAATAGGGACTGTGCATCCATCCTTCGAAGTATCCGCAACTGGTAAATGGTAAAAGAGGCTAGCTACCCCGGCAGCTAGCCTCTTTTTACCATTCACAAGCGATGGAATCCAAACTCATCGTCCCATGTTCAATTATACATTCCATTTATAGACAACATACTAATGAGAAATTTAAGGAGAGGTGTTATTTTTCTCTAGTTAGGCTACATTTGGATTGCACCGCAAGTATTTGGAAAACTTGGGAGAACGTGTTACCTAAAAGAACGTGGGTATCTAAAAGAATAAGATAAAGTAAAAAAAAATCCGCCCGATTTGTTCAAAATTGTTATAATAAGAACACACGTGTATTTGCATGAATACATACGCCTCCGTGGATTTAGATTTGTATATATTTTTTTATTTTGCATTTGATTTTATTCTCTTTTACGGGTGGTGACCTAACATTCCCTGGCACACGCATTTCCGGGGTAAGTGTAACTGTATCAGTAACTGTAATGCAACTGTATTAGTCTCGCTATCCGTGAATTTCTGATGTAAATATCTGACTTATAAAACTTATTAGTAGTAGTCTGCTAGCTCGGGGGAGAATTTTTGAGGAACCCTGGGACTACACAATACGGCACTCCCCAGGCTAACTGGCTAAAGCAACATAAGATATCCTTAGACCCCATACTACATCTTCAAAAATTCATTTTTAGGTCAGCATACGTACATTCTATCCTCACCAAATTCCTTTCAAAATGCCTATTCTTTTATCTTCCTCAGTATTATCTCCTATATTACAACTTAGAGCATCCGATTGCCACTCAGTATCTACTGCATTCGCTTGTCTTTCCGGAGAATTTCTTTCAAAAGCCGTCTCACCTATCCTACAATATCTAAAACGTCATGATTTGTCATATTTTCCGCCCTTTTTTTCTTGTAAAGCTAATTGAAAAGGAAAAGAATAAGCTAGGAAAATGGTGTTCAATTTATTACGACGATCAAGCGCAAAAAATGATACACACATGCCATTTTTATATTCTATTCCATCCAAAATATTTTTTAATTCCTTTGAAGAAATCCTTAGTTACCAAGAAACGATAAAAAGGCGGTGCTATTAATTAACCATTACACGCCTTTTGAGGGGACGTTCACCTCATTGATTATTTTTATTTACTCGGGATTCCAACCTGAAAGTGTTCTACATCTACATAATACCCCGCAAGCCGCCGCAAGGGCGTGTGGCGGGTGATGTTAGGTCACCACCCAAAAAAAGAAAAAAGAAATACCGCATTCAAAACCAACACACACATGAGTACCCCAATCCACAGCAGTGCATACATTCATAGCAACATCCCATCATTCCACGCGCATGCACCCACACATCTACCTCCCTTCACTCCACAAGCATGCAAGTACATACGCTTAACTACAACAAATAATTTTACCCTAGGATGCAGCAAGAAATTTATCACGAACGTGCAAGCTAGTTTATAGCAAGTAGCCAGGCGAAACACCACCACCACAAGAACGTTCCACACAAAACTCTCTCCCACCCAAGGTGAGGAATCTGGCCCAACGCTGCAGGTGGGAGGAGGGCACACCCACGGAGAGGGATAAGGGATGGAAGGGGAAATTTAGGGTACCAAAAGCAGAGAAAACAATACTATAAACAGCAATACATTACTTAACTTACTTAAAACCATAAATACAGTAATCAACCCGGAGGTCGGTTTAGTAGGTGATGGTAGAGCTCACCCATGTACCAAGCCCCACGGCGTGTGTATATTCACACATCAGGGTAGGGGGGCCAGTTCCTTTCCCTGTGCCGGTTATGGTTGCCCAGGAAGATCTGGTACCCGAAAAATCAACTAGCTTGGGTGGAGCTGCAGGTGCCTAGAGCCTTGCCCGGGAATCGAACCCGGGACCCTCCGGTCAGTAGTCCAACGCTCTACCCACTAGACCACCGCGACCCGCCTTAACTTACTTATGCCCCTGATATTCAAATATCGTTTTAAGCAAAACTAAACGGCCACCATTTGTCTCACCCCCCCCCGCTTGTATGTTCCGCGGGGGGTTTCAATATCAAAATCCAACTGCACAACTACTAACTTGTCTAGGCAGCGCTACCATGTGGCTTGTGCGTTTTTATGGTTAGCCGCCTATTTCATGAACTTCTTCCTAGACCCCACATAACACTTACGATTCTTCCTCTCTGTTGTCCTTATAAGTAAAGCTTCCCTTCCCACCAAACGTCACCTCCTGTCCCGGCTTCAAGCCATATTATCTTTCACTTCGCCTTGCCAGTTTTATCTTATTTTTTCGCGTCCCGACGTCGCCCGTGCCCATTACTTTTCCCTTTTGATAAAACCATCGTGGTGGTGATAGCGTTCGTTCCCTGAACTCCTACATGCAGGAAGCAAGAAGGATGATATAGCAAAGGAGGATTATGCTCAGACATTTGGGTAGCTAAGTTCTTTTTTCACCATGATTACATTATATATTGGTAGGGACGTACGCGTCTTAATTTTTGATAAACCTTTTATTTGAAGTACGAAGTTTTCCACACACTTTTTTTCGTAAACGCAGTATAATTCACGATTTGTAATAAAATAACGCGTATATATGAAGTAATTACTTTGAAGTTTATGGGTTAGTTCGGTCAAAGATCAGTTTAACAGTTAAGAGGAGATTAGAATGCATGTTAACGAGGCTACAGCAATATTGCTAATCCATAAAAAACAATTGTAGTCATAATTAATGATTTTGGGACATCAATTCATCACTCTTTCAAGATAATTTTGAGCAAAATACTAATATTTATCTTCTATACAAAATACCACAATTCCTTTTAATGGAAAATCAATATTCTAGTTCAGTATATCTGATGTAATTTTGTCCTATCTTCTAGGCCAATTTGTATGCATCTGTAGTCATTATGATCTACATTATTTGAATTATTTTACATAAAAATTGCAACTTAAAATTAAGAAAAACTTAATATTTGATGTTGCATGCCTGGTGTTGAATTATTCCCTACCACGCACTGCCACCTGGCACTCCCTGGCCCTTCCCTGCCACGCCTGGCTTGCAGGGTACAATATAGAAGAAGCAGAATATCTACATTCCTTAAAAAACCACATAAATCATTTATGCCCCCATTTTATAATCAAAATACTTTTTTCATGTCTATTCCTTGGTTGCTTCAGTCGTCCTTTTCAATAAATCATTTTATTTCAAAAGTCATTAAACATTTCAGGAAAAGAGCGAAATGTATTCCAATTCCCTTCAGTGAATAATGAGTTATACTCATTCCGAGAGATACTCTTCGGAATGCTGCATTAGTATTTGTCCTGTTTAAAGCTTAGAGATAGTGTTTACAGCCATATTTTTACAACAGACTTACATTTGTTGAAAACATAAATTATCCTCATGTGCGAAGTAATCTGTTACCCTAAGCAGAAAATTTGAGGTCATACACCAACTACATTTTGTCCTTGCACACCATTATAAACAGGTTGGCTCTTACCTATTAAATTTCTTACTGCATCCTAAGGTACAATTATTTGTTAGATTATAGCATACTAGTATGTACTTGCATGCGTGAAAAAGGAAGGAGGTAGATATGTATTTGCATGCGTGTAAAATGATAGGATGTTTCTATGAATGTATGCACCACTGCGGATTTGGGAGTTCATTTATGTGTTGGCTTTAAATGTGGTTTTCCTTTTTTCCCTTTTTTGTGCGGTGACCTAACACCCCCCGCCACGCGCCCTTGCGGCGGCTTATGAGGTATTATGTAGATGTATATGTAACTGTTGGTATCACCAAGCATTACCAGTTGGTATTGCTTGGTGCTTACCGAATATCAGGTCAAAGGTTATTTTTTCGCCCGACAGCTCAGTCTTTTCTCTAATTTACTGCTCATTGTTTTCTAATACCTTTTAAAGTGCATTGTGATAATTGAGGTAGCACCACGACTGTTTTGGCGATCATGCGTGCGTCATATCCGCTTTGCCGGAGTTTTTACGATTCCGCGACCATAATAATGACGGTTTCTCAGTGAGATAAGACTTCTAGAATGTTCATTGCTCATTACATAAATAACCCGTTGGGGAGGATTTAACATTTGGGTGAGTATGTCAAGTCTATTACACCACAAAGGTAATGTGTTGGCTATACGCCAACCAATAACTTAAGAATTATTTGATTCTTCTTGGTCCTAAGTAACTTTCTGCAGAAAACTTAGGTAAATGTTGACATTGACGAATGATCTAATAAGGTTGCTAGATCCAAATATTTGAAAGGTAACTTTCAAACGGGATCTAAATCATTTTATCATATTTTTGAGCAACATGCATAAAAATGGACTATTCGCATCCGAAGTTTAATAATTACGACATTAAACTGCGCAACGTAAGAGAGAATATTTCTTTAAATGTTTTCTAAATAAATTTCAACATTTTAAATTCACATTACGACTGAGAAATATTTAATAGAAATTAATTTATTCGTCTCACTCGATCTATGTTACGTGATTCAATGCGCCACAACTTTTCAAAACTCATTTCAAATAGCCAATTAAATTGTTAAATCTCTGCTTATACCTTGGGAAAAAAAATTCCGTTCATATTTCATTCTAAATCAAGCTCAATGACAGCTTTTTCAACTACAAAAATCTTCATTTAAATCTTCAACGACAAGAGAAGATATAGAATTTATTTCTTCTTAAAACCTTTGAAAGTTTTTGAAATGAATTGACAATCAATTTACAGGATCTTTCACAGAATGAAAATAATTACAAATATTTTTACTGGTGCATACAAAATAAACAGGAAAATTCTTAGGCATAGTTAAAAGATAAACAAGCGAACTTGCCCCTTATTCAAGTCTAAAGACCGATGAGCATCTACATAATACCCGCAAAGGCGTATGGGAGGGGGAGGGGTTAGGTCACCAACTGTACATGAGAATAAAACCACATGCAAGACTAATATATTTATGCAAATTTACACCCACAGTGGCGTCTATATTAATGCAAAAACCTTCTGAACTTACACGAATGCAAATTCATAAACTATCAACTAATATGCTCATGCACCCACGAATATACTTTATGCCTACGAAGCATTTAATTTATCTTCACTAGCAAATCGAATGTCTTTACTTTTTTATAATGACTTTGATTTTTTAAAATTATGATTCCCTATTCAAAATTGCAAACATTCACAATAGAAACTCTCAACTTTGACCCAGAGCACTCTTGAAAAGGCTATCAAATATTATGTATGACGATATACAGAAGTTTATTCTACACAATTAGCAACACGATGGTTAAAGAGATCAAAATGGCGTTAAGGAGTCATAGAACAATGCAATCAATTATTAAATCAGCTTGAAAGTAATGACGAAAATCTAATTCAAACGCCAAAAGAAAAACTAGTAGAGTGTCAAGCAAAAATGAAAAAGACTTTTTGCAAACCTAACAGAAAATGTTATACAATTAATTAGAGAATAATGAAAATATTTTTGGTATTACGTCGGGAAGCGTTCAACAGCACATTCTTTAAGGGCAGTAAATGGCAAAGTTAAAATTTACCAGCATCCCAGATAAATTCATTCAGGGCTTATGCACCAAAAATATTGGTGGACACAACGAATTCCCTCACGTTAATATTGGTGTCCTAGGAAGGAACAGAAAATGCTCCAAAATGTAAAATTAAATAAACCTCAGGGTCTGAATAAATTTCTGAGAAAATATTGATAATGCCTGCGGAAAATTACATCTACATTATACCCCGCAAGCCGCCGCAAGTGCGTGTGGCACATTGCTTACAAACCGTTCCTTACAAGTCGATAGAAGAAGGTTCAAAGCCTCAGGAATGAAAGCTAGATTATCTCTACAAAGGCAACTAATGGGTGGATGCAAATAATTAGAGGCATATTTCATTAACATTCATATTCTGTAAAATCTTGGAAAATATCATTTGGGCAATACAATGGCCCTCTCTACACTAGGGATATACTCTATCGTAACCAACTGGGTTTTAAGAAAAGCAGAACGTAATAAACACGACTGGGTGCTTTTTGCACATGATAGCTTGAAATAGAGGAAAAGGAATTCCTAAATGGATGCTATATTTTTTAATTTCAAGAAAGCCTTCGACAACATTCCTCATTAGACATTAATACTTAAGCCAAGATATTATGTTGCCACAACAAGAAAGTTACAAACTGGGTTGGGGACTTCTTACTTAACCGTAAACAAAAAGTAGTCTTTGTTGTGTTGGGTTGATTAGAGGCGGACGTAACTTCAGAGGTGTCGCAGGACAGTGTTTTAGATTCTCATATACATCTACTCAATACCCCGCAAGCCGCCGCAAGGGCGTGTAACGGGGGGTGTTAGGGCACCACCCATGATTTATAAGGAAAAAACCGCATTCAGAAGCCACAAATTTATGATCCACAAACCAAACATGGTACACATTCATGCAAGAACCCTTTCATCCCACACTCATGCAAACACACCAACTATCAAATCTTCTTATTATAGATTAATGACCTAAGCTCTTATTATAGCATTAATCTTACGTGATAAGCAAACAACGCAGTACTTTACAGAAAAATAAAGTAGCGTGCTGGTCTCTAACGATTTAAAATAGATACCGGAGAGCTGCAAAGAATAGGGGTTAGGATAAAATAACTGAAAATGTACAGCATAGAAGATTTGGAATAAAATAAAAAATAAACAATGCATATAATATAAAATAGATGAAGTCGATTTTGGAATTTCAGAACAGGTCAAATATTTGGGTGTTGCACTGACATTCAATCTTTCATTGAGTAAACACATCAAAAGAGTATACGGGTTATTCTTAAAGAAGCAAGTTTTCATCAGATTGGGTTTTAGGAAAATTGAATGAAAAAGTTCGAGAGACGTGTTGATTTACTCTAGTTAGGCCAAATTCAGAATACACTGCAAGTGTCTAGGCTGCATGAGAGAAAACGATAATCGATGATTTTGATAAGGGTCAGAGGAAATCCTCTAGATTTGTTACAAATTGCTAAGAGAAGCGATTGAGCATCATGGGTATGCTGGGGGAATTAGGCTTGGAGTCTTTTAATTCTCAAAGAGAGCAAGCAACACTTGGGATTTTAGAAAGGTACCGAGTGCCTGAGCTTCCTTCCGACATGGAAAAAAATATCATGGACCAAAATATTTTGGTAGATTCGAAGCCCAGGAATAAAATAATAGAGACACCGTCACAGACAGATTGTAGTACTCATCTTCCTTTGCACAATACCCAAACATAAAATATAACCCATGTGACCGAAGAAATTAAATAAACTTCATGATGGATTGCCAAGAGCAACTATTTTTGCATATCGTTTAATATTCACGAGAATAGTATATGAGCAAAAATATATTTAGGTGTAAGGATGAACTGATATAATTTAAATATACAAGGAACGTAGCTACGGTCGTGAATCAATGTAAACAAAAAAATGCCGAGACCGTAAACTTGTCAAGTTTACGGTCTCGGCATTTTTTTGTTTACATGAACTGATATATCTGCATGTTAGGCTGGTACTCTAACACCTCAAGCCACACACCCTTGCTGCGGCTTACTGGGCATTGTGTGGATGCACTCTTTTCATTTGTTGCCCCCATCTTGCAAGGGGTCAATAACTTTGTGATAGGCGAGGGAAACTGACTCCAATACCTCAGGTCCCGCATCACTTCCTAAGGACTCGCCGACCTCATTTAATCCGAGGCCGCCTTGTCGATTACACCTCCAACCTCTCTCTCTCCAACCCACTGGTCGTAACCCTTTGAAGATGGGTACCCTTCATCCCATGTCTCCTACCTCACCGAAACAAGCTGTCATTTCCACGAGCCATACATCCGCTGTCTTTTCCCTCAGCCCAAACAGCTTTACTCCAATTACACTACTCCATTGAAGCTTGAGAATAAGGGGGGGGGGTAGGGGGTTGCTGCACCTTGCCTCTGGTGGTGGGGCCATTGAATTGGATACCGGCGATAGAAAGATATGTTAAAATAGATTTACACAGTTAAATCAGGTAGAATATCGTTTATATGGTAACGCAAAACATCCAAACTTCATAAAGGAGATAACTTCAGGCGTCACTTTGTGGAAACGAAACATATTTGCAAAAGAAACACTTGGTTTTTCCACATATGATGACGCTGAGCGTCGAAACCTAGGTAGTGATTAAAACATTTTATGTGGAAAAACCAAGTGTTTCTTTTGCAAATACAAACTTCAGTTTCAGTTCTTGCGATTTAATGAATACGAAATGAATCACTTTCAATCTCAACATCAAAACTCCAGTACCTTAACTTAAAACATGATTTTTCAAATGGAGGCGTCGTTTCAATAACCATGATTTTTGTGAGCACCGAGGCTTCGAGATTAACAGCCATTAATTAAATCACCCAATGAGAACTACAGACCAGATTTTGACTAAAACGATTCAAATCGTAGGTGTATTAGATGCATAGAGACAAAAAAACCCAATGTATAACTTAGAGAGGCTTATTTTTTGCTCTCCATAGTTATATACCTATTTAACCGAGCAAGTATACGATGATAATTATTAATTTTTTGTTTTCATGATAAATACTTTAGTTTCATCCTACAATACCTCTATCAATTTAGGTTGCTCCTGAGAGTCGGCAGGAACATAGTATTTGATATTGCTTTTCAAATGCAAATACTTTATAAGAATGAGATAATAAATTAAAAGCACCCTCGAGGTGATTTTTTAAGCTTACCTTGATCCATACCACTGCATTCTAAGCTTTAATAGCATTATCACTAGCGGTTCCTGTTGTTGCCTCGTTCATTCAAATAAATGTAATCCCATATGTCTGCGGTTTCCGTTTCCTGAGTTTCTCCACCTGCAAACGGAAGATAGATTAGTACACTGAAAAAATAATGTGTGCGTATATAATATATATACACGCACACATATACATATAGCATAGACACACACAAGTATATCTATATGTGCATTGGTCTAAAATCAGCAATATCACAAAAAATGGGATTTCTTACAAGCATTATTCTTATTAAAAATATCTTATGAAACTATATTTGAAATTTTAAGGTACTACTTCAACAGACTTCAAAAACTGTTCATTATGCAAAATTTACTGGTCATTGCAAACCATTTCTCATCCCTCTTACAGTCATACAGCATACCCTCTTTAATGAGGATTTTTATTTAATTAATTTTCATTTTTTTATAATATAGAAATTTTTCGTTCCTATCAGTCGTTCATGCTCAGCAGGTGAACACAGCTTTTTCCATAAAGGTCGCGCCTGATATTGATTCACCCAATTGCTAGTGGCTTGCTTGTGGTTTGCAGGAAATTGCACAGATTTCAATTGACACATCGATTAGTTTCGATGGTTATATTGTATCGATGAACTCGTCTCTGAACTTTCAAGACCTGATTATTCCGCCCAACTGAACCCAGCCTGTTACCTATCCTTCACTCCATAGATGCGATGCAACCGAGCGACAGCATGCTGTGTGGCCGGTCCCTTTTTCCACGGAGTAGGTCGACAACCCTCGTACCCTGACGCCATTGGTCATTCATCCCTCCTCGAAGACCCCTAACCACAAGACAGCAGGCCGACGATAAGGTGGGGCTCTGCTGACATTCAATTTCCTCACAAACCCCAGGATGTATTAAAAAAAGATGTGCACACGAGCTAAGGATACCTATCTCCTCCAGGTTATTCGCCATCGTGAGTAGCGAGAAACCGGTAATCAGGCGCTGTTGCGAGTCCCTGACCTGTTCGATTTATGCTCTTTCTTCAAATTATCGTCTTTGGTTCCTCCTCCCATTGCCCTTATGACGTCTCGCACTCTTGAATTAGGGATGGAAGATCGAGAGTAAGCCACATTTGTTGCCATCAAGATCGACATCGAAGGATTGCCCTCTTTGAAGAAAAAGTACTCGTCTTTCACTCTGAATGTCCCTAAACATGCATGCGGCCAATTTATTACTATAATTATCTTTTAATTTTAATTATCGTTCGCCTTGCTCATTAAAATTAAACTGTTTGTACATTCTATAGCCTTGCGTACATCTACATCTACATCTACATAATACCCCGCAAGCCGCCGCAAGGGCGTGTGGCGGGGGGTGTTAGGCCACCACCCAAAAAAAGGAAAAAAGAAAAAGGAAAAAAGAAACACCGCATTCAAAACCAACACACACATGCAAACCCCATTCCACAACAGTGCACACATTCATTGCAACACCCCATCATTCGACGCGCATGCAACCACACATCTACCTATCCTCACTCCAAAAGCATGCAAGTACATACGCTTACCTACAACAAATAATTCCACCCTAGGATGCAGCAAGAAACCTATCACGAACGTGCCAGCTAGTTTATAGCAAGTAGCCAGGCGAAACACCACCACCACAAGAGCGTTCCACACAAAACTCTCTCCCACCCAAGGTGAGGAATCTGGCCCAACGCTGCAGGTGGGAGGAGGGCACACCCGCGGAGAGGGACAAGGGATGGAAGGGTGGAGCATGAAGTTCGTAAAGACGCTCGGGCATGCGGGAAGGGTTCTGACACAACACACAGGAGGCTAGTGAAAGTGCATGCAATTGAGTTCAACTAATTGTTACCTAGACGCGGAGGGTGGCAAGTGGCATTTTTGTTATCTCCGAGTGTAACCCTAGAGTTGTTATCCCGTATTGTCCGTGGGAAGAAGGAGTCCTTGAGTCTGCTAGTCCTGGCATTTATTTCCCGAATTTTGTACACATGATCGAAGCGACCTATATATGTTGGAGAGCGAATAATTTTCGAGACCTCAGTGCTGAAACATGCGGATCCGAATTTATTTAGTAAGTTTAACCTAGCATTGAGTCGTCTTTCTTCCAATGATTCCCATCCCAACTCCATAAGCATTTCAGTGACGCTTTTCGTTTTATCGTAACAGTTTTCCACGAAACGAGCTGCCCGGCGTTGGACCTTCTCAATTTCCCGAATGAGGCCTTTTTCACACGGATCCCATACGCTACATGCATATTCTAAATGGGGCCTTACAAGAGCGTGATAACAACGTTCCTTGACCTTGGAGTCACTTCTACCGACAATGCGTCTATTAAATCCTAATTTTTTATATGCTTGCCCGCAGACTTTACGTATATGGGTCCCCCAAGTTAAGTCTTTAGTGAATGTAACACCTAGGTATTTCACCGAATCAACTACTTCAAGGTCAACTCCAGCTAATTTGTAAACTAATCCCGTGGATCTTTTAAAGAAATTTACCACCGAACATTTATTAAGATTTAAAGGCAATCCCCATTTTGAACACCATTCATTAATGCTATTTAAATCACGTGCTAGAATTAAACGATCCTCATCCCCAGATATCTCCCGATAAATCACTGTGTCATCCGCGAACATCCTTATCTTACTTTTCACTTTGCGGTTCAGATCGTTAACAAAAATCAAGAATAGTAACGGTCCGATAACACTTCCCTGAGGAACCCCCGAGGTGACTCTTACGCTGGTAGAACTAGCGCCGTCAAGGACTACCCTCTGTTCCCGGTCTGAAAGGAAGTCTTCAACCCAATTTATTGCCCCCTTGTGTATACCTGCGCCCTTTAATTTATGGATGAGTTTACCATGCGGAACCTTATCAAATGCCTTTTGAAAGTCTAAAAAGATCGCATCCACTTGCCTACCACTTTCACCCGATAAAAGTAAGTCATGTGTGAACAATCCTAATTGGGTCTCGCATGAGCGGGTTTTTCTGAATCCGTGTTGATTGTCACTTAAAAAGTTAATGTTATCAAGATGTCTCATTATGGAACTGACAATAATGTGCTCTAAAATTTTGCAACTTATTGAAGTGAGAGAAATGGGTCTGTAATTGCTGGGGTCCTCCCTGTCACCACTTTTAAAAATAGGCGTTATTTGCGCGGTTTTCCAATTCTTAGGGACTTTGCACTCAGTGAGTGATTTGTTAAATATAAATTCGAGATACGGGGCGATGTTAGGAGCTAAGTGTTTTAGCACCCGAGCTGGTATATTTTCGGGACCCGGGGATTTGTTTGGTTTGATGTCTTTGAGCAATTTGGCAATTCCTTGCTCGTCCACTGTTATTTTTGTCATGGGTTCAGTATATATTGTTTCTTGGAGATACGCGGTGGCTACATCGTTCGTGAAGACGCTCTGGAAGAATTCGTTTAGAATGTTGGCTTTAGCCAACAACAGTGGACGAGCAAGGAATTGCCAAATTGCTCAAAGACATCAAACCAAACAAATCCCCGGGTCCCGAAAATATACCAGCTCGTGTGCTAAAACACTTAGCTCCTAACATCGCCCCGTATCTCGAATTTATATTTAACAAATCACTCACTGAGTGCAAAGTCCCTAAGAATTGGAAAACCGCGCAAATAACGCCTATTTTTAAAAGTGGTGACAGGGAGGACCCCAGCAATTACAGACCCATTTCTCTCACTTCAATAAGTTGCAAAATTTTAGAGCACATAATTGTCAGTTCCATAATGAGACATCTTGATAACATTAACTTTTTAAGTGACAATCAACACGGATTCAGAAAAACCCGCTCATGCGAGACCCAATTAGGATTGTTCACACATGACTTACTTTTATCGGGTGAAAGTGGTAGGCAAGTGGATGCGATCTTTTTAGACTTTCAAAAGGCATTTGATAAGGTTCCGCATGGTAAACTCATCCATAAATTAAAGGGCGCAGGTATACACAAGGGGGCAATAAATTGGGTTGAAGACTTCCTTTCAGACCGGGAACAGAGGGTAGTCCTTGACGGCGCTAGTTCTACCAGCGTAAGAGTCACCTCGGGGGTTCCTCAGGGAAGTGTTATCGGACCGTTACTATTCTTGATTTTTGTTAACGATCTGAACCGCAAAGTGAAAAGTAAGATAAGGATGTTCGCGGATGACACAGTGATTTATCGGGAGATATCTGGCGATGAGGATCGTTTAATTCTAGCACGTGATTTAAATAGCATTAATGAATGGTGTTCAAAATGGGGATTGCCTTTAAATCTTAATAAATGTTCGGTGGTAAATTTCTTTAAAAGATCCAAAGGATTAGTTTACAAATTAGCTGGAGTTGACCTTAAAGTAGTTGATTCGGTGAAATACCTAGGTGTTACATTCACTAAAGACTTAACTTGGGGGACCCATATACGTAAAGTCTGCGGGCAAGCATATAAAAAATTAGGATTTATTAGACGCATTGTCGGTAGAAGTGACTCCAAGGTCAAGGAACGTTGTTATCACGCTCTTGTAAGGCCCCATTTAGAATATGCATGTAGCGTATGGGATCCGTGTGAAAAAGGCCTCATTCGGGAAATTGAGAAGGTCCAACGCCGGGCAGCTCGTTTCGTGGAAAACTGTTACGATAAAACGAAAAGCGTCACTGAAATGCTTATGGAGTTGGGATGGGAATCATTGGAAGAAAGACGACTCAATGCTAGGTTAAACTTACTAAATAAATTCGGATCCGCATGTTTCAGCACCGAGGTCTCGAAAATTATTCGCTCTCCAACATATATAGGTCGCTTGGATCATGTGTACAAAATTCGGGAAATAGATGCCAGGACTAGCAGACTCAAGGACTCCTTCTTCCCACGGACAATAAGGGATAACAACTCTAGGGTTACACTCGGAGATAACAAAAATGCCACTTGCCACCCTCCGCGTCTAGGTAACAATTAGTTGAACTCAATTGCATGCACTTTCACTAGCCTCCTGTGATTTGTGTCAGAACCCTTCCCGCATGCCCGAGCGTCTTTACGAACTTCATGCTCCACCCTTCCATCCCTTGTCCCTCTCCGCGGGTGTGCCCTCCTCCCACCTGCAGCGTTGGGCCAGATTCCTCACCTTGGGTGGGAGAGAGTTTTGTATGGAACGCTCTTGAGGTGGTGGTGTTTCGCCTGGCTACTTGCTATAAACTAGCTGGCACGTTCGTGATAGGTTTCTTGCTGCATCCTAGGGTGGAATTATTTGTTGTAGGTAAGCGTATGTACTTGCATGCTTTTGGAGTGAGGATAGGTAGATGTGTGGTTGCATGCGCGTCGAATGATGGGGTGTTGCAATGAATGTGTGCACTGTTGTGGATTGGGGTTTGCATGTGTGTGTTGGTTTTGAATGCGGTGTTTCTTTTTTCCTTTTTCTTTTTTCCTTTTTTTGGGTGGTGGCCTAACACCCCCCGCCACACGCCCTTGCGGCGGCTTGCGGGGTATTATGTAGATGTAGATGTAGATGTAGCCTCACTGTCAGTATGAATGATATTGTTGCAGTCCCTTAAGCAAGCCACGGTTTGTTGACCCCCATTTATTTCCCTAACATATGACCAGAAAGCTTTGGGGTCAGTGTTCAAATACTCGCAGAGTACTTTACGTTTAAAATCTTGCAAAGCGCTACGTAATTGTGTTTTAGTTTCAATTTTAGAGGATCTATACTTGTCCAAAAGCTGTTTAATGTCCAAGGGTGATGAGTTCAGACCTGCTTTCTTTACCCTAGAGTGTAACATTCTTTGCTTTCGAAGGGCTTTTTTAACGCCTTTGTTGTACCACCTTGGGTCGCGATTTGCTTTAACGTATTTTACAGGGATGAAATCTGTTATTCCTTTTTGCATAATTTGCACAAACTTTGTCCAAGTTTCTTCCACGGTGGCAAGACTTAAGCGCGTTTTGAAATCGTGTAGTGAAGAGTTTAAATGGCTGGCAAAAGTTTCAAAATCTGCTTTGTGATAATTATAAATTTTTCTTTTTGGCTTGACATTCTTTTTTATTTCTACGTTCAAGTTGATAATAACAGATTTATGGTCACTTATACCCTCGTCGGTTGATACACTATTAATGCGTTCCGGTGTGTTCGTAAGAAATAAGTCCAATATGTTCTTTCCACGGGTGGGAGTGCGTACTGCTTGATGAAGCGAGTTTCTTTGAACCAATTTTAGTAAGGAATTGCAAGATTCGCGATCACGGGTCCGAGATTTAACGCTATTGCTATCCCAGTCGATACCAGGGAGGTTGAAGTCACCACCAATTATATTGATGCATTTATTATTTTTGCGTGTAAATCTATTTATTTGTTCATTGAGGGTATTAAGTGTTTGAAAATCTGAGTCTGGGGGTCTGTAGAAAGAGCATAAATTAATGTTGGGGTGATTGGATCGCAGTATGGTGCACCAAACACTTTCTATGTTATTATTTTCAAATGCAAGTTGTCTGCTTTCAAGATTACTTTTCACAGCCACGAAAACTCCGCCTCCGGGTCTTGTACATCTATCATGTCGGTAAACTGTAAAGTTTATTGGGAAAATTTCTTGGTCATTGATGTCATTACAAAGCCAACTCTCTGTGCCTAATATTATATCAGCCGAATGACATTGGATTATGTGCTCGAGATCCGCTATTTTATTTTTGAGGCTTCTGCAATTTAATACAAGTATATTTAGATTGTTTTTCTCTTGAATCACGCCCTTGTTTGTGTCTGACCGTAATTTACGACACGTTTGTGGAGAAGTGCATGTCAAATGTCTTTCTACGTCAATGCCAGGGTTGTCGGTTACTTTTACATGTCGGTTGTATGTTGTATTAAAACAAGTTTGTGTTTGTTCTGTTATTTTTGGGATCTGTGAGGCGTAACCTGATCTCAAGTGACAAAAAGCGCTGGATTCTACTTTATTTATCCCAATATATGACCTGCGCTCTTGCCTTCCAACTATGCTAAACCCTAGAAACGTGTTCGTGTAACCTACGCGCTACACACTGTGATGCCACGGCAGTATAATGGACCCCGGAGCGATTTAGGGGTACCCGACACGATGAGAGGACAGGCCTCAGATCAACGAAGTCCGCTCCGATTTCCCGACAGAATCCCAACAATCTCTCGTTTATACCCTCTATTCGGCTCCAAACGAGCCTTCCGCGGTCAGTACGTGGCACAATACTACAAATACTTAATTTAAGAGGAACCTTCAACTCTGCCTCAACCCGTTTCACCTCCGAGTGCATCTCCTTAAAGGAGCGCAGGATCTCTTCAGATCCACGTTCTGAGGCGTCGTTTGTTCCCACATGAGCCACAATGCGTAGCTTCAATTCAATTCAATTCAATTCAATGCGTATTGTTATCATGTATTAAATAGGGAGAATTAAACTACTAAACACTTAACGTCTCTATATCTACATGTAATTCACGCAATTCACCTATGAGGAGTGTGGTTGAAAGCTCAAGGAATAGTGCGTATGTTGTTGTGACTATGTATTGTGCGAGGGGAGAACGAATGCTTGAATACATGTATGTCTGTGTAAATCTGTCGGATCAGCAGATTTAACATGTCATTATTTAAATATACAGGAACTTAGCTACGGTCGTGAATCAATGCAAACAAAAATGCCGAGACCGTAAACTTGACACAAACAAAATTAAGGAACTAGAATCGCGGGTAGTAAGTGCCTAATAAAACCTGACACCAGGTGTTTCCGGTCTCATCTACATCTACATCTACATAATACCCCGCAAGCCGCCGCAAGGGCGTGTGGCGGGGGGTGTTAGGCCACCACCCAAAAAAAGGAAAAAAGAAAAAAGAAACACCGCATTCAAAACCAACACACACATGCAAACCCCAATCCACAACAGTGCACACATTCATTGCAACACCCCATCATTCGACGCGCATGCAACCACACATCTACCTATCCTCACTCCAAAAGCATGCAAGTACATACGCTTACCTACAACAAATAATTCCACCCTAGGATGCAGCAAGAAACCTATCACGAACGTGCCAGCTAGTTTATAGCAAGTAGCCAGGCGAAACACCACCACCACAAGAGCGTTCCATACAAAACTCTCTCCCACCCAAGGTGAGGAATCTGGCCCAACGCTGCAGGTGGGAGGAGGGCACACCCGCGGAGAGGGACAAGGGATGGAAGGTCTCCTGTTCCGTTGTCCTGACCAAGTTTACGGTCTCGGCATTTTTTTGTTTACATGTCATTATTACTACAAAGAGATCGAAATAATTGCAAATTACGAGGATGGGATTTTATTTCTAATTAGTCAAAGCGTGGTGATCATTTACATTTTATTAAATCAAATTAATTTTTCATAACTTAACGCCCTCTTAGTTTCAACTACTCTTTGCTTGATATCGATCGAACAACTTCCAACCCAAACTATATTGCTACCCAAGTAGATGAAGGATTCCAATTCTTCTAGATGTACTCTTCGGATTATGATACTTGCCTTCAGTTTCTCTCTTCAAGGCAAAAGGATTGTACCTTTCTTCTTCTTTATTCTCATAAAACATCCTTAAAGGCCTTGGAGCAAAGGATCCACAGCTGCTTGCAGCTCCTCTCGCATTTCTGCAAATACAGCGATGTCACATGCTAACCAGGACATGGAAATATCTTTGCCGTTTACCTTGATTCCTTTGACGCCCGATTTTCAAACTCTCCTTTCCTCTTCTAGGATAGCGCTGGTGAGAGTCTGTATCCTTATCTAACTCTAATAATTTTGTCTTCCATTTTTCTTCTATTTTCAATTGCAGGTTTGCTACCGGATTATCTTTGAAGTGATGGGCAACTATTCTGTTGCTGTACCCCATTCAAAACACAGTGTCTTGTACAGCTTGTTCCATTTGACGCTGTTGAGATCTTCTCCCATTCCATGAGTCATATAAAAACATTTACAATGACTTGTTTACCCGAATCATTTTTTCAGCCAGTATACTCAGGTTGAGCATTTTCTCTCTTGTTCATCGATTTTCCCTGAAAACTGTTTTTCGTGAGGTGATCATCTATCTTTACTTCTGTTCCTCTTTAAAATATCTAAGTAAAAATTTTCCATGCGTAAGACATCAGGCTCTATTTGTGTTCTTCGCATTTCTCAGTTTCTTCGTTTGCAATCATCAATCTCTTCTCAAAGTAATAGGATAAATGTTAACTTTAAATTGGATATATTATCGTTATTGGATATATTTTTACTACATTCTAAGGTGCATGGGTATGTTAGTTGATAGTATATTTATTTATATATGTGTGTATTAAAAAGAATTTTTACAAGAATATATACGCCACTGTGGGTGTAGGTTTGCATGTATACGTTGGTTCTGCGTGTGGTTTTATTCTGTCTTACGGATGTAGACTTAATATCCCCCGCCACACGCTCTAGCGGCGGCTTGAGGGGTATTATGTAGATATAGATGAAGTCATCCGGTAGTTTTCAAGAGTCTTAGCTACATTCAATTTTTCCAAAAAAGGTATCTCTTTCGTCAGCATCTTAAACATTGGGGAAATTTGTTTTTCTTACTCCAAATCATCCCTTCGCCTGCTTATTTGCAGTTTCAATGGTTCTCTACCTAACGTTTCGTTGATTTCCTCGCATTAGCTTTCCATCTAATGTTTCTTGATCTTATTTTACACTCCTATATCTTGGCTCCACAAATTTTTAATAGACTCCTTAGTTTTATTTTTCAGATTTTCGTATTTTCTTCTTACCTCAATGAGGTCTCTTATTTGAGCTGTCATTCATGCCGGCTATATTTAATCGCCTAACTCACAAGTTGCCCAGCTGCTACTTCGGTTGCTATATTCTTTGCTTCCTCACATCGTCCTTCAATGTTAGTCTCATTACTTTCTTCTCTTTTCCGGTAAATAATCCTGGTGAACTTACGTTGCTTCTCCAATATCTTTGTGTTTCATCTGGATTATTTTGTCAATTTCTTCATATTTTTGTACCAAAAGTGGGCTGCCCATGACCACTAAATTATGATTGCTATTTATATCTGTGCCGGTGTAGCTTTTATATTAGCTTCTGAGCTTTTAACTTGACTCTTGCATATCATTTGGACAACGTTATAGTGATTTAGATCTCTCTCCCCGTCCCCCGGCATCTTCCTTGTAAATATTTACTCCGAAATGGAGACTATTTTACATCCGGAACATTTCCTCAGGAGTAATATCATCATGCATTGCAAGACTGCATCTTCTATGGAGCTTAGTGTGATGGTTTGGCATTTCCTTCGAAGTTGCAGCACTACGGCTGATTTCGTGACTTTTACTCTCGCCCACAGTTGTAACAAATGATAGAGGACCAATCTTCTTGATTTATACAATCATTGTCTTGTAATGAAACTGCTGCAACTGACCATAGGTGCAGGGCTGTTTGCTGCGGTTCCACTTTTGTGGAAATGCACTTTTGTGAGAGCGTGTATTCCACCTTTCTCGAGGCCTAGTTCTGAATAAATCATAATATACAATTTATCCAAAAGATGAAAAATGTTTGTCTCTGATAATCGAGCCATAGTGACTCCTAAGGTACCACAGTCCCCGATTTATCTTGCAACACACAGTAAATAATTTATGCTAGCTTGTTCCAGAGTTTCTGTGCATGTAAATTTTATATACTGGTTCAGTAAAATCATCCTTCAACTTCGAATACTTTATACATGTACATGTTTCGTCCAAGAAGAATCATAAACAAGGGTTACCCTAAAATATTTAATCGAGTCTACACTTTAAATTTCGTACTTTTGATGCAGTACGCGTTTGAGAAGGGACTACTCATATTCGAAAAATCCATCAATACGCACTTTTCTAAGTTCAATTATAATTACGAGCCAAGTCTCGCCCCGAGGGTGCATCACATTAAGATCATTGGCTAAAGCTACTTCTCCTCAGGATTACGGATATCTCTGTAAACCACTGCATCGTCGGCAAATAACCGTATCTTACCATTAAGCACGGAGTTAATGCCGTTATTGTAAAGAAGTAATAAAGCGGCAGTACTTCTCTGGTGGACACATGATGATTACCCTTTGTATGCTTCCATTCAATAAGTCTATAATCCAGCCCAGGATATTTTTCGCCATGCCATAGGATTCTAGCTTTATGAGTAGTTGCCAATGAGACTCTTTCTGGAAGGCTTTTTTCAAATTGTGTCTCGCAGGATCTACCCTTTTGACTATTGTTGTGATCCATTATCGGACAAAACCATTGCAAATGACCTTACATGATATTGTTGTGAGCGAAAGAGGTCTTTACTCGACTCCTCCCTGTATCCGCCTTTAAATATAGGCCTTACATTAGTCTATCAGTCTATAAGAACCTTTTCCGCCTATTAGAGACTGGTCTATTTCGGCAAACAGGACAATTTTCATCGACAGTTCATTAAATAAGCAAGTTGGTATTTGATCGAGCCCGGAGGACTTGTAAGGGTAATGTTTTTCTGCAAAACCTTCGATTCTACTATGTGAAATTGCAATTTCAGGCATTGGTTGGCAAAAATGATTTAGTAATGTATCGGGGACATATGGAGAGAAATAGGTGGATATACTAAAAGAAAGTAATTTAATAGATTGTCCGATCTATAATGCCTTGCACGTTCCTGATAAATTCCTTGCTGCATCCTGGGGTACAATTATTTGTTGTAGTTAAGCGTATGTACTTGCATGCTTGTGGATTGAAGGGAGGTTGATGTGTGTTTGCATGCGCGTGGAATGATGGAATGTTTATATGAATGAGTGCACTGCTGTGGATTGGGGTTTGCATGTGTGTGTTGGTTTTGAATACGGTATTTCTTTTTTGCTTTTTTGGGTGGTGACCTAACACCCCCCGCCACACGCCCTTGCGGCGGCTTACGGGGTATTATGTAGATGTAGATCTATAATGCTGGTTACTCTTACACCTCTATCGTTTTTGAGTGAAAATGAAACTGCACAATTATTTCCCCGCGCCTCTCAGACAAAGGACTAAAATTCTTTTGGATTCTCGTTTACATTTTTAGATAATTTTCCTTTTGAATTCGCCTAACGCTTTCCAAAACTCTTTTTGGCAATCGCCCAAGATATCTTACAACCGCAAACGATCTCATTTCGCTTTTTGGTACATTCTTTAGGCTCGTTGCTAACAAATTGGGAAAATCTTGCCGCTCGTTGTTTAAGTGACAAGTTGAATCATGGAGTTAGGCGTAAAAGAATGTAAAAGCGATTCACAGGTATCTTTGATTTAACTTATGTTTTAAAACTATATGTGCTCCAATCGATAGATGAGACATTAAATCCTCCACCTCTATCTTCATCTCTAATGCCCTGCCAACCCAGTGCGGGACCGAAAACTATGCAATGGTGGAGAAAGTGCGAAGGGAACAGAGAATGCCAACCAACCTCGGAACAGCTCAATTCCCTGCGCATAAACTTGATGTGCGTGACCAATGCTGACTTTCTATCAGTATTACGTACGCCTTTTTTCGTGAGGGGATAAGGATATTTTTCCTTTGTTTACCGAAAACGAGCCTTATCGTTAAAACATCAACGTTCGGAGAAATTACACGACAAATTAACTCCGGAACCGCAACGTAAGAGGCATATCGTTTATGAAAATGAGTACGATGCATGACGAATGCAACTTCAACTTTCTGCTCACCTCAATGGGATGAAATGAAGGTTATGAAATGTATAGTCCGTACAGGAATACCCATGGGTCGTAAAAAATGCTCGCGAATTATCAAAAATGTGCGAAGAGGAAAAGTTCGGACAACCTCTTCTGAATTAAAATCTTCCTCAAATTTAATCAAGATAGGGCATTTACACGTAATTCAAATTTTCCACCAATAAATATCCTCCGAAATTCTTTCAACAATTCGGTCTCGCTTCTAAGTTTATCTTAGTGCCTTCCACAAAATTATTTTCCCTACATGTAATTCTGGAAACAAGTCTTTACCGTAAGGGCATAGAGAGAATTGTTATATAACCAAATTACCCAGGAAGATTCAACCACCGAGACAATGTAACAGAAAATATAACAGATATAGAGATAGCGTCACAGACAGATTGGAGTATTCGTTCTTCTCTCGCATGACACTCAAATATAAGACAATAGAACTCAATAGGCCGAAAAAATTGAAATTAATTTAAACATTATATTTTGATGAGTAGGTCAAGCGCAACAACGTCTGCATGATATACACAAGCATGCATGTGCACGAGTGCTGTTAACGAGCTAACATGAATGTAGTATATTCAAGTGAACGTATGAGCTAGTAGTTGAGCATGTATGATTGGTTCTCAAACTACCGCTGTCACACGCCCTTGCAGAAGGTTGTGGGTTATTGTGTAGGCGTATATGCACATGATTACATACATCAGAGGCAAAATCTATGTCTAGTATTCGATATATATGATATTAAATTCAATTTATCAGCGTATTCCATTGGTTCCTGAACTTTAAATGCCTATTTACCGCAGTATCGTTTAATTCCGTCGCGTCGAATGATGGGGTGTTGCAATGAATGTGTGCACTGTTGTGGATTGGGGTTTGCATGTGTGTGTTGGTTTTGAATGCGGTGTTTCTTTTTTTCCTTTTTCTTTTTTCCTTTTTTTGGGTGGTGGCCTAACACCCCCCGCCACACGCCCTTGCGGCGGCTTGCGGGGTATTATGTAGATGTAGATGTAGATGTAGATTCCTTTGTATTCCAAAGGCAGTCTTGCTTAGTATGCAATGAAATTGATGCACGAAGATGTTCATAGCTTCTCTTTTCACTGGAAACCGAACTGCCTAAATTAAGCTTTTTATTATCAACAATGAGAAACGCTCTCAAGGGAAAAATCAGTTTTTTATAGTTTCCTCAAAAGAAAACTGTTTTTTTTTCTTTGCACATCACGCAACGCCTTCCACAGTAGTCTTACTGGAAGCTGGAGATTCCAAAATTAACATACACTCCGCACGATTCACATCAAGGAATGCGGGAAAGGCAATAACAATCTCATTAAACGGAACCAAAAAGGCTCCGGGGCCCCTAATTATCGATCATTCTTCCGACAGGGAATACTACATGCCTTTTTCTTGCTGGAGCTGACCACCTATACATACCCGTCCGATAACATCATCCGATATGTTTTATTCCCCTCCGCACGAAAGAAAAATTCCCGTTTTATGACTTTTCACTTAATTTGCACGATTCCGTGGCCATTATTTTTTCCCCTTACTTTCTCCACCAAGTTCCGCGACGTGCGATCCCAGTTCGGGTTCATCAAGATGCCTCCGGCCGGGGAAGAGCACGCTCCCAGCTGCCCTTCTGCATCGAACGACCTGCTCGCTCACGGCGACTGCGGGGCGCGCTTCGTGCGTGCAAGTCGACCACGAGGCACGATATCCAACTCAGTGCGATGATTTCTGGCCCGAGGGGAGGAAAAGGGGAGAGATGGGAGAGATAGAGGGACGGAGGGAAGAAAGAAACGAAACGTAACATAACGATTTAGTTTTCTCTGGACACCACGAATTTGAAGACTACGCTTTGTATGCCTGTATCAAAAACACTACTCATACTATTTTGTTAAATGCTTTCTGAATTGGATTATGTGATTACTCCTGTTAAAAACTGTGGAACTCGACACAACTTTTATCTCCACTACTTGGTTACGCCTTGAAGAACCGCTTTTTTCCTGATGAAAACGTATTTCGCACAAGAGATATCTTAATTATAGTATTAAAATATAAATATATAATATATGAAATAAATAAATATTTATTTTTAATTTATATCCTCATTTTTAGTAATTTGAAAGCCATCGTTTAAGTCATATCAACGTTTTAATTTCGTACTTTTCCTCTTTTTCCTTAAATAATGGTCACTTCATCAACTTGTTTTTATTCGCTGGTCAAAAGCAACGACGGTCGCTTAAGAGAAATTTCACCGTGGAGGGAAAGAAATTTCATGTCAACCGAAAGCTGGGCAACTGGGCTTTTGTATACGGGACAGAGAACCATGATTCATCTCCAGTTATGACCTTGTTTTGAAAACATGGGTCATCCATTGCAGCTTGGAGCAAATCCCCTGCAATTGTAGCACAAAATTCTGTACATTGACGAGATAAAAGAGAATGCGACGATGCAGCTGATGGCCATTCCGAAAGGATTTTGTTGATCGTTTTGACAAGTGGAAAGGCACGGGGATAAGTGTGTGAGGTTCCAAGGGGAGAACTTCGAAGTGGACTCTGAGCACATAGCTCCAGGTAGGCTATTTTTCTCAAAATATTGCATGGCCGGACCCTTTCCCGAGAGACCTCGTTTCAAGGGTTTATGTGAACAAGCTAACAGAAATTATGCCCTGCGTGTTTTAAGATCAATCGGGGGCAACGGTACTTTAAAGGTCTCGAGTTTGACTGCGCGTTTGGGCACCCGCCAAATATGCCGAAATATTATTAGTTCATTAGCTAGTGCATTAGAACATACATTAGCTACTATGCAACGGCGATTGAGCACACAAACATAAATTCCTGTATAAACAATGCAATAATTTGTTTAATTAATTAAAATTATTATATGTTTGCCTTGAGCTAGACGATTGGGCTCGATTTAGTTGTGTTTGCGTACATTGTGAATGAAAAACGAGTGTTTAAATTAGTAACAGTGTCTCTCTTATTTGATCTTAGTGGTTTTATCTGCCAATACGATTTTGGTGCCATAATAATTCTCTCTGTGTAGCTGGAAAACTGAGATGCCCTTCCATCTTCCTAAGTCTTGCCTATTCTCTTCGACAACCAAGGGGCTTCCCCAGCATACACGTCACGACCTCGGAGCAACGTTTATCGAACCTAGCGGATTTTCTCTTACTATATCCAAATCTTTGTTAACAATTTTCTCTCATGGATTCCAGATGGTTGACGCGTATTCGAAATGGGACATTATTAGAGCGAAGTAACATATCCCATTTACTTTTACATTATATTTTCCTACAATCCGTCTAATGAAATCTAGCTTTTAGACTAACCCTCATATTCATCTAATATATATACCCCATGAAAGGCTTGATATCAGTGAAATATCCTAGTACTTTACTTGTCCTGAAATACTTATCTTGATCCAATCTATTTTATAATTTGTCTTGTTTGTTTTTTCTTTTATTCCAAAACTTCAACACTGTACATTTTCTGATATTTTATAATAGTCCCTATTCCTTAAACCACGATTATAACTGGTCTAAATCGTTAGAGAGCAATACGCTATCTGCCTGTACCCATATTTTTTTGTGAATCACTGTGTCGTCCGTAAAGAATCTAAGTTTATTGGTAATGTGGTAGCCCATGCAGTTAATATATAACGAAAAGAGTAGTTGATATACCGCATTAGTTTCAAACGAGCTACTCAATCGCAATGATTTTTAAATGATTCATGTTTCAATGATTCATGATGTTCCTGTGTACTTTAAAAGAACTTTTTTTGGAAAATAGTACGCTTTAGTGTTTGCATTTATGGACAGTAGGTTTTCAAAAAAAAGGACTTAATTATTTAGTATATCGTCACTATCTACATAATACACCGCAAGCCACCACAAGGGTGTGTGGCGGAGGGTGTTGGGTCACACCCGTAAAAGTGAAAAAAAAACACATTCAAAACCAACACATGCATACAAACCCCTCAGTGGTGCATACATTCATGCAAAATTCCTATCATTTTACACGCATACAATTACATATACTATTATCTAACTAATAATTGCTCCTTAGGATGCAGTCAGAAATTTATCCAATATCGTGCAAGCTAGAATTTGATAAGTTGGAAGGAGGAATTCCACTACCACAAGAACATGCAACATAAAACTAATGGACGCAAATGGTATATTATCACGTATTCTGTGTCCAATGGTGGATTTCATTCTTTCTCAACATATTCCCAAATTTTCCTCAAATTCCCAAATTTTAGCCACATTATTCACAATTCCGAATTTGAGTAAGAACTTGAAAATATTCACCACTGGGTATTCCACGTCCACAAATTAATGAGTTAGAACAGTGGCGTGGAGCGAAACGACTGAATGGTTCCTAAGTAGTCATATTATGATTATAGCTAGGCTATAATCATAATATGACTACCTAGGCTATAGATAGGCTATATCCAACCTTCCTTTTTTCCCTTAGCACAAGATCTTATCTCGTGTGTTCACAAATATTTTACACTTCGACAATGCAAGCTGGTTCAAAAACTAATTCCATCGTTTGAGTAATATAACTTCTCCATCAGAAGCTAAAATTAAATTAAAACGCTGCATAGCTAGGATGAAATCACTCCTTCCGCCCCCTATCGGTGACTTCCAGGGTATAATTTACATGTAGGCTAATGTAAATATTCACCAATACGAAACAGTATTAAGAACAAATAGAAGCTTAAGGAGAAGGGCAAAAGAGCATCTCCCCTTTATCTTTACGGTCAAACAGGTGTTCGTTAAGTACACTGTAAGACTTAGGTAACCTATTTCAGTGACAGAATGGCAATCGTGTTCATGTTATTATAAACTAATAAATATCTTAATTCAATAGAGACAGTATTTTGTCTCTCGTACTTTCCATTGAATTCACCTGAATCTCAAAACTCCATCCATTCGATAATTTCTTGTTCCTAGTTTAATGAATTGGGGCCTTGATTCATTCAGTCTTTGACGCTAACATGTAAAAATCTTCCAGGACTGGAAGCAAGTTCAAGTGAACGCGGAACGTAGAATTAACCGCTTTAAGGCGTTTAGTGCCCTTTGAAAATGCGTAAATTGGGTTTTCTGTCGAGAAAAGGCAAAAATCCCCATGGGGAGACTTCGACAAAAAATGGGATGCCGTGATCTGGTCAGTTAAGGAGGGGCTTTTCGCCAGCTGCTCACCTGCGCGCGAAGGATCACAATGTTAACCCGGAGCCCATAATACATTATCTCTGCAGGTCCAAGCGGGCGGACCCCTTACTATGACCCTTACCGTTATGTTCTTCCCTCTTCCACTCTCTCCCATCCCCTAACCCTACCTAAGGGGCACTTCCCTCTCCTTCAAGTTTTTCGGTATTCAATCTCACAACACCGCTTCCGTCCCTTCCTACCGAGAAAGGGAAAACTGCGGACGTAGTGCGGTCGGTGGAGTTTGCATCCCATTCAAGCCGTGCCGAATACTTATTTAAAGAGGGACAATTGAGGAGGGTCTCCGGCTTGCCCTGGACCTGGAAGAGGCAAGGCAAAACCCTTTCTTTCCATGCATTCATCCCCTCCCGCTCCCCATCTCGCTCCCACCGAACTAAGCCAACACGAGAGGGGGACAGAAACAAGAGTACGCTTTCATTCGAAAGCGTCGCATTTGTGCGTGTGATGTTTTCATTTCGCCACGATTTTCCTCCCCGCTGTGAAATTCCAACCCCGTGGTCATAAGTAGGGGGTCACCAGTTCGAACCAGGGAGGACATGCGAGTTCACAATGAAGGGGTGACAGAGGGAGATGTTGTGAGAAGAGGAAGAACATGTTTGACATGCAATGCATCCTATTTCGCTCTCCAGCTTGTGCACGTGAGCACCATTCGGAAAAATGGAGCAGCAAAAAAACACATTGAGTGCGATTGTGAAGCAATAGGAGGAGAGTGACCTTTTAACCGAAAAAAAATTTATCGACTAACACAAAGGTAGACGAATCTCGAATGCCTAGTGCTGCGCTGATTTCTTACAGCAAAATTTTAGGGTCATCGTTTTACTGTGACGATCCAGGAGGTTCTTTCATTCTGTTTGGCATTGAAAAATAACCACATTTCATTACCTTCTATTCTAAGAACAAGCGTTTCACCATGGTCAAATTAAAAAAAAATTGCGCATTAATTAGAAAAACTTGTAGTAGTATTAAACAGATTCATTTTCAAATTTTCATTAATTTCCGGAAATACTCACTCTTTTGTTTAATGGTTATGACTTCAATTAGATCTTTTTTTTTGAGTTTTGAGTTTGTACTCGCGAAATCAAGACGCTAATTTATCTTTTACTTCAGCTCTCACCATTTCTCATTTAAAAAAACCTTTTTAATTGCATTGTGCTCCAAAATAGTTACCCTGTACCAGAGGAAGTCTCAATGGACGTTGCAATTAATGAAAAGAGTAAATTAGTTCTTTCTTCTAAATTAATGAACGGAGCTTGATTAAGTCGACGCACAAGGTGATGGGTTAAAAATTGGCCTCTCGTTTTTTTTCATGCACTGAGGGTGCATTTTTTTGTCGGACCGCTATTCACAAGTCGGCTCAATGCCTTCCTGGCGGCCAGCGTAAGGGGGATGGATGCACCGCATCTTGCCTTGCGGAATCCATTCCCTCCCACTCCAAAAACCCTTAACTGAGAAAGGGAAACTGCGAGCTCAGAAAGGGAAACTAATTGCCTCCACCTTCTTCCGCCAAACCCTCCTCCTCCCTGTCCCTTACAACATCCCTCTCGGAAAAAGGAAGGGAGGATCGGACTGGATCCGTCCATTTCCTCGAACGTGCGTACCGTTAACGTCACGCGTCGTTCATCTCATTTTGTTCTTAAGCCTGCTTCAACTCCCTGCGAACATCCATCTTCTTCCCAGTCGGTTCGGACGGAATCGATCGACGTCCGATCGGAAAGCGAGCGGAACCACTCCGGCAGCTTCCTAACCCGGCGGCACCCCTTCTCTCCCATACTCCCTACCCCGGACAGTGCACACCGCCTCATTCTACGAGTCGTCCATTCCCCTCACGTTATATGGCGTGGGGAGTGATGGAGACCCCTGAACGACAGCGATCCCGCCGCAGGCCATATGCTCTCCCTCCCCACCTCCGGCTAGGCGCCGGTGCTGCGCCGTGATTTTTTTAATTTGGGCTCTTTTTTTCCCTTTTCTTTCGGACGCCGAGGTGTTCTTCTCCTCCCGTCGCTTTTGAGGTTCCGGCGTCTCGCCGCTAGTGTGGGCGGCCCTCTCGCTCCCCCTTTGATACCCGAGATCGCCTTCTCTCCTTCCCCCTCCCCTGATCTCCTCTCTCTAAGAACGCGAGACTCCGATGGATGACGGCTCGGGGCAAAGACGCAGAGGCATTATTCCGCTCCTCTGAGCACGCGCAGGTGTCCAAGTGGCTCGTCGGCTTGAAACACTTCGAATTGAGGTACCAACCTGCTACTTGTATCGCTCTGACGGCTTGCTATACGTAACACTGCCCTTTGCCAATAACACGTAGTGCCTCTGAATTAAACATTTTGTTCAGGTTCTCCCCAACGGGAATATAAAACTTACTGATTGCGTTAAGATGCATAAGTTTATAAGAAGTAGTGGCAGGATCTATGATCTCGTATAATGCGGACACTAAAAATATTCCCAAATAATATTAATTGTAATTTTATGGTGCGATTTATGGCACACAACGATCTTCAATGCTAATGCATTACCATGTAGAACATAGTGGTAGAAATGATGTTATTTCCCTGATGAATTGGCACTGAAGCGGGTGGTACGTAATATATTTCCGTGTAAAATGACAATTTTTATAATTTGGAAGGTGCATTGAATTATTGAAGTTAATATGTCCTACAAATCCACTGGGGCAGAAAATATGGATCCAAGGATTTTGATTGTTTTGACTGCTTAGGAGATGTTTAAGACTGCGATAGAGGGGAGACCGTTAGTTAAGGAAGAATGTAACGAAGAGGAAGAAAGATTGCAGAATTTAATAAGGGTTTATTGCAATATTGGATGCTAACTTGTGTTTTGTTAGAATACACAGATAACCTTTGTAGAGTTGTATAGGTTGTGCTTCGTCAACAACTACCTTAAAAGTCAGAATACCAATGATAAACAATGGAATTATCCTTTATTTATGATTTTATAAGCGCACTACACTCCTTCCATGACCGATTAAAATAATTAATGGAATTTTTCCAAAAATATTCATATGGTTATGAAAGAGTAAGCCCATAATAAACAGAAAGGCTATTGTATGTATATGTAACAATGATATTTCAAAATTTTACAAAATATCGATGCTGAAGAAATCTGTCCCTAATTATTGGGGTCCGTTGTAGAAAAGGATTATGAGCTAGATTTCGTTCGCAAGGTATTGAACCTTCTCCTTTCAACTTTTATGAAACGGTTTGTAAATGAGGAGGAATGTCTTCCGCATGTATCTTCAGTATTCTATCGGGAATTTCCTCAAGGCCTGGGGTTTTGTTTAGTTCTAAGTTCAGGATTTATCATTCTAGTCCTTGTCGGGCAAATAATATTTCGTTCATAAGCTCTTCAGATTTATGAGGTATTTCGTTGTGTGCACCAATACTTTTAGAGTAGATGCTCTGAAAGAATCCATCGAGAATATTGACCTTTTTTTTACAGATTCTGCGACATTTTTGTCATATACTGCCTTTAAAGAATGTGTAGTTTGACGCTAACCTTGTATTTCCCTTTCGCAAGACCAGAATTCTTTTGGTTATTCTCTGAATAAGCGCATAAAATTTTTCTTTTCAAGGCACGTCTTTTTCGTATTTCCTCGAAAATGTAATAGTTATTCTTCTGCGCTTAGAATCATATTTTGGTCAATACCCTTTTAGCTGAAGTAAGATCTGGTGCTTTCCCGGCGTATGAGCTTGGTGAAGTATTCTCGGGTCTTCCACCGGGTCAGGGGTTTCATGTTGGCCGACCTTTCGATGCCCGACTCGTGCATCGTCCTCAGGGATGATGATTGCCACTTTTGGCCGTCTTACTAGTCACCTGAACCCGATCGCGAATGTATATAAGACGGCCAAAACCCGAGTGGCAATTATCATCCCTGAGGACGATGCACGAGTCGAGCATCGAAACGTCGGTCAACATGGAACCCCTGACCCGGTGGAAGACCCGAGAATCCTTCACCACCCTTTTAGCTATTTTACAATTAGAGTCAAACTTCCTTTTCTCCTTAACGCTGCTGAGACCTCTCTCTGGAACCAGCGCGGTTGCTTATTATCGCATTCTAATTTGTGTGAAATAAACTTCTCTAAACCGTCAAGTATAATACTTTAAAACTTTTTCCAAGAGTTCTGTGCCAGCGCTGATAATTTCTTGCCTCACTGTTGGCTTGAACTTCTTCCGAATCTTATGAGGATTTCCCTTTATAGGTAGTTATGATATACGCTTTCCCAATCATTAATCGTTAATTATTTTCATTAACTTAGTTTCTATTCCTACTAATACAGCTCTGTGACACCTAATTCCCTTCATCTACATCCACATCTACATAATACGCCGCAAGCCGCGGCAAGGGCGTGTGGCGGGGGATGTTAGGTCACTACCCAAAAGGAAAAAAGAAATACCGCATTCAAAACCAACACACACATGCAAACCCCAATCCACAGCAGTGCACACATTCATAGAAACATCCCATCATTCCACGCGCATGCAAACACACATCTACCTCCCTTCACTCCACAAGCATGCAAGTACATACGGTTAACTACAACAAAAAATTGTACCCCAGGACGCAGCAAGAAATTTATCAGGAACATACAAGCTAGATTTTAGTAAGTAGCTAGGCGAAATACCACCACCACAAGAACGTGCTACATAAAACTCTCTCCTACCCAAGGTGAGGAATCTGGCTCAACGCTGCAGGTAGGAGGAGGGTTCACCCACGGAGAGGGACAAGGGATGGAAGGGGAAATTTGGGGTAGTTAGTATTATCCACTTCAAAAACATGCTGTTAACTCGTGTCGGCGATTTAATTATTTGTTCTATTGAGAATTTGGCCAATGTACTTTCAAGTTCTTGACTGTAATCTCCGGTGGGATTTTGATAAATCTAAGTTAATTAGGTTAAATCCTACTCAAAACGTGAGGCAATTTTTGTTGTAGCATTATTTCCTGAATTAATATTCTGTTTTGGTTTATATGAAACTCATTTTAACTTACGTTCGGAACTTGCTCATTCTGGAAGAAGCTCTTAATGCTACTCTTAAGTTTTTAAAATCTCTATAAGTATTTTGTGTAATATATGAACTTCAAAGGATTCACACTAAATTAAAATGCAACCAACAAATAAGAAGATTTTGGTGTTTCTACTATACTGGTGTCGACTGGAGACAGTACATTTTTTAAAGGTGTTATTGCATGTATGATGCAATCGACGTAAGATTTGTGAATAATAAGAACAATATGGCGTGTATATGAAATGGTTTACCCCTCAAATCATTATATATTGAACATATTTATTTATAAACAGTTTGAGTTCACTGAGTTCTTTCATATTATTTTCGTAAAAATTAAATTAAAACATAACCTTGAATATCGAAAACATGTTTTTGGTATAGGGATTGACATTGGCCAAGAATAAGATAGGGTTTGAAATTCCAGAGATTACAAAGGATAGGCATGCCTAAAATGCGGTAGTTACCCCACCTATTAATTCCTCGACTTCAAGCGCAAATTCTGTGACTGAAACTTTTTATATTGAGTTTATTTTACAATAAATTATCAGCTTCGATTTATTGCACTGATAACAAGCATTGGACGGCTAGAGTATGTAGGTATTCAATTGTAAAGCGTGAAGGCAAGAGTGTGATCGCAGCGGTATCACGTTTATCAAGTTCCAACATAGTCAGGTCGTGTGACATAATTCTGGTCAAAATGGCCAGTGAGAAACACTGCCTAACTCCCTTGTGGAAGGAAAAATATTTTTGAGTGAATAACTCATAAATAATTATGCTTTGATAGCCACTCGCCGAGAAGAGGTTCCTTACAAATGAATATGAAAAATGTCGAATAATATATCTCATAATGACGGGATAAATTGAACGGCGCTTTTTGGTTAGGCGTTGAATGAGATTTCGGTTTAGATCACAGCAAGAGACAACCGCTATTTGTTTTGTAATTGGGTCATGTTTACCCAGGTCCTTCACTCATATGCCGCCGTTCCAATGGTTTAGTGATTCAGCTGAAAAAAATCGCATATCGTGTTTCGAAAATTGAAGTTCAACATCACCTGTTCTTCCCATGATTAAGCACGACTCTAAGCGGGCCAACAATGACGTCAAAGCACAGGTTTCCGTTAAAGGTACCGCGATGGCCAAATCCATCAGGAGGCTGGTAAGTTTGCCAATGTCGGTGCCTACTCTTAGCAAATGCTTCTCCGTTACAGTGTGATCATCAGGTGATTGTCCCTTTCCTTACATTACATATTCGTCATAATTGATTGCACGGTGACATGGTTAAAAATCAAAATATCGGCGCATTCCGTCAAAAATGTGCTGGAGTAAAACTAAGGTTCAAGCCAACCGAATGTATACGCTTGGAAATTAACTATTAGTGAGTGTATCGTTAATCGTATGAGGGTGGTTCCAGAAGTACCCGGTCTTACCTAGAGATGGCGGTAGTTGTTTGAAAATATCATTGCATTAGAAAGTATGCAATCTACTTGGATAAAGCATAAGTCTTAAGTTTCAAGACGGCACGCTGTTTAGTATTTGTTTGTCAGCCATCAATGGTGAACGTTTTCAGTGAATTTGTGAAAATGGAGAAAATTGTTTATCGTTCTGTGATACAATACTTTTATTTTAAAGGCCTCAGCCCAAGCAATATAAAAGCTGAAGTGGATTCTACCCTGGATGTTATCTGTTAAAAATATATCTATTTTATATGATGTACAACAACGAGGAAAAATAAATAGCTTTTTAAGTTGAACTACCCTGGATGGGTCTGTTCCTTCGTTTACAACAGTAAAATATTGGATAGCAGAGTTTAAACAAGGCCATGCGAGCTGTCAAGACGAACATCGCATTTGTCGACCAAATGAGGTGACGACTCCAGAAACGGTGAAGAAAATCCACAAAGTGATGCTGGATGATCGTCGACTGCAAGTGCGCCAGCTAGCAGACATAGTACATCGTATCATGAGAAAAGCTGTGAAGAAACGAGCAAATTGCTTTGCACATTTATCGTATGAGAGAAACGTTTGTATCTGGCGTAATAAAATCCGAAAATTTGTTAAACGAGTTCATAGAGGAAACCAAGAAGATGACTACACGCTGCATTTCACTTCTTATTTAGCATAAAAAGCAGAAGGAATCTTAGTAATGATTTTTTTCCAAGTTACATGCATAATTTCTAGTAAAATTTTGAATGCCCCGAACACTGCTCGGTTACCAACTCTCGGCTGAAATGCAAATTTATTTCTCTTACTATTCATTTAAGCAGATTAATATCTAAAAACCAACCGATCACAATTCATTCAAACGGTGGGTCTCCGGATGACATAACCTTAACTGAGTGAAGCCACGGAAGCTGCAATCCCACTTCAAATCACGTGCACATGTTATCTCCATGTTCACGTGGTTTCCAGAACATTTTTCTTTAGGCTTCCATGGAAGCACAGAGATGATGAAGGCTGACAAAACAAAGAAATATACGCTTCTGTTTGAGCATAATAAATATGTGTTTAACTTCCGCCAGATGCTTGACTAATTCTGTCACGATGAATCAACACGTTCAATTTCTTTACCTACCATTTAATAAGCAGAAGTCCCAGTAGTCAGAAGGATTATAAGTGCCAAGCTTCTTAGCTTAGAAACATAAAACTCTATATTTATAACTACAGAGGGATTTGCAGCCATTTCTTCTATGACATATTAATATTTTTTGCGGCGTTTTCCCTGATTTCAAAATAATGTCCTTTTTCATTCATCTACATCTACATAAACTTACCCGTCGTAAGGGAGAGTGACGTGGGGTGGTACATCACCAGGTATATTATTTGTTAGTCAACCACTATTAGTTCATACATGTATTTCAATATATATTTCCTCATATCCGCACGTTACCACGTAAGCTGTCTCAAAGATCTGCAGCAGGGTGGGGATTAGGAAATAAAATTATAAATATAACATAATGTATATTAATGTTACACTTAATAATTAGTTCCTTTACTAATAAAATTCAATAATACAAAATAACTAAGTAAAAGTGTCACTGTTAGTTTTTACTCCCAGGTATCATTGTACGAGTTGTAGGAAAATACAATGAAAAAGTAAGAAATATGTCTTACTTCCCTTGGTTAGATCGCATTTGGAATACGCATTTTGCATCTGGGATCCATGAGAGAGAACGCTAATCAAAAGTTTGGATAAAGTTCAGAGAAAACACCCTAGGTTTGTTAAGAATTGCTAGGAGAAGTGAATGAGTATGATGGGTTTGCTGATGAATTCGGCTGGGACCCTCTTAGACAAGTAATAGGCAGGCAAGACAGGCTACAGGTGCAGGGTACAGGATGGTACAGAACACCTGATTTTTCTCGCGACTCAGATAGAATCATTATGGCACCAAATTAAATTGGTAAATTCGCGGAAATACATGAAAATTTAGAAAATGGTGTAAAGAAGAGTTTTTATGGACTTATTTGTCGCATTTATGAGTGAGGAAATTGGCCGGAAGACTTCATCAGATCAGTGTTAGTTCCAATTTCAAAAAAGGTAAAGGCGGCAATACATGTATGTGAGGACAACAGAACAATAAGTTTGATTGCAAATGCATCAAAAGTGGTTCTCAGGTTCATCAATAAGATTATGAAGAGCACGGAAAATGATTACTTAGGGGATGACCAGTTTGGGTTTAGGAAAAGCAGAGGAACTACGATGTGGATAGAAAAGGTGAAGTAGATAGAAAGGTGAGGGTGGGGCAGGAGGGGAGATTGTTGGACGAAATGAAAAAGAGGCAGGCAAGAGAAGAAATACATTCTATAAGCGTTTTTATGAGCAATGGGATGTTGATGGCTGTAACAGAGGGGAGAATGTTACTCAAGCGAGGAAAGGGAACGGATAGGAGAGGGGTGTGCGACAGAATGAAGGGAGGAATTGAAGAATTCAGAATTGAAGATGGGTTGTTCGCAATGTTGGATGTTAGATTATGTTTTGTTAGAATAGACAAAGGAATTGTCACTGTACCGTTTGGTAGCTTTTGCACATCAAAAACCTACCTTAATTGACACATTACTGATAGTACGTAATAATCGTGAGAGAGAAGAACGAATATCTAAATCTGTCGATGATTGTGACTATATCTCTCTTATCTTTTCTCCGTGATCGAATATACCTCCACTTCACAGCTTAATTCCTCCAACATACCCGTCCCGCTTACTCTCTTTACATATTAATTTTTAAAATTGAATAATTTCATACACATTATTTATATCCGATCAAGGCTCTTAGAATAACTCAGAGGTAAGTGAAAGCCTTAAGGTATTGTTTTATATGTCGGGCAGATTCGTGGGGCTTGTTCTCGAAGTGCGTGTCACGTCATCCATTATCCTTTGGGGTCAAAATGTGACAGATTTACGGAAGATCCATTGTTAAAGAGGAAAAAAGAAGGCAACAAAGAGGACGATAATGGTCACCTTCGACACAAGATTTCATGCAAATGCCTGTTGTACCGTTCAATCTACTAACCTCAATCTGCTGTGCCCTCGACTCCATGAGTTCATGACGCAGAAGAATATCACGGTCTATCACTCCCTCTACAATACCACGTACACTCTTGCACGATGGAAGGTAAACTAGACATCCGAAACTTCCTCATATTTTAAATAATCTGAAAAATTATGCAAGAAAAATCTCTATAAGAAAAATCAAAGAGAAAGCTTTAATTCACGCCAGTAAAAAACTGTACCTACCTATACTGTTTCAAACATGAATACTATAGTAATTTCTCTAAATTTAATTCCTCATTTCAATACAACAATTTCAGAGTGTCAAAATCATTCGCCTTCACCGGGATCCCGGTCATGGCGAACTATTTTTACACTCTGAAATTGTTGCATTGAAATGCATATTAGCGGATGACTCCGTTAAAAGTTACTGTTGCGGCATCTCCCGCAGTTTCTTGAAATTAATTCCTCATGCCAGCAATAGAAATATTTTAAATTACATCGGAACATTTTTCCACACTTGCGAGAAAAAATTTGTTTTGGTTTTTTCAACAACGCCAGGAAGAATATGTGTTTGGTTAAAGACTTAAAAAAAAATAATTTTTTGCAATGCAAATGCAGTGCCCACTAACGAAAACCACGGTCACACACAACTTGACTGGCATGACCATATATCTCATATTACAATATGCAAAAATATTGTTGGACGTACTAATTCGATACCACCACTAATCCGTGAATCAAGATTGTAGAAAAATTTCATTTTTTTACCTCGTTTAAAACTTAAAACAAGAAATATTTAACTCTAAAATCAAATCACAACTGCGTGTGTTTGTCGACTCCCTTTAAAACATACCACACGATAACCGAATACAGACTTATGAGTACACTGTACATTCGATTAGGATGGATCACATGCTATGAAGAGAGGGGAGTGCCATTTTATTTTCTGTGATTAAGTAGAAGTTAAAAACTAGGAGTAACACAACAAGGGAATTAGGAGATTCCCCAAAACGCCTTAACTTAATGTATTTCCAATGATCGGCTGCCAACGTATGAATAAGGGATACATAATTTAAAAGACAGGTTTGCAGTGAACAAAAAAATTCAAAATTTGCTTTTTCATAACGCTTAATTTGACGTTTTAGCATAACTAATTTTAAATGTGAAGTACCTAAGTGGACCCCAAAACTGCCTTTGCCGAACATGCCTTAAGCAACGCTTGCCTTACATTCCTTTCTTCTGTTCTTCATACTCACCTACATATTGCACAAATCCCTGTTTTCTTTCTCTTATTATCTCTATTTCCTAATAACCCAAAATCCTTCCTCCTTTCCATTCCCCACGATTTCCTCGAATTCACTTCTTGTCTTGCTCATTAAGTGGAAATAAAATGGACTTTCAGCGTTGACCTTTGTCACGATGCAATATCCTTGCCTTCTACATGTAGGATTAAAGAGAACGCATCCCGCTGACGAGGCTAGACTCCCAAGTCACGACAGACAGACGTAATGCATTAAAACGGACATAGCGCTCGGACAGAAAAATAAACGGACGTTCCGGAAAATGTACTCATTACGAGGAGAAATGTAATTGCTGGAATAGCTCGGCGTCTGGCGAATGACGCACGACATTTCGAAACTTAACTCGGTCGCGTCCCTGGGGAGGAAGGCTTCACCGCTCCACCGCGAGTACCTTCCGCGGGACCACCTGTAGGGCGCCGCGCGGACCTTTGCCCTCGTCTTTCGTTCCCTCCTTTCAGGAACCCTTCTCCTGACCCCTCCTCCCCCAAACAACCCACCCAACCCTTCTCTCTCTGTGAATATAATAATAACAGTCCTCCCCCACACAGTCGAGGCCTCCCTCCCATTGCCACTCCTGATGAGGGCGGGAGGGAAGAGTGGGATGGACGTCGGAGAAAAGCGAAGTGAGTGAGAGGATGAGGAGGATTGGAGGAGCGTTTGAGGGGGGGGGGGAGAGGGACCGCGGGATTACGGGAAGGGAGCAAGAGAAACAGAGGGGGAGATGGAGGTATAAGTGCGGTGTCCGACTCAAAGCGAGCGTGACTCAGAGCCATTAGTCTTTTAAGCACGGCGCGTTTCATTATGCTGCGCAATTACCCAGCATCCCATCGTGGGAGCGGGCGATCTGTCTCTTGTCTCTCCCCATCCCCCCTTTCTCGATCACCTCGAGGTGGAGCCAGAGGAGGGAGCGATGTTGGAGGCTGACGCGGACCGGCAGATGAATGGCCACGTAGAGAAATGGCAGGGAGATCTGGGATCGCATGCAGTTCTAGTTTTGCGTGGTCCCTGCGAGCCACCGCTAGGGAGTGCGTCTGGGGGCGAATACATTCAGCATCAAAATTAGGTGTTCCTCATATTTAATCACTAAAAAAAATGATAAAATATTCAAAATATCGGCATTACTTTTTCAAACAGGTTAGATACACTACAGTATCTTAATTTGTTCCCACCAGTGTGAGGAGAGCTGCTAGTAAGAAGAGCAATAATATAAGAGTTAGATGAATGAGTGACAACATACATGCCAACTTAGGGTATTTTATCCCAATCTCGGTCGTATGCAGTTATTCTGATTCCTTGTGGTTCGTGGGAAAAATGAAATCTTAAACCTGTCGATTCCACAGTTGATCCACCTTATTTTCATGATCCCGCTTCCGTTAACATCATCGAAAAAGAGACCTACTCCCACTTCTTACGTACAAAGCATTCAATCCGTAAATTTAACCTCTGCCCCGTGAGTCATTTCCAACCTAGTTTCTTTAATAATCTAAACACGCTTGCCAAATCTAGCTCTTCTTTGTTGCAAATTAATTAAATCGGTGATCAAACCGACTTCTAGAGATTCCATATACTAGCAGCAAATTCAAAATCCCAGTACGCTTTCAATAAATCCTAACTTTCTATTGGCTTGTCCCCAAGAGAGGTCGTGCGAAAGTGCAACAACTATTTTACACATAAGCCATTTCGGTATTTTTACTGCACTACACTGACCTTCGGCGGAGAAATGTTCCAATTCAAAACTTTCATTGCCACATATTTCCTTAGCTTTAATCGCAATTTTCATATGCCGCAACAGTGCTATGCTGCATGCTTCTCTGCTTATACCTATTACGCCATCCTCGGGATCACGAGGATATTTCTGTAAACGACTGCGTCCGCAAATAAGCGATGATTCCTATTAACCACGGCGTTAATGTCGCATCGGATAGGGAAGGCTGATGCGGGATGGCATATGAATGGCCACGCGGTGTAATGGCACGGTGAACGAGGTTCGAAAGGAGTGAGGGAGATGGGGTCGGAGGTCACAAGACCTCGGGTCACCTGACGCGCCACCCGGCGGCCTCGGGAGCACGAGGGAGACCATTACACACCAGCACGCGCACAATTGACCAATGGACGAGGAGCGGGAGGTTTTTGAGATGGGAGTTGGAGGGGGAGACGTACCCCAAGAAACGAAAAAAAAGTCCACAAATCTCAATATTTTTTTCCCGCCCACCGGAAGATTTACGTCCGTCGTGCGTGTAATGGAATCATCTCCGCAGGTGTATTCTCCCTCCACTCCCTACGGATTCCGACCTTCGCCCCTTCGTTATTTGTGGCGTCATAAACATTCCCCCGAAGCCTACCCCTCCCCCACCCACATCCCCTCACTCCTGCATTAGCGGTGGTCCGCGACCATCCCATTGGAGAGTGTCCGATGCGGTCGAATCCCAGCCCCCGTGGGAGAGGCGAGAGGGAAGGAAATCGAATTACGTGATAGCGTGAGGGGTGAGAAATCGGGGAAGGGAGGCTGACGAGAGGAATGTACAAGTTCATCTTGCCTCCTGACTAGCAGCTAGAGGCAAATTTCACCCGTGGACACGCGGATACACCCCGGAGAAGTCGGCTGCAATTTATTTTGGGCGCAAGGTCCCACTATCCCACTCCCAGGAAACCCAGTCTTTCATCCTAATGATCTTGTGCTTGTGGCCAATGGCAATACTCCCCTATTCCCAGTTGCTTATGGAGCGTGGACCACGGAAGCAGTTGTGAGTGTTGGGTCGCGGTAGCTGAGTGATTTGAAGATTTGAAATGACTAAATCATAAAATCGCTCTCAAGAAGAAACCAAGACTAATTCAGGAGGCTAGTTCACCATTAAATTTTCCAAAAAGTAAGAATTTGACTCTTAAATTTTGAACCTAATGTTAAGCGTGTTCAGTGTGTTCAGTGTGTAGTGTGAGAGATGTATATCTGGGGTTTTCCTTACGTGTGATTCCAATAAGACAGCGTAGTTTTCCTACGAGTCAGGGCTTGCATCACCAACGTTCGGCGACCGCACTCAAGGCGATAGCGTTATTTCATAAAATTAATGAACATCGAAACGTTAGCAACGCAAAATCTGACCCCGATAGTGAAACGAAGAGGCTAGTACATGTCTACTTCCCATATTTTATGAATAGCCCTTATTACCTAATTACATTTTTCTGTAAATACCTGGACACAAAAGAAATGAAGTTTTAAGGAATTAGTAACAGTAAATTGGGTATCATACCGACTCCTGCAGCCTATCGCAAGAAATTTCAAAAGGCTGCCTCGTGACCCAATGGGCTGAAATATTGACAATGTATTGCATAATCTCGGTCTTAAATCTCCGCGATGACCCTGAACCCCCACTGTGAGCTGAGGTTCACTCGAAGGTGTTATTTTCTTCGTACCACATCCTCCCACAAACCTCAGACGACACAGGGGAATTGACTCTCCCTGATTTCGTGGATTACACACGTTGCAGGTCAATAGAGTTAACCCATAGATTGACTACTATTTCAATTTAGCCTTAACATTAATATTGCTATTTTAAAATGCATATTTTCATCAGTTATTTATCCTCCTCGCTTTGAATTAATCCTATGTCCAGCCAGGAGCATACGTGAAACCTACAAGGAGAGGGTTTTACCATTCATCAACAAGTTACCACATATCTTCCTCTTCGCCTTAACTCTTTGCCAAAGCAGTTTTTGTCACTCTTTATATTTTTACTAAATGAACGTTAAAATTAGAATATTGATACTAACACTAACTGTGTTATGCCACCACCACACGCCCTTAGATCTGCACTAGTTTCCAGATGATGATGGTTGTTGACAATTTCTTAGAATGAAGAAACAGTAATTAACTATTTTCCGTTTATACTTGTTCATCAAGTGGTGCAATCTAATTACCAAGATGCCATTGAAATTAAGTTTGATTGTTGATCGAAGGAATAACTCTGTATTTAAAAATATCAAATACCGCGGAAAATAAGTGTGATTTATCAGTTTTAGTACCAAGTGTAGTATGATTTCATTTAGTATGAACTATGAGGCTGGAAATAAAATACGCTTTCAATATATATAAAAATTATTACGACAGGAAAACAAAGATAATCAATGGAGTGGAAATAAAGTTCGCTTAATATTCCTCTCCCGATCAAAGAAATGTTGCCTTTTGAAATAACTTTTGCACGTAATTAACCTCCCGTTAAATCCGGAAACTAATGTTCCTGATCATAAGGTTGGTCCACTTTAGATTGCAGTCTAGACACCATTCACCATTCTTTCTTGGAATCTCTTTTAATAAAGAAATCGTTTTTATGTAATTCAAGCGTGAAGTACCAAATGTCTTGCTGCAATCTCTTCATTCCACGCCACTAAAAGCAATAGAACGGCAACCGCGTCCCGTTGCTCTTCGTGATGTTTCTTAAAATTAATCTCATATCCTTTATCTCACATTTGCTAAAGCAATTGGCTATGGACTACTGGGAAGAAGATTGACATTATATTGCACCAATAAAGCTGTTCGCGTTCTCCTCATCCATGTGATCTTAACTTCGAGAAAATTTCAATTACAGAAAAAAAACGAAGCGAGAACAATTGGAGTGGAATAATTCCAAGAGAAGGTGATGGTGATACGGAAAAATAGCGTGACCAGTCCTCACGGACACGAGGGGGGAAGTGTCTCGGTGCCATAATTAACCTCGTCCTCCACTCGATCGGGAAAAAATCCTCGTGTGCACAATCGCGCCGGAGGGAGGGGGAGGGAGAAGGTTGCAAAAGAGACTCTTCCCTGTGATCTCCCGACGGGATTCAAATGGCGCCTCGGACGACATTCCCCCTCGAACCGCAATGGATTTGACGCAATTTATCGGTCGTCAGCATGTAATGTGCGTACTAACGCGCTCTTTGAATCCTTGCCTTTCCCATTCACACCCCGTCCCTTGCCATTTGCTCGCCCTCCGTCATTTCCCAAGGAATATGCGCTCCGAACCGTATCAGGGATTATATTTTGGATTAGCATCCGTGATTGCCGCTTATAATAGCGGAAAAACCATGGCCAAGCTGAGCCACACCATATGATTTTCTAGAGTTCAATTTAAGTGCGTAGGTCTTGAATTAGGGTGGATTTGTGTTACTGAGAAAAGCTAGAATGAGGCTAATTGGAGCTAATGGAAGGAAATTTTTGTAATAGAATTAATAACCGATGAAACCCCTTCTTTCACCCTCGGATATAAGAAACGGCAACGCTAAGTATACCTGTATACTATCTGAGGAAGTAAATGTCTGGCCGAACAAAGATTTACCTCACTATTATCTTCATAATTTTCTTATTGGCTTACCTTGATTCCCTTGCTATTTCTTTCCTTCGTCAAGGAATTTTAACTGAAATGAACATAAACGAGTATCACGTTCTCCAATTAAAAATCAATTAAAATTAGGTAAAGAAAAATTTTGAATGAAAGACCACGTCTTCCAAATCTATGACAAGCAACTTAAGACTTTAGGGTTAAAATGGACGATTGTCCATATACTTCCATCAATAGGCGATGAGTTTCATGCGGTTCAACCCTTTTTGCATGCAAATATCGAATAACTGCGCGAACTTCACACTTGGCGGAAACATGTGACGGGAGCTCCCCGTCTGCCTGCCACAGCGTTTACAAAAACCCATCGACCAAAATGGCGATTATGTAGAAAAATATTTAATTGATCGAACTTTAGAATGATGTATATGTCATAGAAACTAAATATTTTTTCTATTTCTTCAAAAATTGGAGACCTTACTTTTGGGGGTTACCCTCGTACTAGTCGAGCGTAAAGCTTTTATCTAAACTTTGATAGGTCAAGGAGTCTAACTCGACTGACACCTCTGGACACTCCAGATGGGTCTGAGTTCAGATACTATCCAGGTACCAACACAAGGAAAGCAATTAGCCTCTCTTCTTGTTTACGTAATTTTCACACAACGAAATGAACGCATTGGCTTGAGATAATCCGCTAGCAATCGAACTTCAGGGCTAAAGACTGATACAATTAATAATTTATGGATCTGCTTATACTATCAATTATAAATGGCACGTAATAAATATTGATGTAAATTAAAAGTCGGCTATCCTTCATATTTTCTGCAACCCCGGGAGAAAAATATTTTATTGTACCTACCGTCTCTACTACTACAACTACGTCTACTGGCAAGGTAAACTGACGGTCACATCAGCTCAGGAAGGTATGGCTTTTGCCAGCGGTTTTTTTCCTCAATTACGGGTGGTGCCCTAACACCCTCCGCCACACGCTCTTGCAGCGGCTTGCGGGGTATTAAGTAGATGTATATGAAGGTAAGTCATCAAATTGTTTTCGACTGTTACCTTGAACCGGTGCAATACATACGCCAAAATTACAATGCCTTTGACGGACAAAGCCTTGTGGGATTTTGACGAAATTTTGGAATGAACAACTCTGAGATTTAATAACTATTTGGCATTCTCTGCTGATAATTAGCATTGTAGATGGACTTAAGAGAAGTGAAGGCCAATAACGCATGAATTCCAAGCGGCCAAGTGTAGTTGTACTTATTGGTAACACTACCGGTTATTTTATTCCAGCGAACATACCCTCATCTCTGCACGTAATTTCCCATCTGCCTTCCTAATCTCCACAACCTCTTCCAACTCGTCATCTCCACTTGGGAGCTCTCTTCAAACCCCCACCCTCGTCCCATTTTCTCTTCTACCCTTCACCTTGCGCGCGATGGGGGATACGAGCGGGAGGAGAAAAGGGGTTGGGAGCCGTTCCGTTGTGCCATCTCTCCCGCCCACCCACGACCTACCCCTCCCCTTCCCCCCAACTTCCATCTCCTCTCCCCCTCGCCCTTCCGCACACATCCCCTTCCCAGCCTCTCACCCCCACCTCCTCGCGCAACAAAACCTCGCTCCCCGTGTCTGCCTCGCTAACTTCACATCCGCAATCCGCAACCTTTACCCCCGACACGTACACTTACGTTCGTCCGTGCGTTCGCTTTCTCATGAAAAGGTGAGGAAGGGAGGGTCACGGGCGATGGGAGGGGTGTGGTGGGAGAGAGAGGGAGAGGGGAACGGTGGTATTTGCTTCTCTCACTCGCGGTGACGGCGAATGACACGAAGGGCGTATCGCTCGAGGCGTGGTGGCTCGGGGCGGCGGCAATGGGCCAAGGGGTAACGCGTACTACACGATCATGCGCTTCCTCCACAAACCCACAGCGATTAACATTTCAATGCCTCTTCCGAAGAAGCGATAATAACGAATATTTGAGGTTCCATGCATTTGGATTTTCATATGGAAATCATTTTTTTCCAAACGAAACCTATTTCGATGACGATTCATAGAATAACAATCGTATAAAATGAAATCGAATACATTTTTTAATGTCCATTAAAAACTTGCATTTCGTCCAAATAAAAATATTTGCACGTTTAATATTTTTCTCAAAATGCAGTTTGAATTCAATATCCTTTATTTATATAGCAGTTAATTAAAAATATCTCTCAAAACTTAACTATATCTCATGCATAAATTATTTACAACATGAGTATAATAAAGAGAGCAAAAAAGCATAGAAATTATTTGACAAAGAAAAAAGGATCGCAATCGAGCTGTTATGAATCACCTTAAAATTTTCAAAAACAGTTGTTAGAAGATTGCCCGACTGATATGTCAAGAAATTGAATTGATAATCAAAGGGTAATTTTTGCCAGTTTAGCAAATTCAACTCGTAAAATACTCGCAGGTAATAAATGTATCTAATCAGCATTAGGCTAAAATAATGCATCGTCATAACATTCATTCGAAGACAAAATTTTGCTGGGCGACCTAAATAAAATGTATTTAGAATATGACATTTAGAATCTGCTAAGTTGAATTAATGCGAAAAAAAGGTATTAATATATTTGTTCTAATCCAGGAAATGCTACGAGCTACCGATGGCTGAGATGGAAGAAGGGACTGCCACTGTCTCAATCTCGTCCAAATAAATCCTAACTATTATTATCATTATATGAGAGCAACCCATCCTTCACCGTAGCCCACGCTTAAAATTATGCTTCAGTCGATTCCTCCATTTAATTTGAGGGACAATCGATATGCAGTTCATTTTGATGTTTGAGATTGAGCGCAAAATCTTAATCGTAAAACTTTAATGACAAAATAATATTTAATGGCTAAAAACAGTTTGGAAGCATCATTAGAATTTGAGTAGCATGTTAAGTGTAAAATTTATTATTTTATTTAAGTAATCCAAGTTAATATAAATAGTTTGATGGGTGTTAAAATAAATCATGTCACAGTTTACTGAATAAGTAAAACAGTCTCGGATTTTTTTTAAGATGGATAGATTTTCAAGTTAAATTTGAGCGACGGTATACGTTCTCATTCCAAGACACTGACAATATAGAACCAATATGTTTGCACAACTCAGCGTTCAAAGCACGCAAATCAACGCATTTCCATGCGTGGTGTTGAGCTAGTGAAAGTAAAGTTTGTTATTTTCAGTTTAACTTGCGGAATATTTTTCATGCCAATCTATATTCATGCATGCAATTTTTCTTCATTTTGAATCCCAATGAGTGATTTCAAGTGAAAAAATGACTCTTTTTCACACAATGACATTCATTTAATGACTTCCTTCGAAATACTATGCTTCCCCACTTATTTAAATTATTCGAAGTGTATCCCTTTTCCGACGTATTTAGCATAGAAATTAATCGCGATCCTATGGAAATTTACCGCAGACCTCTGATCAAGGAGCGTAGATGAGGAAGATTTACGCAAAATAATTAAAGTATGAATATTGAAGACTCTCCAGATCAATCGAGACTACTTTCGTTTCCGAGAGTGTTTTAGTTGAGACAATTCTGGTCTTTGGATCGGAAAAAGCACTTGCGTGAAGTTTCTCAGTCACCCCTCCGCTCGCTTTCCTCCGCGGATGATGTCGATTCACGTGCGCGGATTCTCCCTCCCGATACTGGCTGACGGCATTGGATCGTCGGCGAAGAGCTCAGCCGAGATTGCTTTTGAATTTATTTAAGAAGCGGGCGGTAATGGCATGGGGGAGAGGATGGAAGAATTCGAAGGAGGGGGGAGGGGGCAGGAGGAGGTTGCGTCAAACGGCGTGTGTCGTCGCTGTTTTCGCAGAGGCAGTTGTCGCACGTGGAAAAATTCTGACCAATCCGCGCGCGCAGAATACATACACTACCTACAGAATATGCATTAATGGGTGGGCTTGGAGTTGCGATTGCGTAAAACGGTGGAAAGGGATTACTTTTTTGGAATATAAAATTACTTATTGTGCATTGAGTATATATCTTTACGTCATCATCGTCGACATCTCCTGAAATCAGAAGGCTCATGTGAATGTGAATGAAATACACAATAGATCGCGTATCTCCAGGATAAGATTAAAGCGATACGACAGTTCTGCTGAATTCCCGTCGATTCTAGCCGTTGACTATTTTTCCTCAGCATAAATTCATCGTTTGTAATTTTTTTTCCATGATAAGACATGGACGCACTTTGTATGTAACTAAGACGCGGCATTAGTAAGAGCAACCGAGCGTACGACTGAATATTCTTTTTCATTTAGTTACTCTTTCATCACCGGCGTGTGTCGTCGGTGTTGAAGGTGCCCGATTGACACTTGACTTTAACGTCCAACAAATTCATCCCCACTTTTCTGCAGTCAATCAGAATTTTAAATCCCTGCATTCACAATTCCATGTACTCTTGGTTGTTAATACCAATTAACTCGAAACTGCAAAGCGTTTAATTTAATGTCATACTACTTCCTGTCATTGGGCAACACGGAAATGAATTATCAAGAATCACGCTGCACATAATGAATAACTGCAGATTAACTTGGTATCGCATTGAAATTCTAACCGAACTCCACAGGATAACTCAGCCCTTCCTTCATATAAAATAAGCTCTTCGCCAGGACTTCGTGCTAGGTAATGGGAAGTATATTCGTGCATAGTTCGAGAAATAAACCAATTCAGAGTGTCACGCGAAAATCCTCATTTACAAATATTCGTATTATTTTTAAAATCGCCATATTAGGGAGATGATAACGGCATGAAAAATATATATGGAGTAGAATTGAGAATAATGACTTTAACCTCAAGGTTACGGGCAGGGGGTGTGGGGTTAACGTCTCGGCTGCTAAAATGGCTACCCATTTACCCATACTCAAGACGCGGTTCCCGGGGGCGGCGGCATTATCATTGATGCAACGCTCTCCTCGTGAATGCCACACTGAGATCAATTGCAGAGCACAATCCGTCGGATGGAGCTTTTAAGCTGCCATTTCGATGGCGCCTGTCGTCATGCGTGGAGCTAATGACAACACCATGTTTTTCCTTGCGCTTTCTACCCTAACAAATTACCACTATTCTCTAATTACATAGCTCAAATAAAAAAGATGAAAATTTCCTCAGAAGTCTTGCAGCCTACCTCGATAATTGCAACTACAACTATAAGTCTACTGATAATCATCAGTATACTCCGATAAATCATCAAGTCACTGATGATAGATAGTGGACTTTTGTTAAAACAGGCATCGGCTTCAGGCTCTCAAGAGCTAAAAAATATAATAGTTACCTATCTACCAAAAGTAAATTACACAACACGACAGTGGAACAAAGTTGGGGGAAACTACTTCTTGGTAAATCTTAAGAACAAAGTACAAAATAAAGCGTAAAAAAAACAACTTGCGTTGTAATTAAAATTATTGAATGAGTAATAATTTCGGAACATTAATTTCCATTCAATATGGATTAAATTGTTTTCATCCATGCATAATATACTCCATGAGAAATACAAAGCATACTATAATAATATATTGTTGTTAAAATGCTCATTTTCTCATTTAACAGGTGGACATTATATCCAGCCCGCTTTTTGCTCGAAATCCACCTTTCATGGAACAAAATTAGTGGGCGGGAAGTCATTTCTACCTGTGCTGCGCAAAAGCCTATCGTTTTTATCATTTGGTCGCCACAATTGCGGGGAAAATAGAGAGGGCTTCGACGGAGTAGTGGAGGAGGAACTATGAATTAATCCAGCACGGGAACTTGCAGCGAACAGCAGAGGCAGAAACAGCGGAACGAGGAAAATGAGCAGGAGGATCGAGTGAATGGAAGCGAGAGAATAGGCGGGAGGCAGGCGATATTGGGGAAGACGAACAAAAACGGTGTTTGCAAAAGGAAAGGAGGGGTTGCGAGGAAAGAGAGAAGACGAGTGAAAGAACCAGGGAGAGGGAGAGAAATATTAAGTGCCCGGCCAGTGATAAGTTTACGAGTTGGAGTGAAACACCGCGTCGGGCCGGATCAAAGGAAGCGCCGGTTTATTTCAACAAAATTATGATTTTCTTTTCCCGTGGGGCCTTCGGCCTGATGCATTACGTCACGTCCGTCTGATGAGTCCCGACGTTTTTCCGCATTTTTTTCTTCCTCTACGTCTCTCCCACTTACTCTCTCTCTCTCTAAGCGGATGCCCCAGCAGGGTTCCCACGAACAGCGCCGGGTCGAAGGCGCTGGTGGGGTGTCTTGCGAGGCTAGGCGTTCGGCAACGCCCTGAGCTTCCACAAGAAAGGAAAAAAAATCCAAAAACAATAAGTGACGAAATTAACCTTCTTTGCAGAGGAAATGGTTATTAAATGATAACTCTGGACATTCCTGCCGAAATAATTATTTTATTATGGCTACCACCATCTCGATCACCGTGAGGCGAAACTCTTTGGAGAGCAATAAAAAAACATTTGAAAGCCAAAAATGGAAATCATTGAAAATATCATCGAAGGCACACATGATATTTTACGAGGAAAAAAAATCATAATTGATATGCTCGCAAACTGGAATCTTAATTTCTTTATATGCTCCTCTGTTTAGCGCTTCATTTTTTTAATGCAATAGGCGTTTATCATTATTGGAAAAATAATATAACTTTCGGAAAAGGAACACGAAAAATAAAGTTTCATTTTCGCACCAGTACTGACGGTATCAGGCAGCTGGAAATGCACCCTTATAATGATCCGGAGCTAATGTGTACCCTATTAGTGTCCTCTGACTCCGTTCGCCCACTCGTAAACATATTATACGCAATCTGCGTTTCTTCGATCCATTCGGGTGTGAAGTCTTTGGCACCGTTCCCTATCCGTTGAATGTAGAAGAAACTCATTACAGACAAATAAACTAACAGAGCCCCACCAAACTCACTAAGGTCGTCGCCTAAAATTACATATTTCAGCATAACAGAAAAATAATTAAATGTTGTCACAATGCCGAAATTCATGCCGTTTACACCGTACATTCCGGTCAAAATTCTCACGAATAAATCAAAATCAACTCTACAGTTACTGACGAACGCGGTAGCACCGATTAAAAGGATAGTATTCCATATGACTGACCATTTTATTCGATCTCCATTAGCTTAATTCCGTTTTTATATCGCCGTCTTTACAAAAAACTGCGGGAGATGCCGCAACAGTAACTTTAAACGGAGTCATCCGCTAACATGCATTTCATTGCAACAATTTCAGAGCGTAAAATCATTCCCGGTAAAAGGCGAATGATTTGTAAGCGTCGTTCACCAGGATTATTCCAAGTCTGTATGTACGAATTTTGTACAAATAATAACTTTGAGGGGTCATGGAAATAATTCATCTGTAATGAAGACAGCTTGAAATTAAAATATTTTCCGAGTAAAATGCCTTGATCCAGAAAATTTCCCGAATATTCAAATGCTACAAAACTACAAGCAACTTTTTTCAGAGGACCAACTGCAAGGAAACAAACATTTATTCCTTTAGGGAAAATTGGCTCTTGCAAATTCTACCTTTTGTGCACCTTAACGACCACCCCCTCCTCCCTCCTACCTCCCTCCCCCGAGGTATGCCACTCACAAACGGAAAGGCAGACGGACAAATTGAAACCTACATGCTTTCTCCGTGAAGTACAAATATGTCTTGAAAATATAAGACGGGATGGGAATACCTTCCGATGACTTGAAAGAGCGGCGAGCGGCGGCGGCCGGGTGAAATAAATGTCACGGGCGAGCGCGAACGAGAGGGAGGGAGGGGGGAGGGAAGAGAAAGAGCATGCGGTCGAGTACATTTAATGGACGCCGTATTTCTTCGGTGGAAACTCGAATGGAGATTGACTTTATAATGGTGCGCGCGCGGGTGACTAACCCATTTTCCATGAAATGCGTACATTACGGCGAGAGTGGGATGGGAATGGGGAGGAAGAGGAGGAGGTGAAAGGGACGCTGAGGTATTTCCCGGCGGAGCGCGCAATATCCAGACGTGTTGGAGGAAGGAGACGGGACATTTAGTCTAGATTGAACGAGGGAGGGTGTGGGAAAAGGAGGAGTTGATGCGAGAAGGATATTGCGAGGGATAAGTGGGAAAGCAGGGTTGCCACGATGGCTCTTTTTATACCAGACAAGGACACCTTTTTACAATTGGAGTACCTAACTCTTCAAGTGGATACTTGCTGTCACGCCTATTATGTACAACGTTAACGATACGCTACAATAAATAACTTCAAACTTGCTATGGTAGAAAGGAAGTGTTAATACTTCATCAGGAAAATTACGATTGGTGTTGTACACCCGAATATAGTATCATAGGCACGGACCCACCATATTCGTTCCGACTACTCATTCTACCTCACCCGACCATGTTGCAGCCCAGCTCGCGGCAACCGCCTGCAGGCAATTTTCATATTCATTCTGCCCGTGACCCGAGTGAGCGTTTATGCAGACCATAGGGTAAATCACATCCACGCGAAGCCAATAAATTACAGAATTTACCATTTAATTGTAATATATGCAGGCATATAAATATATATTTAATAGATGCCCAAAGTTCCGAAAGCAGTACGCAAGGTAGATATGCCGGTTTTGGGAGACCAAATATTTCATTCGGGCGACTTTATGCCGGTTCAGGTCTAAAATCGGTTTTCCCTGGCCGGCTCCATTCCGCCGCGCCATGTTGAGAATATTGAAACACCCTGAAGGCAGCCGAGGGCGCCGACAGGGTGTTTCTAGCAGGTCTTAATGCTAACCCTTGTGACACCGAATTATTCAGGTACACTGTATATTCTTAAAAACCCCACACTACATTTGGCATTTAAAAGTATCGGTCTCCGTCCAAAGATCGCTGCCAGAGTGAGATTAAAAGCACTAATCGAAACTGAGTTCATGACTTTTTACATATTTCTAGATAAATACGTAATTCTTTCATATTAAAAAAATGACTGGTGGTCCCGAGAGGAACTAATTCCTATCACAGTTTTCTATATCCTTTCCCTCAGCCGATTACTTGACTTTCTTTAACTACCTACCTACCAGTGGCATACATTTATCCTGGTGGCCCATTATCTTCGGTATTCATTTCATCTAGAAGAAATAAATTATTAATCGATTTAATAAAGCAATACGAGCTCGTAGTTCCCCTGATCAATGGACAAACTAAATAATAACGGGTTTATTTCCATTTAATTATTAAAACATCCAGATGTTTGCCAAGTTCTGTAAGTAATTATTATTTTGAAAGCGGGGCGTGTTGCTTAATACGGATTGTAAATGGTTTCTGAAGCATTCACTTACAATGAGATGGCAATAAAAAAATAGCTGTGCATCGGGAAATGAACATTTTCGATTTGCGATCTTACGTATTCTCCTTTTTGATAAGGGGAACATACCTTGAGTGTGAATTTGTCCGAATGGAATCAATTACTTCAGCTTTAAGTTCTTTTACGCTTTCTTCTTAATTTCAAGGTCATACGCTTACCCAAATAAATGGTGACCAAAGGGTGGAAATGAGAAAAGAATCCATTCCCCAGTGACACAAAATTAATACGCCGATTACAATACTCATCGTCGGTACACCCTTCGAAGTGCTTATCATTACAGTTACATAACACTAAAACCTTTTCCTCCCAATTCTGTTTTAATGTAAGCTATGGTAATAATCATCAGTCCGAGGATTGGTTCGTAGCAGCTCTCCATTCTAAAACCTGTTCCCTGCCTATCTCTTCATTCCCCAAATGCTTGACATTCTCCATTACTTGCTTCTCTCATTTCATCCTAGGCTTTGTACCATAATCCTTTCCCACGATTTTCCTCCAATAATGGTCTACATCACACCATTGTGCCTCACAATATGTCAGGAAATTTCTCCCTTCTTCTTGTTAAGTGTCCTCGATAGGCTTCTCCCTTTACACTCACTTCGAAGTACTTCACCATTTGCTATTCTGACTATTCATTTCATTTTCAGCGGTCTTCTGTAGTTCTATCATCTTTTGTTGCTATCAGTAGTCTCACATCCGTAGAAAATTTAATTCCATATTTAACTCTGAAAAAATAGTTTCTTTCTGCTTATTCTAGTGCTCTTTGCCGTTAATAGTTGCTTCTTCTGATAGAAAGCCTTCCCCTGCTTTCTGCTTCTCCATCTTTCTGCACCATCAGGTCTAGACCTGATGATGGCATAACAGCCGAAACCGGTCGTTTTATATTAAAAGTGTGGAAGTCACCAAGTGCTTATTTCTTTCTAAATATGGCGTCCTTCCACAAAACAAAAGCTTCTACCTTCGATTTAATTACTATATTCCTCTTTCTTCTTCTATTGTTAGTGATCTAGTTGCCTAAATAGCAAAACTCTTCCATTTGATTTTGTGTATCCTTCCATAGTCTTTTTTGGATTTTCTTCCCTAACTCTACATCTGACCAAAGGTTTAGTATTCATATTGCTTAGGTTGAGATTGCCCTTTTTATTTGGTTAGAAGCATATTTAAGATATTTATCCTCTGAAAGTAGGGCAACGTCGCTCGATCTGAACTGTAAAAATTTGATAATAATTACAAAGTTAATTTTTGCAAACGGAAATATTAACGCATCCTAAGCATTTTGAAATTTAAGTTCTCTTCAATTATCTGCAAAATAATTAAGAACCACTATCCAACTCCAATCACTCTTTACGAAGCTTGAATTTTTCTCTTGCCAGATTTTTGTATTGATTGAAATGGGAAATGTCTCAAATGTTAAGAGTAGCTAAAATTTAAAATATTTTTTACAGACAAACTGGCAATAAAGATATGAAAATTACTATCATTGATATTTTCAAGGGATTATAATTTATACGTAGCTAAACCTTCCAGGTTCTCAACGTACATTAAGTGCAAATGTTCTACGATTTTTAGCGAGTTTGGTTTCGTGTACTTAAAGGTTAGCACACTACTTATTCCGTTAGCATAGGATTCTCCCGTAAGAGCTTAACGCCACCATGGATTTACAAGCTTGTATAGGTGAAAATAGCAGTTTGTTGGAAATGTTTTCCTTATTAATCTAAGGCAAGAGTATCTGGGAAAGTGTCTGTTAAAAGTTTTAAATATTAATTAAAAGTAGTGATATATCAGCTGAATTGTCACGGGTTCAAACCACGAAAGTACTATTTGTGAAACTTATTCAAGGAAGATATGGAAAAAGCTCCTACGCAAGGACTCATACCGCTGACTAGGATTTGAAAAATAATTGGGCTTGTCCGATAACTGAACCTAAATCAGCCAGCTTCAATCCGCGTGCTCTAGCCAGTCACTTAGACATCCTCCTCATCCCAAAGGAAAGAAAAGGATCCGGGACGATCCAATTAAGGTAATGTTCTTATTTTCTGCGAATCTCCCGCAATTGAGATGGATGTTGTGTGTCAACTTTGCCCAGCTTAAAAAGAATGAGCGCACCACAGACAGAGCCACCCTACCCCATCCTGGGATTCGCAAGTTTTTCTTGAGATTGCCCCCTGGCGATGCTTTCGGGTCCAATTGGGCCACGCGTCTCTCTAATGCTTAAGCTTAATAAATATGTTCACTTGTGGCATTGCAGTCCTGCTGTCAGCTCCGATGGGCGGCGTTTCAATCAAAGCGCCGGAGCATGAAGACGGGGCTTTTTTCGATTGCCCGAAATTGATGTGAGATGTCGCTCTCCACTGCCGACACGCCTACCGCCCCAATTACATCGGACCGCCCAAGGTAATTATGAGAAATGCCTACAAAAACGGAGGGGACAAAAAACGTTATTTATTTGAATCAAGTTCATAAAAAAGGAAAAAGTGATGTTTTAAGTCCTTGCAAGCCCTTTAGGTCCTTGTTTAATGCCATTTTCAAATCCCAGTCATGGCGTTACAATATGTTAGGCATGCTGATTACCTTTTTACTGTATTTTTAACCATTCTCCGCTACTCGATATTCCGGTACGCTCCGCAATACCTCCGCTTTGGCAACAGTTGACGTATTATAGCATTCTGACACAAAGTTTGGAGTATTATTTAGTTTTTATTCCCTGTCTTTCCTTTCTATCCTTCATTTTATGTATTGCATTAATGTTAAATTTGCCCCCAGGAAACACGACCAAGGGTTTAGGAAGGAGCCGGCGAAGAAATGGGATAGGAAAACTTGTGAGTTTGAAGTTTCATCTCTAATTATTTTTCCCCTTACACTTATCACGCATATTTTTCGTAATCCCGATAATTTTCGTCCGATTTGAGATAATAGTTTCATGCGTATTGAAAAAAATTCAATGCCGATTAAATATTTTATAAAGATAGGCAGAGCATAGGATTGAACATAGTTACGGAAGGAAAATAAGTCGAAAATAAACGGTATTGAAGATGGTGTACGAGTGTGTTACTCGTATCGTGGTCTAGTGCGTTACTTTGTTAGTCCTGCGTTAGGTGAGATTTAGATGTGCAGTGATGGTTTGTACTCGTGTTCATCCAAAACCTACCCTCTCCATTGGGAATAATTTTTAACGTCTTAGGGCAAGCTCAACGCTCAAAAATACACTAGCGGACAACAGGCACACCTAAATTTTAAGTTTGTAATTACCAAGGGATTGTTACGAGAGAAAAATCGAAATCAATCGGGAAAAATTCTATTCAGAGAGATATGGTAACGAGGAAAGTGCCTCTTTAGTGCCAAAGCATTTTGGCTAGAACATAATCAAACAAGAAGGAAAAAATCCAATTATTATATAAATAGATAACTTGAAGCCTGGACGATGGTCATTCTACCAACACGAGAGTGGAGGAGACGGGTCATCAAAACTAAGGCCATAGGAAAAAATGGCATAGTGAGCAAATGATTTTTAGCCACTCAATCCTTCTTATCTGTTGTTCCGACGAATATATCGGAAGACGTTTCATCGGGAGAATTTCGTCGGTAGATATCTATAAAATGGTAACTTTAAAGAATTTTGGAAAAACTTTCAGCTATGCTAAGTATTCGAGTCCATTCTTTTTGCACCTCGGTATATTCCGTTGAACAAATTTAAAAAGCTCGACAAGCACTTCCCTCAAGTCACTAAAATAAAAATTCCTTTGGCGTTCGTATACACATACATTGAATCATGACAGTCGAGCAAGCAAGTAAGCGCAAGTCTCCCTGACGTAAAACGGCCAAATACATTTGCCTTCACTTAGAGCACTTTGTGGCGCATAAAAAGCACTTACGTCATAAAATAGTAGTATAACGTTTGCGAGAACTTTAAATGTGAGATCATACAATCTAGTTGTTCAGAAAATCAAGCTAAATTTATTGGGACTTCGAGCGACAGTTATGTATTCCTCCCTGTCGAAGCTCCTGAATGTTTTCTTTGTTCCTGACAAAGCAAGGCCAGAGAATGTTTACCTTTGGCGTCAAATATGGTCATTTTATCGCATTTCAATACAGAAAATGAAACATAAAATCGTTATTTACAGACTATTAATGAGAATTTATGTGATAGGAGTAACAATTTTATTTTGTTGCTCACGGCATACGTATATCAACTGAAGTAGCTGTAAATTTAAATTTCAAAATCCAAGGTGAATTAGCAGTTTTCAGAGCGCTAGAGTTGGAAGCCCACTCTGTGCTTGCGTTTTGCATATTTTTACAACTTTTAAATACAGCCACAGTGGCGTATTCGGATAAGATAACCTTAAACTTCCTTTGGATTTCGAATTTACCAGAAGCTATAATAATAGGGATGGGATGAGATGAGAATGGAGATGAGAATAAGGAAAATACTTAAATTTTATTTTCAATTATTCCACATCTTATAAAAAAGAAGCCATAGATATGTATTGTAATACTTTAAAATTTAACTTTGGTGCGACATTAATCAGGTGTTGGTTTTGGATTTATCAGCGGAAAGTCCGCATTTTTGCTCAGTTGCGGACGAAGGCTCGATTCCGCAGCCCCAGGCCTCGTAAAACTATGCAAACCTAAGTGCACTATCATTTATAAAGTTCTACCTATTTTTCCAAGGTTAAGCGCGGGAAAACTGAAATTCTGCTCCGCACACAAGCAATGAGAAACAATCAATATGCTTAATATTCTGGGAAACCTCAGACCACTCAGCGAAAGGAACTGCGTCTCCTTTCACGAGTGTGTTATTTCAAATTCCTTTTAGCTCTATTCGAAATTACCTCTACAACACACGCAGTGGCTTCATAACTTGAGAGGATTACTTATACTTTCACCCTTTCTTATCTACTCTCTTTATCTTAGCTTAGTAATATAAAAAAAGGCAGACAATTTTTCCGGGCGTGATAAATGTGGCTAACAAAGTCCAATCACAAAACTTCCTGACTTTTCCAAGTTTGTTCGAATAACACGCCGATGTCATGAAAATAAGGCCGACGAAGTAACTCATACGAACGTTATAGAACCTGCTATGCTTGGTGCCCCCGCAAAATATCAAATAGCTGGCAATATAATTTAACCAGAATGAAAAAAACGAGATATGATTTGGAAATATGGAAAACAAAATTATCAATCAAACTCTTTTGGCTTCATCTAAATAAAATTCTAATAACAATGACATCTTTGTAGGACGAGGCTGATAACCTTTTGGATGTCTCTGTATATACACGTCGAGTAATTGAATGCCTTCGCAGAAGGATTTTAAGAGGGAATTAAACTTTACACATAGAAAAGCTATCCATTTACTGAAGTATCACCAAGAACAAAGAGGAATCATCAAATTAAGGAAGGATTTTGTTTGGTGAAAATGGGAATATGAACATTATATGCGCGGCTAAAATATTTTGGAAAAGTACTAATCATACGAGTTTTCGCTGACACAGAAGAATTTCCATCTCCAATCATGACCCCACATCATACAGGGAGATCAAAGAGAATCGAAGAAGAAGAGATAGAAGTTGTAAGTCAAGTAAAATAGACTACAGATTTTATACTTACCTTATAGGTAGATATAAAATTTGTAACACCTGTACATATATTTTTTTAAAGATTTTTCTAATTATATTTTTGTGTTCTATTGTGCCATCCAAGTGTAATATTACTCTCATGAGTGCGCCTACATCATTGTCCGCCGTATGGCGGGATTTCGATATAAAGAAAGAAATGTTCATGGAATCCTTTTTCCTTCTTTTGATTCGACATCACAACTAAGGAAACTAAAATTATAGAGCATGCGTTTCCCGAATGCCAAGAGTTATCAACCTGCTCTAAGGCTTGGTCCGCAAACACCCTCTACCATACTCTCTCATGAAAGTTTTCATAGCATGATTTTGAGGAGATATGGATGTTAGCTACCCGTAATCCATTTCCATTTAGTAATAAAACGATCTTCATTTCAGGTTCGTTCGTTTGTCTGTGTCTCTGTACTTCATTTCTGTGATCCGACCTGTTGATGCATATATGCTCCATACCTGTTCCATGCTCCATTTGATGATGACTGTATGCTCCATACCTGTTCGTGACGAGAGGACGGAATGAGAGAGCTTTGAGGGACCCGAGGGTGGCGACGGGGTGCGGCGGAAGGAAGGCTTGGAGCATGCATGCCCTCTTTCTGTGTTTTTGGCCACTCGCCCCTTCCCCCCTCGTCTCCGCGGCGGTGGGAAGGACTGCTACTCTCCAGGCTGCCCCCTTCCCCGGCTGCCACCTCACTCGCCCACCCCTCCCGGTCACGATCTTCCGCCGCTCCTCTCTTCGCCGACCTTTTTATTTCCATTTCCCCCACCGCACCGCGAAGGTCACCGCGTGAACGTAAAACCGCACGAGCGTGCACACGCGCGCCCCGGTACAAGCGCGGATGGGTGGGGAGGGCGAGGAGACGGGAGGCGGAGTCGGGGCAGCAGTCCCTTCGGCGATCGTGATTACACACACACACCTTTGCCGACGTATACCCACCGAAATTCGGTGAAAATGTTTGAGACAGGTGCACAGAGTTTTAGATTCGGGTAAAAGCAAACTGTGAAAGCATCGTAATTTAATATTCTTTGAACACGAGTTAAATTAGTCCAAGATTCGTGAGTGAAATCTCCTAGCAAAAGAATAAAATTTTACATCTCCAGTGCAAGTCAATTAAATAGCATGAGACTTTGTAACAATTTTTTGTTTCAAAAATAGTGCAAGTAATATATTATTAAATAAATGAAAACCACATCCAATTTGATTCTATCTTCAAAATCACCGCAATATTGGATATTGAAATAGGTATTCAAAATCGCTTTATTTCAATTAGCAATATAATTTCTTATGTTTATAGCAAATACAGATTTCAAAAAGTTTGTGTAAGTTTTACGAAAAAATCTTACACTACGTTTCCTACACTACCGAAAACCTGCGGAAACTAATAGGATATTATCATAATTTGATATCCCAAGGTTGAGAAGTGCCAAAAAGACGAAATTTTAGCAATTCAAGAAGCAAATATATAGGGTAATTCAGTTTTCGTTGAATATATGAGTTCATGTGGAGATAAATTAAGGCAAGGAGGACTTACAGGGTCCTGAAGATTCGACCTCTAAAAAATGTAGGGGATAATTCCCCTATGAGTTTTGAATTTTAAATATAAGGACTTTCATAGTTTGGAATTAATACTTATTTCTTTCAACCCTTAAGTTAATACTTAATGCAAATCAAGTGTCAAACCAGAAGGGTAACCTACATATTTTTTCTTGAGGTGAGCTGTGAATAATTATAACTTATCATTCGCCTTTAAATATATTTCTGCGCCAAGAATTAATACTTTCCGCAAGCGTTCCGACACCTAAGATATGCGTCATTGGCATCCTTGAAGTTCATACAACGAGAATGTGACAATTGACATGACAAGAATATATGTGTTCCATATAAGCTTTAATTACTATGCAAATTAATTTATTCCATTGCGTAACAGAAAGGTCAGCTCGCAATACTTGTGCGACACGGGTTTCACAGGGATTTAAAGGCAAATAAAAAAGACAAGCATGTCAAATTGCTCTAAAAATGATTACTACAAGGTTCGTCCAGAAAATAAGTGTACTGATTTTTTCCCGCCGCTCCAGGCGCGCCCACGGGCTGCGATTGGGGGGGGGGGTATGTTGGCAAGCGACGCTGAAAAAGGCAGTCGGCTCTGAGCTGTGGTGTAGTGAGGATCTCTGTTAACGCGAACCTCCACGCTCGACCCACGTCACGGAACGCGATGCCGAAGTTTTTGGAGCAGCGTTATTCCATCAAATTTGCGGTAAAGCTTGGGAAATCGTCTACCGAAACTATCGGTATGATTAACCAGGCTTACGGGGAGTCAGCCATGCCCAGAAACATGATCTTTCGGTGGCACAAGATGTTCGCGGAGGGCAGAGAAGAGGTCGACGACGAACCACGGCCTGGACGCCCATCAACGACACTCACCGACGAAAATGTGCGAAAAGTTCGCGATGTACTGAACTCTGATCGTCGTCTTAGTGTTCGGATGATAGCAGAGCAGTGTAATGTGCCAAAAACAATAGTGCACGAGATTATTAGGGACCAATTACAGATGCGAAAAAAATCACGACAATGCGCCGTCTCACACCGCGCTTGTCGTGTCGGACTTCTTGGCCAAGCACTGCGTGGCAACGCTGCCGCACCCGCCCTACAGCCCGGACTTGGCACCACCGGACTTATTTCTGTTCCCGAAGATAAAGAGGAGTTTGAAAGGAACGCGATACGGGACTTTGGACGCCGTCAAAGAGGCCGTGACGACGTGTCTTCGAGAGGTTCCCGATGATGCCTTCGCGGGAGCGTTCCAGGAATGGGAACGCCGCTGGAACAAGTGTATCGACTCACAAGGGCCCTATTTTGAGGAATATTAGCTTAAGATATGTAAAAGTGTAATAATTTTTTTCCTGAGCTCAGTACACTTATTTTCCGGACGAACCCTGTATATAGTAGGTAGCTTTTACGTTCAAATTTTTTCTTTACTCTTTTGCGTTAGGTACCATGTGTGCCAAAACTTTACTTAACAGTTGGAATTGTTTTGGCCCGAGATAAAGTAAAAGACCTAAGAAGGAGAATTGCGTAAGGCAAGGAAGTTTCACAAGGAGGAGAAAATTGACGACATGAGCAAAGGCATTAAAAAATGATTAATGAAAACTTTGACGCGTGGACTGTGGTTTTACACGGCGCGGAAACTTGGTCGTTGAAACAAGATGATAGACGTAGATTTGAAGCTTTTTGGAAGTGGGTGTGGAGAAGGATGAGGTTGTAATGGAGGGAAAGGAAATTCAACGAAGGAATAGGAAAGAAGAAACGGGAATTCCTGCATACCTGTACATTTGCTGCTTAGCGTATTTCTTGAGTTCTAGTAGGCTAACGCCCGACTGCTTCTCGCCCTATGACGATCTATTTGTGGTCTGAGGATCCACACTCGAAAGTTGAAGCTTTAAATTGTATCATATAAAAACAATTTAGAATGCAGCAATACATCTTCATGAAATATTCGAAGACTCATAACAGAGCAAGGATAAAATTAAAAATTAAATTTTGTTATCCTTTACGAATACATAATTTTTAACGATTGAGAATGAGGAACACCGTGGTCCATCAATGTTATTAATTTCACGCGTGAATGATTTTTCTGATCGATTCCCGTTAATTTATTAAGATCTAAATTAGGATCAAGTTTGATTGTATCTATCAAAAGCGAAAAATAAATATTTATAGAATTCATCTTAGTAATAACACAGAATTGTGTTTTGGAGACACACGTAGCAAAGTTATTAATACAACAATACTGACAAAGGTAAAATTAATGGAGAGATTTAAATGTCAAATATGAGAATTATGATACTTAACTTACGTAAATAAAACTTAACAAACTTACTTAAGATACTTAAAAATAAAACCTTTAATACTTTTAGATTAAATTAATCATGAAAGCCTTTGCCGGCTACAATTTATGCTATAGTGGGCCAATTCTCCCCAACTTTTAAAAATAATATGAATTGGAGGAAATTTATCTGCAAAGAATAATGTTGTAAAATGCAATCCCCATCGACATTACGAAGGGATTATAATTATTAGACGTGAAAATTGCCGGGTACCTTTGAATATCGGATTGTTTCAATGTTGTGTGATGTCTAAAGTTTTTAAAGTATTGTGTAAATAATTAGAGAAACACAACTCGTTTTCATGCAGGAAATATTTTAGAATATTTATCAGGCGATGAGTAAGACAAAAAATCGTTCAAACAGAAAAAGTGATTGCGGATGCCAAAGAACAATGCCCGCGAGAATAATAGAAATCGGAAGTCTATCTACTCCCATTCCCTCTTACTGGCAACTAGCTGAGGTCCCGCAATACTCTTAAGAGTTAAAAAGATGGCATGAGACCGCTATCACACAGGTAGATGGGAAATTGCTTGAATAGATGATACGAATACTATATATGAAATAATTACCTACAAACAAAAATTGATTTCATGCTTCATTTATCGAGGAGTACCAGTTTGACCTACAGTGAAGTGAAAATTAAAAGACAAATTAATTTTGCAATGAATTTCAGTAACGGTAGTCGATCCCTTCATTTCGCATGGACATATTGATCCTAGTTCAATTGAACTCAATGGAAATG